>OY856410.1:694885905-696085905 GCA_963693085.1 Alisma plantago-aquatica | reverse complement strand
AAGTTTGATTTGTTGGAGTGCAGGTACCGCGGAGTACCCCCTCCTATATATATGGTCTTCATCGCCCTCCCTGTGAATTGGGAATTCCTATTCTCGCCATGAAACCACCAAAAACCTAGGGTTGCTCGATCCGTCTAGGACTCCTGAACTTGATGGGCAAGTTTTCAAGTCCACTCGTGCATTAAATCACGAGAAAGACTCCTTGGAAGATTCCCTCCCCTGTCTGCCAGTTTCCTAACTTTCTGCGAGCTAGGAGACAAAAGTATCAACATTGGATCTGAATCCAACGGCCCACAACACGTGTGACATGCGCATGGGCTGGGCCCAAGATTCCTATTCCAATTATAAATGTGACATTTTCCATAATCACAACACTTTAGGGAATCTTGTAAAAGCCATAACTCCCAAACCGAAGATCCAATTGCTCCCAAATTTTGAGGGAAAGTCCATAATGACTTAATCTACCTCTCTACCAAACTTGGGATCATTATCTAAAAGAAAACGTTCCTTTTCTTTAAGTGCAAGATATCACTTAATATATATATTTCTCACATATTTTCTCTTTCCATTGCTATTAAATTATTATTCTGAGTTCCTTGAACCCAAAGGAACCTTAATGGCTCAAAATCCCATCTTGGGGATATACCTTATCCTTTCACTTATCTTTTATCCATTATTTTCTCATTATCTTATTTATTTCTTATCAAAATATCTCTTTTTGAGGATTTCTCTTTATCTCTCTTCTATTTTCTTTATTGGTATTCCTTTTAATGTTAGGAATAATTGGGATACGAAATTCCACCAAGGATAACTCAATTATACCTCTTTCCATTCATTTTCCACAATTTACCATTGTTTTTAATTTCTTTCTTAATAAAGAAATACTTAATTGATCTTTTCTTTTCTTGTTGCCTTATCTTTTCAAATTTGGACTCCTTGGTATCCAAGGAACCCAAAAGGCATGCAATCCACTTTGGAATATATTCTTTTGCCTTCCAGAGGTTTTCACATCTTCCTTTTCTCAATTATTTATTTACTAATTGAATTTCATTGTTATTGGGCCCAATAGCCAATCAAGCCCAAAAAGAACCAACAAGGCTATTGTAAACGAAATCCATTTATTCAAAAAAAATTATATCATTATTTGTTCAAATATATTTAATATGAGAAATTACATTTTTCACCAAATGAACCCAAAAATTGGGGTTGTAACATGGACCCACTTGCTATGATTGCCTTTTTTATTAAAAATTGACTGAATTACTAGTCTTGCCTCTCTATTTTATGCATGCTACATGTTTGACTAGAATATCTAGAATAGTGGTACTTATGTACAACCATACTTATATAGGGCGTGCGTTTCCGCCCGAGGTGTGCGTTTCGACCCTTATTTATTTTTAGGCCATGATTCTATGGTGTTATGGCCCTGTTTTGGGTATATTTAGTCTACATTATTTGCATGCAAATGTTTGTTGTTTTAGTATGATTCTATGGATGATTGTTGTGGCAAGACACTCTTTATTATCATGCTAGTAATCTGAATTTAATATGCCTCATTTCTTTGTTACATTTCTCTTGAACTTACCTAATTGCAAGTAGCCCCCTTTTTGTGGGAACATCTCTTTTTGCACTTTTACCCCAATATAATGCCCAAAGTTTATTATGGTACATACTCAGCCTTTGCTGACCTATACTTGTTTCCTATGTTCTGACATCGGAAGACAAGAGATCAAAAAGATCACCAACATGACATGGACTTAAGGATAGCTTGGAATGGCTGGGTTACCCTCTGCTACTGGATTTAGTTATACTTAGTTCAAGTTTTTTTGTAAAATCACCTATTATGGCGAGGAACAAATGTATAAGTGAATCATGAAGTAACTTTGTAACAGTCTTGTTTCTGATGCTTTATTATTACATGGCTCATGTATTGTATCATCTGAGTGGACACCATTTCAGGTCCCACTCTTTACACTAGGGGTGTGAAAACATTCCGTAGAAGTAGAGGGAAAGTAGATAAGAAAAAAAATCAATAACTTGGAAGAGTGTTGATGTAGTCTTCTCATTCTAGTTGTATATATATTACCAACTCTGCTTATTTGTATAATTATTAAACTAATTGTAAATCTACATGGCCCTATACAAGACAATGATTGGGCATGCACATGTTATGTGATGATGTACATGCAGACAATTGTCATGCATGCACAACATATCAAATGTATAGAGAAGGTAATTTTATTAGTCTTGGATCATATTAATGAAATAGTCTCATTTGATAATACATATAAACAATTAAATCTATTTATAAGTCTCATTCTCTTTGCAACTTTTTGATTGTGTTGAACCCTAACATTGAAGCAGATGAATGACCTACACGAACAGTGGACAAACTGCTTCCTCAAACATGTGGACTTAAATGATGAATGGAAGGGTTGATATTTTGTAGTTCAAACTTTGATGTTATATGCTTGTTTATTATATTATTATACATTTTGGAAATCTGAGATGGCAACTGATGTTGATATGTATTTGTGTGTGTGAATTGAATTGAAGTGCAAATGTGTGTCTGAATTGAATGTGAAATGCATGAGGAAGAGAACAATATGTATTTATGCATATATATATGAAATCAAATGTGTGGTTGGGAAATGAATCAATTGAGTTGTGAGTTCATGAATATGTGTGTGCATTTGAAGTGAAAAATAATAGAAATTGTTGAGGTTTGTTGGCATGTCTGTGCCTATTGTATCAAATTGCATTTGATATTTTCTATATATATCTCTTTCTTTTTGTAGGTTTTTTGACCTATCATTAAGCTGCGATGCTTGCAGAGGCATGCAGTTCTTCAGAACAAAAGTTCTAAAGAATCTGTAGGCAGCACATAGGCTAGCAACCGGATAGTAAGTATGAAAATATGCTATATTGCATACATTTCTCGTCAGTTATTTATAAATAACCAACTACACATACATTCTATGTTGGTTATTTACAACAAACCAACAAGGTTTACCTAAAAATTTCACTGTTCAATCAATGATAAAACCGACATCAAGCTAATCGGTGTCGATTATTTCTCATTACCCAACCGACGAGGAACTCTTACATGTTAGCTTAAAGGCGTCACTTGTAATTCATATAAACAACGAGGAAAGATCAAAAGAGACCACAAATTCATCGTCCGATGCGTGTTACGTTGTCGGTTTTGCTATAACATGGAGTCCACGATAAAAAGTATTTTCGTTGATTTCACGAATCGACGAACAATGGCTTGAGTTTTAGCGCCGCCCACTTAGTTGTCGGTTAATAATTGACGTTGTATGCCTAAAATGACCGACGCTATATCTCGTTTATGTAGTAGTGTCAATTTCTTTCCCCCTTTCTCTTGAGGTTTATTGAAGCTCTTACTTGGTGAAGGAAAGTATATAATAGGTGACTCTTTGTAAACATAGGCCGATCCTCATTTTAGTTTGCAGGCTCCTTGTTTGGAAAAGGAAGCTAGTTACTTTTTGGTTTGAAGAAAGAGGTTACTTGGACTATGCTCTTGGGGAGGTAATACACAGATATAATCAAGTAGTTAAGATCTAAATGATTAAAATCACTTTTGGTAGTGCATCTTGGACATCTAAAGCTGGAACCACTATAAATACTTGATTTCATTTTGTTATTTCTCAATCTCTATCTCCCTTACTTATTATATTGTATTGTTATATTAATTGAAGGTCGAACGACTAATGTTTAATGTTTTCATAGCTGAATTCACCCCCTCTTGAGCCTAGATCTTACACAAACTTGTTGCAAATGAGCAATATCATGCGAAATACAAATGTTTAGATTGAACATGTATCACAAAAATGATGTTCTACTCTAGCAACTCATAGAATATAAGATTGTACAACATGCACCAATAGTTTCAAAGCTCACAATGACAATGATCCAGAGTGTTGCAAAATCCCGAGGAGGCAATCAAAAAGTTTGTACGTCTGGAAGTCAACGTCTATTCTTGACCCAACAAGATCACAAACAACAAATAGACGGGATGAAAAAAACTACTACTTCATATGCAAGTTGACGTCAACATTTTTCATAATAAGGTATATCTTGAAACACATAACCAACATTTAGATGCATTATACAATGTGCTCGAGGGCTTCTAAAAAAAATATCTAAATTTTGTGTCTTTTACCCTCATGCAGATCAAATAAGGTCATCTAAATAATTGGTCAATTGGGATCTTTAAGGTCCAAGAAGATATGACAAATCTAGACTTCTCTCCCCAACTTTACATGGATTCAAGATTTTATGAAAGCCTAGGCCCGATTGAATAGGAAATCTGAAGTTGTCTCATAGTGCACACTACAAAAATGATTTTCTACCATCTAACTTATAAGAACACGAATCTAACAAAAAATTTGCAAGTGGGAACAATATATCGATAACAAGAAAAATGAATTATAGAAGGATGAATACCAAAAAACAATATATGGCTAACAATATATGGTTTTAAGTAAAAAGCATTACAGCCCGGAAATAAATCTATATACGAAAAATGCTTCGCCACACAATTCTTTCCCCACACTCCGAACGGGTTGAGTGGAAAGTCCCTCCGGTACAAGCAACAACACCGTGACAGACTGACAGGGTTCAAAAATAAGGCTTCTTCACTACCTCAAGTTTCGTATTCTATTTGACCGGCCCTTCATCCTCTCATCTCAAATTGCGCGCGGTCTGTGGCGCTCTCTCGCCATTTTGGATAAGAGAAGAATCGGGCGAGTTCCAACTGTGAAGAAAGAGATACGAGCACCAAAACCCACCACCATCCACAGCCGGCTGCCGTTTTGTCACGGCGCCACCAGCACCGCCGCCTTTCCCACGCTAAGCTACCGTCCGCCGACCGTTGGCCGGCATTTGCAAACCCTAACGGCAGGACTGCTCGCCCGAGCTGGAGAATTCCCCGACCCTGGGTTCGTCACCCCGTAGTCGAGAGGCTGCATGAGTAGGCCGGGGGCAGCCAGCTTATCGGACCTCCTCAGTCCGTGGTACCTCGAGCACCCGTGGCCATGGGGCTGGTTGGCGTCGTCTTTGTCGCTGCCCCGCTCCGTATCCGATTACCATCCATGTTTATCGCTCCCGCCCAGCGGCTCTCTCCTCTGCCAAGGCGAGATGGAATCCATGGCTCGCCGTGCTGGGGGTTGACCCAGCCATTGGCGGTGCCGAGTTGCAGGTAGCTTGCTGTGTGTTCCGCTCCAACGTTTAGGGGCCGTTTTGTTTCTGTCATTAAAACTGTACTCAAACTAACGTGCTGGATTAATGGCTAACGCTTTCATTCTGTATTAGATTAGGTACTTGCTATAATAATAGGTGGGCTTTAGAAGCACTATGTATGCTGTACTGACAACTGTCGCACACACCTGAGTATCATCTATTCGGCATGCTCATCTGCTGCCAACGATAACTGATTTTCTCTGCTCCGATTCCGATAATCCTAAAATTACCAATCGTTTCTGTACAGAAATATCAGAACTCGGAATGTCGCCCCTTAGTCATTTCGCCTTCCATGAGTATAAATACATTCTCTGCAATCTATTTAATGCAATGGAATTAGCTTTGCGGTAGCTGATCTCTGATTCATTGCTTCATCGTATCTTAAATTGCCAAGAAGATGGTGCCTTTGACATTATCAGGCCGACTATGAAATTGCACTGGTAAGGATGGACTTTGCATTGGAACTAGTTGTCTAACATAATTTACTGTTTTGCTCACTGTTGCACTGCTCGATAAGTAGAAATGTTGGAAGTAAGAACATGTTCTAATACAATTCCAATATTCCAGGCTTGTTATCTTTCTCTTGGAAGTTATTTACAATCAACATTTGGACTTTTGCTTTTCTATTGAAAGATAGTATAGCTCCAGTTTCATAACATGACTCCAGCCCAAAATGAGAAGCTAAACGTGAAATGCATAACAAAGCTAAATCTTGATATCTTTCAGTTTGTTATTGGGAGGATTCTTTTTTTTTTTAAGATTTGAAGAACTCCAATATGTTTCTGGGCAGGCTGGGCAAGATCACCTCCAAGTGCTCTGCCATCAACACTGAAGTAGTGGATGTCAACCAGATTGCCACGGAAGATGGCGATTCTGAGGATCTCCTGTCAGTTCCGATTGTACATGTGAACTCAGAGACTCCGGAATCAGATTCAGTGAATTTGCTGGAAGAAACTTATTTAAACACTCTTCTAGCAGAATTTCCAGTATGTTCTATGTTTACCTTTGTACCTTTGTAGTTTAATCTTCTGAAGTTACCTGCATGATCTGATCGGAAGCATTTTCCTTTCAGTTATTAGTAGATTATCAATAATTTTCAGTTATTAAATATAAACAGGAATTCTGTGGTTTAAACTATCCTATATCTGCTTGTACAGGTTCTTTCTCAAGAAGAACAAGACGCTATTTCTGCTACTCCTGCTCATCCTATCGGTTTATACGGTCTCTGCACTTTTCACTTATTCATAGTTTGATCTCTCATCAACAATTGTCCATATTTAGTCCGTATTCTGTCATTTGTGGTCCATTCAATACAAAATTCATAAACGAATATGGTGATTATTGATGCACTTGAAAGATCTACAAGAGAAGAGACAACAAGCAAATTAGTGCATGGGTTTATACGCTCAATAACCATCAGTGTTGCAGGCACCTTAGCAACCCTTATACTTTCTTTCAAATCTCTTCACTACCAGTAAAACAGGAACTGTCATTCACGGCATGCAAGGATCCAGCTCAATCCCGGTTGCCAACTTGCAATGAGACTAATAAAACTGTGAATTTCACTTCACCTATTAATCCTTTTTTGCCATAATGTGTTTTGACCCAACTCTGAAAAACAGAACTGCAAGTGCCATCTACTTTAGGAAAATCAAAGCTAAAAATAAATTCCTTTAGCATGGTTGTATCAATTCTATTTACTAATATGAGAAAACAATTTGAGTGCTCTGCTTACTTGTTCCTTGTGTTGTTGAACAACTTTAAGCATACCCAGTTATTCTATTAGTGCTATTTTGGTGAATCAGGTTCAAGGGATCGATAGTACTTCTGCAATACTATCCGAGTCACCTTGGCTGTCATAGAATGATCATAAGTCAATATAATTTATCATGATGGTGGCACTTGTTAGTTGGCACACGTATTGCATATAAATATAACTTATCAGGATAAATGAAATTAGTTGTGTTGATTATTTGCCAGACATCTGTACCAGCATGTTCTCTGTATAAAGACCTTTGAATAGTTCTTTTTGAGCACTTACTGTTAGCATGGTTTTATAGCTATATAATTGGTGAAAATATATAGTTCAAGTGGTTTAAGATTAGAGTAACGTTATGAATTCTCACTCCCGAAATCTATATTTCAGCGCTATATGCTAATTTTTTGGCGGGCAATTTTATTGAACAACTATGGAACTTTGCTTGGCCTACTGCTGTGGCATTACTTCATCCTAGTCTTTTACCGGTTGCTGTTGTTGGCTTCTTCACTAAGGTATTTGAATCATATGTAATTTATTACTTTGTTTCTCTAGAATGATGCTTAATGTACCTTATAAATTGAAGAATATCTTTTGCAGCTTACTATATTCATTGGTGGCCCATTGATTGGGAATTTAATTGATTCTTTCCCTAGAGTTCCATCATACAATTATTTAACCATTATTCAGGTAAACTTGTTATACTGCTGTTATCAGATTCTTAAATATCTATCTAGAACTTTTGTTATATTCTCTCTGTTTCTATACAGTCAACTGCTCAGTTTGTATCAGCAACTGCCATAATATATGCTCTTCAAACTGCCAGCAAAAGTTCAACCTCATCTGTGCTTGTTCGGCCCTGGTTTATTGTTTTAGCAATAGCAGCAGCAATTGAAAGACTAGTAGGGTTGACGTTGGGTGTTATGATGGAGAGAGACTGGGTAGTGCTGGTAATGTGATGTTTCATATTTGCAATGTATGTTCTTTTCACGCCTCTACTTTATATTCTTCTTTTGTGTGAAGTTAGCAGGAACAAACAGGACAGTTGCACTAGCTCAAGCAAATGCCACGCTTAGTAGAGTTGATTTATTTTGTGAGGTTAGTTTTTTTCCTTTATACGATTTTATTTTCTATGAAAATTCGTATTTCAGACCTGTACTATCAGAATGTGGTTCATATTTGTTTTTTCTTTGTTTTGTTTAAAATGCATCTTCAACATGTATAGATTGCTGCGTCTTCGCTTTTTGGACTTCTTTTGACAAGGTATGACACTGTAGTATGTTTGAAACTTGCTGCTGGTTCAATGGTCTGTGCACTGCCTGTTCAGGTATGCAATTTTACTAGGTATCTTTGTGATTAAGTTGTGTATCAAGAAATCCTGATCATAATTTCATATATAGATATTCCTGGGGCAATTGACTAATAAACTCTCAGCTGGAGTTCTTGATCGTCCTAAGTTCTCCATTGATCGCACTGGGCCTGTATCCTGCTCAAATCGCTTTATGGACAGCATTGGTAACACAGGCTTATCCTAATCATCATTGAGTTACACTTAGGGGGCATTTCCCTAATATATATGGCTTACCATGATGCAGAAAATGGTGTTGCAGCAATCAGACGAGGTTGGGCAGAGTATCTACATCAGCCGGTACTTCCAGCAAGTATCGCATATGTGATGTTATATTTCAATTTAGCTCTCGCTCCAGGAGCAATGATGACCACATACCTAACACAAAAGGGTATTATAATGAGTTGAAATTGTTCACATTCATGTTTTGCCATATTGTAGCAATGTTCACAATCTATAAGTTTTAATGCTGAAGAAACGGAAATAGTAGAAGTTTATCAAGGTTTCAAAATCAACCTTGGGGATCTCAAAATTTCTGCAAAAACTCTGATGGAACCCTTGTTCATCATCATCATCTAAGCCTCAATCCCAACCACGTTGGGGTCGGCTACATGGATCATTTTTTTCCAATCAGCTCTGATATGAGTCATACTCTGATCAAGATGTAAAGATTCAAAATCTCTCTTTATAAGCTCTTCCCAAGTTAATTTAGGTTTGCCTCTGCTTCTTTTAGTTGTGCTCGACTCAATAACCTTGTTTTGAAAATGTGCATTTGTCGGTCTGCGTTGCACGTGTCCATACCATCTTAGACATCCTTCACAACTTGTCCTCAATACTCACCACCTCCACTTTGTTTCTGATATAGTCATTCCTCAAAGGATCTTTCTTGTCTTCCCACACATCCATCTCAATTGCATTTCAGCCACATTTGTCTTGTTGAGACCTTGCTTTTTCACTGTCCAACATTCATTCCCATCATGGAACACAACATCGTCGAAGTTTGGCGAAGTTTCGCCAAAGTTTCGAAATTCGACCATAGGCGAAGTCGAATACCATATACTTTGACCTCGTCCAAACTTCGGGGCGAAGTTTCATGGATGTCGGCGAAGTTGACTTTTTTGTGTGTTTTTTCGTCTCAACTTCTCCAAAGTTGTCGAAGTTTCCTCAAAGTTGGCGAAGTTGGGCGAAGTTAAGACCACCCAGAACCATAATCCCAACTAGTGCCCCAATGGCCATATAAGGCATAAATGTCATTCCAACCCTCTTCATAACTTCTAATATCAACTCCTATGTTTTTTGTTGCCACTCATTCCTAGAGAGGGTGTTGTAACTACTATTTGATTGTATATTGTATATAATACATATGGTGAACTGTATCTATATATGTGTATTGCACAATTGACCATTTCAAGCAACACATTGTATTATTAACCTACATAGGGCTAGAGGGTCATAAATCGTGTTCTTTTTTTAAATTCACATATATAAGATAGAGGTATAACATAATTAGAAGTTTTCCATCAAAGTTTTCTAAAAATTCACATCATTTCTTCAAAAAATGGCATCGAAGTTTGTCGAAGTTTGCGTCTAAACTTCCTCGAAGTTTCCACAAACTTCCACTTCCACACTTGGCGAAGTCGAGACGAAGTCGAAGTCCTGCACCATAGCATGGCTGGCCGTATAGCTATTTTACAAAACTTGCTCTTTAATTTGATAGGGATCTTTTGGTCACATACTACTCCAATTGCACTCCAACAATTTTTTTATAAGGATCTATCTCATGAAAAGAGTGACAGTTTTATGGCTGGTTGTCAACCTACCACCAACCCTCTTTACCTAGGTTTGGGACTGGCTACATTTGCATAGCATAGAATGTAAGAAAACATAGGCGCAGCTGATAGAATCCTTGTTATACATACAAAAAGTTTTTGGGAAAAAAAGAATAAAATAATATCAAGTAATATATCCCTTGTTATCCAAGAGTGATTATAAGTTGCTGGTACAAAAATCATCTACCCGTCCTCCTAATAACAAGGCAACCAACATCTGTATTGATGGTAGTTATAGTTATTTATTGTTAAAAAAATGTACTAAATTACTATAATGATATATATTAAAAAGCTAGAAAAGAAAGGCTAGAAAGTACATAAAATTGCGAATTGCCTCCACGAAAAATTAAGAATAAATTATGGCCGTTCAAGTGCAGTAGGTCTCAAATAAATGCCACTTTGCCTTTTTTTAATATCTTCTCAGGTATTCGTATTATAAGAAGCATACTCAGAATGGATGACAACATGTAATATTGTAAAGATCTATTTTATGTTGTCGATTGTGTTGGGTAAACCTGTATTTGATTTTCATATATATATATATATATATATATATAGTCAGGTTAGAATACACTCAAGTGTATAGATCACGCCGTACACCCCAATGGTGTTAGCCTATCTAGACCATGTTTTTTCAAAATCTAATCCATTGATCTTCATGGTTACAATAATAATAGGTCACGTTCAACAAATTTTTTTTTTTGTTCAACAAAAATAATAATAGGTCACATACAAAATTTGAACTCATTTGGATGAGTGTAAGTCACTCATCCAAGGACAACAAAATCAACGCACAAAACTAATTTGAAATACATGATTCTTGCCTCCTTTAGATGCATGACCTATAAGTGTCCGAATGAGCTAAAATTTATGATATAGTATGTTCTTATGATAATTAAGAAGATCAACGGTTTAGATTTTAAAAACAATTATTGCATCTTCAAAAATGACTGAGGTGTACGGTGCCTCCGGTACACTCGAGTGTACACTAGCCTGACTCTCTCTCTCTATATATACAGTCATGTTAGAATACACTCGAGTGTATTCAGAGCAGAATACACTCAAGTAGTTTTTCATGATGCAATATTTTTTTTCAAAAATCTAATCCGTTGATCTTCTTAAACATCTTGTCAATAGCTCAGACGCAAAATTTGAGCACATTTGGACATTTATAGGTCATGTTATAAAGACCGCAAAAATTATGCATTTCAAATTAGTTTCGCGCGTCGATTTTGTTGCCCTTGGATGAGTGACTTACACTCATCCAAATGGGCTCAAAATTGGTGTGTAGCCTAGTTATAGTGACGGTGAAGAGCAATGGTTTACATTTTGCAAAAAATAGTCTTGATACGCAAACACACTTGAGTGTATTCGTGCGATCTGTTTAAGACTATTTTTTGTAAAATGTAAACCATTGATCTTCACCGTCATACTATAACTAGGCTACATACCAATTTTGAGCCCATTTGGATGAGGGTAAGTCACTCATCCAAGGGCAACAAAATCGACGCGCGAAACTAATTTAAAATGCATAATTTTTACGGTCTTTATAACATGACCTATAAATCTCCAAATGTGCTCAAATTTTGCGTCTGAGCTATTGACAAGATGTTTAAGAAGATCAACGGATTAGATTTTTGAAAAAAAAATATTGCATCATGAAAAACTAGAGTGTATTCTGCTCCGAATACACTCGAGTGTATTCTAGCTTGACTCTCTCTCTCTCTCTCTCTCTATATATATATATATATATATATATATATATATATATTCTCATGTAATAGAAACTGGTCTCTGTAATTTATTAGTCATATATATGTTTTGTCAGAAACATTGAAAACAGTAAAGATATCATTGATCGACTTACAAATAGTAAGTAATACTTTAGAGTCTCCAGAGGTTTTGACACACCAAGGTTTTTACAATGAAAATTCACTTCTAACAATGTCTACCATTTTGGCATACATACATTAGTAGAAATTTGTTTCCAATGACCCAATGATAGGTAAAGGAGATGCCGTATACTAAAATCTGCTCACCGTAGAATTGCTTTGAAGTACGTTAGCAGCAACTAATTTTGAGCAGTGCCATATGCTTCTTCTAGTGATTATGTTTCTGGAAACTATGCATAAAGTATTCACTTACAACTTGTGTGTTTGACAGGCATCAGTCCATCTATAATTGGTGGCTTTAGTGGGCTATGTGCTGTTATGGGAGTTGCAGCCACCTGTATATCTGCAAGTCTTGTAAAGAGGCTTGGTGTCTTAAAGGTTTTCTAAAATCATATTATGCATCTCTCTTTTAGGAATTGTATCTAATTCTTCTAATCTTTGTTAGGCGGGTGCTGCTGGATTGGTGTTTCAGGCTCTTTTACTTACAACAGCAGTAGCTGTATTGTGGAGTGGTTTACTTTCTAACCAGACCCCACTTTTTGTATTTCTTTTCTTGGTGGTAAGTATATAACCAAGTCCTAAGCTCTGTGTAGAACTAGAGTATTTCTGTTATATTAGATTGTCTCTGTATTGAACTGAATGTCCCCCATTCCTAACAAACAAACTCCATTGACATTACTTTGTAAATGCAGGTTCTTTCCAGGTTGGGTCATATTTCATATGATGTTGTGGGAACACAGATTCTTCAGACTGGGATACCTACAAACAAAGCAAATCTAATTGGGGCCACAGAGGTTTCAATGGCAAGCCTTGCCGAGTTTGCAATGCTGGGCATCGCTATTGTGGCCAATGATGTTTCTCATTTTGGCTTTCTAGCAGTGCTTTCTGTTTTCTCTGTTGTTGGAGCAGCATGGGTGTTCTGTACGTGGTTATCAAATCCAACGGAAAAACAAAGAAAGCTCTTTTCGTATGACCCTCACTTTCAGCTTCAACTATGATAACGTGAGTTCATCTTCAATATCTGACGTGTTAGTAAACTGATATTCTGATCACTTAGCTATATTGAAGTTAAATTTGGTTTATGATTATTTGTTCATCTTTTGGGCCAACTCATTATACAACTATAACTTACAAGTTTCAAATTAAGATCTTCTGATATCCTAAGATCATTCTACAATAGTGCAAATTAAAATGAAATTCGGAGTTTGGTATGACAACATTGGTATCATGTGGACATGAACCATGCTACAGGTAGTGAGTCTGAGAGGACCCAAGAAACCTTGATGCGTAATCACATATATGATCACTTAGGGCATGTTTGGTTCATCGTATCTGGGTGGATTCGCATGAATGCAGTATTGTTAGAGTCCCGGTAGAACTAGTTTCAGATTTTATAAAAATCTGCAGAATGGAATTTTATGTTTGGTTCAGTGGTATGGTTTTGATCGGAAGCAGAACGGATGCCGCTAATTTGCACAGAGCGGCAGCGAAAAGTGAGGAGCAGCCAGCTGGATACCGGCGCCCAGCACTTTTGAGATGGATGGCTTCATCCAGCGCTTTCTGTACTGACCGGAAATGCAGGAGAATGCTCTTTTATCTAGTCCAGTAAATCAAACATAACTTTTTCGCAGGTGGATCACCGAATGCAACCCAATCCGTCCAGATCCAAGTAAACAAACATGCCATTAATTTCCAAGTTTTACTTGCTGTATCTCTGATGTAAGAATCTGTACAAACAGGTGTGCAAGAGAATAATGAATGTCGTTCGGTCTGTGAGTCCTTGGGAGTGAATGCAGTACACTTTTAAATTCTTCTGATATCTATTCGATTTTAAGCATTTGACTAGAAAAGGGGAAAATCCTATCTTGTCCTTGAGCTGGATAGTCATGAGATTGTATGAAGAGTTTGACTGGGTCTAGCAGTAGTACGGAATAAAATTTCTAGAGCTTATGGTTAAAAACCTTCTATTTTGATACACAGTTGACGTTCTGACTACCGGTATTTATGCGTAAATGGATCGGCAATTCAATGATCGAACATCTCTCCTGCATTTGGTTCTGTATTTGTCTTTATATATCGGCGGGACTGAAAATCACGCCATGTTCGGTAGAAATGCAGAGGGACGTGTCCAGATCGGCATGGGCATGTTAACATGTTGTTTTCCTGTCCTTACATTGCAGAATCTTACCAGTCACAGTAATGATGCTCTGAAATCAAAGCCGCACATGCACATATCTACTGGGATTCCTAAAGTCTGGGGCTGAACGGCCCCTAAGAGGAAATTATTGTTGCCCTGTGAGCTGGATAGGCCAGCAATGTTTAACTGGTGCTTCTACAAATTAGGACTATCGGGCTGTATTGTAGGGTGTGGGAGTGGGGTGTGCTGTGTGCGGGTGGGTGGCTGTTGGGGGTGGGGGTTATTGAAAGAGTGATAGTGTCTCTGGATATACTGTGCTTTTCTTGGATGCACAGGTGCTAAGCAGCTCTTCATTTGTTATGTTGCTGATTGAATTGGGGATACGTGGATGCTGAACAGCTTTGTCAACCCACAATGGGGTTTGACATTTCCACTTTGGTTGGACTGCTGCTAGGCTGTTAGGTCCTAACTGATTCAACACAAACAGCATGACCTTGTCGTATATCATACATCTTGCTATTGCTAAATGTGCACACTCTTCCTTAACATACTACGTTTTTAGACCCTGAAGAGGAAAGACCAGCAACATTTTTTTAGCCTCTTTGCCATAATGGGGTTTTCTTGTCATTCGGAGTACAAGGGGCAGAATTATTACGATTTGTGTACTATGGAACATGATTTCCCGTCCCCACACCCCCTTCATTTGTATATAATGGTCCTCGATTCTCCATTATGCCCCTGAATTTGTTTCAATATGTATATCGTTTTTTGTACTGATTATTAATGTTTGAATGTTCGTTTGCAGCAGTCGATTATGGTTTCAGTGTTCTGCATCCGGGTTAAGAAATCGCGAGTTTCTCTGCTTACTGTTAATTTTTTGATAGCCTGGGCAGCACGTACCCAGAAAGTCGCAAATTCGTTACCTGGATAAATCGTTGGCAGCTTTGAAATCAGCAAGCTTGGCATACTGCCAATAACAAAGTTGGGCACACTGACAACGTGAATATCATCGTATAAATTCTGTATTCTTGTTAAAACCCTGTTGCTTTGAAGGGGAGATTTCTTTCTGAAGGAAAGCACAGTTTGAAGGAAGCTTAATAGCAGGAGAAGGAACAGTTTTTCCTTGATAGTTGATTACCGTTGGACAAGCTCATCTGTTGTGTGTCATAATGATCGAAGTAACACAGACACGTTACACGTAACTTGATACCTGACCGGACCCATGCCGTTGTACAATTGTCGCCATCAGCCCACTTGTTATCTGTGTTATAAGTGAGATAACTCTCATGTTCCTGTATCAGATTAATGCCAACACGGCATACTGCTTTTCTTCGTAGTTGGCCTTCAGGAGTTTATATATACGCAATGTATACAAAAATTAGCAATAGTAAAAGAAAACTAATTGCATCGTCTTATTCATAATCTTCCAGGATAAATTGTAGATTTACCTGATTTATATGGGATGCCGGCTTGTGTAATCTGAACTGTTTTTCTTCCTTTTTTTGTTTATTAGGGCTCACTCCGGGAATTATTTCCGTTTGTAATTTAACAAATAGCAGCATGAATGAATTAACTCTACAGAAGCACGAAACCCTCGTGTGACAGTTCATTTAATTATTCCCATGGACGTGATTGTGCATGGCAAATGAAGAAGTTGGAATGAGTCACATTTAAGGGTGTATTCGTCTTATATGGTAACATGTAACGGGTATGCTTGTATAGGACAAACATTTCTTTGCACCCAATGAGATATGTCAATATTTGTGTTCTTCAGCCAATGAGTCTCCAACGTATTTAGCCTTGATATGCTTGTTGTGCTTGAAACTTAGTAATACATGGAGGTTTATCATTGTGGAAAGTGACGTCAATCCCAGTTATCATATAGCATCCAAATGCACAGTGACTAAGAGGTGTAAAACGAGCTCCTCATGTTGTTTAAATTAGTCTTGACTGTTATGGAGTTTGCTCGACCACTAAATTTGTGGTTCGAAAACTTTTACGTTAAAGAATTCAAACAGCACAGTTCACGCCCAAACAAAGGGAGTCACGACAACTGTTATGCTGCTATTCAGAATGGAGATATTTGGGCATATTATAAATTATATTAGTAGCCATTGATTCTAATTGGAATATTTGAGATTTTCAGACCTGATTCGCAGATCGACCCAACAAAACTTTTGGGTCACATGTCTTTGGCTCAACTGCAGGATTGACCCACTGACATCAACATGACACTATATACATAATATTAATATACACATACATGTATAAGCACGTATGTTACAATAATATGTATGTCCGTGGATATAAATATGTGTATGCATATGAGCATGATCTACTATATGAAACCACAATATGATGACTTATAAAACATCAAATATAAAAACAAAGTATCTATTCCTAAAGAAGCAAACAAATGGTCTTGCAATACTTAAAACAAGTGATATAATATTT
The DNA here is from genome assembly GCA_963693085.1 of Alisma plantago-aquatica. Classification (NCBI taxonomy): domain Eukaryota; kingdom Viridiplantae; phylum Streptophyta; class Magnoliopsida; order Alismatales; family Alismataceae; genus Alisma; species Alisma plantago-aquatica. Next base: position 696,069,224 of record OY856410.1, on the reverse strand, counting down.
AATAAGTGAATATGTTGGGGTTGCATGAAAGGACAATAAAATCAATGAAATGGTCCTTTAGGGAAGGAAAAATAAAAGCAACAAATCTTGGCCGTGTCTTTGATTGGAGCGTTGTGGTGTCGGGTCAGTGGTTGAACCGGACGGGTCACTGGGCCAACTCTATGTCTTGGCCAAAAATGTAAGACCCTTGACCTAGTTTTTTTTATTGATCTTGTTTACTTAGTATAATTAGATGTTTAAAACCTTAATCAAACCTTATAATGTGTTTTAATAACATGTGATGAGTTTATGTTTTTAGTTTGGTCTAATTTGAATGATGTTTGATTAGTTATGTTTATATGTGCTTGTTTTGGACCTAATTACAATTTACTCATGTTTAGTTTTTTTTTTGCAATTTGTCACATACTTGTTGTGCCTCACATGTTTTGACATCATGTTGGAGAAAGTGGTGCATTGGGGCGCCTTGTTACACCTTGGTTTGATGTGGTGATATGTTATGCTGAGAATTAGGGTTTGCTTGGTGATGCACATGATAATTGTCATTCTCACAAGCTATTTATTATTGATCTCTGTGCACTTATTGTTCATTTTTATATTTATTTGTGCATTACTCAATATCATTAGCCTATTTTTGTGGATTTCAGGTGAATCTGCACAAATATACACAGCTTGGTACTATCGACTTTGTTGTCGGTGGTACTAATACATGCTCAGTTTGAAATATGTTGAAATCGAGAAGACTCGGTAGATCAACCCAGAAGTCGATGTTACTGATGACCTACAAGGATGAATTAAAATTTCGTGAGAAATCTCGGTACTACCGACATCAACTCGGTAGCACCAACAGACGCATAGACGACCACAACTATCGAAGGAGTCACTAGTATCGACATGCAGGCGATAGTACCGACACGACATGATTAAGCAGATCTAAAAATCACGTTTAATCCGATGGTTGACAATTAATGACGCCCTAAGTCACTTTTATGACTTAGGGGGATTTTTACCAGACCTAATTATCTCATTCTATTCCGTTGGACGGTAGTCGAGAGAAAAGAGAGGAGAAAATAGAGAAGAGAGTCACGTTCTAGAAGATCCGAGCGCCTCTGGCGGACGAATTTGCAGTACGAGGTTAGCGAATCGACACACTCACGTGAGGGAGTCAACCAGATCATCTTCTTCAGGGGTTCTTTTTGTTATTTAATGTTCTCCAGATTTTTCTTCTTCTCTCTTATGTATTTGACAATGACAATTATGTGGGGCTAATCCTCTTGTTCCTTAGGACTAGGGAGTAGCCCGATTATACACTGTAATTGAATTTTATGCATTAATATATCTTTTTCTCTTAATTTCTGGGCATAATTCAATGATAGTATAACAAACTATCCATACTTGATCACCATAGGTAGCTAATTAGACTGTTCATTGTTTCGAAAGAGGAATTTGGGGTTGGAAAATTATAGAATTACATGTTTTATATCGCACCTTGAGAAAATAGGCTTACAAATGTGAAGAGATTACCAAAGTTTTCAATAAAACACCTAACTAATAACAATCATTACGAGAGTGGGATTAGTATTAGATTAGGTAGTGAATTACGCCACAAGAGTGGATAATTATTGCTACATGTTTCTTTGTCCAGGGTTAGGAGGAATGTTTATTAATGATATGATGTTAATTGCAATCCTAACTGAGTTGAAACCGTAATCCTAAGGAATCACTTCGTTCGAGATCAACATCAGTATTCTTAGATTTCTTTTCTGCATTTTAGATATTAAACCTTCACTTAAATTTTTCATCGGCTTAGCTTATTGCATCATAGATAGTAGTAGCCTCTGGAGAATATTTTCATAAGTTTGACATCTAGGCCTCTTAAGGCCTACATTACATTGATATTTATACTTGTGTTTGACATGTAGTAGTTTGCGCGTGTCAACTTTTTGGCACCGTTGTCAGAGAAATGACAACTCCAGCACTATGAGTGTTGTGATCGACCACTTTAGGCAACAACCTTTATTTTCTGTTATTCTTTCTAAGCTGAATTTAAAATATCATTTATTCAATCATTAATATCTGTTCTAACATCTTTTTTAACTATTTCAAGTACTAGTGTATGGTGCAAATAAGAAGTACCAATTATGGAACCTCATCGCCATAGAGTGTTTTCCAGGAGGATTTCCTACACAAGACACAAGAATACAATGGTTCTGCACGACGATTGATTCAGACTCCACTACTTGAGACGCCAACACCTCCACCAGAGGAACAAGGACCGGATTAGATGGTGGACCCAACATAAGAACAAACTATTTGGGAGAAGATCAAGACATCTTCCTCAACTGTTCATCTAGGGCCAATCAAAAGATAAGCTATAAATATGGACAACTACAAGATTGATCCTGGGTTGGTGGCATTGGTCAAGTCACAGACTTTCCATGACCATAGTATTGAGGACTTGATGACACACATAAGCAATTTTGTTGAAAGTTACAATATTGTAAAATTGACAGTGTCGACGACAATGATTTATCTGAAGCTTTTTTTGTCATCACTGACAGACGATGTGAAGTCGTGGTTCTACAATCTCCTACCTGAGTCAATAGAAACATGGGGGGAGATGATAGAAGCTTTCTTTGAGCATTAATTCCCATCTCAGAAGACTAACAAGCTGGCCAGAAAGATATAAAAATTCAAGTAGTAGGCAGAAAAATCTTACTCTGAAGCATGGGAGAGATATCAGAATATGCTGAGGAAGGTCCCTCATCATGGGATCGATCTGTATGGTCAGCCAAAGATTTTTTATTATCGTCTACATCTAGGGGATATGACCACACTCGACAGGCATAGGAACAAGTTTCTTTCTCAACAACAAGCCACCTAGGTGTCGTGAGATCATGAAGAATATGGCTAAAAACAAGTCTTGGGAAGAAGAAAGAGAACGCCCAACAATCCTTCAAAGCGTTGGAGAGTCCAAGGTGATATCAACATTGGATGAGAAGTTGGACTTGATTGCTAAGAAACTATGGTAAAAGGATGGAAGATCTTCTGGAGGAGAGGAAAAAGAGTGCATGTTTGCATGACAACAAAATTATAGAGGCAATGATTATTCCTGGAGGAAGGACCCCATTAATTTTCAATAGGATCCATCACAAGCACAACATCAAGAAAATGCACAACAACATGAAAGGGGCCCTAGCAAGATTGACCGCATTGAGGACATTCTAGGTAAGGTGGTCAACCAGAATGAAGCTATCATTGGCCATACCCAGAGGAAACTACAAAATCTAGGAGCACAAATTTACAATATAGAGACTCAGATCTCTCAGATAGTAGCGAAAGTGTCTTCTTTGAAGAAACCTGGTCAACATGGATTCCCAGGAAATACTGACATACCATCTGGGAATCAACATGTCAAGGCAGTGTTGCTTTAAAATGACAAGAAAGTGCTTAATGACAAACAGACTGTCCCAGAAGCACATGATGCCACAGGTGACACAGGGCCAGTAGTGACTACTGAGACAACTGAGCCAAATATTACAAAAGAGGACAAGACACTTGATGATAAAATTCATGAATCAGAGGAGACAAGAAAGAAGGCATATATCCCACCTCATCATAAAAAAGTAGTGAAGCCAATGCCCTTTCTAAACAACTTAAAGGCAAACAAGGTTGAGCAACAATTTCAAAAGTTTCTAGACAATTTCTGAAAATTGCATGTTAACATTCCCTTTATTGATGCAACTGAGTAAATTCCTTCATACACCAAAATTTTTAAGGATATAATCAATAAAAAGAGGATGATATCTGACATGGATGTAGTGGTGCTTAAGGAGCAGGTTAGTGCTTTCATTCTGGGAACATTACCACCAAAAAGGTAAGATCTGGGATGCTTCAACATTTCATGCTACATTGGGAGAACAAAGCTTGGGGAAGCCTTATGCGATTCAAGGGTGAGTATCAATCTCATGCCCTTGACTACCTTCTAAAGCTAGGTCTTAAGGAATTCATAAGGAGCAATATGACCATAGAGCTAGCAAACAACTTAGTCTTAAACCATATGGCATCTGTGAGGATGTTCTTGTTAAGGTGGATAGATTTGTATTTCTAATAGATTTTGTGGCAATGGAGATGCAGGATGACCGCAACAATGAACTACTACTGGGGAGGCCATTCCAAGCCACATTAGACATGATCCTAGAGATGGACAGAGGAAGATTGACACTGGGGATCAAAGAAGACCATTTTGAAATCTTAATACCTAACTCTGCATAGACAACTGAGGAGAAGGCATAATGTTACATGCTGCAACAGGTCCAGGGAAAGATGTCTTTATATCTAGGGAGACCATTCCTAGACATGGCTAATGTGATGACATAGGTTCACAAGGGCATACTGGAAGTAAATATCCTACAAAATAAAAAGGAGATTTCATTGACAAAGGTAGTTCAATATCTTGTTGATGATGAGGAGGAATATTGCCCAACAACAATTGACGAGGCAACTTCTTCCACCCTTGCTCAAGCATATCCAAAGTTTCCTTTAGAGGCATGTGTCATGAATTTGATGGATAACTATACTCAATACTATTCTTTGGAGGAGTGTATCTTATTTTTCAAGGCACTACCATGTTACTACACTAGACACTTTGAGGATCTAGGACGACCTCCTCCACCATTTGTCCCACCTATACTGAGCCCTTCAGATCTAGAGCTGAAGCCATTTCCACCACACTTGAAGTACATTTTCTTGGAAACATAAGAGAATCTTTGAGTCATCATCTCAGCTTCATTGAGCATTTGAGAAGAGGAGAAACTACTTTGGGTATGAAAAACCACCAAGCAACATTTAGATGGTATGTTGCAGACATAAAGGAGATCTCCCCTAGTTTCTGCCAACACAAGATCAGACTAGAAGGATCCAAGTCCATAGTGCAACCTCAGCAAATATTCAATCAAATCATGACTGAGGTAGCAAAGAAGGAGGTAGTAAAACTTTCATATGTAGGTATAATTTATGCTATCTCTGACTCTAACTGGGTTAGTCCAACATAGGTAGTTCCTAAGAAAGGGGGGATAACGGTCACAACTAATTTCGCTAGTGAGTTGATTTCTACTAGGTTGGTAATTGGGTGGCGAGTATGTATTGATTACTGATGTTTGAACGCTGCCACTTTTAAAGTCCATTTTCTGCTCTCCTTTATTGATCAGATTCTTAAGTGGCTTACCGACTGTTCTCACTTTTGTTTTATCAATGGTTATTCCGGATACAACCAGATTTCTATCGAGCCACAAGACCAAGATAAGTCTACCTTCACTTGTCCTTATGATACTTTTGTGTATCATTGGACTCCTTTCAGTCTTTTCAATGCACCGACTACCTTTTAGAGATGCATGCTCACCATTTTCTCTGATATGGTGGAGCGATGTCTGGAGGTATTCATGGATGATTTTTTGGTATACGGGGAGTAATTTGATGATTGCCTTGACAATCTCGATAAGGTTTTGCAAAATGTGAGGACACTCACCTGATTCCTCCTGATTTTGAACTGGGAAAAATGTCACATGATGGTGAGTGAGGGGATAGTTTTGGGACATAAGGTGTCCAATAAGGGAATGGAGATTGACCCGATAAAAATAGAAGTCATCTCCAAGCTACCTCCACCATCATTGGTGAAGGGACTGAGGAGATTTTTAGGACATGTCATATTTAACAACGTTTTATAAAAGATTTTTTAAAAATTGCCAAACCGCTCTCCGAGTTGTTGGAAAAGGTGCTGAGTTTAATTTTGACGAGTGACGTTTGGAGGTGTTTGAGGTGTAGAAGGAGAAACTGGTCTCCGCATGTGACACATCGTTCGAGTAAAATGTTATTAACTTAGCGGAAGTGATCACTAAGCAGCAGATTACTGAAAATCACTAAAAATTAAAACCATTTTACAGAGAGGTCCACACACAGGAAAACTTTTTCATAAGGAACTAGAGTAATTTAATTACATACTGGTTCTCAAGTACATGTCCTGTATCATCTTTTTCTGGGAATTTCAAGCATCAACTACTCTATTAAACTGAACACAGGCAGTGTAAAATCTCGAGGCACTAAGCCAAAATCTCAAAAGCACTAACTACTACTCCGAGGACCTGAGAGTACAGAGACGACACATAGGACTCTATGTACATCTATACAAGACATATCAACCAGTGTCTCCACATGAGAATTCACTGCTGTCCCTACTGCTGCTATTATTGTTGCTGTCCTTCACCTACTGAAGGATTCCTGCCTCTTCGTCCGTGTCCACCTAAAAATGTGGTTCCCACAGGGGTGAGACAATTGTAAATTGCCCCAGTGAGAGATATAACTCTCTGCCAGAAATATTATTGTTGCAGTTTATTAAGATAAATCTGAACAAAGGAATCATAATTGTTTAACAACAATTAATTTATTGTCTAACAGATTAGGACATTAATCTTTTCTAAAGCATTGCAGCTGTAACCTGATAGAGAAACATGTCACTTATCCAATAAGGAATGTGAATAACATGTATAACATTCATCCGCTATATTAAGTAGGATAATATCAACCAATGTTTCTCATACTTCAACTTTATGCAAATACACTACATGGCCGATTATATTTTTCACATCATGTATCAAACTGCAATTATCTTGCCATGGTATATTGACATCTTCACTATAGAGTTATAGCCGCATCATATACTCTCTTCAGGCTTAGAACACACAGCTAATGTCTGGCATTGTTTTGTGGAGTCATGGCCTATAGCCATACTCTTCTAACAAAGTATTGGGATCTTAATCCCTCATCTCATCAAGTACATTTCCATTTCTTAACAAGTTCATCATCATGTATATAGAATAAGGGTATTCAAACCCTTAGTTCATCATAGAATACTTGTTACCACATAACATGTAACTTAATACCTTCAAGTCATTTTGACCAAGGTAAGCATAATTCTTACTACATAAGCATTCCACATAACACACAAAGCTTAATTCACCTCTTGTTACCTCTTAATAGGCAACAAGGCATATTATGGCTTATGAAGCCCATAAACAATTTCAATAATTAAAACATCATATGGCACACGGCTCATTAATTTCAGATTACCTCTCACTAAGCAACAAAACATATGAAGGCTTATAAGGCCTATAAAACATTTTCAATATAAGAGCATCATAGCTCATACCTGGCTATGCTTATCATCTCAACATACCTGCATGATTAGTACTTCATGATAACAGTTATAATGCTTTCATATCAACACCATGCAACACAAAGTAATGCCATTATTCCCTTTTTAGGGTTAAGATTCCTCTTGCATATCATCACCCTCCATTAGGGTTTTCTATAAATAACCATTTAGGTTCTCAAGATCACATTATTAATGATCAAGTCCTATTTCAATGCTCCACACAGCTAGGAGCCAACATTGATGACATAAGTATTCAATCATACTTATTTATTCTCATCATTCATCATTAAATGAATTATCAACACACAATATGAGTTTCTCTCTCATCTTTACCAGAATATGATTGCATCATAGTTTATTTATTTAGATTAACCTTTTCATAAGGCATGATAGCCTACACTTATCAAAGTGCATAACATCTCAATGAAACAACTGACATGACACACTTCATGTGTCATTCATCCAAATATATTGGATTTAAAACACATCAAGGTATATCAATATTGAGGTGCTGGATGTGATATCTATCATACTTTGATGTATCACTTCCCTCATCACCTTTATCATACTTGAGTTCATCTACTTAGCTTGTATTAGGGTATTTCCCATCCTAATACTTTATGCACCAGTTCATCACATTTATCATGTAATGTATTGGTCATAAGTCACTTATTTAGAAAATACAACCATTTCTAATGATATGGACTCATCTTTGAGTTAGGAACTATTGATATAAGGATATCCATTATCAACCTCTTTAGGTGTTACACTTGTCAATATATTAATTACTATTCCATTATTAGGAATAGGATTTTCCATGTTTATAAATTAAGGTCCACATAGCATCTCCCATAAATATGGGTTTCACATAACATCACTCTACTTTAGAGTTTCACATAACATCCTCATATATCAGGGTTTCACATAACATTACCCTACATTAGGGTTTCACATAGCATTACCTGAAATTAGGTTTTCACTTGACATCACCCTTAATTAGGGTTTCACATGTCACACCCTTGATTAGGGTTTCATCAACCTTCTCAATTAAGGTTTCATGATCTCTTTACAAAGGATCATACCCTGATTACTTATTATGTTCATGTTGAAAGTGTTGAGGTTTAACCATTACATGATTGTCACTCATGTAGGGATTCCTCTTTCTCTCATCCTCTCTAGGATGTCAATTACTTCAATATTAATTAGATTAGGTCCAATCAACTTGAATGAAGGGTTGTCACAACATATTAAATCATTGCTTTCATAAGCATCAATAGTTAATCACTCAAAAATGTACTAATTACCATAGTACCTCAAAGGTACAACCATTGTAATCACCTTTGATTTTCATAATTAATAATCAATTAGTTAATTGACCTTTAGTCACCTTAGGTGTCCAAATGATTTGACCAATTGAACCTCAAATGGTGTTGGTCACTTAGACCCCAAACGGTCTTGGTCACTTAGACATTGAATGGCTTGAAACTGTTTAAGCAAAACAATAATGAAACTGTATGGACAATTTCACACTTGAAACCACTTGGGTCTCTAAATGGTTTGAGACCATTTGGTCTCAAATGGTCTTGAGACCGTTTGGACTCAAACGGTCTTAAGACCGTTTGGTCCAAACTTCTCAAAACTGAATGGACCAAAAAGATCTTCCATCACTTTATCAATTCAGGGTTTCAATCATTGAACCCTATATCAATTGAACTACTGATTTATTCTTCAATTGAGCCATTGAATCACCCTTCAATTGTACCTTCAATTAGGGTTTTGAACCCAATTGAACTAGGGTTTATAATCAAGAAACCATCAATTAGGGTTTTGAAATCGAGGAACCATCAATGGTTGACATTGTGGAACTAATTCAATTGAAATCATTGGATCATCATCAAACCATGACATGACCTGACCTCAAACAGTCTTGAGGTCGTTTAGATGACCTCCAAATGGTATTGAGACCGTTTGAATCTTCCCATCATTGAAATTTGTAAAAATCAATTAGGGTTTGCATCATTGAATCAATCATCAATTGAGCTTTTGATTATATTTAAATTTGATATCACTGGTTCTTCAACCATCCAATCATACACCACCATAGACCTCTAAACGGTGTTGGTTGACCTCCAAATGGTCTTGAGACCGTTTGGGCTAGTCAACCCGAAAATTGATTCAATTGCTTAAGGATTAAACAATCAACCCGATTAGGGTTTGCAATTGGTAGATCATCCAATCATGGAACCTTTAGAAATTCATTAATTAAATCTATTAGATCATTTTTCAACACATCAGAAACCACCCTCAAATGGTCAACCCCCTCCATTCGGTCAACCACTCCAAATGGTTTGGAACCCAAACCTCCAAACAATTTGCAAACCGTTTGGTCTCCAAACGGTTTGGTGAAACCGATTGGACAAAAATTATGAAACCATTTGCAATAGATATTTGTGGAGGTGTGTGCTTATGATAATGTCATCATCATCAAGCTATAAACCCATGAAGTTTTCTGTGATTTTCATGGTGATCACATCAATCAATCAAATAAAATTTCGGGAATAAAGAAGGAATCAACAATTGCTAAAGATATAGAATCAATAACAAAGTTCAAGGGTTCAAGTTATATAACCCGCCTTCAATTGAGCTTCAAAGCTTCAACCTCCACGTATTTAATGGTGAAAGAAACACCTTCCACTATCCCAAGCTCGTCCTTAAGCTTTGAGTGAAAAGTAATGGCTAGAATTGAAGATGGAATGGAGATAAGAAGAAATCATGCATTGATTTTCGATTTCCACCATGGAATCAAGGTGAAAGAAGGTCAAGAAGCTTACCAACAGGTTGGGGGTCGTACTCCTGTTGCTCCAAGCTCCCTTGGTCGTTTTTGCAAGAAATAAGTGAAAGTGGATTCGAAAATACTCCTTCACCTCATGGATAAAGGAGCATATATATGAATTTTATTGAAAATTCATTTAAGAGAGAGAAAGTAGGAATTATCTCCTCAACTTTCTTGCACTTGCCCCCTTATATTTCTTAGGGACTATTCTATCCTCTTTGCCTCTTATTACTCTCAATTATACATGATTTAAAGGAAAGCAAACTAAGCACCTTAAATCATATTATAATAATATCCATAAGTGAGTGGATATTTCTTTTTCTTATAATAATGTGAGTGGGTTCTTCACCCTCTTAAGATATTTTCGTTGCCTTTTCAAGGCACAAGGACGTCCACATATATGGATTTTAACCAACACAATTTTGGTTGAAGGGTACTTCAATTAACATATTTATTTTTGCATTAAATTGAAGTAAAGTTCCAATTATGCTTAAATCTTGATTATTTTAATATCAAGATTCTCTCTCTTCCAAAATGATTCAAATGAGGCGCCCCTCTCAAATTATTTTCTCTACATGATTCCAAGAACCATGAGGGACCCTCTTGAAGTGGTATTTTGTATATTGAACCCTAGATTTTGGGTAAATTGCACATTACACCAAAACTAGGTTTTGATGCACAAACATTGCTCAACAGGCTCTTTCTTGTTATTCAGGCTTGTAAAAGCCATACTACTGCATCATACTCATTCACATGATGCTTTAACATCTTAGGAACATTGTATCATGTACAATTGCAAGTTAACTCCTCAACTTGGGTAATTTGCACTTTAGTCCAAAATTAACAAAACATTGTTTCAACATTATTCAAAAAGGACTAAAATTGAAATATAAGTTCCTCTTGAGCCTTAATTACTTTTCAAGAGATAAGAGAAAACATATAATCAACTTTATTAAGCAAAACATCTAGGTTTAAGCATAACCCAAGTCCGGGATGTTACACCACACCTATTGTCTAGGCTCAAGATTGGAGCCAACCCTTTTAGCCGATGTGTGAAACATTAGATTACACAGTAGGGGATGTTCTAGGCCAACTCTGAGACAAAATTCCCGCTGTCATATATTATGAATCAAAGATCCTAAATGATTCCCAATTAAATTACACAACCATAGAAAAATAGTTATTGACGGTGGTTTTCACTTTTGAGAAATTTGTCAATATTTGACAGGGGCTCAGATCATTATTTGGACAGATCATGCAGCCATTAAATATTTGCTACAAAAAAATGATGCAAAGCCTAGGTTGATTAGATGGATCTTGTTGATACATGAATTTGATATTGAAATCAAAGATAAAGAAGACACCGAGAATGTAGTGGCTGATCAGTTGTCTAAGCTTGAAAGGGTTGATGAAAAGGATTTATATATACTAATAGTGGAAGAATTCCCAGATGAGCAATTCTTTGCCATTACAAGCAAGGATCCATGGTTTGCAAATATTGTGAACTACTTGGCCTATAGAAAGCTTTCGAAATATTGATGATATCAAGAGAAGAAGAAATTCTTCCATTCTTTGAGGTTTTACATTTGGGATGATCCTATCTTGCTCAAGCAATGTAGGGACATGATTTTAAGGAAATGTGTGCCCGATTGTGAGTTTGAGGGTATTTTGACACATTGTCATTCCCTACCTACTAGAGATCATCATGCTAGTTCTAGGACAATGGCTAAGGTCTTATAAAGTGGGTTTCATTGGTCAATACTTTTCAAGGATGCATATAATTGTGTGCTTCATTGTGATGCATGTCAACGTGTAGGGAATATCTCAAAGGGACACGAAATGCCATTAAATGTTTTTCCAAAAATTGAAGTTTTTGATCTATGGGGAATTGATTTCATGGGAACCTTTGTGTCATCTAATTCTAATTTATATGTTTTACTTGCTGTTGACTGTATTTAAGTGGGTGGAAGCAATTCCAACCCGCACCAATGATGCTCAAGTTGTATGCAGGTTTGTGAAAGGTCACATGTTTTGTAGGTTTGGGGTACCCAAATTGATAATCAGTGATGGTGGATCTCACTTCACCAATAGGACATTTGGAGCACTTTTGAGCAAATATGGAGTGAGACACAAGGTAGGTACTCCATGTCACCCCAAACCCAAGGACATGTTGAGGTGTCTAATAGGGAGATTAAGAAAATCTTAGAGAAGACAATCTCAATCAATATGACTAATTGGAGTATGTTTCTTAATGATGCTATGTGGGCATATAATACAACCTATAAGACACCTATAGGAACCACTCATTTTAGGTTGGTTTATGGGATATCTTGTCATTTACCCGTAGAGTTAGAGCATAAAGCTAAATGGGCCCTGAGGAAATTGAACTACAATTTGGATGATGCATGGAGAAAAAGGATGTTGGAATTGAATGAGCTAGATGAACTTAGGTTTGATGCCTATGAAAGCTCTAGGATCTACAAAGAGAGAACCAAAAAGATCGGCCATATCTTACATATATTCTTCACTCTAGGACAGAAGGTGCTTCTATTCAATTCTAGGTTGAAATACACCCTGGTAAATTGAGGTCTAGATGGAGTGGGCCTTTTGAGGTAGTTAAGGTTTTTCCCCATGGGGTAGTAGAGATAAGAAATGGGGCTGAACTATTCCTTATCAATGTCCACTGTATTAAACACTACTTTGTGGGAGATGTGGTCAGGAAGGAAGTGGAGTTGAAGCTAGTTGAGATTCAATGATCTTTTCTTCTTAGATAGTTGAGTGATGTAAAATAAGGGCACTTGTTGGGAGGCAACCCAACCATCAAATTTTGTTCTTTACATTCAAGTTTGTAGTTTCATAGCTTTAGTTTTCATTTCACTAGTTTTTATGTAAAAAAGGTGCCTTGATCAATTTTGTGTGGTGTGCAGGCTGAGCATCGGTCGGTACTACTGACCCCAGAGTTGGTAATACCACCGGAGTCACAGGAACAAGAGGTTGATTTTCAAAAAAACTCGGTACTATCGAATATGAAGTCGATAGTATTAATGACATCACATGTTGGCTGAATAAAAATTTAAAGAAAATCGATACTATTGACAATAGGTTTGGTAGCACTGACGTTTTGTAGATGAAGGAGCCAAGATAGCTGATAAGGACTCAATACCATCGACATGTGATCAGTAGTACTGATGTAAATGAATCCCCCAAGTTGGAAACACTGAGATCACACTCGGAAGCATCAAAAATTTTGACTGACTCGGTACTACCGACAAAAAGTTGGTAGTACTAACACCTGAAGACCAGAATCTGTGGGAGTGCCAATGACGATTGAGATTTTTCACATCTGATGGTAGGTATTACCAATCTGTTACACAAGTCAGTACTACTGACTTATGTTAGTACTATCGACACATGGACAATCTGCATATATCAACATCGACGAAAGAGGACCATCAATATCAACTTCTAGACAGATTATGGAGAAAAAGTCAGTACTACTGACGCGACGGTAGGGGCACGTCCAACATCTATATAAGGAGGGATTGTGTATTGTTTTTCTTCACACCTTCAACACACATCTCTCAAGCAAGATAGTGCAAGCAATTTCTAGAGATCAGAGTCTTCTCCGAGCTTCTTTTTCTCCATCCCCTTCTTGTACTAGCATGATGGCATACAAAAGAGGTGCTTCTTCATCAGTAGGGAATGCAACATTGATTCCCAAACCAATCCACATATCCCATCCCAACACCGATGTAAAGAAGATATATGCGGACCTGATGAAGAGGTAAATCACTGTGAGATGGTATGGAGACCGTGCATTCATCGCCTCCTTGGACTTCACTGAGAATCTCCTCCAAGTCTGCAGTGTTTAAGAGATGAAATTTGATGTGACCTTCCCTCCATTCATCCCCACGCTCAGGGATGGTGCATATTCCCAACAAGGCTAGGAACTCACAAACGAGCTCCGGGTAGGTGAGCTAATCACCAAAGAACGGATGATTTCCCCTCATTGTTTTAAGGACATACTTGAAAGGTGAGTTTCAGACCCGAGAGTTATCCCAATAAATCTTGAAAATTAGATAAATGTTAGGAAAGTTATTCATGAGTTTCCCTCCAAGTTTCATAACATACCGATGCACTACTAGCCTACAAAAAATTGAGAAGGAAGAGGGACCTACTTGTAAGAATTAAATATTCTTCCCTTGTTTGAAGAAAGAGAAAAAGATATCTAGAAACATCCCTTTTAACTTGGCCCAATATGAGATTATAGTATAATAAAGGAAGTTTCCAATTTTGGGACCAATGGGAGTAAAGAAAAGAAAGAGATATGAATTACTCAAGTTTCCATAATCAAGATTTACATGTGGGTTGATACAAAATAGGGAAATATGTATCTTTGTGCTCATGATAATTACTCAAGACAATTTTATGGGATAGATCGTTCAAATACAGGATTGTTGAAAAATAATCTAGAATATTCTAAGGTATCTTTTGGCCTAGGCAATTTATTTGGTACTTATTTAGATTTGCCTATGAAATCAAGCTTTGGGTAAATAAGGGAATAATGTAGGAGTCACCCTTTTCTCAATTGAAGACAACAATTTGATTAGTTTTTCCTAAAATTTGGTAGGAAAATGAGCTATGTTGATAGGTAAATAAATACTTTCTAATCTTGGTTACACTAAAAAGAGGAAGTTATCTTTTTTGGAGTTTCCTTCCTTTCCCTCAACCATGGACTCTCCCAGGAACCATGATCTCCTTCTGATTTGCAAGGGTTGCAAAGCCACAAGAAATGCACCAAGCATACAAAAGGGAACTAGTAGTCTCCATTCAGAAGAGCCCAACATCCTAGACTTCCTTGTAGAACCCAACCCTCTATATTTAAACCCCGACACTCCTATTTCCTACTTCAACCATATCCACGGTGAAAGAATCTCTTGGTGATCTACTTGCTTGACCCTTGAATGTGTAAAATATATCCAAGGGGTTCCAGAGCAAACTTCTTCTACAAGTTCAACACTAACATGTGTAGGTATGGTCATCAGCCCCTCTCTTCTACTCGCTATCTATCCTGCAACACCACCTAGTTCCCTTTGTCTCTAACCACCTTTAGCTATGAGAAAAGCCTACCCAAGTCCATTGAGGATAGATGGAGCTTCTCTGGCCTCCTATGCGACTTTGCAGTCTAGGAACCAATGAGGACAATTCACAATTGTCTCGCATAGGGTGAAGTTTGAACCTTCTGTGAGGAAATGGATGACATATAGTCAAAAAACCTAGATGCCCTGACAGTATACATAAGACACCATGGTACCGTGGTCTTTTCCCAAGTTCTATAGATTTGGTTGAGTTATATTTCAAGTAAACTAAGTTTTAAATGATGTGTCATTATGATATTGGTCACATTATTAAATATCTTGCAAATAATGAAATAAATAGACCGTTGCTCAACATATAATAAAATTATATATCCAATGGATTAGGGAAACAAGAGGAATGTGTATAAAATGGATTCAATGCTTGATTCTCATTGTAGTTCGAAAGGTATAGGCAATGCAATATTAATAATTGCTTATATATGCAAATCCTAAAATTGGTGATTAACATGTTGAATATATTGAATATGTAACATCCCCGTATTCTGCCGTCTCGAGATTTAGAAGTCCTGAGAGGACAAATCCAAAAATGATAGCCAATTGTATCAGAGAGAGATGCAAAAGCGACATACACATTCATGAACATTCGACTATAGTGCATACACCATAACATTCTCAACATTCAACATGTGTATATTACAAAATGAGTGATTACAACATGATTTACAATTATATATTGAATGAAAATTCTACAGTCTATGAACATTTATGATAACTAGGATCTACACAATAGGTACAACCTAAACACTGCTCACTTCCTCTCTTTTCTCCCATTCTAGCTCTGAACCTTGAAAATACGTGAAACGACAAATCAACAAAATTTGTGTACATGGGTAAAAATACTTGTATAGTAACTTGCATAATGAAAGATTTGAGGAAAAAACATTATTTAATGTGATAATTAGGTATACACATATTTTACCAGTCTTGTGATGTGATTGTACTACTATGTGGTGTCACACTTCATATTTTCCCCGCCCCTTGGGCTATGGGGTTGTGTCAACCTTGTATTTATAGAGAGAGCGGGAGAGAGAGAGAGTGGGATGTAAACACGTAGTAGATACAATACATACATATTCTCTTTTATATTCTTTTATATTTGGTGAAGCATATACTACTAATACACATCCAATAATTTATATGCAAATACAAGCATCCAAAGTACATCATATCATTATGCATTCATGAAAACTAGTCTTATAATTGATAAAACCCACATTATTGATTTCATAGATTTCTTATACATCCATGGTTATCTAGATAATTTGGTCATCACCTAATTAATAACAATTAATTATCATTAATACATGATTCATATATTCTTGATATTTTAGGTTCAAATTAGGGTTTTGGTCAAACCTAGGTCAATATGATGTTAGGATGGTGTCTAGTATTTTTAGTCTGATATGTATGTCAATTTTAAGGTCTAGTATGAATTTCATATTTTTCTGAGACTTTTCCTATTTTCTAGAATTAATACGAGATTTAAAGCATATAATTGTATTTTAGCACAAAAAGGCCTAACATTGGGCAATGTAATCAAATTTGAGTCCACATATGGTTTCTAAGTGATAGTAGGGTTCAAAATTATTTTTCTCATATTTAATATGCATTATTTGCTAATTAATCCAATTTTACTAACCCAAAAATGGATCATCATATTGTAAATAAAATTATCAAGAATATTATTTCAAGGTCTTATCTAATGGTCTCATAATTAAGGGGGTATTTTTATGAATCCATGGATATTTTTGGTGGAATTGTTGACAATGGGATCTATTTTCTACTTTTATAAGGAAAAGCTATTTTTCGGGTATATATAATGATTTGCCTTTTTCAATGGGCTCCATAGCCTGATTTGGTGCTTATGTGAGACACCTGTCGCCTACAAAGAGCCACCACAAGTGAGTTCTTTGACAACACATAATCGATGGAGGTCTCCTTTGGGTTCATAAAGGCTTCCCGCACACCCCAATCCACTTTATGTAGATCCGAGAAATGGGAACCAGTGATGTGGGAGTTCACTGGTCTGATACTACCGCAATGAAGAAGAAAGAGGGGAAGCAACCTTTACTAGATCTGGGCTCAAACAGAGGCTTCCCTGAGCTTCTAGTAATCCCAAAGGACCTATTAATGCCAACCTAAATCTCTAGGATCTACTTATTCTATGTTTACCAACTCCCACTAGCTTCACCTAAAGACTGAGTTCGGAGACACCAGTACTCACACCAGTGACAAATTGAAACTGTGGAGAGCTTCGAAAAGATGTATGGTCCTCGTCTTTCATTTTGGAAGCCCTCAATCAACTTTGCACCTCCCTCCCACTCTCTACCGTTGGGGCTGTTTTAGGATAGAAAAAGGATAAGAAACATCATGTCATATATTATGCAAGTAAAACTCTTGATGAGGCTCAGGTGAATTACACAACTACAGAAAAAGAGATGTTAGCTATTGTCTATGCTTTGATAAATTTAGGTCTTATCTATTAGGAGGGAAGGTGATCATTTATACAGACCATGGAACAATTAAATATCTCATGCAAAAGAAAGATACTAAACCACACCTCCTTTGATGGGCTCTCCCGCTGCAAGAATTTGATCACTAAATCATCGACAATAAGGAATACTGACAATGTTGTGGCTGATCATCTCTCTCGCATAAGGGTTGAAGAAGGCAATCCACTTCCCATCAATGAATCCTATCAAGATGAATCATTATTTCTTATTCATTCTCTTAACCAAGTAACTCCATGTTATGCCGGTTTTTGAAATTACCTGGCATGTTAGCAGTTACCTCCAGGGATGACTTACAATCAAAATCAAAGAAGAAATTCTTTTCTGACATCAAGAACTATTTTTGGGATGATCCCCTCCTTTTTAGAAAATGTGCAGATAGTGTGTATCATCCTTGTGTGGATCACGATGAGGCTCGTTCAATCTTCGAGAAATGTCATGCGCCCCCTATGGAGGACATCTGGGCACTGAGAAGACAACATTGAAAATTCTAAATTATGGCTTTTATTGGCCAACCATATTTAAAGATGTGCATGCTTTCATTAAAAAATGTGATGCATGTCAATGCACTGGGAACATTAGTAGGAGGAATGAGATGCCTCTTTCTGAGTGGATCGAAGTGGAAATATTTGATGTTTGGGGGATCGACTTTGTGGGACCTTTCCTACCATCTTCTACAAATAAATACATTTCGGTGGTCGTTGACTACATTTCCAAATGGGTGGAAGCTATATCGTCATCAACCTGTGACTCCAAGACAGTAATGTGTTTCTTTACAAAAATTATATTCCCAGGTTTGGAGTTCCCCATACAGTAAACAGTGACAGAGGGTCACACTTCATTGAAAAACAATTTGAAGCTCTTTTAAAGTGTGATATGGAGTAAAATATAAGATATCTACTCCGTATCATCCTCAGATTGTAGGTCAAGTGGAGGTCTTCAACAGGTAGATCAAGAAACTTCTCGATAAGAGTGTGGCAAAGTATTGGTCGTCTAAACTCGATGATGCCCTTTGGGCAATACTGAACTGCTTACAAGACACCCATAGGAACTACCCCTTATCGGCTGATCTATGGTAAATCTTGTCATCTCCCGTTGGAACTAGAGCACAAAGCTTATTGGGCAATAAAGCCCTAAATATGGATGTTGGACTTGCCAAGGAGAAGCTTTTTTACAATTACATGAGTTGTAAGAAGTCCTTATGCACGCTTATAGTGCACCAAGATTTGGCATGACTCTCATATCAAGTGAAAGGACATTTCAGAAGGAGACAAGGTTATGCTATTCAATTATGCTATTCGTCTCTTTCCAGGAAAACTTTGCTCTGGTTGGTCTGGACCATTCACAGTGATTACCATTTATCCCTCTGGAATGATGGACATTCATAGCGAGAAATCAAGCATTTTTTTCGTTAATAGTCACTGATTAAAGAGGTACTATGAAGACGAAGCTATCACAAGAAAGGCGGACTTGGAGCTGCTAGATGCCCCGGAAGCCGCATGAGATGTCTAAGAAGTCAAGATACATGACTATAAACAAAGTGCTACTTGGGAGGCAACCCAAGCATTTATCTTTTCTGTCTTTTAGAATTAGTTTTTGCCGATTTTGTTTTTCTCGTACAAAAACTTTATAAGGTTGGTCACATCTAAATCAAGATGGAAAATTGTTTTCTTTCTTTCTAAATGATTATTGGAAGACAATCATTTTATCATGACATGTCGACCTAAATTCTGATCCGAATAATCGAATTTCTTAGAAAATTTCTAAATTACCTTGTCAACGTCCCTTCTTGTCGACCGACAATAATAGCCTTTTCCTTTGGACAGTTGCTGACCCTTCAATAAATATTAATCGAAAATCTTTTGGTTTTTCATTTGTCAATTTACTGGTTGACATGCATAGTTTTGAAACCCGACCTGAACCGACCGGTTGGACCGGTTGGACCTCCACCCAACAAGTTTTACGGGTCGGGTGGGGCTAAAACCCATTTTTGGCCAAGACCCGGTGACCCAGCCGATTCAACTGCCGACTTGGTGATATGAAACTTGGGTCAAAGACCCAACCATGTTTTGTTGGTTTTATTTTTCCTTCCCTAAGTGACATTTGACTAATTTTTAATGTCCTTTCATGCAACCCCAACTTTCCATACATTGATATATTCACTTATTTGTATTTTCCACTTGTTTTAAGTATTAAAAGAAGATTTGTTTGCTTCTTTATGAATAGATACTTGGTTTTGTATGTTTGATGTTTCATAATCCATTATCTCATGGTTTCACACAGTAAATTATGTACATATATATACACACTTATATAGTAATAAATGTATGGACATATATATTATTATATATGCATGTATGTATATAATAATATTATGTATATGGTGTCATGCTAACGTCATGGGGTCAATCAAGTCGACCCGACAGTTGAACCATAGACCTGTGACCCATGAGCTTTGTTGGGTTGACCTCTGGGTCAGGTTTGAAAACCTTGTCGACAGGTCACAAAGAGAAGGTTGATAAGACCATGTTGTTGAACTGTCGACTCTACTAGTTGACATGTCTATCGACCGTCTCATAGAATCAGTCGATCTATCAAATCAACAAGCCTCTTTTTCGGATCTGGATTCTCTATCTGGATACCCGATTTAAGTTTCACCAACCTTAACCTCGGCTATAAATACCAGACCCACAGTAAGGTTTTCTTACCACCTCCTAATCTAAGCAAAATGCAAACCTCCCCATCTACTCGACTGTCGATGTTTTTATTGACGGTTTGAATCGACATGCTCCTTGTCGACAGCCTGATCTTCGAACTCCTGTCAACATCTCTTCTCTCACCAAGTCGAAAGGTATATGTTCAAGCCAATCGACACCCTTTTCGACCCTTACAACAATGCTTGTTGATACATAGATCCCATCAATCATTTTTCACGACTCTGTTGACCTTGTCTTGTATTCAGATGACTAATTTCAGCTTTGTCTACTGTCACGGTCGACAATATTGTCGATAGTCTTGTCAACGTACATGTCGTGATTATTATCGATCGACAGTCGAATCGAAAATATTTTCTTTTACTTATCGACAACCTCTTAGCATAATTCTGTCGACACTTCTATCGACAATAGTACTCGATAGAGTTATATCATATCTAATATTGTGCTCATTATTTTTCCTTTATAGCGATGGCTCGACAAGGCGGCACAATTCCATCAAAGAAGGGGAGAAGAGACCTCTCCCTGAGCAACCTGCATCAGAGGGAAAAAAGAAAGCCAGGGTTAATGAGCCTGAACCTAATGTTATTAAAGTCTCACAGTTGGAGCTTCCTTACTATGGAACCTTCAGGCCTCAGAACAAAGAACATCTGGAGGAATTTAAGGTGATGAAAAGAGCAGTTTTCAAGCCCACCCACTTCATCTATTCAACTGCTCTTGAGGAGATCAACGTCATGACAAGAGTTCAACAGGCGTTGGTGAAATCCAACCTAGCTCACCTCTGCTTTGCAAAACCAAGAGCTTATGTGGAAGAGACGATGGAATTCATATCATCTACTCAAGTAGTCTCGTCTAGACAGCTGAAAGTCCGCATCAACAATGTTGATCATGTTCTCACCGACCAAATCTTGAACAAAATCTTCTATAGTTCAGAAGAAGAGGCTGCCATGGCTTCTTCAGGATTTCTAGAAAAAGAAGATTCAAGCTTTAATGCTGCTAAAATTTTGGGAGCGGTTAACATGCCAAAAGAAGCATCAATCTAGGCATTCCAAGGCGTTGGTGGTGCATTCTGGGTTCTGGAGAATCATGCACAAGATAGGTCAATGTTCTCTTCACTAAGTTAGAGACTGGTAGCATTTATATTGAAGAACTTTATGTACTATCTCTTATAATGGACAAACGGCTTGTCAACATTGACGCCTTCTAATTGACAAATGGTTGTTTATCTGCTCCACTCCGCAATGAGAATACTACATGGGTGGTCTCATTAGACTCATATTTCAAGCATATGGACACCCACCTTGCATAGCTTTCAAGGAAATGCAAGGTGAAAGTTTTATCACCATATGGTACCTGATATGTGTTGGTATCTTAGTACGTCATGAGAATGCTAGCCACTATAGGTTCATAAGAACCAAGATTTCCATTCCTTTACTTGGACTAGCAGATTATGACAAGGACAAGTTGCTATATTCAGAGGCGGAAATCATTGAGCTCATTCAAAATTTCCACAAGACAAGTTCAGCACAGTCGGGCATGTCATCTGTCCGTATTCACCCTCGACCTATCATTCCCGTTCCAAAGAAAGCTTTGTCCAAGATATTTGAGGGAAGTGGGCATGAAAGAATAGTCGATTATGACTTGGACGCACTTTAGTTGTCTCCCAAGCATAACTCTGACTTTGGGGTTGACCGTCCAACCAACTCAAAGAGCCCCACCTCCATCCCATCTGCACTGGCTACAAAGAACAACTCTCCTTAGTCATCAAAAAGGAAGATACAAGATGTTGTCGATGATCCGTCTCATCATCTTCACAAAATTGATCGTCCTTCTACTTCCTGGCGATCAGAAAGTCGTTCTTCATCCCCCTCTGGCCATGAATATCCAGAGACCACGAAAGGAGCCTTTGGACATGCCTTCAACACTATCGGTAAGGTAACAACTACAACTATACTGCTATTCCTAACCTTCAGAAGGATGTGCAAAATATAGCTAAATAGGTCCAAGCTCTAGATTAGCAAGTAAGTGAGCTCGACAACCTTCCTCGCCATATGGAAATGCTTGAGCACCAACTTAATGAAATCCTGAGGGTACAAAATCATATCTTGATGCATATAACCAGACAAGAAAATGATCAATAGCATAGAGAAGACCAATGCACTTTCCGACATGAATAGCGTCGTTAGTTCCATGCTTGTTCTACTGACACTTATTCTTCCCCATCTTCTTCATCTCAAGGAAATAGCTATATTTCAAGCAGTGTTAATGCAGTTGCTGGCCAACCAGACCAGCCAAATTAATCTATCTCCCATGTCTTCAAGTCAATTATGGGGACTACTAAAGTCTTTCCATATGACAACATCCCATCTTTTCCTTAGTTGCAACTGGGAGGATTACCTCCAACTGACACTGCACCTATTGTCAGTCCATCTGATGATATCCATGCACATCCTTTAGAGAACATTCCACCTTCATCTCCACCATCTTCCATTGATTCTTTCGAATAAGATATGATGCGGAAGCTGGATGAAGCTATGCTCAACTTGTGCCCGATACGTTCCCTCTACATATTTTAGAAGAGGACATTTTTGTTGGCCCTTACACTACCGATACAGACCTCGAAGCAGATTACAACTGTCCTTCCGACGCTGAGAATGCTTCTTCTGATGAGGATGTTGGTGATCTCTCCCTCGTTATGTCAGTTGTGCCATGAAGGTTATCTGATCTAGTGTTTCCAGAACCACTGCTGCCACTTCCACCTCAACTTCCATTAAAGATTAATGGACTAGATCCTGATTGTTTGAAAGGACTTGATGTCCGTGATATTTTGTATTACAGGACATTCTTGATGATCAACGTGATAGAAGCCATGTCATTTACAATAATGGCTCCATCATCCTTTCTCATGGCAAGTTTTGCAATTTTTTTTGCAACCCTGCCAGAGTTACAAAGAAGATGTTTATTGTTTTAGCATCGACTATACTGGAGGATGTCATGCCTAGTGACAAGGAATGGCCATATTACAATGCAACATCATCCTTAGCTAACTACCTATTTAAGAAGCGAATGATAGCTCCAGTCATTTCTACCTTAAAAGATAAACTAGAGTTAAAGAAGACAAGAGTTATCTTATTACCTTTTCACTTCTGGGGATTGTGGCTATTGTGTCGCTGATCTGAATAAATGACAAGTCACACTGTTCAACACTTGTGTTGGAGAGATGGAAAATTCTGACATGCGCTTCAAAGATCGTGTTTCCGAAAAGCTGTCTCACATTCGTATTCGTCTGTAAAGGCTTATCCCTGAGGTCCACTATTATCAACTGAAATGGTCAACCTATGTCGTTGCACCTTTAACTTACCAGCAAAACCCTAACAAGAACAATAGTGCCTTCATCATCCTTAGAGTCATGGAAGCTCTGAATTGCAAATACCTGTCTCAAGCTTGGATCCTGAAGGTTTTACCTCTATTCATGGACGTTATGCAATGGAAGTAATCCACGATAGAAGGTTCTTTCAAGATCCTAAACTTCCTAACAATTTGGGGGATCTCTACCGCTTATGCCAAGGCATTCTAAGGAGCCATTCCACAATGTATTAGAAAGAGAAGTGGAAGGACAGATAATACCATCTCCTGCTACTGTTACAACATCGACAATGGCTAAAGAGGCTACTGATATACTCAAATTCTTAGATGATCTAGAGTCGTTCCCAGTGTATGGCCCGATATCAACTATAGAACCTAGTTTTGAAAACTTTAACCGCAACTCCTGTTGTGAACTCACACTTTCTCAACTCATGATGTTGATGCAACGTTTTAAACCTAGTGACAATCATGTGGTTTTCAGTCGAGATGATCTTCTGGTTATGAAAGATGATCTCCTGGAGACTCTGCAACCAAGAGGATGTTTATCTCATAGCCTCATGGTGGCTTATCAATCTCTTATCTTCCAGAATGTTGGTGATGTCTATATGGCCAGCCGTGATCTTGTCAATGATCTCTGTTAGGGCACTGATTCTGGTGAAAAGGATCTCCTTCTTTGTCTGCTCCAAGAGTCTATTCCTTGCTACATTTTATACCTATTCTTCATGATGCACATTAGTCTTTACTTATTGTCTTTACTCGTGAAAGGGAGGTCATGCTTTATAATAGTTCTGATGCTTCTTTTGACCTTGAAGGCTCTAAATATTTTGTGCTCATACGCAACACATACGAAAGCATAGTTGATGCCTGTACGAAGGCACTCATTCTGCTGATTTGACAATTTGGCAATAGATATGCTTCTCAAGAACTAAGAACATGGAAAGTTACCTGATTTTGGCATTGTTGTCCTCAATAGTGTCCGCTCATCTTGCACTGGATGTACACCATTGGAGTCTTCCACGCTGCCATCGAAGAATCTCACAACGATAACTATCATTGTCTATGGGGGAATTATGCCATGATGTTGCTCGAATCTCCATGGGCAATAGTGGACCTTCGTTGAGAATCTCGTGTGTTTACATTTTCTTTTCCTTTCTTTTTTGCACACTGAGGATAGAGTGTGTTGTAAGTTTGGGGGATGTAATCCTGTGATATAGGTACCATTAGCATCACAAACTTCACTTCCTTTCTTTTCTTTTAGCATTTATTTTCATAATTTCTTTATTTCCATCACAATTTTTAAACTTTCTTGTATGAAGTCATGTAAATGCAGACGATGGAAAAACTCCCTCTACAAAGAATCTAGTTTGCTTTCAAACTATACCATTTTCAAAAAAATTATGAAATATCACAGGGAGAATCTTTTTATTACTGATGTTACTTTTTATGTTTTTCTCTTAGCAAAACTTCATTTCTCCCTCTGATTTGATTATAACTTCATGCAGTCATCAAAAAGATTCTTACCAAAAATGTTCAACTAATATAAAAAATCATATCTCAACAACGGCATGTTCTCACAACAACAAATAAAGAGCTACCTCGTGTCTTCTTCCAAAAACTTTATGAAAAATCCCAAAAAGAGTGAGGAGTGAAAAAGAATATGAGAGATGTGCCATAATTAAGAGTTATTAGAACAATGTATTACTATACTCATGAACACATATATGTCGATTTTATTAGTTTCTAAAAACACTGCCTCAATTCTAATGGTGTTCATTTAAAGGTATTGTGATCCGGAGCAGTGATACTTACAATGTGCAATCATTTCTCTAAAGCCAACTGGTTCGGAACACAAGATCACTTGCCCATTTAACGGACCTATACTTGAATGAACCAGAAAGAAGAAAGGAATACCCATAAGCCTTTTTCCTGCCCATACTTTCCACAAAATGCCATGATGAGAATGAAGCTACTTTGAAAGAGTGAAACATATGCCAAAGATTAGAATATGACTAAAAAATACCTAAGAAATAAGACAAAAGAAGAATCCTTTGACAAATTGGCGCACTTGATAAGTTTAGTCATTTTATGAAGAATTGAATAGTTTTGATAAGAGGTTTGTAAAACATTTTATCTTCAGTGATATCTAGATCTTGCTTACTCGATCAATTGGATAATGATTCTACTAGCTTGAGGACAAGCTAAACTCTAAGTTTGAGGGAGTTGATAACATCAGTTTTGGTGCACTTTTCGTGGTCATATTCATGATAAAAACCCTTACGATTTATGTCTAGATGTTCTAATTATTTCATTTTGCTATCTTTTAATAAATTGAAAGGTTTTAATTAAGTTTCAATGATATTTGAAGGAACTAGATGCAAATTCATGAATTTTGAGCAGTTGTTCAAAAGACCTTGCTTCAAACAGTCGACCAATCGGTCTATAAGATAAGCATTCACCAAGAGGGTAGATAAAAGACTATCGGCTCAAGTTTGAAAGATTCATCAAGCACCAACTTGTCAAATTGAAGAACCTCGGTAGCCATCTGTCGAGTAATGGATGCTGAGCAGAGTACAATTCTCACACCTATCGAGGAGACATCGACAGTCCACTCCATCGACACCGATGGATTCATGTCCGTCCAAAGCTATAGAGCCAGTCCTCAACAACCCTATCAAACAAAGATCCTCAATATCCCCATTGATTGTCCTGACAATAACCACGTCAACAACACTATCGACGTCTCTCAAAGATCAAAAGACTCATGTTAAGGAGTCATCCTAACAACACCAATCGACACCATCGTCGACGTTAAGACCGACAAACTCTCAGCAAAGAATGACTCTGCTGATGCCAAGAAGAGATCGACATCTCTGTCGATTGATAAAGACCTATCGAAGGAACCCATGTCGACATAGCTATTGATGACTGCGTCGATGCCACGTGGACAAGTAACCTCGACAGGCCTCCGGTCAGAGACTATAAATAGACCCCCAGGATACCACTTAAACACATCTTGAATCCTTAGAGTCAAAGAGCCAAGAGGCTACCACCAACTCCTCCCAAGTTCTAGAGCCAAAGGACGAGAGTTATCGCCCTGTCTAGATCTATCGATCCAACCTATCAACCTCACCCCTTGGCGGCTCTGTTCCACCATCATCACCGATCCGAAAGGACCTTGTCTCTTTAAGCCAAGATCAGACGGAAGGAGGACTCTATTGACCCTGTTGTCGATCGTCATGAGATCAGCTGAGAGGTTGGTAGATCGATCATTTGATCTACCCTTGTATTGATCCCTTTCCTTTCCTCATCAAGACTTATTCTAGTTGTACTCTATTTCACTACGAAAAATTGGGCCATTATTCACGAGTGAGTCCTGTCACAAACCCCTCTCTACAGGCCCTCACAAATAGGGACGGTTGTGGGTCTGGCCCTCACAAATGGTCCGTGAAGAGAACTCACGTGACAAATACCAGTGGCCCTCACGAATACAATTGTCACAGACTAACTGACCCTTAAGAATGTTATATTGAGGGACTATTTAGCCTTCATAAATACATTTTTGAGGGACTATTTAGCCTTCATGAATACATTTTTGAGGGACTATTTAGCCTTCATAAATACATTTTTGAGGGACTATTTAGTTCTCATAAATACATTTTTGAGGGACTTGATGGTCCTGGAGAATATATTTTTGAAAGGATAATGCCTTCATTAATATTATTTTTGAGGGGCTATGTGGTCGTCATCAATGCAATTTTGATGGTCAATCTGGATCTCATTTTTGAGGGACTAAAGACCTTCATTAATATATTTTTGAGGGATTACTGTAAATGATTTGGTTATTGATTTATTGAATGATTTGTTGAATGTTAATTAATTTTAAATGAAAACTTTGTATATATAACCTCAAGCAATATTTTTATAAGAGTCACATGACATCATAAGAATTTTCAACACCAAAATGACACATAAAAATGTTAAATCACCTCAAACCAATTTCTATTAATGAAGCAAAATATTATCCGTACATTGTGTGCTCAACGTTGATATAAATAACGAATACATATGATTCTAAAATTTGAGATTGATGACAATCAACATATCATGCTAGAAATTCTTAAGATATGTAATGTCTCTATATTCCTTCAAATGGTGTGGTGCTCTTCATCAATGACATGCCTCATAGGTTGCCACCTGGAAAGAGATAAGAGCAGATTTCAATATACCAAAAAGACAAACAGTACAGACAAAATATATGTACATAATGGGTCTGAAGCCTAATTTGCAGGGAACTATACTAATTACCTTATGGGAGACTTACTAATCTAGCTGTGATGCTTGCTTAAATTTTCTTTTGAGGAAGTCATATTCCTATGGGAGTCCAAAGGGATGACTCCCTCCAGATCCCATAACCTTTTAGTCTTGAAAACAGAGGCTGACATCACCTTCACTGTATACAGATAGAATAAAGCCTAACATCCAGCACATGGCAGTGCCTAGAAATAAACTAAGCATTAACGCCACACAATATAGTGGTACAACAACATTCTAACAACATTGGTGCAACGAGCATGGTATGATTATAGATGTATTTTTATATTAAAGCTTTCCCCATGACTGAATAAGAGCTACAGATTCTGCCAAAATATTCCTTTGAATGGAAACATGAGACAAATGCTAGTTAATTCTGAGTTATTTTGTCATTAATTGTACCATGTGCTACGACCTGGTCTGGTAACGCATTTGCCATTCAGTGTTGTTTTATTTTTGTGTGTGACCCACCCTATCTATGCGGGAGATGGAGCTTCTTGTCAGTATAACTTTGACATTCTTTTATATTATTAACATGGTAGCTGAGGATTTCTGCTGGAATTCTAGCCCTAGAGAACAATAGTCACTATGCTCTTCATAACTAGTGCACTGCTGCCACCTCAATCTCAATCACCTGCTAGCATCATCTTGCCGTAATAAATATAATATTTTCATTAACTGTTAGTTGAATTTCAAGTTCTTTCCATCTATAATTTTTGTTTGATTTAGCATGTTAGGAAGGTATACCCCTTCGTTCCTGTTGTTTATTCAGTGTTTCTAGAAAGATTTTTATGCCACTATCACCGGTAGATTTTTATGCCACTATCACCGGTAAACTATTGCCAGATAGGGTAGCATCAAACAGAAAGACTCATGCACACACCCACATACATACAGTCTGTGGAAGTGGGAAACTTCTCACGGCAAACATCAACAAAGTGGATCCTGTAGACCTACAGGTAGTGGAAATTTCCCCTCCATTCTTTTAAGTGATCCCTTGGCTACTAGTTGACCAAAAAGGGTTTCTGTTTGATAGTTTCTAGGTAGCAGTTGCTATTTTATCTCCAAATGTCTCACAGCAAGACACACCAAGACACCCGCACAGCTGTAGAAGGGGCAATCCTGTATGCCCACCGGGAGTGCCATAGTGAGCTACAGCTCGGGGGTTGTGCTCACTAGGTATTTTCCGTGATGATGCAAAAAGGACAAACTATTAATATCTTTAAAGATTATTAAGCCTGTACTAACACTATTAATATAACGATATTTTTCCCAAATTATTTGTTTATCTCTAGGAAACTCTATTGTATAGGTCTTGTCAAGTAACAACAACATTGGCAGTTTTTAACCATCCTGAGAGTGAATTCCCTCTTGGAAATTGGAAACATAATGTAGATGAGTCGCAGAACACCAACATCCCAAGAATCAGATTTGTCATACTCAACTACTCAATTTGCTAAAGAGAGCAAAACAAGATGTGTTGTTCAATACAAGCCTGCCTTTCGTAGTTGTTTCAAATGATTAGTCACTAGTGAAAATAATTATTAGGCTTTTAAGTCTAAAGCAGAACATATTAGCACTATAAAGTCACTTCAGGAGAAAATATTAGCAGCAACATGGAAGACTAATAGATGTATTTACTTCCAAAAAGTTTATTGTTTTTTGTACTCTATATTCTAAAATGTTCATAATATGCCTTCATTATAAATGTGTGCAATATCTCATGGATATGAGTAGCTCTGTTGTATATATAGAAAGATCACATTGACAATCGCTTAATAGAATGGGTTGTTTAGATTCCTCCTGGGGCATATTACTGATAAATTTACTAAGTGTTCTAATAAATTCATATGTATCTCTGTCCAGTCACATGATCTTTCATATGCAAAAAATTGTTGATAATGTATTTACTTACAAGGCCTAAGGCATTTTGAATTTTGGAAAATGGCCCTTAGTACTACAATTATACTTTGCAACACATTTTTCTAGACTGTAACACTCCCCTAGCACAGATAAGCAAAAGCCATGACATGTTACCTATAATTTTGGCAATCGGTAGCAATTTCATCATTGTTAGTTGTAAATGTGTACAACAGTGCAAGTAGGCTCCTTATATGGGAGCAGATGTGGGTACGATGTACCACAGTAAAAACTAAAATGAAGTGGATTCTATCAGGACCATGTAGACCCAATAACAAAACCAACCTCTCTAACACTCTCTCTCAAGTTGGAGAGTATACATCATTTAGTCCCATCTTGTTACTCATATGAAATAGTGAAGGTGGAAGATTTCTGATGAAGACCGATAGCTTGTTCTCCTCTCTTCACATGAGGTGTGACGATATTCTTTACCTTGACCAGGTTTCTGACAAAGTGACAATCTACCCCTTGATGTTTGTACACTTGGGCTAAACATGATTATTGGCTATATGAATTGCCGCTTGATTGTCAGAAATGTAGGTGTCTTGAATGTAAGTCCTATCTCATGAGGAATATAATATTTGTTGTTTATTTTTTAGGATGCAAGGAATGTGAAGAATATCTTCTGTACTCACATCCCTTTACAATGACATATAAAACACACACACACATATATATCTAACCCAACTGTCCCATTAACAATATGACCAATACTAAGTTTGAAGGCCAACCCATCTGCGAGGCCTACACCAATCTATAGTACATCCGCACACAGTTCCCCTACTAGCAATTGGTGGAGCAGGAAATGGTTACTGGTCAACATGGACCACAGTCATGCCAAACTAGTGCACAAGGATGCATATTTTCTACTATTCACTAGGATTGCAGACCACCTAACACATATGACAGGTCCATAAATATAACTCATGTAACAAAAATAATATGAACACATCAGCATACCTGATGGAGAAGGCATTCTTTTGCTTGACCTAACCCAAAACACCACCACAAAAATAGAGCTACCTGAAAAATTTCATCCACATAAATGATCAGTCACTCCCTTGAGGTACGAATAACACAAACATATTTAAAATAACACAAACATAATCCAACCACAACTGCATAGTCTCAATGTTCTTGGAAGAAGATATGTTTAGTAGCTCAAGCATTTTCTAAGGTGCTCATACATCAACTCTAAGAATTCACTATACAGTTCATAAAACCACATGCACAGACAAAGAACACTAAAGAAGAGCTACATCCAAAAATTCAACAAGCTAAACATCAACATCACAAATCTAACACTATTTAACTTCTTAATCAACTTTGTAACAAACTGACAGCGAGATTCATTAGAACTTTTATCAATGCAAGGGAAGACAAGTTCAGCCAAAGCTTTGTCCGTTGTGTATTGTTAGCTAGCATTAAACCCCTCCCCATCAAACATTTAAAAAGGAGATTTTCTGGATTGAGTTATAGCTAGTTGCTATAGCTAGGGATCACGATGACAATTGACTTATTGCTAGAAGTTGTGCTAAAGTGTCTCTTGGCATTATTTAGGTAGAGTTATGGGGGATTCTAGAAATCAAAATCACCAGTTTTGCCCCATCCTCTGAGAAATATAGTTTCTACTAAAAGAAAATAAAATGGACAGATAGAAGTAGATTCTAAGAGGTAAGCACGATATGATAGTTAAGTGTAGGTCCAAGATGGTTTGCAGTAGCACATAGGCACTAAAGTGCAAATTTACTTAGAGACTTGCACCTAACAAAGTGAGGAACAAAACAAGACAACAAAAATACAAAACAATAAAAAAGTAATTTTACAATTGTAAGTAGCACAATTTACAGAGTTGGATCAAAGACATGCATGAGGAGGAGTTTATTGTGATCTAAATCAAAATATGTATGCTATTTTAGGTGGTACAGAAAGTAAAGAAGCTTATTGAGCTAGGTGGTGGAAAAGCATGTTGCTTATGTACACAAATGGGCAGTGTCAAATTCTAGCGTTCAACTTCCAAGATTTATAATATCATTTACCAGCAGATCCAGGAAATCTTTACCTCTATCTGAGTTGGTGATAGCTATCACAAGAGAGAAGGAATCACTTTCTAGAATGATCCTTTGTATTAGAGAAGTCAATTGGGCGGGTATGAGCCATACCAAGTCAGTCATACAAGGTTGTGGCAATAGCCTAATCGCTAATGATTACCTTCCATACTAATATAGGGGAAAGTGAGACTGACAACATGATAGATTGATGCCACAATTAAGTTTATTGGAAGATGTATAATAAAACTTAATGTCATTGCTTAGAAACCTAATAAGCACCATACTTAGGTATATGCCATAATTAACTTTTTGAAGAAATAGGGTGTATTTCTCATCCAGCTAAGCTCATTTTCCTCATGATGCTACGTAAAAAAGAAAACCATATTCTAAAAACTCTTGTCTGTACTAGACAACCTTCAAAATTCAATGAAATGAAAACTCCATACGTAAGGAAAGAAACATAGAGAAATGAGTTGGCTGAAAATTTAGTGAAACACATTATATTAGAAATGTAAAGTTCATAAGTTTTAGCAACAACCAATAGGCTCACCTGAAGTGGTGGTGGCTGCTTATCATAAGAACAAATAGGAAGTCAGTTGCAATTTCTCTTAATAATCTCACTTTACTATGGCAAGCCAAAAGTTTTTTACATAGTATCTTGAGCATTGAGATTCAAGAGAATATCGATGATCATATGGATTTCACATATCCAAGAGAATAAATAACACAATATCTACAATGAGACACTGATACTTGACAACTTGATCATTCATATGTAGACAAACTTTGAAATTCAGCAGAACGGATGATTGAGAGCATGGTTACCTTATTGCATCTAACCTGAATGAGTGGAGCACATAGTGCCACAGATGGTACTACTGCAATTGGTTGGTGACTACTGCTTTGATTGAGAGCATGGCAACATCAGCTTTGAATTTATTCCAATTGGTTGGTGACTACTGCTAACTGATTGTACTACTACAACAACATGCACTTGTAAACTAAAATTATGGTTGAACTCAGTAAATAGTACATAATAAAAAAAACTCAAGTGGGTTATATGCCTATTAACACCTACACATTCTACTCTTGAACCATCTTCAGCACAGCAGCAAGCTGCTGCTTCCACGTCAGCCAGCAACCATTCCAAGAAACCACCTCCACATCAGCAACATCCTACTACTTCCTCCCATCTCCTAGAAACCACCTACAAATCTAAAGACCACCCAATCTTCCATCATAACATCATCATCTCCTAGAAGCATGCTACTACACGCCACCACCAGCCTACACATCAACCACTACCAACAACCCACACCATCAGCCAGGAAGATATAAAAGAAAATAGGAAAATATAAAAGAAAAATGCAAGTAAGTTGCTGGAAGAAGTTAGATAAAGAAACGTGCAACAACAACAGAGGAGACGTGAAGGAGAAAGAAGTTAGATAAACAAAAAATAGTTGTAAAGGAGTTGTTGGGGGACACCTAGGGGGACGAAGAAGAGATCAGGAAGCTTTAAAAAATACATGCAAACAACAACAGCTGTTTGAGATGTAGTCATGTAGGAGCAAGAATAAGTAAGAAAAAGTAGAAGAAAACTTGCAAATAGAAGTGGTACTAGTAGTCTAGTAGACGTGCGAGCAGGAGATGCAAGTAAGAATCTGAATTTCTGATATGAGTAACAAGGAAATAGCAATAAGAGGGGACATAGAAGTAACAAAAATTTAGATGCAATAGCAGGAACAGGAAATGAAGGAGAAATTGCAAAAAAAGAAAAGAAAATAAGCTAGAATAGGAGACACAAGAGGAAATAGAAAAAAATCAAAGAAACACTAGTACAAAAGGACTTATTTTTTGCAACAATTGCAGCAAAATCGCCTAGGTTGTCCGCCTTGACCGCCTAGGTGCTCGCCTAGCCCGCCCAACCCACCTAGTTTTCCCAACTCACCTATGACCCCTAGGCGCTTAGATTTGAGGGACCTCTGGAGCGCCTAGGATGCCTAGGCGCGCTTAGGACGCTTAGGCGTGCCTAGGCGCCTGCCTTGACAACTATGGTCTAACCATCCATACTCGCAACTGTAGCAAGTTTTCAAGCACGCGGTTAGTTTTTTCAACTGTTAATGTCAATACATACTACTAGTATTGTTTTGCTATAGATACTGAATAAGTACATGGTGATATGTGTAAGTTCAATTTTGAATTGAGAAAACAAATAAGCAGTGTGGTATTGTTCATTGGCATGACATAAAGTAGTTGAATATCTACTTACAATAAGTTTTCAGGGAATATGTGTTGTTGTTGGAGCTCTGTCTCGCAATCTAGCTGATCTTCAAGATCATCAAGGAAGCTACTTATCAATATATGATCAGCCCTCGATCATCATAAAGGTAAAATAGTTTTTCATTGAGTTGTTATGATATTTAATTCTTGCAGGATTTCAAGCCTTCTCATGTTGTCTGCATGATCCAATCATAGAATCAATAAAAAATACAGTTGATAAGCTGACACATACAACAAGCTGATTCCAATTTCTGGGCCAGCATGCACTCATTATGCAAGAGGAGTTGCCCGCTTCTGAGGAAGTTGTTGAGGAAGAACAATATCACCTGACATCTCCTCTTAAACTTGGCAAACACTTTCCTTTACATGATAAATACATATATAATAGTGCCGACAACAGATGACTATGCAATGAGCCTTGGAGCAGCAACAACAGTTTGTGGTGTGATCATAGGATCAATGGTTGTTGCGTAGGTCTTTTCTTCTATCTATTTCAGTGCATGTTCGAATAAATCCTATTTCCATCCTCTCATTTTTAGCAGTGTTGTTTTCTGATTGGAAATGTCTTCTATGCATTGGCGTTTGATATGAATTCTATTGCAATCCTTTTAATTGGCCAACTTCTTTGTGAGTAAGTGTTTTCTGTATGCAAATACTTTACCAGGATGGGTTATGGTGCTTGCTTGGTTCATTTATTTGATTTGGTTAGCAATTTCTTTTAAGGAGCCAAATTTTCATAGAGAAGATCCATCACCACAGAGTACAGAAGCTGGTAGACACCTCTGCAATGTTTTCTTCCCATGCTGACGTTTAAAGATATCTTAATTATATAATTTACTAATCATATTTTCCTATAAGATCTTGTTTTTATTATCTTGTAGCTTCACACATACCTTCTGAATTATTTACCATGTGAAACTAGCTAAACATATCCATGTGATATTATTTCAGCCATTGTTTGCTTACAACATTGTGCTGAAATGAAACTAGAAATGGAGCAGGTATCTTACATAATACCCTGAATCCTGAGATAGTTGTACATGGTTGAATTCTCTATTTGGTCTGGTTTAATTTTCGGACTAGATTGTAGATCTACTTAATCACCTATTGGAGCAATTCATGTTTAGGAACGCCTAAACTAAGAAGTGTACAGAGGTGAAATCCAGATTAATTGGATACTAAAAACAGGAATGTAGGCATGATCACACAGCATCAAATCATGCCATTGAGGGTGGTAGACACTTACGCATTGCTTTTAAAATAAAACAAAAAAAGCGAACATTGTACAACAATATATGCAAGTCATTGTACAATATATTTACACATAATGGAAAATAAGGCGTGCATATAGTATATCTAACCAATTCTATACACTACTCAAAGAATAAATAACAGTTCTATATGCCATCAAGAGTCCAGCACAGTAAAATCAATTTGATCCATATATACTAGAATATAAAGCCTGAGGACAGTCAAAATCATATAACATTAGGCCCTAGGTAAACTCTAGAAAAATGAATTTCAACAGTAACATTATCAAGCAACTGAGATTTGACCTAGCAGATAAAACATGAATAACAGTTTGGCAACATCAGCAGATTATATGTATTGATGTATGCTGGTCCTGGTTGATAACAGATACTAAAATGCTTTTAGAGGAAGGAGACAGATACTCTGAACAAGTATAAATAAGGAAATTTATGCCTGCAACACAACATGCTTCCAATCAATAAAACAAAAGTAGAAATGTGCACGTCTACCTCGGCAATTAGTAGGAAAGAGTTCACAAGATAAACTAAAATATATGGTTTCTGCTTCGTTTGGAGATGTGTTGAACATGATCAACAGTCGGCAATTTTAATAAATCATGCCGCTGCCATCCACTGCCTAGAATTTTTATGGCAAAAAATTGTGCTGATTGATTGCTGTAAACTGCTGGGCACTTTATGTGAAAGAGCAGTGCACGGTTTCATGTTTGGTAAAGTGGTGGAGGTGCTGCCCGCAAATAAGAATCGCTGCCCAGTCGCTGTGTCAAACGGTGCATTCAAATCTTTGTTATACAGTAAATAACTAGTAGAGTATGAATTTAATTCTTAATGAAAGTTTATTTATGTGGAAATGGTTAACCACTATGAATCCAAGCAAGAAATTTCATCTGAAAATGAGTAATGAGGAAATACCAATTGCAATTTTGACAAGAAATCCAGGTCAAAATCAAATATTTGGTACAGGTGGTACACAGTTAATTTTCTAAACACAAACTTCAGATCATGGGAATGCCATTGTGACAGATAATATAGCAAAACAGAGAAGGGGGCATGGCAACCGGACTACAGTATATATTTGAATTTGATAGAAAAATGCAACAACTTCTTGCTTACAGGTGCATAGAATTCAGTGTCTTGGCTCCTCTTCTAAGAGTAATGTCATAGGTGCGATCACATAGATCTTGTAGAAACAATTCTAACGCTTTTGCTGCAAAATGAAATGAAATACTTCAGTTTTAGATGCAACATATAGACACAGGACTGAGCTATCTTACTCTTTTACACATAAGCTATCTTACTCTTTGTGGAAAGATCCAAATGCTTTGGTGTCAATTTCAAGATGGTGAGTGTACCAATTGAGTATGGATTATTATGTGGTTCCATTAACATGTCATGAAGATTCCTTATCTACGTTGACTGGAGGACCATGGGCAATTTTCATGTTCCCTCTTAGTGTGACAAGGTGGATGGATGATTTCATTTCTACTAACAATTTTCCTCCAATGGTGATTACATGAAATTATTGATTTTTGATTTATCTTTACATCTTTATAACTCAGTCATATTCAAGAAGATAGATTAGGCCCTGGGAAAATTAACAAAAGTAAATGATCATACTGCTAATTGTACAAAATGTAAGTTTACTTGTCTAGACATTGAATTTGATACTAATGAACCAATGAAACATGATGTTATCGTCAATGGTATGATCTATAAGGTTGAGTATGAATCCATTCCTCCTATTTGTTCTCAGTGTGGCATAATGGGACATGCATTCATAGAATGTCCTTCTAAACCTCAAGACTAAGAACCTGTACACCCAGAAGCTACAACAAAGAAGCAGATGTTGTTTGGAATGAGGATGATGAAAAATGGAAAGTTTCCTATGGGAAAAATATCCACTCTAGAAGGCCATCCCAGAAACCACTAGTCACCTGATTAAAGAGACCCTTGGAAGTCACTCACGTCCTTGTAATAAATTTAAAGCCCTAGAAGTTCAAGAGAACATAGATGAAGATGTTGAATCTTTACTGATAGAGATGGACAAAACAAGGACCTCCTGCGAGTCAGGTACAAATACCAAAAGTATGGACTATGAAATGGAAATGAACTTCCCAAAAGTCTAGTATAAGAGATGCTGAAGTGATAGATAATGTAGAACAAACTAAAATTCTAGATTATGATAACCTTGAAGCAATGATGGTGCACAATGAGGAGGTTCAACCAAGTGAATCCGAAAATATAGGAAAACACCATGCACATACAGTAGTGGACCCTTTTGTGATGAAATTACTATTCATTTCCTGAATATAGATCCTACCTTATTTAGCTGCAATCGCAGCAGTCGTACGGCTTGTCCAAGCCAAGACGACGGTCATCCAAGCAAAGAAGACGGATCAATCCTCGGCGGCGGCAGAGCAGGATCAATTGGGGTCCGACCCCAGAAGAGAGTTGAAGGCCCATACCGTTGTGTTGCAGTCAACATTATGTGATCCATCTGGTGGTGAAAGAGAAAAACGGCTGACGGACAATCACTCAACATGGTGGGAAATGGGAAGAAAATGATATAGGGGGAACATTGTTGAGCAGAAGGTGATGTTATTATTGTGGATAAGGGGAGGATGCAAACTGCGAGCCAGAGGGCGAAGATCGGGAT
The DNA here is from genome assembly GCA_963693085.1 of Alisma plantago-aquatica. Classification (NCBI taxonomy): domain Eukaryota; kingdom Viridiplantae; phylum Streptophyta; class Magnoliopsida; order Alismatales; family Alismataceae; genus Alisma; species Alisma plantago-aquatica. Next base: position 696,030,949 of record OY856410.1, on the reverse strand, counting down.
GAGAAGAAGCAGATTTTTTGGTCAGGGAAGGAAATGCGGGAGGTTTTGTCTGTGAACAAGTGATGAAATGCTGAGCTTAGTATAGTGGAAGTAGAGTTGAAGAACTACCTGTAGGAGGCACATGTATGAGCAAGGGGAGGAAGATAGGGGGTGATTGAAAAGGCAAATTAGATCCAGATCCCATGCCTTGTTCACTATTCTCTCCTCGAGGATCCAGTCGAGCAGATCGAGAGGCATAATAATGATGATGATGCTACTACTAATCACTAATCAGCATCAGTGATTATAATTATTAATAATAAAATTAATCAAAATCTAATAGCTCATTCCGTCTGGATGAGGAGAGTACCACTACTACCAGTGCGGAGTCTTAACAATCTAATCTAAAATATACTCTAGTACTGTATGTGTGGATCCTAATAGCGGGTATAGTAAGATTACCTTATGATATGTTGTTCCGTCTTGCTCGATCGTCCACCCTGACTCGTTGCACAGTGCCTTGAGCACCTCGTTGTTGTCGCAGTGTTTGGGGAGCTTGTAGTTGCCGTACGCCCTCAAACCGGCGAAGATCTTGGCGGTGATAGCCCTCCTCCTTCTCTCCCGCCTCTTGTTGTTCTCCCTCTCCTTCCACGAGGGCGTCCTCCCGCCACCAGGCCCCATCCCAGGCTCCAGCGCGGCGCCGCGCGCGCAAGCTCCCACCCCTTGGCCAGAACCCCTTCTTCCTCCTCTGTTGGCCGGCTGGGAAGCGCTCTGGATCTCCCTTTCACTTCTTCCGCTGCGTAGTAGCTTGGCAGGATGGGAGGCGAGGAGGGGACCGTGGATGGAGTGGATATTGGGGGCAGGAGGGGACAGGATGGGGCCGGTGGGGGAGTCTAGAGAGAGAAGAGAATAGAGGTGAGGAGTCGGCTATGTTGTGCTTAGTTCACAAGGAAGGCTATGTTGTGCTTAGTTCACGGGGGATTTGGGAAAGTATGACCCGTATGGTGGGAAACCATTTTTCACGGAACGGGGGAGTGAATAATGAAATTGTGAGGGATTAGCGTCCCTCAAAAAGGTCTACTTACATTAAAAACATGCTTGAGGGATTCAATCTCGTATTTGAGGGAAAAGTCCTCACAAATATACTTTATTATTCACGGTTCTTGGTTCTTCATAAATGTTCTTGAATAATAGCCCGATTTTTTGTAGTGTTTGTTTCTCTAGCCATGCATGGCTAAACTCCATAACTTGGATTGGGAGTAGTCGTCATGCCCTCCCAACTATGTAATTGTTCATCTTTTTATTTTATGGCATATGTTCTTTAAAGTTTTGTTCTTATACTCTTATTTTATTGCATTGATTGATGATTATCTACCCTCTCCGACATTTGATATGAATATTTTTCGAGAATGATTTCAACGAGGATTATAAGATAGTAATGAGTCACGAGAGTGAGGAGTTTCTATAACAAAAGTCATACAATTTTTACTTGATCTTTTAGTTATTACCTCATGAGAGAGAACCCCATTAGATAGAAATCTTCCCAAATCTCGAGAGAAGGAAGGAACAAATATTTTCTTATGACTGTTTGCAAAACAAGTAGGGAACATATACAAAATAGGAGTAAAGGTTTTACATGGTTGTGGTTGGATTGATTGGTGAAACCCAATCCAAGTCCCTTTTATCTTGATTTCTCGATTTATCTTTGTTTCTTCTTTGATCTTTCATAACTTAGGTTTACTGCTTAATTAGATTAAATCTGTTCCTTAACTGGAATACCATCAAATTTGTTCTTTGGTTAGGCTGGACTAAGACAAGATTTCACATTCTTATTCTATTATTCTCCTTATCCCTGTGTTCGACCCCACACTGCTACAAAGACTCCATATTGAGTTGTGGACATCTCTTCTAGTCGGGTATAAATTTAAAATCCGATATCTTTGATTGGGCAATCATGTTTACACTTTTGACCCACGAAAAAGAGTGATCAGTAACCTTGTTTACGCGGTTGATATTTATACAAATCGTACAACCATAGGTTGTTGCAAAATCTGAAGTATTTGAATATGGACATTATAAATAACAATCATTTTTATTTGATGTGTCTAAGACAAATACAAGGCACTTTACCAATACAATTATCTGATATGGTATTAGAGTAGATGATGTAATGTTATGTTTCTACATGCTTTCTCTCTTTCTCCTTTCCCCTCTTACGTCAACCCTTCCTAGGGCTCTTGCAGCTGCCATCCATCCCACTCAGGCCTCATGTTGTTTCTTCCTGCCCCCCTCTTTGCTCTATAATATAAATGTAATTATTTGACACAGTATCAAAGTAGAGAAATAGAATTAGTAGATATGGGATAAATGAAAAGAAAAAGACAAAGACAAGTCTAAGGCACAAAACTAAATATAGAGAAAAAAAGCATTTATATCGATACTCCCCCTCAAGATGGAGCATAGATGTCGAACATTGCATAGATTGTCTACCGGTGTAGTAAAGCGAGGCTTGGGAAGTAGTTTGGTAAATATTGTCAACAACTTGATCTTATGTCCGGAGATAAGGAGTGCAGATGCAACCAGATAGAATAGATACCCGAACATATATGCTTGGTGTGCTCATGAAAAGTAGGATTTTTGGCAATAAAAATGGAGGTTTTGTTATCGCAATACATAGGAATAGGATCTGGATCATATATATCAAATTCCTAGAGGAGTCTTTGGACTCACATCAGTTCACAAGCAATATGAGATAAGGATCTATACTCTGCTTCATCGAGCAACTACAGTCTGCTTCTAATTGTGCCATATAACTAGATTGCCTCAACAAAAGTACAGTAGCCAAAGGTAGATTTTCTATCACATGTACTACCAGCATAATCAGAGTTAGAATAACCAGATAGTTTACGGTGTCCATGTCGTCGATACAACAATCCTTTCTGTGGAGAATTCTTTGGATTTTTCAGAATGTGACAGAAAGCATCCCAGTGGCATTGTTGAGGTTTATCCAAATACTTGTTGACAAGTCCTACAGCATAACAAATGTCAGCTTACCAACCAATCTTCTGTATTGGTAGTTGTCAAGAAAAGGAGGCGAAGACCCATCATCCCAGTCGGTATTGGGATCTAGAGGGGTTCCAGTAAGTTTACTACCAAGCATGCCTATTTCTTTGAGAAGATGTAGAACATATTTACATTGTGAACGACATATGCCAGAAGAAGATCGGGAAACTTCAATCCCCAAAAATATCTGAGTTTTCATAGATCTTTTGTAACAAATTGTTATTCTACATACCTTTTTGTAGCATGAATACCTTCTGTATCTCTACCGGATAGAATTATGTCAGCCACATATACAATAAGAATAACAAGTCCAGAAGTGATCTTTCTTACAGATACAGAGTGATCAAAGTGTGAGTGCTGAAAGTTAAATTTGAGGAGAAACCAGCTCAATTTGTCAAACTACGCACATGGGCTTTGTTTTAGGCTATAAATTTTTTTTCTAAGTCTGTAGACTTTGGAATACTCCCCCTAAGCAACAAACTCAGGTGGCTGCTCTATATAGACTTCCTCATGTAAGTTGTCATATAGAAAAACATTTTAACCTCAATTTGAAACAAAGGCCAATTGTTATTCACAGCAATAGATATGAGAAACAACACAAAGTTAAGCCTAGCAACATGAGAAAAGGTTTCAAAATAGTCAACTCCATAGGATTATAACCCTTTGCAACTAGGCATGATTTCAGTCGTTCAATCAAACTATCAGACGGTATTTTAAGGTTAATATCCATTGAAATCCAACTATAGAGCAATCTTGATGACAATCAATAAGATCTCAAGTCTGCCGATCGTAAAGAGCAGTCATTTCAGTTTCCATACTTGACACCAGGTAGGATGTTTTAGTGTTTGCATAGTAGTCTTTGGAATAGAAACAACAAATATAGCAACAGTAAAGTAGGAAAAGCTAGCACCAATATTACTAATAGAGTAGAAATTACTAATCAGATGTCGAGTATGGGAACAGATACCTTTCCTTTGACTTATGGGAAGGTGTAGGTCAGAATTTACTTAGAAGGTGTTATGATCTGCTAATGAAGGAGCATTCGATTGTTGAGGGGTCATGGAAGGGACTATAACCTTTGGTCTTCTCTTATAAACTTTCAAGGGAGGAGCAAGAACTTCAAACACTTCATTGGGTACATCTTCTACAACATGAGGGAGTGGAGTAGGATCTAGTAGATCACTAGATAAAGCAGACCCCTTTTCATAGTAGTAAGGCATGTGTTCAAAAAAGACCACATCAACACTAATAATCATTATCGATTGGCGGAATCATAAAACTAATACCCTTTTTGAGTTCTAGAATATCCCAGAAAAACACAGTGGAGCGAGGGTCAAGCTTAGTTATCCTAGGGCGAAGATTTTTGACAAAACAGGCGTTGTCAAAGATGTGAGGAGGTAAAAAAAAGAGGTGCATCTGGATATAGTATAGCATAGGGGACTTGATTTTTCAAGACAGATAAGGGCATGCGGTTAACAAAGTAGCATGTGGAGAAAAAAGGCGCGCCCTGAGGTGTAAGCCTCACCTGTGATCTAAGAGGAGGGCACCTCATTTTCTGCAAGGCGCAAAAAGGCATGAGGCATTGAGGCGCAAGTGAGGTGCTAGCCTCAACCTGCAACCCAAAACAGAGGTTTCCTGGTCCATTTTATCTACATATGGGCCTGGTCCAATGGGTTTTCCACTAGACCCTTTGATGCAAACAAAAAAACAAGCAAACCGAGGTTTAAATACTACTGTTTGGGTACAACTGTTACTATTTTTATTTTTCAGTTGTTCAAATTTAGATTATAAACATTTAATGTAATGTGATTTTGTTATGTAGTTGTCAAATTGTATAACTTACATTGTATATGTATATTCTTATATATATAAATATATTCATCATCATCAACTAAGCCTCAACCCCAATTATGTTGGGGTCAGCTACATGGATCCTTCATTTCCATTCAGCTCTATCATGGGTCATATTATGGTTGAGATGTAGAGATTCAAAATCTCTCTTTATAGCTCTTCCCATGTCAAATTGTATAATTTATATATAAATATAGGAATGTCTCGGTGCATTATGATACTTATGCCTCGACCGCGTCGAGGTTTACGCCTCACCTCACCTCGCTAAGACAGAAATGCCTCATTATGCCTCGGGCCTTTTTCAACCTTGCACGCAATAGAGACTGCTTCAGGTCAACACTTTCAGGGACATGATAACGAATAAAAATAGTACACACTACTTCAAGAAGATGGAAATTTTTCCTTTCTGTCACACCATTTTATTGTGGTGTGTAGGAGCAGGAGGTTCAATGGATAGTACCACATCAATACAAAATAGGATAATGGATTTTTGCATGAACTCTAAGGCATTATCAATTCAAAAAATTTGATAGTTTTATTGAACTGAGTTTGGATTTCAATAAAGGTGGTAACCGTGTCTAAAATGTTACTATGATCTTTTAAAAGAACTAGTTAAGTTTCCTGAGAATAATCATCAATAGAAGTCATAAAGTAGTGATTCCAGAGGGCTAGCACTAAGCATGCCCCCCCATATATCAAAATGAACAATATCAAATAGACTTTTAGAACTAATATCCTTTTTCTTATAAAACACAGCCCGAGTTTGTTTGCCAAATTGAGAGAATTCATAGAGAAAAACTTTATCAAGTATCTCAGGAAATATGCATCGCAGTTTAGCAACTGATGGATGTCCCAGACGATAGTGCCATTGTAGTCCAGTGATTGAGGATAATAGTAGAACAACAACAGACTGCGACACATCCATGTAGTACAGTCCATCTGGTCTTTCATGGCCTTCGTGCAGAGATCCTGAAACATATAAGCCTCCAGATCCAAAGTGATAGAGCACTAAAGGCTCTTAACAATTTTACTAATAGAAAAAAGATTAAGACGAAATCTTGGAACATATAATATAGATTTTAAGGGAAAATTATGAGATACAGAAATAGTTCCAATTTATTACACCGGAGACCGAGTTCCATCGACCACTCTCAATGGTGGAACTCTAGTTGCTTTAGATAGAGCATAAAACAGTTCTGAACATCCAGATATATGAGCAGAAGAACCTAAGTCCATAACCCATTGTTTTACCATAAGTGGCAGGAAAAGTAAGTACAGAAAAAGAACCTTCATTCTGAGTAGTGGGTTGTGAGGGTAGGTGATCTTGAAGGAGTTTTCCAAACTCTGAGCGAATCCACTCAACTGTGGGATGGTAGAACTGGAGGCAGTAGTAGAGGGATGTTCAGCAGCATCAGAGGTGACCTGTTCGCCCACACATGTTCACCATGTTTTTCCCAGCAATGGTCTTCGGTGTGGTCCATGCACCCATAGAAGTTGCATTAGCAATTTGCAACAGGAGGTTGTCGTCATCCAGATCTAGGTGGAGGACCTTGCCCAGGGGCACCAAAAGAACAACCACGACCGATCTATGTCCACGACCTCTACCAGAATCATTGGAGCGAACGACAAGAATAGAGTGTTCAGAGGAAGTAGATTGTAGGGATGACATGGGTGGGAGGCGTCGAACACGCTTGAGAACATCATGTAGAGTAGGCAGAGGGTCATTGGATAGGATATGGTCAACAATGTCAGCGGAGTAAGGGAGTCCAGTCAAGAACTGAACTAATTGAAGTTCATTGTGTTAGCATTGAACTTCTTTGATGTCAGAAGAGGGGGATGATAGACTTTGCATTCATCCTAGAGGGTTGAGAACTATTTGTAATAATCTTTGATGGATCCATCAGTCGAATACTCCTTTTTCGCCAAATTCTTGAAGTTCCCAAAGAACTTCGGAAGTTGTTGGTAAATATGGGATAATTGATCCCATATGGCTTTGGCATTTTGAAGGTGGAGGAGCGACTGGTTGATCTTTGGTTTGGCGTTGTTAACTATCCATGTCAATACGCCCAAATTATCTATGGTCCACTAAGTGCGATCTTGTTCGGCTTTTTCATCAACCAAAGAAGAAGAAGAGATATGAGAGAAATTCCCTTGGGATTTAACATAGATTTCAAACGAAGCCGACCAAAGATGATAATTAGATTCATCAAGTTTCAAGGTGCTAACACATATAGATCGGGGCATATCCGTAGATGTCATGAGATACGGGATGATGGCACACACATAGGTAGAAGATGTAGTTTGAAATACACTCAACATTAGCAGCAACAAATGCAGATCAAGATATCAAATAAACCCTCATAGGGGAAGTAGAGAGAAACAAGAAAGACTTATGCCACCATATTGTGAAATTTACTACACCATGTGGCATAGCCATAGAAAAGGAGGGTTCTTCATGTCTTCAACGAGCTATTTTAGAAAGTGTTGGGAGACAAAAGAAGTAGGTGGAAATCCTCGTAATTTTTTTCTTCCTGAACATGAAAATGACCCTATTTTCCCCGGGCTCCTCGAGTCCTAAAAAAACTGGGAAGGAGATCCTGCTCCATGGAGAACCACCTTACTCAAGTCATCACCTCCAACTCCAAATAGAAGAAGTTAGAGGGAAACCGATTCAGTAGTGGGGGAGGAAAGAGATTGTAAACATAGCAAACATGTCACTGACCTACCCATCCTCCCGGGGCCAACCAAAAAAAGATTGGAGTTCTGAAATGCCGAGTTTCTCTTTCGGGGGATTCTCTTCGCTCTCTTTCCCAACCTGTCTATACTCTTTTTTTATGAAGTGAGGGAGAAGAAGAAGAAAGGGGACAAATGGATGTAATAATAGTAGGGAAGATAGTAGGTGGATGGTGATGTCTGGCTTGAAGAAGAGTGGGGTGGGAGATGATGTGGAGGGTGGAGGAGTGGATGGCACCAACAATGTATATGGGGAGGTGGGGTGGTAGGATTGTAGAAAAGAGGGACGGGTGGGTAGTTGTGGTGGCAGGAAGGAAGAGGGGGGTTGTGGTGGTAGGAAGGGAGAGAAGGGAGGGTGGCTGTTGTGAGGGAAGGAAGAGAGGAAGAGGGGGTGGTGGCGGCAGGAGGTTGAGGATGGGTTCGTGGTGACGGGTCAGGGGCAGGGTTAGGGCCGACCAACATAGGGATGACCGTGGCTAGTGTGAGATGAGGTTGGGAAGCATTAGGGTTCGGGAAGGGAGATATTAAGGTGGATCATAACCCTCTGATACCATATAAATAACAATAATATTTATATGATGTGTCTAAAACAAATATAAGACACTCTCTTCTTTAGGACAAGAGGGTAAGTGAGAAACAAAATTAGTAGATATGGGATAAAAGAAAACTAAAGACAAAGGCAACGAGCACAAACTAAATATAAAGCATATATATATATATATATATATATATATATATATATATATATATATATATATATATATAGAGAGAGAGAGAGAGAGAGAGAGAGAGAGAGAATCAGGCTAGAATACACTTGAGTGTACATATTACACAAATACACTCAAGTGTGTTTGCATATCAAGTCTATTTTTTGAAAAATGTAAACCATTGATCTTCACTGTTATACTATAACTAGTCTACATGCAAATTTTGAGCCCATTTGGATGAGTTAAAGTCACTCATCCAAGGACAACAAAATCGATGCACGAAACTAATTTGAAATGCATAATTTTTGTAGCTTTCATAATATGATCTATAAATGTTCAAATGTGCTCAAATTTTGTATATGAGCTATTCACAAGATGTTTAAGAAGATCAACATATTAGATTTTTGAAAAAAATATTGCATCATGAAAAACTACTTGAGTGTATTCTACTCCGAATACACTCGAGTGTATTCTAGTCTAACTCTCTCTCTCTCTCTCTCTCTCTCTCTCTATATATATATATATATATATATATATATATATATATATATAGACATAATTTTATGTTATTGCATGACAATCTGATTGTATTCTGAGCTATTGTAAAGTGTCAACAATCATGATACTATTGATGGTCAAATAAGGATGCAATGGTGCTGTGAGAAAACCATATATGTGGATAATTGCACCACATTTTACAATGCATAACCACCCCAAGTGATTATATTGTGGATACGGTTTTGAATTTTTAAAACCGTTGTGATGCAGTGCAATTATGGTTCTAGAGAAATAAAAATCTGCACCCCAAATAATTTAATATATATGTATACATGTGTGTATGGGTGTGTGTGTGTAGAATCTTATCCTAAATATATTATTTATTGTTATTATCACATAGATTACTGTAGCTATATTTTTAAATGGTGTATCTTGTATAGAGAAGTAGAAACTTCCACCTTTTACAATTGTTACATACATGGATGCTCTTTTTGTACAACTAGTAAACATACATGTGCCTTTTTTATACATGTGCCCTTTGTATGTGAAAGTAACCAATCATATTATACTCTTATATATTTTACACTTAATATTTATATGTAAATTTTTACAAGCTTATATAGTCATTTGCAAAATGGTGGCAGAGATTTGTGGTCATTGGAGGAATCATATAATGCGTTATGTTAGTTTTTATTGACTTGTATCATGTTGATCTCGAATAAAAATGTGCAAGAATTAGAAAAGGAAAGATTGATAGTTAAGTGAAAATCGTTATACTATAAATGCTTGAGTGATGTAGTTATTAGTGGAGAAAAATCAAGTTTGAAAATAAAGAAAGGTGATAAGAATATCAGAAGACATAACAGAGAGAGAGAGAGAGAGAGTCAAGAAGAGGTAACTACATGATACATCCATTATTAGTAACAGTCTGTCTTCATAATTAATCTAATATTTTACCACCCTCCTATACTAATTATTTTGACTTCCCCCTCTCTTAGAAAATATGTGAATACATTTGATTCTAAATATTATCTTATTTTTATTTCATTACAAATAAATCTATAGATGATATAAAGATAGCTTACATGTTTGAAAATAAAGAGAATGACTCAAAAAGAGAGACTTGAGGAGCCGTTTTCAATAGGATAATGTTGTTTAAAAAAGAAAGAATGTATATTAGTGGGGGAGACGTCATGAGCCATTTTGAAAGTGAGATGGTGTTTAAACCTTGAATGGAAAAGTATATGTGGAGTTGGAAAAATTATATTTGTGTTTACTTATTTTAAAAAAATGGTTATAATGTTTTTTCACATGAACAAAAAAGTTAATATTTTTTTAATGTAATATGAACAGAAATGTGTTATTTCATATTTTTTATGTTGTCATTGTAATGGTGTGTGCAACTTCTTCAAAAAAAATGATGTCACGGTACTAAGAGTAATAAATAATTTATGCCAGTATTGGTGTAGTGTGGTGTGGCGCGTTTAACTGCAGCATTTTAGTGGTGCGGATATAGTTTCTCATATCAAAAAACGCAACGGATATGGTACATATATGGTGTTTGATTTTCTATCGTGGTGTGATTATAATTTTGATATAAACCGTATCATATTCACACCATTGCCATCCCGAGAATTCGGCATAGGAATTCTAGGATATGTTAGTATGGTGGAGGAGGGCATGGGAGAGGCAACAGCTTTTGGAGCATCCAATTTGGAGTTTTGGCGGTTGGTTCTGGCTCATCATGGATGACTGAATTGCAATGTAGGATTGTTGTCGCCTTTGCTTTCATATTCTTTATCCTTAAGCTACGCATGCAATATCTTGAAGTTATTTAAATTGTAGCAGTTGTGGCAATATGACAGTGAGATGGTGTAGAATGCAAAAAAAAAAGTTTAGTCGAACCAAGCTTGGTCTGAATTAAGACTTAGTCATATGCGGTAAGATAGTTAGAATGGAAAATGATAGTTTAGTCAAATTAAGCTCGGTCTGAATTTAGACTTAGTCATATGTGGTTCAGTGGTTGTAGTGATAACGTATGGCCAACTTATAAAAAAACCATTTTTTAAAGTTGTACACCTCACGGTGAGCATGTTAGGTTAGAGTCGTTAGACAAATGAAAATATGACTGCCACAGTTTGTTGTCTAGTACAATAATTTGCAATTAAACTCTATGGTGATCATGTATCTGCAAAGAAGGGAGAGAACAGATAACACCAACATGCTGTTGAACAAAATTTCCACGGAGATTCAAGATATTTGCTTCCTCTTGATGCTGACATTGTCATCCAAATTGTCAAGCTACTAGTTTTTCCCAATTGGACCTTGGTAGATCTGCCAAACTTACGAGTTTCTTTCGATACATCCCAACATGCCAACTATTGGTTTCAGTTAATAGAAAGAATGCCAATAGTTTCATTGTGTTGGTCCTGTAGAAGACATCCGTACCACTATTCCCTTTTACATTCAGCTTTGAATGTGTATGCAAGGTCTTAAAATACTCATTATTATTCTACACATACAGATCTTTTATGAATACTACAAAAAGAAATTAGTAGTTTCATTATTGTTGGGCGGGATGTATCCTCTGAGTGTGGCAGAGTTCGTAGCTTTTGCATCCCTTAACTACTTCTTAAACTTGACGACGGGATACGGGCCATTTCACTTGATACTATTTAGAGGTGTCTAGTGTTTAAAGTTGTCATTAAAGGAGTGGGTAAAGATAATGACTAGGTATCTCAATGACTTCCACTTTGGGGTCAGTGTATCCGACGGAACAGAGGCTATTTTGCACGGTTTATTAAATAAAGACATGTCTCTCTCTATGCTTACAGTGGAATTCTCTACTACTTTCAACATGGTGGATTTGTCGAATTTACTCCGTGAGGTGAGGGTGAGGTGTCAATCTATTTCTTTAAGGATGAAATTTCTTTACGGTCAGGCAACCAGATTGTGTACTGGAGACAAGCACATTTAGTCAGCCACAGGAGAGCAACAAGACGATAGTTTAGGGCCACTTCTTTTTACCCTCGTCACTAGTACATAACCGGCCTTTAGTATCGGTTATTTAAGACCTTTAGTGTCAGTTTTTAACGACACCTATGTGGGCGCCGCTAAAAGCCCAACCGTTACGCGTCGGTTCTCAAACCGATGCCACAACCCTTCACGCGCCACCGAAAATACACCAGCAGGGGGTATAGGCGTCAGTTATTATCTTTAAAACCGACATCATATACCTTCGCGCCACAGAAAGGGCGCCATTTGGGGCACTATCGGCGTCGGTTTATTAGTGATAATCGACGCCATCTCACCCGCTGCCACGGCCGTACTGGCCAGCATGGCCGTGGTGTCTGGCCCGCTGCCACGATCGTGCTGTCCAGCACGGCCGTGGTGTCTGGCCTCATTAGGGAAATCGACGTCGGTTACTAGTCGGGCAACCAACATTGTAATCATTTTTCGTCAGTTTTATACAAATAACTGACGCCTATTTTATGTTTTTTTCCTGTCAGTCTACAGACATGCTGTGGCTGGTCGCAGGATGAGAAACCTGCAGTTCAGTTATGAACTGCATGTTTTACGACATCCATTGATATCAGCCAACAACATGCCACAAACCTGCAAAATTAACAACATAAATGTTCACACATTTAGCAACCTGCAGTTCCATTCGATTTTCACACATGTAGAAACATTCATGTAGCAATATGTCATTCCATTCATTTTCACATTCACACATGTAGAAACATTCATATAGCAACCAACAATTTCATTCATTTCCACTCAGACACATGTAGAAACATTCATACATGTAGAAACATTCACACATATTATAATTCAGAAATTCATTTACAAAATATCATTCTTTAGTCATTATTCACTATCAACATCCCAAATATATGTTAAAACCCCCACTACTTGTATGACTGTTGCCCATTCTTCTCTTACATCATTTAATTCTTCTGTCGTATAGGGAGCATGTACATCTGGTAAGACATTTCCTGTATTGTGGTCAGTTTTAAACACATGCAAAGAGAATGATGTATATATAATTAATAATATATAAATAAGAGTGATATATTTCATATTATCTAATGAGACTATATATAATACCTCAGAAATGGTATCGATGTCCACTGCGGCATATTTGATAATCATGTGCATAAATCGCATCACATAGTATGCACATGCCCATCCATTGTCTTGTGTAGCACACTATAAACTGAAACATATAAAATATTAAAAAATACAACTAATTAAGCATTGTTCACATAAATAATATATACATTGCAGTCGGGAACTTACTTCCACGTTTGTCCAAATTATTTGCTGGTTCTTTTTCCTGGGGACCTTTCCTCCAACCTTTTTGAACTCATTTAAACCCCTACATTTTAATGTAACACAATACATTGCATAATTAAATAGTAATATAATAACATATGTTAACATATATGAAAATGAAATATTTCTCACCGGAATAATGTCATTTTCATTATGTGTCCATATTTTGAATTCAATTTAGTCCCCTTAGGATCTAGATAATAGACAGTGAATGTCTCGGGGACAATAACTAGTAACTCCCAATGCATACCACTAGAGGTAAAAAAGTTAAAAATTAATAACTCAAAATCCACAAAAAATGTAATTTTCTTAAGTCCAAATTATAACCAAAGTAAACTTACTCCACATTGAATGGAGCTATTATCACCGTCTTCTTATTTTGAGCAAAATTTGCAAAAACATCACAACAGTATTGTTGAACTGATGGAGGGTCTTTAGCTACTAGACTAATCAAAGATGGAATAAAAAATCCTATATGTTCGAATGAAAAATCTGCACATATCTTGTCTAAGTATCTACAAAACATGTATTACGTATGCATTAATAAATAAGAAACCAGATCACCAGATCCTACACAAGGTATATGAATGTATAAAGAAGATCCCACCTTATCCATAGCTCTATCACAAATGTATTCAGCCAATCATATCGAAGCAACTCCAAAATATCTTGTATAAATATGTTGCTTTCGTATGATTGACCTGCATCATCCACATCTATAGAAACAGTTATAGGACAATTTATATCATGTTCGCCTAACCATATTGCCATACCCCTACAATCAAGACCTAACGGGACAGGTAGGTCCTGTGGAACCCAACTTGGTAATGTAGGAGGTGGAGGTGGAGGCCTAGATGTTGTGGGTGTCTTCTTTTTAACCTGTATATATATATATATATATATATATATATATATATATATATATATATATATATATATATATATATATATATATAAAATTTCAGATCAACTGACATCATATACACACACTAACAATTTAACGTAATGTAAATTTACCATACAGTTTCAGTATAGAGGACAACCGCTTTTGGACACAATATCACTCTGCCTTCTGCCTCACCAAGCGTTTCACAATCTGGGTGGACATATGGCAATGGAAGATCCATCCAGTTGGAGAATATACGTAGCAGGCTCACACGAACCCAATCTGGGTGGGCATATGGCAATGGAAGATCCATCCAGTTGGGGAATATACGTAGCAGGCTCACACGAACCCAACCAGTTGGTAATGGAGACCCATGAAACATTTCCCCTGGTAGGGATGGGTAAGCCGACGCCTCTGCAACGACAAATTCTTTACTTTTTAGACGACATGGCTTCAACTCCTACAAATTTTTGTGTAAAGAATGTTATATACATATATACAAATCATCTTGAAAACATATTATCTTGAAAAGACTAGTTATTATGTCATAAAAATACTTACATTGGATGTGCTAGGTGGTAGGTCTACATGATTACTCCCAACCTCTACAGTAGGAGTAGAGCGGGACGCCATAGGTACTGTCTGCTGAGTGGCAGTCTGAGATGCCTTCCACTTGCTCAGTGCTTCTTCGAGTTTCCTATCAACTAGCTTATCTACCTATACATGGATAAAAGAAATGTTAGCTTCTGATTATTGAATTCTCTTTTACAGTAACATTATAAAGAAAGAATATGTTACCTTTTTTGTGAAAGTCCCGCTTTTGGGACATGTTTGCGTTAGGATGACCCAAAGAATGCTTTGATGCCCACACCAGCGCCTGCAACCCTAACACACCCAAGATGCTCTAGGTTACCCAGAGCAACTGTCAATTCATCCCTTGTGCCCTCAGGGATGAACTTTCCTTGTTTCCTCAGCTCGTGCAACTCCCACTAATTGCCAAAACAAAAATTTGTAATTAAGGAAACACCACAAATAATCAATATTCAAACGATTGCTGTAAGAGTTGTATTTTTCCATTTTTTGCAGCCGCCTCAGTAGTTGCGGGATTCCTTATTTCTCCCTTCTTATTTTGCCTCCCAGCTATCCAGACATCATGGCGAGGCATAGGTTTGCTACCTATAGTATAGGACTCCTGAGTAGCAGCAGACTGAGCAGTAGCCTCAGACTGTAGTCTTTGGCGAATGCCTGCATACCCCTTTGGACCCATTGTGTGGTCATGCACATTCAGTGTACGCCTTGCTTTTTGCGCCTCACTGAGGGCCTAGTTAGTATGCACATTAATGATTTGGTTAGTAAAACTAAATGTTAATCTTGAATAGGTGAATACAACGTATATTAATTAAATTGGGGGTGACGCCTAATACCTTGAATTCATCAGTTTGTCTTGAAACAACAAATGCGTCGCATTCTTCTTGGTCCAGGAAGTTCCACTGTTCTGTGGCTGTCTTCTTCCTCTTGTCACCTTCTTTTATGTATTCTCGGGTGATATTTGTCCTATAGTTCCTTAGGACTCTCCCACAACGTTGCATCACACATTTACGATGCAACTTTTCATCCAATTCAAATATACTATGCAAAATAGAATTGCTATTAACTAGTATCCAAAAAATTAGTAATCTAACAAATAGAATTACAAATTAATAATAACTCACTCATAAATCCTTCCATATTACGTATTTCTTCTCCTTAGGAATTTTATGCCAAAAATCTATCTTACAACCGCAATGGCTACGAGTAACATACCCAAGATATGAAACAAACGAATTGCGATTCACTCCAATTGCATTTCCTGCATTATCAAAATCTACAACAAGTTTGGGTCCATTGCCCCTTTGTGCTATTAACTTCTTCATCATAGTGATGCCCATTCTCTTGTCAACTTTTTGGTGTTGCTCATCAAGTGCCTCAAGTGCTTCAGAGGGTACATTTGCATCATCAACCTAATATTTGACAAAATAAACACACTTACAGGATATGATTAGAAATGGACATATAGATATAAATATATGATATATATTTTTAAAACTTACATTGTGAGGCGGCGCATTGATGCCCTCACCCTCATGGTAATCATCAACACGGTCATGCATAATTGATTTCAAAATTTCAAACTAGCTCATGCATTATCATCAATCTACATCATACAATACGGATTCATGTAGATGTTAGGGTGACACATCACTACAAAATCAGAGATTTAACAATAGGGTTTTAATATCTTACATAGATTGATCACAAGATTTCAACAATATACTTATTCAAGATTATGGTGAAATGTGTATTAGAGTTTTAATATCTTAATTCAACATGCATCAAAATTTATAGAATTAGGTCAAGCATTAGTATTCAATTGCAAATGTATCTTCTTCTTCCTTCTCCTCCTTACCAAATGGATAAAAGCAAGGCCACAACCATGTGGGCTGGCCACGACCGTGGCTGTGTTGGCCTACCACGACCGTACTGGCCAGTACGGCCGTGGTCAGCCAACACAGCCACGGCCGTAGGCAGTCCACACGGTCGTGGCCTTGCTTTAATCCATTTGGTAAGGAGAGGGAGCAGGAAGAAGAAGAGGTGGGGAAGAAGAAGAGGTGGAGGCCCACATGGTCGTAACCTCCTCATGTTGCTTCTAGGCAGAGGATCGGGTAGCATAATGGCAGGGCGAGCAGGTGTTGAGCAAGCAAAAGAGAGGGAGAAAGCGAAGAGGGTACCTCCTCTATCGAGCGGCGGCGACGGCGAGCTGTAGGTGTTGAACGGCAGTGAGAAGTGACAACGGGTATCGCGCGGTGACGACGTCCAGCAGAGGCGGTGGCGTGGAGACAGCGGAGGTGGCAACTTGAGCGGTGACGACGACAAGCGTGGAGGCGTGGCAGCGAGTAGTGGCAGAGGAGAAATCGTCGTACCAAACCCTGGAGTAGCGCGAGAATGAATGAAACAGAGAAAGGGGAAGAGTCGGGCTCGTGCGGGTGCTATTAAGTTAACAATAGGTGTCGGTTCCTAAATAAAACCGACACATAAAACTAAATGTGTCAGTTACTACAAACACACCGACACCTATTCTCAATGATAGTCGTCAGTTTTTACTAGAAAAAATCGACGTCTATCTACATATGCCGATTAAAAAAATTCTTCTCAATTAATGACCATAGTCATTGGTTTCTTTCAAACACCCACACTCAAAGGGTGTGAAACATTTCCCGGGAACAACGCAGGAAAACCCATAAACGTCGGTCATTGTAGCAAAACCGACGACCAAAATGTGCCCAATTTATGTTTCGCGAATAACCTTTCGTCGTCGGTTTAATAGTTAATAACCGACGCCATATGTTAAATTTTGGAGGAATTTTTTTCACAGAAATTTTGGATTTGGCGGTTAATTTTAAGCGTCAGTTTATTATTAGGGAACCGACACTGAATAAAAGCGATACCCGTATCTAGTCGCCCTTCACAGATAGATTTCGGTTTTTTTTATCAAACCGAGGCTTTAGTGTTTAGGTGTCGGTGTATTTATACAACTGATGCCTTTAAAAGTGACGTTATAAACCATTTCTATAGTTGCATCCACTTATTCTTAAGATTAGAGATAACTATAATCTTCTTCTCAATGCTTGGTATCTTGACGGCGGGATCGTAATTGGGGATACAAGGGAGGTGGTGTTCAAGGTACTTGGCATCATTCAACGCGTGGGTACTGGGTTGGGTTTTATTTTGAATGTTCATAAAATCAAGTTTTTTTTACTTATTTGTGATAGTAGGAAACTTCATAAAGGACTATTTTCTTGAGGCATTGGGAGGTCTTTATTGAAAGTGAAGCTATTGGGAGGAGTTGTTAACATGCACATGTTTATTGAAGGTTTAGCCATGAGAAGGGATACCAAGACTGTTGACAGCTACATGAACCACAAAGTGAACTTTTTTTGTTACAGTCTTGTGTGGGTATTGACAAACTTATGTTCAGCTTAATGCATATATGGAGGAGGATGCAGTATGGTTTGACAGAAGATTACATGGGTCTATTGAGGATATTGTGGTATGTGGACAGGGGCATAGCCAAGGGGGCTGTAGGGGATTTAGCCCCCCCAAGAAATAACCCCAAATAGTTATCTTATCAGTACTAAATAAAGGTCAAAATATGTACAAATATATTGAGCATGTATATATTTACTAAAAAAGCTGGAGTGGTGTATGACTGGTTTCCAAATGTAAGTGATGTGGGTTCCATTCTCAGTTAAGGCAATGTTTTTGGCTCAGCCCCCCCATGTGCTAAAACAAAAGGATATTTACACATACATTGATTCAACCTCCCTTGGCCTAATTTTATGGTTCCACCACTATATGTGGAGGTCAGTTTTTTTGGGAGCATTCAATGGTGTGACTTCTTTACCTATTAAACTTGGTGGTCTGTGTATGTTGTCTATATTCGACAATAGAAACATAGACTTCTTCGTTCACTTTTGTGATATCCAGGGTCCAATCTTGGGTGCTTCAAGATATATTTTACGAGATAGAGTGATACATAGTATGGACTCTGAATTTAATTATGCAATGAGTTGTCTACGTGTCATGATTCCATTATTTGATCTACTATTTTGTTGATAAGTAGGGGTGAGCAAATCATGGTCCAGACCACAAAGTCGGACCGAACCGGTCAATTCGGTCTGGTCCTGGACCGGTTTGAGTTTGGTCCGATCTGCAGTCCGAAAATTTTAGAAATTCAGTCTGCGGTCTTGTCCAGTCCAAAACCGATCAGACCGTGGACCGGACCGCAGGCTGTTTTATATGTAACATTCTTTTAAATATGAAGTTTTATTATGTCAAAAGTACAAACAAATCATCGTATTATAACACTAGTAGTGTGTATGTTTGATATCAATGTTAAACAATTGTTAGAATTAATTAGAATTATCAAAGTTTTAATATTAAAAAAGTTACGAAATGCTAAAAAGTTATGATTGTGGTTTAAATGGTATGGTCCCACTCCAATCTAGCTTTGAAACGGTACGGTCTCGGTCAGATCCTACTTCGAAACGGTCCAGTCTACAGTCAATAACTTTTGCTTAAATACGTCCTCGGTCCGGTCCGGTTTGCTTCTGGACCAATATTCACCCCTATTGATAAGGACATTGTCCTCCCTAAAACCACACAACTTGACAAGTGCTCTTTTTAACAAAACCATAAGGACATGGATGTTAACTTTGACATGATCTTTAGACAAAAAGCGGTTTTCAAGTGTTTGCAAGTTGAGCACGTTGAAGATTTTCTTCTTGCTATTCTTGTTGATGGGGTGGACTGCATATGTCACCAATAGAGTATATACTATCCTTAAGTATCACCTTATGATTCTTATATACTCGGTTGATGAGGTATGTCTTGTTTGCTACAAGGCGCTCGTGGGGGACATGTTATTCTTGTTAGGGAGCTCCTACGCTTAAAATGTAGACACAATCTTGTTAGAGATGTTCTTTATGATGTGCTTAGACACATTGGAGTTGCTGCTAAAAAAGAGCCACTGTGAATTTTGTGAGTGATCCATAGGATAGGAGATTGACACTTAGACCAGTGGATGTTTGATGGAAGGAAACATGTATGTAGTGTCTAAAAAAATGTTCTGAGCGCCCGCTTAAGTGGCTGTGTAAGCGCTGTAAGGTCCTCGCCGTTTTTAGGTGCCCGCCTAAAGTAAGCGAGCAGCTAGACCCAATATATATTTTCCACACCTCTAAATCACACTTCTATTTGTAGTTCTATACATTTATACTAGCATATACTACACAATACTAAGTATAAATATGCAATACATTGTTAGTCTGCTACAATAAGTGAGCTATTTTTTGTATAATTTATATTGTATAATAGGCAATATCCACCGTTATATATGGTATTGTATATTACCACATTAGCAATGCATTACCAGTATGCTACTGGATATCATTATTTTGCTTATCTACACCTCACCATTACAACATTTAATATTATTATATTATGTAATCAACTGCATATAGTTGTTTCGTGTTAGGTTATATATTTGTATCATCTATGTTATTATTGTAACATTAGTAAGACAAGCATATTATCTGCGTTAGTATTTTAAGTTTATAAAATAAAGGTATTTTTGCATCGTCAACACTAGTATTCTGATGTCACTGCTATAATATGCAATAATATATTGTGATTGTATACGCTAACTATAACACTTGGTTACCTACTTCTATATTATTATAAACATGTTGTATATGTATATTACCAATTACACCAAAATAATATTATTAATTTGTATAGCAATCAGTTTTACACCATTACATGGGTTCATGTATGTATATAAGTTTAAATATTTATGATTATTTATGTATGTGTATAAATATATATAGAAACATACATATATCAAGCATCTGCTTAAGCGCCTCCTGGCGCTTAAGTGGCTACAAGGTCCTGTCCACCGACCTTCCGCTTTGTGGAAGTTTGTAGAGAAAACTCACTCCTAAAAATAGGAGATTGTACAAGGAAGCGAACTAAAAAACACTAATGGGCCTCTTTATACAAAGGCCCATGTTACATAATAAAGAAAGGACTTAAACAGAAATACACTTAAACAGTAATGCAATAATATATCTCAATACTCCCCCTCAAGTTGGAACATAGATGTCAATCATGCCCAACTTGTAGCACAGTTCCTCAACTCACTTGCCAAAGAGAGGCTTAGTAAATATATCTACATTTTTCTCATGTGATGGTAGGAAATGAGTAGTAATCTTCTTATCCAGTACAACATCTAAAAAAAAATGGCAGTAAACTTCAATATGCTTGGTCCTCTCATGGAATACATGATTGCTAGTAATGAAGGTAGAATAATGATGATCACAATACATCGGGATAGCGTATGTGAAGGGAACCCAAAGTCTGCAAGAATAGATTTTATCCATAATAGTTCACCAGTAGTATGTGTCATTGCACGATACTCAGACTCATCACTAGATTTAGCAACTACATTTTATTTCTTGCTCCTCCAAGTAACCGGATTACCTCCTATGAACGTACAATAACCAGAAGTGGATCTCCTGTTAGACTTGCATCTTGCATAATCAACAATAGAATATCCAATAAAATCAAGGTGTCCATTTCTTTTATAGAATAATCCTTGTCTAGGTGCGTTCTTCAAATATTTCAAGACACGACAGGCAGTCTCCCAGTGACATTATCGAGGGCAATACATAAATTTGACTAAGAACTCCTACAAAAAAGCATATATCTAGTCTGGTAACGGGAGATACAAAAGTTTGCCAACTTCGCTTGTAGCAATATTTATCTTCTAAGAGATGACTGGACTTAGCCCATAGATCATATGACTGATCCTTAGGTGAGATAGCAGGTTGATAACCTCCCATTTTACAATGTTATCTTACTAGTTTTCCTCAATTTTTCATACTCTTTCTTAGTTAAATTAGATAGAATCTTTAACCTTCCACCTTTTTGTAAATATACCATTAGATTAACTTCTCCTTTTCACTTCCTACAGAAAAGCACAAAAAAATTACAAAACCCCCAAACGGTCCCAAGACCGAATGGAAGCCAAACGGTCCCAAAACTGAATGAAGACCAAATGGTCCCAAGACCAAATGGAGGCCAAACGGTCCCAAGACCGAATGGAGACCAAGCGGTCCCAAGACCGAATGGAAGCCAAACGGTCCCAAGACCGAATGGAGACCAAACGGTCCCAAGACTGAATGAAAGCTGAATGGTCCCAAGACCGAATAAAGATCAAACCGTCCCAAGACCGTGTGAAGCCAAATGGTCCCGAGACCATATGAAGTCAAATGGTCCTAAGACCGAATGGAAATCAAACGGTCCAAAGACCGTGTGAAGCCAAACGGTCCCGAGACCGTATGAAGTCAAACAGTCCCAAGACCGAATGGAGATAAACCGGTCCCGAGACCGTATGAAGCCACTCGACCCCAAGATCGAATGAAAGCAAACAGTTTTAGACCGAGAGGACTCAAACAATCTCCAGACTGAGATAGTCCAAACGGTGTGAAAATCCAAACGGTCTCCAAGACCGTTTGGACCCACATACCCCAAACTGTTTGAGGCTCACTCAAAATCCTATAAATAGAACCCAAAGGGGTCCTCACAAAAGTGGGGAAGTTTCAGACGCCCAAAGGCTGCCTCTATTGTTCCAGAGCCATTCCATCCTTCACTCACTGCCCCGAGGCTGTCGGTCTAAGAACCATACTCCATCTCTAAGCTACTTTCTCTCTCATCGGCAAAGAAGGTGGGAAAAGGAGGATTCATCATCAAGCAAGCTACGAAGTGTGAAGATCATTGTTCTCTCTCCTCCAAGGGGTCGACCTTCCTCCATCCTTTGTGGAGATGACACTCTTTCTCTCTCTTATCGCCCCCTTCTTTATTTTTGCCATGAGCTAGTAGTCATATACACTAGGGTGCGGGGAGTAGCCCCACTACCCATGTTTTCATTTCATGCAATGTAATTCATGAGTTTGCAATAGAGAAATACTTTCTTTTCAGTTCAACATCAATCGTTTAATGAATGCTTGTTGCTTGATCACCAACTTGTGTTACTTATTATCTATTAGTATGAATTGTCTATGTTTGTGCTATTAGATTCAAATATCGATTGAATGTTGGTTCTTGATGTATGTAGTCACCATGTATCTGTTTCGGTATCTAGGAGTGCTTTTCAAGGAGTGGAGTAAACTCACTTCCATCGTTGTACTTTCATACTATGAAATGGAATCAATTGACGTATAAAAGTACAACCTTGATAAGTCGAGGAACACACTTTGCGAAAGGAATGATGCAAAGTAAGTGACCATTCATTTGGGGATGGCTGGCTTTGCAACATTCCCACACTTCTCGTAGTTAGTTCTCCAAAAGGAAACTAAATCTACAAAGATACTAACTGTTTAAACTCTTATTGCAGGCTATGTTACTATGTTGCATGTTTTGATCCATATGTAGTGGTGGTGAAAGCTGATCACATCCTAGTGGTTTCATAACATTGTTTACAACCTAAAAATTACTTTCTTGCCTTTACTTTACTTGCACTTAGTTTAAACAACCAACCCAACTCTTTGATCTAAATACCAACTGCTAAGGAGTTAAATGAAATTCTAACGTTTTCTATCTTGTTGATTTTAACAAGACCGTTGTCCTGTGGATTCGACCCTTAACTATACTACGATAAGACTTCCATGTATCCTAGCATACGTGGGTGGAGTTTTTAATCTAGTATAAGCAAGGCTAAACCTAAAGACTTACTATCTTTAGGATTTTTAGTGGTGCACGTAACTCCACGCAAGTGGAAGCTCCATCAAAAATTGGCACCGTTGCCGGGGACAACAAAACATTTTTATTTCATTTATCATCTTGCTAGTTGGTTAGGGTTTTACACTTTTTTTTAAACGATATCTTATATTCTCTTGATTTCATCACATCTCCTGCATCATCTGAAAAGTGTGTTTCTTCCTCTACTCAGGTAGAAGACGTGTATGCAACCATTGCATAATCTCAGAATCTCCCCTGATCCAGAGTATGACTCTAAGGTAGAGAGAAGCTTCCACCGCCGCATTAGACTTAATCGTCAAAGAGCCAGGCAAATGGTCAAAGATCAACGCCAAGCTGTATTAGTGATGGAAAGGGTCAATGCTGCCATAGTAGCCCAACGAGTGCAATACATCCCTGACACACGCGCCCAAGTTCAGGATGAAGTATGAGCTGAAGAGCAAGCCCTCATCCGTGCCGAGAATGAAGCAGCCAAGGCTGCTGCTCAACAGTTGGTAAGAAGCAAGCAATTACGGGATTACGCCGTTCCCAAGAACTATGAAGACAACCATCCTGTCCAACCACCACTCATCAACACTCCTAATTTTGAGATTAGAACACAATGTATCCAAATAATGCAGGGCATCTCATTCTCTGGAAGTGTCGGAGATGACTGCATGGACCATTTGAAGAGGTTCAAAGCTCTTTGCAGGTTGGTACCATAAGCTGGAACAACCATGGATGTAGTCATGCTCAGATTCTTCAACTTCACCTTGTCTGGAAGAGCACTAAGCTGGTACAATTCTTTGGACGGGGAGCCAATCACCACCTGGGCTCCCTTAGAAGAGAAGTTCTTGGAGAAATTCTTTCCCCCTTCACTAACCTACCAAATCAGAGGACAAATCAACCAATTCCTTCAACTACCGGGAGAGTCATTGGCTGACTCATGGGAAAGGTTCAAGGAACTCTTGAGGAAATGCCCTCACCATGGAATCTCGTAAAATCAACTCATAGAAACTTTTTATAGGGGAGTAAGTGATGAAATTAAAAAGTTCTTAGATTCCTCATCTGGAGGAAACTTTATGAGACAAAACTACGAAGACGCCTGGAGGATCGTCACTCTTGGAGCAGAAAATCAATCCAATTGGGGGAGGGCGACCACATGAGGAGTTCTAAAGGTTTGTAAAGCTGAAGAATCTACAAAAATGAAAGCCATAGCCGAAGCTTTGAAAACCATAGCCAACAAACAACAAGCCCTCGAAGCATCATTTGGGGAGTATGATAGAAAAAAGAACCCCCAACAAGCTAAAGCAGCTATAGGAACTTGCGAGGCCTATCATGCATTTGATCATCCCACATTGTTATGTTTTCTCCTATACAATGTAATGATGGATTTGTAACCACCTCAACCACAGTATGAGCCGATCATTGAGCACACTGAGGATCAAATGCCAGAACAAGTAAATTCCATCCATTCCATACCAGGACAAGCTTACTACAATCCAAATCAACCGAGAAACCACCCTAAGTTTCAATATGGAAATCCTACGGGGACTGCTAACCCACAATATCAAACACAAGGTGGATCTTCCAACAGACTACCGCATGAATTTCAAAGCAAATACAACCAAAATCAAGGGAATTTTAGAAACAATTTCCAGAGATCTAACTACCGGCCCAAGGAATCCATCTACATATTACCAATATACTCACCCTCCTCTGCACCCGCAATTACAACAAACTCAGCTGCAACAGCCGCAACAACCTCAGTTGCCAGCACCTCAATAGCAACCACCTCAAGGGCAGAAACAAATCACTCAATTTCAACAGAAGAATGCCCCACCACATCAGACTGATGAACTATCCTTGATAAGGCAGATGCTGCAATCACAACAAACCATGCTGGCTAACCAGCAAGCCCAGCAAAGAGCTGTGGAAAACCAGTTAGCACAGATAGCAGCTCAGCTAAAACCTCCAGTGGGCACTTTCGCTGGCCATCCAGAAGCAAATCCAAGGCACGATCAACATAGACCAGAACAACTAAATGCTATTACAAAAAGGTCTGGCCGTGCTCTCACTGAAGCCATCTCGGTTAATCAAGAAGACAGGGATGTAACTGAAATCATCCCAACAGAAGAATCAGGTCAAGAAGCTGAAGAAAGGAAAGAAAAGGGACAAGGTCCCAAAGAACCAGAGGTTCCACAATACAAGCCAAGGATACCCTATCCTGGTAGGCTAAAGGAAACCAGGCGATACTCTAGATTCCAGAAATTCAAAGAG
Organism: Alisma plantago-aquatica; assembly: GCA_963693085.1. Classification (NCBI taxonomy): domain Eukaryota; kingdom Viridiplantae; phylum Streptophyta; class Magnoliopsida; order Alismatales; family Alismataceae; genus Alisma; species Alisma plantago-aquatica. The sequence goes on along the minus strand of OY856410.1, from coordinate 696,005,284 downwards.
GTAATGAAAAAACTTTATGTTGATATTCCCTTTCTCAACGCCTTATCTGAAATCCCAACCTGGTCCAAATATCTGAAGACCTTGCTGAGGACCCTGGCTCCTTTGGCATACAATTCTCTATTGGGAACACTTCATGTAAAAAGGGATTGGCCGACTTGGGAGCTAGCATATCAATTATGCCATTTTCCATGTGCAACAATGACCATCCAGCTCACTGATTCCACCATTACTGCACCCCTGGGAATCCTTGAAGATATTCCAATAAGGGTGGGGAGGGACTCTTATGTCCCTTGTGATTTCATCATTATGGATATAAAAGAAGACCTAAGGTACTCGATAATATTCGGTAGACCCTTCCTCGCCACAGCTAGAGCCTTAATTGATGTCGAGGCGGGCACAATTACCTTGAGGTTGGGTAAAGAAACCGTCCAATTCAGGGTTTTCAACAGCCTGAAGAGCCCTAGTATCCATGAAGAGGTTTTTCAACTTGAAGAAATTGATAAAATGTCTCAACTCAAGCAAGCAAATCTAGAACCAGCTGATGCCCTAGAGGACACTCTAATAAATCCGGAAGCTAAATTTTCAACCAACGAGCTAGTTCAACAATGCTTGCAATACTTGGAGCAGGCTGAAAAAGCCCCAGATGCTACTTTTGAAGAACTGAAATCTATCACCATATTAGAGACAACAGAAGTATCCAAAGTCCCATAAATGAAAACTCTACCAACTGGGCTCAAACATGTCTTCCTAGATGAAGAAAAATTATGTCCAGTTATCATTAGCTCCTCTTTGGTTGACGATCAGGAAGAAAGACTTCTCACTGAACTAAGGAAGCACAAGAAAGTAATTGGGTACAAGATGATTGACCTAATAGGCATAAATCCAGATCTATGCATGCATAAACTACCTATGATAGAAGAGTTCAAACCCTCGAGGGAGTAGCAGAGAAAACTGAACCCAAATCTGAAAGAGGTAGTTTGCCTCGAGGTTCTCAAACTCTTGAAAGCGGGTATTATCTATCCAATTTCTGACTCTCAGTGGGTTAGTCCTGTCCAAGTGGTCCCTAAAAAGGGGAGAACCACTGATGTCTTAAATGATAAAAATGAACTAGTACCTACAAGGTTTGTTACTGGTTGGAGAATGTGCATTGATTATAGAAAACTGAATAAATCAACAAGGAAAGACCATTTTCCCTTACCCTTCCTTGACGAAGTCCTTGAGTGGTTAGCCCACCAAATTTTTTTCTGCTACCTCGACGGATATTTTGGTTTTAACCAAATCCCAATTCACCCCCAAGACCAAGAAAAGATGACATTTACTTGTCCTTTTCGAACATACACCTTCAGAAGGATGCCCTTCGGGTTATGCAACGCACCCGCAACCTTCCAAAGGTGCATGACTGCTATCTTCGCAGGATTAATCAAAACCATTATGGAGGTGTTCATGGATGATTTTTCAGTATATAGAGACTCTTTTGATAACTGTCTACTCAACCTAAGTAAAGTCTTATAGAGATGTGAGGAAAAAAACCTTATCCTAAACTGGAAAAAATGTTACTTTATGGTGACCGAAGGTGTTGTCCTCAGACATCGAGTGAGCAAAAGAGGAATCAAAGTAGACAAGGCAAAAATCGATGTCATCTCAAAGCTGTCACCGCCCAAAGACATAAGGGGAGTGCGGGCTTTCTTGGGACATGCCGGGTTCTACCGGAGATTTATCAAAGACTTCTCGAAAATAGCAAAACCTATGACTTACCTATTGACCAAGGATGCTGATTTCAACTTTGACCATGAATGCCTGCATAGCTTTACAACCTTGAAGATTGCTCTAATCTCTACACCAATTCTGAGAGCGCCTGACTGGTCACAACCTTTTGAAATAATGTGTGACGCTAGCAACTATGCCATAGGGGCTGTGCTGGGGCAGAGAATAGACAAAAAGCCAGATGTAATATACTACACATCCAAGACGTTAGACGAGGTGCAAAAGAATTATACTACTACTGAAAAAGAATTCTTAGCGGTCATCTACGCTTTTGAAAAATTTCATTCCTATCTAATTGGATCAAAGGTCGTAGTATATATAGACCACTCCGCCATCAAATATCTTATTCAGAAACAGGATGCAAAACCCAGACTCATCCACTGGGTATTGATGCTGCAAGAATTTGATCTTGAAATAAAAGACAAGAGAGGAGTGGAAAATGTCATCGCTGACCACTTAAGTCGCATCGAGTGTCAAGAGGACGACAATGTACCTATCCGAGACTCCCTCCCTGACGACCATCTTATGAAAATTACCACCGGATTTCCCTAGTACGCCGACATAGTAAACTATCTGGCTACATGAATCATCCACCCTTCCGCCTCTCACCACGATAAAAAGAATTTTCTCCATTATGTTAAGAAATATTTTTGGGACGAACCCTATCTTTTTCATCTATGTGTAGACGGACTTTTCCGTCGCTACCTACCAGAAGAGGAAATTACCCCTGTCTTAGAGCACTGTCATTTTGGCCCGACCGGGGGGCACATGCGTTTGAAGAAGACCGCCCTCAAAGTTCTACAATCGGGTTTCTTTTGGCCAAAAATAGCAAGAGATTCCTATGATTTTGTAAGATTCTGCAATAAATGTCAGCGTTTTGGCGGTATAACTAAACGAAATGAATTGCCTCTCACTTTGTGGCAAGAAATTGAACTTTTTGATGTTTGGGGAATAGACTACATGGGTCCTTTCCCTCCATCTTATGGATTCTCTTACATATTGGTTGCTGTAGATTATGTTTCAAAATGGGTAGAAGCTATACCCACCGTATCATGCGATTCCAAGCCAATCATCAAGATGTTCAAAGATATCATCTTCGCTAGATTCGGAGTCCCCCAAACTATCATATCAGATGGAGGAACCCATTTTCTAGAAAGAAGCTTCGAAGCCCTCCTGAGAAAATATGGGGTCAACCATAAGGTCGCCACACCTTACCATCAACAAACAAGTGGTCAAGTTGAAGTTTCAAATAGACAACTGAAAGCTATCTTAGAAAAAATAGTCAATAGACATCGTACTGATTGGTTTACCAAGCTCCCCGATGCCCTTTGGGCATACCGCACGTCTTACAAAACACCGATAGGAACAACCCCGTTCTACCTAGTGTATGGAAAGTCGTGCCATCTACCAGTTGAACTAGAACATAAAGCTTGATGGGCCATCAAACAGCTGAACTTTGATCTCAAAAGTGCTGGTGAATATAGACAACTTCAACTACAAGAACTTGAAGAGATCAGAATGACATCTTACCAAAGTGCCAAAATTTATAAAGAACAAACAAAGATGTGGCACGACGACCACCTCAAAAGAAAAGACATTGCTATCAGAGATAAGGTCCTCCTTTTCAATTCCAGACTTAAGATGTTCCCTGGAAAGCTCCGCACAAAATGGTCTGGACCTTTCACAATTAAACACATCTACCTCACCAGAGCAGTCATCATCCTTGATAATAATGGGGGAGAACGAACAGTTAATGGCCACAAATTGAAGAGATACTACACACCAGCAGACAAAACACCAAGACAAACTATCGAGATCCACGATCCTTCAACATCGACATAACCAAATCGGATTTTCATCGGGCTAGTGACGTAAAACCCAGACGCTACCTGGGAGGCAACCCAAGATCTGAGTACCACCATTTTATTTTGCCTAGTTTTGCTAATTTTCTAATCTCTTCGTTTGATTTAGACTTATCCTTTTTAATCTGAAAATATAAAAATTCACATAAATAACCAAAACAAGCATAAAAATATAAAATCCAAAAACCTAATTAAATCTTAACCTAACAGTTTCGAAACTGTTTGGACTCAAACGGTCTCGAAACCGATTGGTCCTTTTAATCTCGAAACCGTTTCGACCCCAAACGGTACCGAAACCGTTTGGAACCCAAACGGTCTCGAAACCGTTTGGACCCCAAACGGTCCCGAAACTGTTTGCCCTTGGGAGTTTATAGCGTCACTCCTCCTTTTTCTATAAATATTGCTCGACCCCCTCCCTTTTTCTTTCCTTTGCTTCCAGAGACTTTGCTCACGCGCGAAACCCTATTCTATTTGCTCCGACTCTCTGCTCTCACGACCACTGTCCTCTTTCTCTCGTCTCCAGTTCATTTCAACCTGCTCCGTCCGCTCCTCCTCCGACAACACCATCGCGACGCATCCTTCACCTACGCCATCATCACCTAAGCAGCAAGGTAGAATGCTGCTACCGCAACCGCTATTCCCACTGCCGCCGACATCGTTTCCGCTATTTCTACCATGAACAAATTTTGCTATTGCAACCATCGTTATTACTGCCATTAACACCTTCATCGACGATGTCATTTTCACTTTTTCTGCCATCATTTCGTCGCTTAGTCGTCACTGACCGTTCCATCTTCCTCGCAGTTTTGACCCATACGATCTTGAAACCGTTTGGAGCCATACGATTTTGAAACCGTTTGGAGCCATAAAGTTTTGAAACCGTTTGGAGCCATACTGTCTTGAAATTGTATGGCTCATATTGAGCCATACAGTCTTGAAACCATTTGGAGCCATACAGTCTTGAAACCATTTGGAGCCATACAATTTTGAAACCGTTTGGAGCCATACGGTCTTGAAACCGTTTGGAGCGATACGGTCTTGAAATCGTATGGAGCCATACGGTGTTGAAACCATTTGGTGCCAAACCAGTATGAGTTCACCCTTAAACGATTTCTTCTTTCAAATTTGCAATTCTTTCTAACATAATAATTTTCTAATTACAGAATGGCCTCACTTGCAAAGCAAGCCACAGGAACTGCCGACGCTCCTTTCTGGACAAGGGAGCAATTATTGGAGGATCGCACAAAGCTCCAGCATGTCATGGACACTTATGAAAAGACCAGAAAGGTCCCACCAAAAGTTGACATGATGAAAGTCTTGAATGAAATTGACCGAATCAACATGTGCCTAGCCGAAGACCCTGTTGATGAAGTAGAGGAGATTTCCTCCAGTGACGAAGGTTCGGAGTACGAGCCAACTCCCGAGGAGGAATCCCCATCCACAAAGACAAAGGGGAAACTGATGATCCAGGAAGCTCCAAAAGAACAACCAACAAAGAAACGAGCAAGGAAGCAGGTACATCCCGCCACTGCAAGGGAACAAATCCTGGCGGGATACGTTCCGTCAATCACTGCCGATCCCACCACCACTGCTACCCCTGCTTTCACCACCATCACCACCACAACACCACCACCAGCAAATCTTTTCATCCACACCCTACCGTCTATTGACAAGACCCTGAATCCAACAAAGTATGTTTGCTCCAGTGTACTACTAAAGATGGGGATATATGACAGAATCCTCACTCTGCTCGATAACGCCAACCTTTCAAGACTCTACTCTGTCCTTGAGATTTCTTATGTTGAGCCCACAACTGAATTCTTCACATACCTCAACACGGAAGTTGTTGACATTATGGATAGATCAAGGGATGGAGGTGACCACAGGCTGGTCACCAAACTCTTTAGCAATAAGGTTGTCATAACGGAAAACATGCTGAATGATATATTTATAGACAACCAGGAGCAGCTGAAGAAGGCCAAAGCTGTAGGCATAGAAAGCTCCGAGTTCAACAAGCATATCTTCTGGAAATCCCTGACAGAGATCCTGACCTACGAGGCATAAACCTGCAAGTCCTCCAATATTTAATCTGGACTGGTGCACACATTGCACAAAATTCATATAGGTGCACTTTTCCCCAGGACAGAGGGAGGAAACGTTAGCATTTCCGATCTTTTCGTACTCTGGTCCGTTCTAAAAGGGTAGTCGGTCAACATCAGACGACAATTGATACACAAGCACACATCTTACACCCTTGGGAAAGAAATATGTATGTGATGTCATATAACATCCATCCTAAAATATCTCAAGATGGACAAACTACTCCCCAGGTGCACAAAGATCAAGGGCGACATCCTTACCAACGAGCAGACCTTAAAAAACTCATATATCATCAAAGAAAATGATGCAAACCTACACTATATCTTTTGCCCTATAGTAAAATCCTCAAAGACTCTGCTGCCGCTTCCAGAGCTTGCAGACTACGACAAGGAAAAGCTTCTCTTCACCGGAGAGGAGCTTGCAAACCTCCTAGCTTCGGTCAAAATACAAGAAAAGAAATCCAAAGCGGGGCAGACAGAGCACATCATCACCGCCCCGACAGCAAGAACAACAAAAATACCAGTAAAATGACCATCCAAAGGGCGTTTGCAGACACAACAGCTGTCGGGAACGCCGACATCAAAACCAAATCCAAAGGCAAAACCTCCCCTCCCCGAAGAAAATATCATCACATCATCACTAGATTCTTTCATCATGAATCTGAATGTGTTCTTATCTCCACAACCACCCCCACCACCCTACCATCTTCCACCTCCCTACCATCCTCCACTACTCCACAATCCACAACTCTCCCATCATTCTACACAATGATGACCACCACATTTCCTTCCTCTACAACCACACCACCACCCGCATCTTCCGCTCCACCCTTTTTCTCTTAAGGCATCCCATTCCCCACCTCAACGCACGACTTCACATCCTTTTCCTCCACCTCCACTACCTTTCCCTCGACATTCTCGATTCCACCTTTCTCTCTCGGAATGTCACCACCCTTCCCATCCGCCACCCTGACACCGCTGGTGCCTCCATCTACAGTCACCACGCAGTTTGAGGGACCATCCACAATGTCTTTTTCACAAGTCACTACCGCCTTTCCACTCCGACCCCAGCCGCCACACCCATCCATAACTAGGGTCCCTTTTACAAATGTTGGTGAGGAATTCAGACGTCAATTTGACGCCATCCGAAATCTTCTCACCAACCCTTCTAACATAATGCAATCTATTCTCTCTTGTGTGCAAGGTCTTACTAAACAGGTCGCCAAGATCGACGAACAAAACCGTGCCTTACCAGGCATCCTCTCAAATATCCACCAACGATAGGAAGAAGCGGCCACGCAAGTCAAACACATCGACGACCACCTACAACAACTGCCACAACTGGTGCTTGAGGTTAAAAGCCAGCAAGCAGCGTTGGCTCAGCAAGTTGACAGGATCTCTACATAGACTCAACCTCTGCATGAGACCCTGTGCGAGCTTAAGCAGCAACAAATTGCTTTTAGCATGCACTTGGACGACATCAACAACACCCTTACACAGTTCCATAGCTGCCAAGAGGAGTCGTCAAATAATGAAATCAACCAACTACGAGCTCAGGTGACAGATCTTACTACACGACTCCTCTCTACTGAGGCTAGATATTCAGATCTTACAGAAACCCACAATACACTGCTTGAAACACATGAGCATGTGCAAGTAGCTTTCGATGAACTACAAGCCCTTCACCGGCAGTGCAAGAAGACTACAACGATTAAAACAAAAGATAAAGCGGCAGACAATGATGAAGAGGAAGAAGATGAAGATTAGGAAGATTCTGACTCCTCTGCTGACTCCAACGATGATACTTCCTCTCTAGATGACAAACCTGATGACCCATGACATGCTGGGGAGGGAACCAGCTGAGGAGTAGAACCTTCAAAGAAAGAAGATGACAAAGACCACCATGAAGGTGGAAACGATCCCAAAACCCATGATCACAATGACAACGTTAACATGTCATATGGGGATCAATTCCTTGACTACTAAGCCATGGGATATCTAGGGGAAACCGTCAAAGAGGGCGCTTTTGCTGAGTTCCAGCAATGTATATTGGGAACTAGCATAAGTCAACCAACAACAAACCTTCCACAACACTCCACCCCAGAGCAATCTTCACCTTTTCCCCCAGACCACAAAGAGGAAGACAGAGTGAGTCTAGACATAGGTATTGGACTTGACTCTGCTTCTGAATCAGAAAAAGATGAAGATCTGCAACAATATATGGACGACTTAGTGCATACTTCTCTCCCACCTCTGCAAGAGCTTCCCCCGTCGCCACCTCTACCTAAGATGATGCACGACCTAGATATGGCGGCCATCTCTACCCTAGATGTCCATGATATCTTTATCCTGAACACTATAGTAGATGATGCCAAAGAGGGGGGACATCATCTACACGAATATAAAAACTAAGCGTAAGTTGACACGCGAAGATTTCCGCACCATCCTACGACCACAATCAACAGTGCATATGGCAATCTTCCGTGTCCTTCTTGCCAACTCTGTCAAAATATACAAAAGCTCAAAGTGAACACAACCAGTTTTCAACGCTTCACCTTCTCTGGCTATGAGCCTATTATACAAAGATTTACACAATAAGTCTATAGAGCGGCTGAGTGTTGGGATCGCTCGAAAGGTGCGATATCTCACGGTCCCTTTCAAGTTTCTGACCACTAGATACTCATGATCGTTGACACTGTGGCCCGCGATGCCAAGGTGTACAACTTTTGTACCAACGAACTAAAGGCTGGAACAATCAACTTTATTGGAGAAGAAGCTGGAGAAGTAAGATGCATCCCCTTCCGGCTTCTCAAACTAATTTGGGCTGCCTGCCCTTCTCTCAAGAATGGTTGGAACCAACCTTGGTTCCAAATCATCGCTCCACCAGTCCAAACCACTGACGGATCCGGGGATTGCACTTTCTACACCATACGCCACATTCAAGCGCTTAAACAATAAACCCCCTTCACCAATCTGGCCACAGAAGATTTTCATTCGCTACGAGGGAGTTATGCCATGGAGCTCATATGTGACAGAAGGTTCTTCAAGGACCCGAATATGGCGCCAGATGACGTCCCTCTCTATCTTTTCTCGGCCATCCAACGTCCACAATGGCGACCTTTCCGACAAACATTATCGGAGTTGGAGAAAGAATAACAACTCGCCACGGTCCCTAAAAAAAGACAATGGGACCCTTACACTTTTGATTTGGCGGAAGACACAAGGGACATCGACTTGATGTCAGGGGCCACCATCAACAGACCTCCCACACAAATGGTGCCCCTACCTGCCATAGAACTGACGTTCCCTAACTTCGACATTACAGCTTGCAAGAGTCTTACTGAAAATGAACTCCGACTCATCATGTCTAGGCTATATGCTGAGAAAGATGAGCTCGTTTTTCTAGCTGGAGATATTCTAGTCATGGCAGATACCCTCTGTGAAACCGTACAATTACAAGGATTTCTATGCGTGAGCCTAATGAATGCTTATCAATATCTTCTCGGACAGAACCATCCTACGGTTTACATGGCGTCATCTTACATGAAGGACGACCTACTAAAGTTAAAGAACTTAGGAACCATGGAGGCACTTATCTCTTACATCCAACATACAACTCTGAAGTTCGTTATGCTCCCTTTTCTTCACTCAGAGAACTGGATGTTACTGGCGACAAACCTTCCCGAAGGAACAATAATCATCTATAATAGTTCTGACACCCAATTTGATCCTAACCAGAACCAGTATGCTGTGACAGCTAACACACCCACAGAAGAGGTGGAAAAGAAATGTGCTGACAAACTACACAATCTTTTAAGCAAGCACACAAGGGCGTACGATAAAGAACACTTTCATCGTCCAACCTTTAGCCACAGATGCCCCCAACAACTCCGAGAATCAAACGACTGTAGTTTCCACGTCCTCTACTGGATGTACACCCTCGCTGTTCTTGGAAGACCAGTAGAGGACATGACGGACGTGGATTACCACACTCTATGTGGAAAGTTCGCAGCTAATCTTCTTAGAACGCATTAAGCTAACAAAGGACTAACATAAGCCTAATGCCCTTGTCCATGTACTTCTCAACCTATCACTTTGACACTCTGGGGACAGAGTGAGTGATAAGTTGGGGGGTACACTGGACAAGGGCGAGGTATCATTTTTCAACCCTTCTTCCTCTGCTCTTTTTATTCACTCCTGCTTTTCTATACATTTTTTTATGTTTAGACTTTTTCAATAATTTCTTTGATAGAATAATTCTTGTACATAAGTATAACATCATTCTTGGAAAAGGTCACCCCCAGCTAAATTTAGAATCAGAGTAGTCCTAAAAAAAGCAATAACAGAAAAAACATCTAGGCATGTAATGGCGAATTAATAAATTACTTTCACACTCGATTTCCATGCTTTTGCTTCAACTCTGCTCCAGACTCTCCACAAGTTAACATCATATCCGAAGCCAGCCAAAACTCTCTCAAGGACGGGAGGAAACAGGTGAAATCCAAATCAAGAAACCTCGCAAGTGGACCACCAAGTACGAAACCAAAATAAGTGCATGTTAGGAGACTCTAAAAATAGTTTTTTTTCTTTTCAAAAGAGGCCTGGCAACCCAAACCAAATCCCTAAATATCCAACTCCTAAGCCTGTGAGTATAAGAATAAAAGCCAGAGTGTTGAATAAAAATATGAGAGTTGTGCCACGCCTAAGGACGTATATGAAGGACCAATAAAGGTCTCACCCGGCCGGTACATTCAGCTGCCCTCATAAAGGCAGATGTGTCGCGCACGGTAATGAGATCCTAAGGTCTCTAAATATATGAAATAGGTGATAAAGGACTAGCCCGGCCGGTACATTCAGCTGCCCTCACAAAGGCAGATGTTTCACGCCCAGTAGCGAGATCCTAAAAGTTTAGATAAACCCTCCCCCACTAAAAGGGGGAGTTACACATCAGCCTTTAGCCAACCCTCATGCCTATCTTAGTTTCCAGTAGGTTTTTCAAAAGAAGTACAAAACTGATTGGAGTTGAAAATATGCACATAATGCGATTGAGGAAAAGGTGGTCCCAATGCGTGCTACGCGATACAGAAGATCCACGCAACTCCCAATACCTGAAAGAGTTAGTGCAAGTAGAAGCCCGATAAAACTCTAAGGGATCTCTGGTGTAGAATTGAAGCAAGAGTATGGAAAATCTTCACTAAATAAAATTGCCTCACCACTACATGCCTTAGCTCTATCTAGCTTGAGGACAATCTAGACTCTAAGTTGGGGGGGGGGGTGATAACCTCCAATTTTGTGATGTTATCTTACTAGTTTTCCTAGGTTTCCATACTCTTTCTTAGTTAAATTAGATAGAATCTTTAACCTTCCACCTTTTTGTAAATATATCATTAGATTAACTCCTCCTTTTCACTTCCTACAGAAAAGCACAAAAAAATTACAAAACCCCCCAAACGATCCCAAGACCGAATGAAGACCAAACGGTCCCAAGACCGAATGGAGACCAAACGGTCCCAAGACCGAATGGAAGCCAAACGGTCCCAAGACCGAATGGAAACCAAACGGTCCCAAGACCGAATGAAATTCGAACGATCCTAAGATCGAATAAAGATCAAATGGTCCCAAGACTGTGTGAAGCCAAACGGTCCCGAGACCGTATGAAGCCAAACGGTCCCAAGACCGAATGGAGATCAAACGGTCCCAAGACCGTGTGAAGCCAAACGGTCCCGAGACCGTATGAAGCCAAACGGTCCCAAGACTCAATGGAGATCAACCGGTCCCGAGACCGTATGAAGCCACTCGACCCCAAGATCGAATGAAAGCAAACAGATTCAGACCTAGAGGACTCAAACGGTCTCCAGATCGAGAGAGTCCAAACGGTCTTCAAATTGTGTGAAAATCCAAATGGTCTCCAAGACCGTTTGGACCCACATACCCCAAACCGTTTAATCCTATAAATAGAACCCAAAGTGGTCCTCACAAAAGTGGGGAAGTTTCAGACGCCCAAATGCTGCCTCTATTGTTCCAGAGCATTCCATCCTTCACTCACTACCCCAAGGCAGCCGGTCTAAGATCCATACTCCATCTCTAAGCTACTTTCTCTCTCATCGGCAAAGAAGGTGGGAAGAGGAGGATTCATCATCAAGGAAGCTATGAAGTGTGAAGATCGTTGTTCTCTCTCCTCTAAGGGGTCGACCTTCCTCCATCCTTCGTGGAGATGACACTCTTTCTCTCTCTTGTCACCCCCTTCTTTGTTCTTTCCATGAGCGAGTAGTCTCATACACTAAGGTGCGGGGAGTAGCCCCGCTACCCATGTTTTCATTTCATGCAATGTAATTCATGAGTTTGAAATAGAGATATACTTTCTTTTCAATTCAACATCAATCGTTTAATGAATGATTGTTGCTTGATCACCAACTTGTGTTACTTATTATCTATTAGTATGAATTGTCTACGTTTGTGCTATTAGATTCAAATCTCGATTGAATGTTGGTTCTTGATGTATGTAGTCACCATGCATCTATTTTAGTATCTAGGAGTGCTTTTCAAGGAGTGGAGTAAACTCACTTCCATCATTGTACTTTCATACTATGAAATGGAATCAGTTGACGTATAAAAGCACAACCTTGATAAGTCGAGGAATACACTTTGTGAAGGGAATGATGCAAAGTAAGTGACCATTCATTTGGGGATGGCTGGCTTTACAACATTCCCACACTTCTCGTAGTTAGTTCTCCGAAAGGAAACTAAATCTACAAAGATACTAATTGTGTAGACTCTTATTGCAGGCTATGTTATTATGTTGCATGTTTTGATCCATGTGTAGTGGTGGTGAAAGCCGATCACATCCTAGTGGTTTCTTAACATTGTTTACAACCTAAAAATTACTTTCTTGCCTTTACTTTACTTGCACTTAGTTTAAACAACCAACCCAACTCTTTGATCTAAATACCAACTGCTAAGGAGTTAAATGAAATTCTAACATTTTCTATCTTGTTGATCTTAACAAGACCGTTGTCCTGTGGATTCGACACTTAACTATACTACGATAAGACTTCCACATATCCTAACATACGTGGGTGGAGTTTTTAATCTAGTATAAGCAAGGCTAAACCCAAAGACTTACTATCTTTAGGATTTTTAGTGGTGCATGCAACTCCACGCAAGTGGAAGCTCCATCACCGGTCAACATCCCAACATTCCAGTTTCAGATAATAAGTCTAGAGTATACTTCCTCTGTGAAAGAGATACTCTATTTTTATTATATGCTACTTCAATGCCAAGAAAATACCAAAGACGTCCAAGGTCTTTGGTTACAAAGTGCTTCATAAGATATCTTGTTGTATCAGTAATCCTTGTGGTATCACTAGTAGATATAATGATATCATTCACATATACAATAAGAATTATAATTCTAGAAGTGACGGTCTTGATAAAAACAAAATGATCACACTGAGACCTTGTGAAATCAAATTGCTGCAGTATAAGAGAGAATTTGTCAAATTATGCTCTTAAGACCATAAATAGCCTTCTTAAGATGACAAATTGATGTGGAACACATCCTGAAGAAGAAGAAAGAAAAAGATAAACAACAATTCCCAAAATTCAATTTATACTCAACTGCCTAGACATCACGTCATCGCATCATGTTGTGGTGTTGAATAGCCTCTAGGTGGTAGTAGTTTTGCCCATGAAGTCATCCAATTTGTCGTTGACTTGTTGACGAGTCGCCATGATTTTCTGGAGAAGAAAGCCTCCTTGAAGTTGATGTAGAAAGATGTGCTTCATTTGGAAGGTTGTGTGCCCTGACCCTACACAAATCCAACTTCACAGTGAGTTGCTTCGAGGTTTAGGGGCGAGAGCCCCTGAAAAAAATATTTTGGGGCTGATTACTAGCAGTCTAGACGTTGATTGATGGTTGTAGTTAGCACTAGCTGTGGAGATGTATGGGCGGTCACAGAAGTGAGCAATTTACTAGTACAGTGAAATCTGAAGAGAGCGGAGACGACATTGCAGGTTGAGCGCTGAGGATTCTTGCTGGGCTTGTGAGGCAGAATAGAAAAGTAAAAGGGACGGGTGCAATGTAGTTGGGTAGCCGTCGTGACGGCTGGTAGCTCATGGTGTGGGACAGCTCGACAAGGGTTAAACGGGTCATGAATTGGCCGGACTAGGAGATGCACGGATAGCTTGGCTGCTATCGGAGGCGGGCGGGTTACGGACAGACAGAGGCGGGCGGGTTACTGACTAGGAGATGCACGGATAGCTCTGATTGCGGTGTGCAAAGGGAGGGGTTACGAAAAGGGAAGTGATGCAATCTGGAGTGGGTGGTTGGTGTCGGGTTGCACGCTGAAGGAAGCAACAGGAAAGCAATTGTTGCGTCGGGTTGCAACGGTGTTGACGACTGCAAAGGTTTGATGGCGCAAGCAGCGGATCCTGTGGGCACTGGCGGCTGGATCAGAGTGTCGGCATAGCATGCGAGATATGAGGGTGATCGTCGGGTTTGTGTTCTGGACGATTTGCGAAGACTAGGGGAGAGCCTTGCGGAGGTGCTGGAATTTCGGCTTCCCTTGAAACAGTGACGAGAAGACTTGACGGAGAAGGTAGGAAGAAAAGGATGGTTGCGGAGTGTTTCCGCATATGCTTGTTGCGTTTGACGAAAATAGAAGCTTGGCAGGGACTAGAGGAAGTGGCGTAGCGGGGGGAAGAAGTTGATTTACGGCTAAACATGGAAAAGACAACGACAAAGAAGGTGAAGGGGGAAGTAGAAGGAGGTCGTATCCTAATAACTTAGGGTTTGACTCTGATACCACTTGATCTAAAACACATCTTGAAGAAGAAGAAAGAACATGGTAGACGACAATTTCCAAAATTCAATTCATATTCAAGTGTCTGGACAAAGGCCCTAAGGCTGACTTTTATAACACTACATGACTTGACCCACAAGCAATGGAAATAAAGTCCTATTTAATAAAAAATGAAATTAAATAAAACTTAAAATAAAGAAAAGCATAAAATATTTACGACTAAGCACACAAACTAGATAGTTTGCGCTTAGGTCCCTAAATATTAAAACAAAACAAAAACATGTAGAATAAAGCCTAAAATGTCCTACGTCACAAATTTTTCTAGAATACTCCCCCTCAGCAACATAACTTGGAGGTTGGGACATATAAACAGTCTCCTTCAAGCCACCATATAGAAATGTATTTTTGACGTCTAGTTAATGCAAGCACCATGCTTGATTAACAACAACAGAAATAATATATGCACAGAATCAAGACAAACAACAGGAGAAAATGTTGGTATATGTATGCCCGTAGAGCCATCCGAAGCGATTGTATGGAGTCGGATATTAATTAATCAATTAATGCGATTATTTGGTTAATTAATGAATTCCGAAATATTCTAATTAATCCACGAGCGTTTTAATTAACGCAACGTTTCTGTTTACCGATGGGTTTAGGAAACCCTACTTATCTTCTTATCCTATTTAAAGGAGGATAGACGGCCGATATCTATATAAGATATAGAGAGACGCTTTTAGGTTATTCTCACGCACGTAAACCTAGCCGTCGCCGTCCTTAGGAGAGAAAGGAGAGCAACGCGCTGCTAGCACGCCGCCGCAGAGACACGCTCCTTCCCGCCGGCTTGAGAAGCGCGACGTGGAGTTCCGTCCATCCGCGTGGACGAAGTAGAGACGCAGACGCCTTGACGCCTGCGTTCGGAGGACGTCGACGACCACCTGTACGTGCTGCGAGCAACGTACATCACTGCCGCAGAGGAGCATTGCCGGATCAACCTGCGATAGCGAACGGGAGAGAAGATCCGTCCGTGTTTGACAAGTAGTGTTGCACCGTCGTGCAGCGGGACATCGCCGGACTTGCTCCACGATAAGGTATATCCCGCAAACCTATTTCCGAATACGCTGTTATCGACGAGATCCTGTTACGGGTTGCGTGGATTTTATCGCTTCCTCCGCGCATGTTTTCTCCACAAAACCCAACAGTGGTATCAGAGCAGCGTCAATCTACGGCGTATTTGGATTCGTTTCGATATGATCGAATCGTTGTATACTGTTTTATGTTGCATACGATGCGAATTAAACCTGTTAATGTGCAAATCTAAACCTAATTCCACATACGCCGCAGGCTATTGTTTTTGACGTTTTGGACGGGGTCGACTGTGGAAAATAGTGATTTTCCTAAGTGCACGGAAGTAAAATTCCGTAGACCTTTCAGGGGCTCTGCCCCTGAGACCCCGCGAGGGGCGGCCTCCCCTCGACCCCCGCCCGCTGACCGGGCAGCGGGATCCCTGCACAGGGGCGCTGCCCCTGTGTACCCCGCATTGTCTGCGTGGGAGTCAAAATTCATTTAATGGGGAATGTCCCGCATTAAAAGTACTGCAATTTTAATATGTATATACGTATAAGTAGATATACCTATGATAGCATACACGTCTCCTTTAAAATCTATTTTATGTGGTGAGTGCATGCACGGTTATGGCCTAATATCCCCTTTTGTGAATGTTGTGAATGGATGTGGATGTTGATCTTGTGGATATGGTTGTTTGTGAATGTTATGGATGTATAATCGTTGCATATGGATCCTTTGTATAATGTATTCGGCTTGCATGCCGAGCCTCATCTCTTATTTCAAAGTGTAATTAATTCTTTCTCTTTAATTTTGTAATCATATGATGTAATAAAGATAGGATTAGTTTTAGTCTTTGTAATCTTGATGTAAGGAGGCCACTTGAAGATCCAACTCCAAGGAGTGTCCATGGAGAAGCACCATGAAGATCTAATTCCAAGAAGCAACCTGAAGATCCCACTCCAAGGAGCGTCCATGGAGAAGCAACAAGAAGATCCCATTCCAAGAAGCAACTTGACATTCCAACCTCACGAAGCATCTATGAAGTTGTTCATTGTAATGTTGATCATTATAAGCTTACAGGTTGTTTTCACAGGTGTTGCATGAGATGCATAAGACCATAGGTGGACCGTAATCCTTTGTTGCTCCAAAGGATTACAATAGTATGGCCATAACCGATGTATTTGTGATTGCATGTCTATCGTTTGTGGTTGTGGATATAGTAGTATATGATACGTACTATAAGTATGTGGTGTTTGGATATATATATATATATATATATATATATATATTAATAAAATCCCTCAATTAATAATATTAAGTTTTAGTTGCCTTCCATAAAGCAACACACATGAAAAGCTTGATCGACTATGTGTGGGCACGCCTCCGCGTGGTACACTGTCTATCTCGTGGAAGTGTGATGGTGGGTGTGTGGGTCTGCCTCCGCAGGGTGCACACTCATCGTGTTGGCTTATGGGTTGGACTTAACTAGGGAACCTTGATAGGATCAAGTACCTAGAGGTACACAGATGCATCATGGCAAGGAGTTGTGTATGATCATCTATCCAACAGTTGCATATGATGCAATTGGCAAAAGTTGCCTACCTTAGTATTTGGTCTTTGACGCCGGCGTTGGCTGGGCATTGATCCAATTATTTTGGGTCTTGGCTCACTAGAAGGTTGTGCGTTGCAATCTTCCGAGTTGATAGTGAGGGCTATCAATTTGAATAAAATAGTGGGAGCGTAATTAATTAAAGGCCTAATTAATCTCGTTTATCAAATCTTTACAAGTCAAAATGTTTTGGACTAAATGCAAATTTTTTATTTTGTAGCAATCAAATGGCAAACAACACTCACACGTTCTCATTGCGATCGGTCCTTGAGAAGGACAAACTTACCGGAACCAACTTTCAAAACTGGTTTAGGACATTGAGAATTGTTCTCACACATGAGCGTAAGCTCTATGTCCTTGAAACACCAGAGCCAGAGGAGCCCGCCGTAAATGCGCCCAAGGCTGAAAAGGATGCTTACAAGAAGCACCTTGATGATGCCGTGGATGTCAAGTGCCTAATGTTGTGCTCAATGAACTATGAGTTGCAAGAGCAACATGAGAACATGAATGTCATGGAGATGGTAACACATCTCAAGAACATGTATCAACATCAAGCAAGACAGGAGAGATATGATGTCTCAAAGGCGTTGTTTAAAAGCAAGATGAAAGAGGGAGACTCAGTTGGCACCCATATACTCACCTTGATTGGGTACGTGGAAAGCCTATCCAAGCTGGGATTTCCCCTAGGTCAAGAGTTGGCCACTGATGTGATTCTACAATCGTTGCCTGAATCATATAATCATTTTGTCATGAACTACAACATGAACAATTTTGACAAGCCGTTGTCAGAATTATTGGGCATGTTGAGGACAGCCGAAGCACAGATGAAGAAAGACAAGCCCAAGTCTGTGATGATGATCAACAAGACAAAGGGAAAGTCAAAAGGCAAAGGCAAGGCTAAGAAAAGTTCTAAAGCCGGGCAGAAGCCAAAGTCATCCGCGCTCAAAGCTAAAGGTGGGATCTCCAAAGAAGGCAGTTGTCACCATTGTCACCAGCCTGGACATTGGAAAAGAAACTGTCCTCACTACCTGGAGGAACTAAGGAAGAAGAAGCAGGGGATAGAGATCTCCACTTCAGGTATATACGTTATTGAGATAAACTTAAATACTTCTTCATCATGGGTACTAGATACCGGATGTGGATCTCACATATGTTCTAATATGCAGGATCTGATAAGAAGTAAGCCTTTACGAAAGGGCCAAGTCGAGCTGCGGGTCGCTAATGGAGCAAGAGTTGCTGCCACCGCAGTTGGAGTTATTAGTTTATCTTTGCCTACGGGCCTTGTAATAGAATTAGAGAATTGCTATTATGTACCTGCCATTAATAGAAATATTATTTCTATATCTTGTATGGACAAGAGTGGATTTGAATTTCACATTAAGAATGGAATTATTTCTATTTCTAAAGATGAGATCTTTTATGGCAATGCCCCTATGTCTTATGGCATCTACTTGTTAGAACTTGAGACTAGCATATATAACGTAAATACTAAAAGGCTAAAACTTGACAGCTCAAACAAAACATTCTTATGGCATTGTCGTCTTGGGCACATAAACGAGAAGCGCATATCTAGACTCCATAAGGATGGTTATCTAGACTCTTTTGATTTTGAATCATTAGAGACATGCGAGGCATGTTTATTAGGGAAGATGACCAAGACTCCTTTCACTGGACACAGTGAGAGAGCCAGTGATCTGCTAGGGCTCATACATACTGATGTATGTGGACCTTTTAGATCAAATGCTAGAGGAGGCTATCAATACTTCATTACCTTCACTGATGACCTCAGTAGGTATGGCTATGTATATCTTATGAAACACAAGTCAGAAACTCTTGAAATGTTCAAGACTTTCATGAATGAAGTGGAGAAGCAACTTGGTAAGAGTATTAAAGCACTCCGTTCAGATCGAGGTGGTGAATACTTAAGCCAAGAGTTTGAGGACCTTCTGAGAGACCGTGGTATTGTATCACAATGGACTCCACCTGGTACACCACAACATAATGGTGTGTCAGAAAGAAGGAATCGTACATTATTAGACATGGTACGATCAATGATGAGTTCAGCCGAACTTCCAATATCGTTCTGGGGATATGCTCTTGAAACTGCAGCATTTACACTTAACCGTGTACCTTCCAAATCGGTTCAAAAGACACCATATGAGATATGGAATGGGAATCGTCCCAATTTGTCTATGTTAAATATTTGGGGATGTGAAGCTTATGTTAGGAAACAATTTCCTGAAAAGCTTGGACCCAAATCGGAAAAATGCTATTTTGTTGGATACCCCAAGGAAACTCGGGGATACTACTTCTACACACCAACTGACAACAAAGTGTTTGTTGCTAGGACTGCTGTATTTCTTGAAAAGGAATTTATTTCCAAAGGAATTAGTGGGAGGAATGTAGAGTTCGAAGAAGTTCGAGACCAACAAGAAA
The DNA here is from genome assembly GCA_963693085.1 of Alisma plantago-aquatica. NCBI lineage: Eukaryota > Viridiplantae > Streptophyta > Magnoliopsida > Alismatales > Alismataceae > Alisma > Alisma plantago-aquatica. The sequence continues at coordinate 695,985,645 of OY856410.1, read as the reverse complement.
GCAGAGAACCTGAGGAGGTACATAAGGAACATGAGGACTCACAAGTTGTTGTGGAATTTCAAGTTCCAAATGTAACACAGGAACCTCGTAGGTCTAGTAGGACACGAATTGAGCCTGAGAGATTTGGATTTCTCGTAACTCAAGACAGTGACGAATTGGGCATAGCAGATGAGCCAACTTCCTATCTAGAAGCTACTAAGGGACAAGAATCTGAGAAATGGCTCGAAGCCATGAGATCTGAGATGGAATCCATGTACACCAACAAGGTATGGACCTTGGTGGATCCACCCAAAGGGGTAAGACCCATAGGGTGCAAGTGGGTCTTCAAGAAGAAGACTGACATGGATGGAAATGTTCAAACCTATAAAGGTAGATTGGTTGCGAAAGGATTCCGTCAAATTCAAGGTGTTGATTATGACGAGACCTTCTCACCAGTTTCCATGGTTAAATCCATCAGGATCATGCTTGCCATTGCAGCTTATCATGACTATGAGATTTGGCAGATGGATGTTAAAACAACATTCCTTAATGGGAATTTACTCGAGGATGTGTACATGACACAACCTGAGGGTTTTATCGATCCAAAGGAAGCCAATAAAGTCTGTAAGCTACAAAGGTCAATCTATGGATTGAAGCAAGCATCTCGGAGCTGGAATCTACGTTTTGATGAAGTAGTCAAAAAGTTTGGCTTTAGTCAAAATGAAGATGAACCTTGTGTTTACAAAAAGATTAGTGGGAGCACAGTCATATTTCTCATATTGTATGTGGATGACATACTATTGATGGGAAATGACATCCCTACTCTTCAGACAGTAAAAGGTTGGCTAGGGAAGACTTTCTCTATGAAGGATTTAGGTGAAGCATCCTATATACTAGGGATCAAGATCTATAGAGATAGATCTAGAAGGCTTCTAGGCCTAAGCCAGAGCACATACATTGACAAGGTGCTAAAGAGGTTTAGCATGGAGGGTTCTAAGAGAGGTAACTTGCCCATGTCCCATGGGGTTACAATCTCTAAATCCCAATGTCCTAGTTCATGTGATGAACAGGCACGCATGAGTAAGATTCCATATGCATCAGTAATTGGATCTATCATGTACGCGATGTTATGTACTCGTCCTGATGTATCGTATGCTTTGAGCATGACGAGCCGGTATCAGTCAGATCCAGGTGAATGTCACTGGACATCCGTAAAGAACATCCTAAAGTACTTGAGAAGGACTAAGGATCAATTCTTGGTATACGGTGGTGAGGAAGAGCTCGTAGTAAAGGGTTACACCGATGCTAGCTTCCAAACTGACAAAGATGACTACAGATCGCAATCTGGATTTGTGTTTTGCCTGAACAACGGAGCTGTGAGCTGGAAGAGTTCCAAGCAAGAGACGGTTGCGGATTCTACAACAGAGGCCGAATATATTACCGCATCTAATGCTGCAAAGGAAGCTGTGTGGATCAAGAAGTTCATTTCTGAACTTGGAGTGGTTCCAAGCGCTGGTGATGCAATTGAGTTGTTTTGCGACAACAATGGAGCAATTGCACAAGCTAAAGAACCAAGATCGCACCAACGTTCCAAACATATTCTACGGCGGTTCCATCTCATACGAGAGATCGTACAACGAGGAGATGTGAAGATTTGCAGAGTACCTACAGAAAGCAATGTGGCTGACCCGCTCACAAAAGCACTTTCACAGCAGAAACATGACGGGCATGTTCGATCACTTGGATTGAGATTCATGGGTGATTGGGTATAAGTGCAAGTGGGAATCTGTTGGTATGTATGCCCATAGAGACTATCATTCGATGATTGTAATGGGATACTATGTAAACGATTTGTAATACTATATTGATCATATCAATAAAGGCAAGTTTCCAATCTATATGTTTGTGTTTTATATTGTGAGATGACCATAAAACTTATAGATGTCTATAGAATAATATACTCAATGACATATGTCTTCGGGTTGATGACCTGAACAGTGAGATCATATGTATGCTAAGAGTATGTATTCTTGTTTTGTCCCTAATCGGTTGTTATTGTGGAAATATCCATAGACATCAATAACACATAAGATTAGAATGTATGTTGGTTGATGGAAGAATCTCATTATCCATGATATGGAGATATCAAACCAAATACATAGATACTTGTTAGAGAACAGTGTATCGGATAGACCCACCTTGAGAGTGACACATGGATACCATGATTGGTAGTTAGAGTCACATCTCATAATGATGGTGGTGATTGTGGTTCTTAGACCTGAAGTCACTACACTTATCACATGACGTTCGGTGTACTTTGACATCATCCATCGTGGTCCTGAATAAGGATTGCTATAAAGATGGTGCTTGGGTGCACTGTGACACATGGGGATGATTGTGAGTGATGTAGATGGAATTTGTCCTTCCTACGGGAGTTTGATATTCCGACCACTTGATAAGCGAGACTGAGAAATGCATGGCCATGCTGATGTGAGTCAATATGTGGTATTGAGCTTACATATATCTCAGACAGTCTGCTCTAGTTCAAGGAACATGGATTGAACATTGAAGAGGATAACAATTCCATGACTTGAGTTCAATCCGGATATCAGCGACAAAGGAACTGTACAATCACTGTAACACCAGTCATGTATGATAGGTTAAGTTGTTCTCCAACTTCTCCAATTACTTGGGTAGCAATGAAGTCTTGCTAGATACCAATCATTGCTTGTGAAATCATAATATGATTATGGATATCACTGCCAACGTAATTTGGAGCCTACCGGGTCACACGCACAGGATGTGTTGGAATAGGAGTATAATTGTGGATTTGATTGAAATTGCTTCGAATCACATTGATTACTAAAATGTTTATGTAATCGATTAGAATAATATTGGAGTGACTGGCTCTAAGTGCAAGTGGGAGTCTGTTGGTATATGTATGCCCGTAGAGCCATCCGAAGTGATTGCATGGAGTCGGATATTAATTAATCAATTAATGCGATTATTTGGTTAATTAATGAATTCCGAAATATTCTAATTAATCCACGAGCGTTTTAATTAACGCAACGTTTCTGTTTACCGATGGGTTTAGGAAACCCTACTTCTCTTCTTATCCTATTTAAAGGAGGATAGACGGCCGATATCTATATAAGATATAGAGAGACGCTTTTAGGTTATTCTCACGCACGTAAACCTAGCCGTCGCCGTCCTTAGGAGAGAAAGGAGAGCAACGCGCCGCTAGCACGCCGCCGCAGAGACACGCTCCTTCCCGCCGGCTTGAGAAGCGTGACCTGGAGTTCCGTCCATCCGCGTGGACGAAGTAGAGACACAGACGCCTTGACGCCTGCGTTCGAAGGACGTCGACGACCACCTGTACGTGCTGCAAGATAATCAACTCCAGATTCCTATGTGTATCCTTTGGCAACAAATCTAGCTTTTACACGTTCAATCGTCTCATCTGACAAATATTTAACAGTATATACCCAGCGACATCCAACATGATTGCTACATGGAGGAAGATCAACAAGGACCCATGTCCCACGCTATCGAAGAACATCCATCTCCTCATCCATAGCCTTTTTCCATTTAGGATGTAGAAGTGCTTCTCGAACAGACTTTGGAATAGAGATAGCAGATATTGCAGTAGTAAATTTAGCCATAGAAGCATTTAATTGATATGTAGAAACATGTTTAGAAATACAATATATTGTACCAGACCTCTATCATTTCTGTAAGGCAATAGGCATGTCCAAATCAGAAACCTGAATAGGATCAGTAGAATTACCATTAACTGATGGTGGATCATCAGTCTCCGAAGAGGTCATAACAAGGGATACTTCAGGTAGAGGTCATTTGCTCCACCGCTCATATAGTTTCATAACAGGGGTGAAAGACTTGTCTAAGGATGGGACGGTAGAAAGTGGTATATTAGGAAGTGGTACATCAGGAGGAGGCATATGTTGACTTGGTTCAGAAAAGAATAATATATCTTCAAAAAAGGTGACATCGGCACTAACATACAATCGACATGTAACAGGATCAAAACATTTGTACCCCTTTTGTGTTCGAGAGTAGCCAAGAAAATAACAACGAACAACTCGTGGAGGCAATTTATCAAGTCTAGGTTGGTGATTGTGAACGAAAAAAAGGCAACCAAAAACTATAGGTGGTAGGGAAAAAAATAGGTTCATGTGGGTAGAGAAGTTGGTAGGGAATTTTATTTTGTAAGATGGACGAAGGCATACGATTGATGAGGTAGTTGGCTAATAGGATGGCATCAAACCAATGGGATTTGGGAACTTTCATTTCAATTAGGAGAGTATGAGTTACATCAAGGAGGTGTCCATTTTTCCTTTCAGCAACACCATTTTTCTATGAACTATAGGCAGAAAAGGTCTGATGAACAATTCCTTTGGAGATGCAAATCTTTTGAAAACCATGTTGCACGTACTTAGAAGCATTATCAATGTGGACAAATTTAGTAGCAGTAGAAAAATGAGTCTTTATTTCATTCAAGAATTTGGAGAAAAGATCTAAAATTTCACAGCTCGATCTTTCAAAAGATAAAGTCAAGTGGCACGAGACCAATCATCAATAAAGGTTACAAAATATCGCCCACCAGTACGATTACTAATACGACATGGTCCCCAGATATCAGAATGAATTAAACAAAGCAAACTAGGACTCCTATTATGACAACGAGGAGAATACACAGAGCAATGATGTTTTCCAAGTTTACAGATTGACATGCAAACTTTTCTGAAGACAAACTAGGAAATAAGGACTTCAACTTTTTGGCTGAAGGATGACCGAGCCTTAGGCGCCATTGATAAAGAGAAGTAGAGTGAGCCATAAGAGCAGTAGCAGTCAAATCTGACGAGGTCCGTAGATAGTAAAAAGCACTCCACCTCCATATCTCCCACCAATCGTCTTCTTTGTCCTGAGATCATGCATGGAGACAGTGTAAGGAAAGAAGGTTGCATTGCAATTTAAAAGTTTTGGTAATTTGACTAACAGACATCAAGTTCAAAGGAAATATGGGCACAAACAGAACACATTTAAGGATATTGTTGTTAACATCCCCTATTCCAGCGACTAAAGAAATAGATTCTGGAGGATAATATGTAGATTTCTTTAGATGAGTGAAGAGATTTTTAATACCATTCCTATGGGTTGCGGCACTAGAATCAACAATCCAATCTTCTTTTGTCGAAGATGAAGAAGCTTGAAGGCAAGAAGGATCACCAAAGTGTTAAGCAATGTTTTCCTGAGGTGTGGTAGTAACTGCAGAAGCGGCTTTGATTAGCTTATCAAGGTCAGACGAACTTAGTATAACCATTTGAGGAGAAGCAACACTAGATGTATACGTAGATTCATCATCAACATCATTAGTGGAGACTTGGTTAGCCCATTTGAACTTTCTATGTTTCTTTCAACATTTGTCCTCGGTATGATTGGTCTATTTACACAAGTTGCAGTACCAAGCCTGAAGAGGAGAAGACCCTCTTCCAGAGGAATGAAGAGGAGAAGGCCCTCATCCACCATTATTAAGACATCTTCTCGGTCCCACGAGTAGAGTTATCACGCCCTCATCTAGAAACAACTAGAGCATCAAAATCTTCCGTGGTAGCAGAAGACAACGAGCAAGAACATAAACATTATCCAGCATGGGTAATGGTTTTGATGCAAGGATTTGTTGACAGACAACTTCATAGCTAGGAGGCAAGGATGCCAAAAACTAGAATAGTTGGACTTCATCTTGTTGTTTTTGTAGTTTAGTGAGATCAATAGATAACGGATGGTGGAGATTGAGCTCTCCCCAAATACCTTTAAAGGTATCAAAATGTGAAGCAAACGATGTAGCTTCGTCAAATCTTAGAGAATGCAAGTGTTTACAGAATTCAAAAACTTGGGAGGCATTTCCCTTACTGGAATAGATCTGAGTAATATGATCCCAGACTTCCTTGGCAGTGTCAGTAAACAAGAGATTGGTGGATACATGGGATTCACAGTTATTTAAAATCCAAGACAGGACTTGAGAATCACATTCTGCCCATTTCTTATACTCGGCTTTCTTTTTGTCAATCGTATCATCTTTAGGAGGAGTTCGGTGAGATGCTCAAGCTTGCCCAAGGAGTGAGCATAAATTTAAAAGGATCATGCCTATAAAATATAGTTGGATCCGTTGAACTTGACAGAAGTGACACATCTAGCATGTGTTTCCATGATTTCATAGGAAGTGTAGCCATGAAGCAAAAGTGATATCCAAAGAGTCTCCAGAAGCAACAACACAACGTGTCCAAAAAATGATATGGCGTGTCAAAAGAGGACAGATGTCTTTAGAGGCAGGGGACATGGCGTGTCAAAATAGGACACGCTGTGTCAAAGGACAACATCAAATAGTCTCCTGAAAAGGGACACGACGTGTCAAAAAAATAAGACACGACATATTAGATGATTCGCCGGTTTGAGACACGACGTGTCAAAAGTCGGGACAACAACTATTCAGAAGCAGATGATTAGCCGGTTTGAGACACGACATGTCAAGGTCGGGGCAGCAGCATATCAGGAGCAGAAACAACGAACCCATCAAAATAAGGTCAAAAATGACCAGAGTAAGTGGTAAATACTATGATTCACCAAGAAAAAGGATGATATGCTGGATATACCCAATCACACACACCAATAATAAAGTAAACAGAGCCCTAGAATAGGTGGTCATAAATGACCACAGATCTCCCAAACAATCTTCCAAATAACAATTCTTCAGGGCATAAGAACCTTGGAAAGACCGTCAACCATGTCCCTAGATCCTCTTGTTGAAGAAGAGAATAGGACTAGAAAGAGACTTAGATCTCTTTAGGCATGATCAAAAACGACAATGAAGATGGAGGATGCGCGCAGCGGCGGCGGCAGCTGATGGAGGGAAAGAGAGGGAGAGAGAGAGACAAGGCGACGACGACTGGTGGAGATCAGGGCTGGGTATCTTGCTCTGATACCATGCGAAAGTTTGTCGTGTTTTCTATATTCACAAAAGAGAAAAGTCACTCCTATAAATAGGAAGAGGTTGTACAAGGAAGCGAATTGAAAAACCCTAATGGGCCTCTTTATACAAAAGCCCATGTTATTGAATACAGAAAGGACTTAAACAAAAATACACTTAAATAGTAAATGCAGTAATATATCTTAATACGCTTCACGCTTTCTAAAAAATTGCATGTATGTGTGAATCTATCAAGATTCTCTCCATTAGTATAGACTTGAAAGGTAGAGATTTTATTGTGGGACATGTGTTGAAAGTTGTTGCAGACAAAGTGGTCAGAGAAAGCGTGGATCGACTATCATCATATATTTATACCTTTCGAGTTTGATACTTTGGATTCTTGGCATCGGAGGTTGTGGAGCTTCTCAAAAGGGTCAAAAACATTATGCAAATAATGTTATGACCCCTAAATCTATAGATGTAGTATTTCGAAGATGAAATGTGCAATCCAAAAAAACACTGGTGGCGCATCTTGTTGGTCTCTGCCTTTTATTTAATTGTAATTGATTTAGCACTTTTAAAGAAACTCCGAGGTATATTTAAAAAGTATTTTGTTAGGCCTTCATACAAAGTTGGTATCAGCATATTTCTTATTCTCTCAGGCTTGAATGCGTCAACCTCACTGTTCCAAATCCAAGTTATACGAGGAACTATTATATACCTAAAGTCATTCTAGGCTTATTTTTGCTGAGCTGTTTTTATAATTAGAACTAAACTTCATTCATTTTTTTAGGCAAATAGGCTCGTGCAAAAGCAGTGGCATATGTCAACAGCAGCGGCTACAACTACAAGATCATCCATACCCATTAGTACATCCAGCTAAACTCCTGCTGATCAAGGTAATTGTGAAAATGCCGCCTATTTATCATTTCATGAGACTTGCAACATGTTAGCGCTAGTAGGGTTAGGAAATCAACTTACTTGTTTGTGGTGTTCTTTCCGTTAGCAGAAATCAGATCTAGAGTCCGTGTGCAATGCATGTGGACTGGACGTATCCACGGATGAAGCATGTTACAAGTTGCTGCCCACCAAACAGGGGTTTTTCTCTGCCAAAAATGGGTTCAACACATTTTGTCTATACAACAGAAGGGCTGCAGAGGTAGTGTCGGTCTTAATTTTTTTCCTTCGGTTGTTTTGCAACTAGGATATGTTTTGCTTCTTTGTTATCTAGTTTGATGCATATATAAGGTTTGGTTTATGAACATGATTTCCAATTTGTAAATGTTTAGCTTTGCTTTCACGACTTGGTTATCTGACACAAACATGTATTGTTCTCTTGGTGTGTAATATCATGTCTCTTTATTTGTTGTCCACAAACTTTTCGTCTGATAGGTGGGAAGCTATGCTTGAGGAACCTGGATCATTATTGGATGTGCATTATTGATCCCATGGTTTCAACATCGGGTCGTTTGAAGATTTGTCATTGCCTAATGAAACCTCTGGTTGGATGCGTGTAGCAGTTGGCAATAGGCAGCTTTCATCTTTAAACCGGTGAAGGGTTGAGGTTTGGATCTTCCATGCTTGAATCCCTCTGCATTTCTGACATGCTGAACCCGTCGCCCATGTAGTGAATTGCTCCAATTTCAACAACTTAATTATTTTTGACTGCCCCATGCTCAAGGAACAGAGCTTGCAAATTTTCATAATTGCAATAGTGAGGCTTAGTAACTCGGGTGGAGGAATTATGACCACGATTGTGTCCACTTAGTTTTGTGATCTGGAAGCAGATTTTTGTAACTGTAAAGTATCCCGGCCTGAAAAAAATGCATGGAGGAAGTACCATCTCTCATGCGTTGTACTTGCATAAACACAATTTCTGTGGCAGTATGTATTGAATGGGTAGTTCTTTAGAGATGAAACCTCATATTGAGGTGTTTATTTTTTATATGCTGTTTGAGTTCAGGGGATAACAAGTGTTTGTTGTTCACATAAATAGCAGAATCATGTTCATCGATGCTCACCTTGAATTTCAATCTAGCTGGTTTTCCTGGTTTCCAGATATCTACATAAATTGACCACAACTGAAATTCTAAACTCAGTTTTGTTCATAGCCGCATCAACAAATGTAAGCTCGAATAACTTGCAGTGCACCAAGGTAATGATAATGTGCTAGCTACAATCTTCGGTGTCAACAAATGTAAGCTCCAATAACTTGCAGTGCACCAAGGTAATGATAATGTGCTAGCTACAATCTTCGGTGTCAGTTGAAATCAGCTGCTCATGCAGAACGGACTCTACTCGAACATGGCCAACACAACCATCCCTGCCATCGCTAAAAACAGTGTTCACAACTGCTTCCCACCTTTCAGCCTCCAAAGTGAACCCCCTCTTCCCCATTTGCTCCAGTACCGTGCGCGCCTCCTCCACCTTCCCTGCCCTACACAGGCCTTCCACCAACCGCCCAAGGCTCTCGGCTCTCGGGAAATGCCCGCCGGTCATCATGGCGTTCATGACCCTGAACCCCTTCTCGAACTCCCCAACACCAACAAACCCATCCAGCACCATCCTGTACGCGGCGGCTCCAGGTTGGCACCCCGCCAGCTGCATGTCAACCATCACCTTGTAAGCCTCATCCACCCGCCTCTCCTTGCACAGGCAGCTGATCAGTATGGTATAGGCCACCGCGTCGGGCCCGTGCTTCCGCCGTCGCATCTCGGCCAGCAGCTCTTTCGCAGCCTCGATGTCCCCGTTCCGACCGCGGTCGCTCATCAGCACGCCGTAGTTGACCGCCCGCGGCCTGCACCCCCAGTATTCCATGTCGAACAGCATCTTCCGCGCACCCGCGTAATCACCACTGCGGCACAGGCCCTCCATCAGCAGCGCATACGTCACTCCGTTGGCGCGGCACTGCATGTTCCGCTTCAGCTCCCGCGCTCTGTCCAGGCGGCCGCTGCGGGCGTAGTAACCTATCAGCATGTTGTACGTGACGACCGTCGGCTGTACCCCTCTCTTGATCATTTCATCGAGCAGCCTGAACGCGTGCTCCTCTCCCTCGCCGTCTTCGCGCGAGAGCATCCCTTTGATGACGACGTTGTAAGATACAGTGTTTGGACGGATCCCCAGCTCGGAGGAGGATCCCTTGAGGAACGTCTCGGCCTTGGCGAGCTCACCACATTCCACGAGGGCGTCGAGGAGAAAGTTGAAGGACTGGACGGTGGGTGCGTTCCGCTGGGAGCAGTTGAAGCTAGGTATATACCGGAAGAGCTCCACGGCCTTGTCGGTCAGTCCGGCTTTGCCATAGTGTTTGATCAGGGCGTTGAAGAGTGCGTCCTTGCACGGGACGCGGCGTGAACGCACGAACTCCAGCAGGGTGTCGACTTCCTGGAAGCTTTTTGAGCGAGCCAGACGGTAGAGGAGAGTGGAACAAGCCGGGTAGTCCTGCTCGTGCGGGTGGGATGAGAAGAAGAGCTCCAGCGCCGTCGGAATGTCCGGGGCGGATTTGAGGTCGGCAAGTATCGGGAGGGGCTGTCTTGTTGTGTTGAGTGGAGACGACTGCCTTCTTGGAGACCGGCCTTGAGGGCGTGGACGGGAGCTGCGACGGCTGGAGGATGAAGCGGCGGGAGAGCGGAAGGAGGAAGAGGATTTGCTCAATTTGGCTCGGGCGATCATCTCCTCCGTCAGGTGTGAGCGTCGGCTTTCTTCCCACAGCTTGCAAAATGCAGACCCTTCTTCCGTCCAAAACTCACATATTTTGAACTTTCATCTTTACTACGTATTTAGCATTTTACAGAAGTATTACTTCAAATCGAAACCTTAATTATACTTTTGTGAAATTACCATTTCTGTGCACTTTCACGCATCAAATAGAAATCATTGTTTTTGATACTGAAGATCGAATTGGGCATGTTTGATTAGGGCCACGTTTGTTTTCTAGATCCTACAGATAAAAATCTAACCTTGGTTTGTTGGAGCGGGACAAATGACAAAATCCCGCAACTGTTGCAGTTCGTTCCCCCGTTCAAAAGCATCGGACGCCGAGATCCCAGGCGTGTCGGGGCTCATTTCCAGTTGCATCGCGCGCCTCCCCGCTCTTTTCCACTAGCTTTCTGTGCGTCCCTCCCTGTTTCAGTCCAACACAACCAAACGTATTGTTGTATTCTACAGAATTTCACAAATTCTGTTTTTTGTTGGATCTGGATTCTAAGAATGCTGGATCGAAGGTAATCCGGCCAGATCGTACAATCCAAATGTCCCCTAATAAGGGCACGTTTGGTTTCCCGGATTTGTCTGGATTTTGGATAATACGGGATTTTAGAAGTGCAGGATACCAGATTCTGGGATTTTTGGAATCCCGTGCTGGTGGCCTGTTATGTTTGGTTTGATGGATGTAGTAAATCCCGTATTAACTGAATTTATGTTTGGTTTGATGGATGTAGTAAATCCCGTATTAACTGAATTTATGTTTGGTTTGCTGGCTTTTGTGAAGAGATGTATTCTCCAAATTACAACTATTTTTAAGGTTATTATCGTAGTATGGGTTTTGTTAAGGGATGTATTCTTTGAATTACTTGGAGTCAAATAAAAATTATTCAAAATTTGAGCAAAACTTTCATTTCCAAAGATATTTCATCGAATCTATATGTAAAATAATCATTTTCAAAAATGCATGGGATCAAATATCTAGATTTTGACCATCTATTTGTAACAAACACAAAGATCTAAAAAAAACAAATCTCGAACATTAGCAAACACAACTTAAAAAGGGTCAGAGCACCATGAAAAATATCAATAGAACATAATCCAAGCAATGCTCATGTTGAATATCTAATTATACGTACATATGAATCCATACATAAACCCCACCATGAACATAAACTCAACATGATCCAACGACCATACAACCAATTGGCTAGTACCTATAGCTTTAACTACTAATCAAACGACCACACAAACAGAGACACCAAGCGGAACCCATCTTGAATATCCAATTGTACGTACATACGAATCTATACTTGAATCTCACCATGAACATAAATTAAACAAGATCCAACGACCACACAAGTAATTGTCTAATATTTATAGCCTTGACTAATCAAACGACCACATAGAGCTGCTGCTAGCTGCTCTGTATACTATAGAAACATACAGACCATGGAAAAGCACAAGAATTTATAGCTAGTCTTCCACCTCTCTGCAAGCAATTACAGAATCTTTCTGAAGTGAAATAATCTTGAGATCCCAAAACCCCCTAGCTTCTCAATCCTGTCATCAAAATAAAAGAAGTTTACATGACAGTAATACGAAAATTGATACAAATATTTGTCCCTTGCATACTAATAGATGTAACACGCATATGAATAACAACAAAACAGCAAGCAATAATAGATGTAACAAACATATGAATAACAGCAAAACAGCAAGCAATAAGAGATGTAACATGACAGTAATACAAAAATTGAATCACAACAGCAGCAACTAAGGTTTGACGTGGCCATTGTGTATGGGAGTTGGTTCCCGTTCTGTATATGCTGCCGGTAATACGTTATGACAGTAATACGTTAGCTTTCAAGGAGCTGGCAGATGTGAAGCCGAGCTAACAAGAGCTAACAAGAAAGCTCGCAGCAAAAAGAACATGATTTAATTCCTACTTTCTCTTGCTGCAAAAAGAACATATGCAGTAAAAAGAACATATGCAGCAAAAAGAACATATGCAGTAACACGAGCTAACAAGAGCTAACAAGAAAGCTCGCAGCAAAAAGAACATATGCAGTAGGTTCATCCAGTGAAAGAACCAACCTACTCAAACCCACCCCAGTCACATGATTTAATTCCTACTTTCTTTTGCTACAAAAAGAACAAATTAGACATCTTGGTCTATTGACAACTAGCTCATTGACTCTAATACCCCCACCAATTCACAAGCAATCCAGTTCACAACAAGTGACATACTAATGAAATAATTAGACAGTGATATACATCAGTATTGACAACCAACAAGAAATTTAGTAGAGATTCATACCTCAAAAGTCACAATTATCATGGAAGAACTTCCGAAGCCATCTTGAGCAAAAATTGTCACTGCCACGCATGAAGACTCTGGAATCTCCTGGATTCATAGAAAGGAATCTGTAGGCACTCAAAAAATGATCTTCAGTGAACCCCTCCTGACTTAGAGTTGGTTCCAAGCTCATAACCCTTTGATAGATTTTACCTTGTGAGCACGACTAGAGAAGGTATGACCCTTCCTACTTGCTGCAATGACAGAGACCTTCACAGCAGTTTTGCTCCTCACACGGTACCAAATATGAAACTGAGAAGGGAGACATGAAGCTAATGTTAAATCAATAATCTAGGAGTTAGAGAGGCATAAGAAATAAGGGAGAAACCGTGAAACAGTTGGACATAGGAACTAGAAAAGGGGGGAGAACAAATGAACCTCGAATCTGGGAGACAATGGGGGTAAGGAAGAGCAGGAGCGTGGATGTCACCTGTCAACTACTTCACAGACGGAGAAAAGGTGGGATCTACACCGCCGACACCACAGTGTGAGAAGATCTAGATGGGATGCGGAGCAACTAGGGGCAAGAGACCTTGCTTGGGGGGAGGATAGGATGTGAGAGAGGAGTCAAACCTCGAATCCGTCGGACAAATGAAAACGAAAGAGGGGAAGAACTGGAATAAGAGGCATATATACCTGTAAACTGGTTCAAAGCTGGATCGATGGCGAGATCTACCCCGCCGACACGACGACGAGCAGTTCTAGCTGGGAGGAAGGAGGAGCGGGAGCATCCTTGCTGTAGAAGATTTTCCTTGCTCGCGCGCGTGCTGGCGGGCGAAGCAGCTAGAGACAGGCGACCCGGTGTGAGGGAGGAAAGGAAGTGAGAGAGGAGAGAAGAGTCGGGGTCGCGAGGATCCGTGGGGAGCCAGGAGAGAGTCGCGGACGGAGTCGGGAGCTCAGCCGCAATCGCCCAGTCTCTGGGATTTTGGCGTCCGACTGTTTTGAGATCAGGAGACGTCGATCTCCCTGGAAGAAATGGCGTCCGTGAGCGACAGGAAGATGGTGGGGAGGAAGGAAAGTTCTAGGGTTGGAGAGCGATTGGTGGTGTTGCGGGGACGCCGGGGAGGAGAGCCGGAGGATGAAGGAAGAAGTGACGAGAGCGAGAGTCGCACGGCGTGGAGGGGGGGGAGTCGGGGGCGAGAGTCGGGGAGTTGGGGGCGGCTCTGGATTTGCGGCGTCCGGTAGTTTTGAGATGTAAGCCCTAATCCCGCACCCTCTTGTATCCCTAAAAGTCCTGGATTCAGCTACTTTTACTGCTCCCGCAAACCAAACGTAAGTTTTGCCTTGCTGGAGTCAAAACTGCAATCCAATCCGGCTGACTCCAGCAAACCAAACGTGCCCTAAGTGGATCTGGCCGGATTGGATTGGAGTTTATAATCGAGTTGGGGAAATAATACGTTTCAGCTATAGAATTTTCGAGATACAGAAAATAATTATACACGGATTATGTGCAATCATGCATTCTCTTAAATTCAATGAAATACCGCAAATTAAGCGCACCCTTAATAAATGTATAAAATGAATCCCAAGATCATGAAATTCGATGTGTGAAGCTCCTACAAAATATGACTTCTAATAAAATTCATTTTCAATCGTGAGCAAACGTTGGTGAAACACGTTGTTTGAGCTCAATGCCTTCAAGCACTACTTGTTAATTGCTATTCATTTAGGTGAGACATAGGCACTAAAAAAACATGTTAGGATATTATTTGGAAATAAAGATAATGTATCCTAGAATCATATTTTAGTAAATTGATACACATTTAGTATACAATGCATAGTTACACCTTTATGTCAAGGAAGACTTGAACGTCCTCTTGTTGAAGAAATTAAAAACTCCATGACGCTTCTCCTTTCTATGTTATCCTCGATGAAATAAGTGTGTTTCCTCGTCCTTCCACTATTTTTAGCTGCACTGAGTTTCTTCATAATTTTGATTTGAAGGATGATAAGTTATCCCATTAGATTGCATAAGAAAGCAATCAAAGTATTACATGGCTTCATTGCAAAATGTGTTTACAACTTGAAGTAGAAGTTGTAATTACACATGTACATGACATGAGCTACTATAGGGATAAACCTACCTTTTGATCACTTCACATGTATATCTATGTTCTTGCATCCTTGCTATACATGAACCCAAAACCATAAACTACAAACAAAGCCAATACATATGTCGTGAGTATGTGGCGCTCGTAAGTATAGCTAATGAAAGCATAATAAAACATCGTGTAGTAGTATAAATGAGTTGTCAAAAAAGCAATTCTCTGAAAAGGAGAATTGTGTTCAAAATCCATTTTCATTGTACTTGTAGTATTGGTATCGATGTTGTCACAATGGGGGTCATTTCATAAACACCCACTGATGAGAGGAAAGGTCCTAGTATTAGTATCACTATAAGCATGGTGAGCCCTAGACTCCAAGAGTAGGGAACTTCTTCATTATTTGTGAAACGATACTTTTTCGGTAGGTATACCAACAATATTTCTTAGTGAAATATTCATATTATGTTTAGGTATTGCATGAAAGTAGATATACAAACTGAAAATCAATCGTAAGGAACAATGTTGTAATCAGGCCAAGCATGTACTTTCACTAGTCAAACATTTCACTCACCTTCATATTATTCTTCTAGATGAAGTGGTCTACAAAATTATCAAAGAGGAGCATTCCCACGTACCAATTCAAAATCCTTATAATTTCATAGTCATATGACTCAATAAAACCCAAATAAAGGCATGAAGTCACAAATATGTATTAGATTCATGTTTAAGAAGTTTTACATTTTCCATCCTAGTGGTGCTTCTCACGACATCGATTTATTTTAAGAAATTATCATTATAACACATAGCATTAGTTTTTTAAAGACAAGAGTGTTGGATGTCATTGAATGTCAGTGGATTAAAAACTTAAGTATCGCTTACCTATAGTGTGGGCTTTTTAGTAAAGAACTAACGCTAACAATGCTTTGCCTAATGCTTGTTTTATATAACCAAGTGATTTCAGGTTTGAAACCCATGTGTCTCTTGCCTACATTTTTTATTTTTGTTACAATGAATGACATTATGTTACAACCTCAATTTTGCATATGTTTTCATAATTGAAATGTAATGATTTTATGAATATGGACTTAATTAAAAAGGTTGTATGCCTTGCTTCAAAGGATGGCCTTCTTTGCAAATCTCCCTTTTGATAGGAATTTTGTGATTCCTATTATTAGATTAATCCAATAATGGATATAAAAGAGAAGAAAAGAAGAAAAGTCCAAATAATGGAGAAAGATACAAGATAATGGATATTAAGCAAAATATTTATGAAAAATATTTGGAAATCTCTAGAAAGTGGCATTAATGGCCACACATGAATAAATTTCGTTTATATGTGAGTTCTAATGGAAGAAATAGAAAAAGAGGAAAAGAGGAAATAAAAGATAAAGAGAAATCCTTGAAAAGAAATCTTTTAATAAAGAAATAAGTAAGATAATGAGAAATAATGGATGTAGATGCATCTAGAAGGAAATAAGCATCCTTCATAAAGGATTTCGAAATCTTAGGATTTCTTGAGGTCCAAGGAGTCCCAATGGAGAAGAAGAAGAGAAAATACAAATAATACAAAATATGAGGATAATGCGCTACATAGTTAATGACTTTTTGATATTATCAAAAGAGATATTATTTGCTTTAAGAAAGTAGAATTTTGTATTCATTGGATTAAAAACCAAGCACAAAGAGATAGATTTTGAATTCCTAATAATTAAAAAATATGGATTATCAAGGAATTACTAAAAAGAGAGATATTATACCTAAATAAGGAAAATAGGTTTCCTATTGGGAAAAGGCTTCATTTTCTTCATGGGCAAGCATGTTAGGGCATTGCTACCCTCTCCTATATAAGGGTAGACCCCTTAGCCCGAGTCCAAGAGGATACCATGCAACCCTCTCTCTCCTTCTTCTTATTTTCTCTCAAAACCCTAACCAAGAGGGAATAGAGCTATCCCTGGAGCAACGAGGGGTTGTGGAGGAGTTGCGATGGAGGCGTGCTGCTCCCATGACACCATGGGATGCTTGGTGGTCTTCCCTTCACCCTAGCCTATGCGCACCAGCAGCCGCATGGCTGCAATGATGATCACATGTTGCAGGCCCGATGTGCTTGAAGCCGGCCACGTTGGCCGCAACCTGGAGGTGGTCCGTGTGCGCAAGGGTGCGGCGGAGCTAGTGTGGCGGTTGGTGACAACTTTTGAGGCCTAGGAGGAGAGGGCGACTTCGCAGAGAAGCTGCAGTCGGTGGCAGCTAGGGTCTTAGCAAGGTTGAAGATGATCGTGCAACATTGGACAATTTTACCCCTTCGGGGTATGAAGGGCTGGCGACTTAAGCGAGGGCAGAAGCATCTTTTTGTTATGTTCTCGGCCGGCTACGTATTGCATGGGTTTGCTGACGTGTCACCATCCCATTGGTCCAAGTAAGTGAATTTTGTAAAATTCGTATCTATTTATTGGTAGCTCGGATTGATACATGTAATATATGAATTTTGCTCAAAAAATGTGAGTAATCCATTAAAAATAGATTCAGAGCCGAATTCCTCTTGCAATATGAAAAGTAGATAAAGTTATCAACTTTAATACATTAGAGGGTAAGAAACCCTAATCTTTGATGATTAATGAATTGGGAAGGGTTATATGGATGTTTAAAGTTGATATTAACCTATTGATTATAAAAAGGACACATTAGATCCAAAAGGATAATGTTCATGCATAGTTTGATTAATGTAAGGTTCCATATACACAAATATGCTTTAATGGACCTTGAAACCCTAATTGAGCATATTGGTTGAGTTCATGTTACTTAATTATAGAAATTGAGTATTTACAACATGTTGGTTAGTTAATAACAAACTTGAACCTGATCTAGATGTTTCTTGCATGATTTAAGGTTTTACACCAAATAAGAATGATTAAGCACTTAGAAACCCTAATTTAGGGTAAAAAGAGAAAAAGATCACTTTTAATTTGATATATGTGATAATATGTTGTTGGAAGATGATCCTAAGCCTGTTGAATGAAATAGGATAGAATCATTAGGGTTTAAGAGAAATTTTGCCTAACTAGGGTTTGTAGTGATAAAAGTACAAGAAAAACCCAAATTGCAATGGAAACCCTAAAAGTGGACTAGAAACCCTAGTAAGCAAGCTAGGTTTAATAGATCTTGATGACATCATTTATGATAGGAAATTTTATGCATATTTTAGGATCTCTTTGTGTGCTTATTTGCCTATTGGATTTCTTACATTTATTGGATTATTCTGTCCCAAATCTTCCTGGCAGGTATGTGGTTATTTATGGTTAACCGCTTTAGTTTCACAGAGATTTCTCGGGTGTTTAATCGAATTGAATGCAACCTATCTATTTGGATGTTCATATATGCAAATCATAAAGTCAATATGATTATCACAATTAAGATATAAGTGTGTAATCTCACACCTACATGCCACCCTGATGTAAGATGCAATGAGGTCAAGCCCAAGAGGGAAGACCCATGGGCACCATGAGAGGTGGCCCCATGCACCAAGCTCAGGATAGAGAAGGTGGCCTTATGATATTGCATGACTAACGGGCACCATGAGAGGTGACCCCAGGCACCAAGCCCAGGATGGAGAAGGTGGCCTTAAGTCAATGGCAAAAGAGAAACCCTAAAGAGGGTATTCCAGGGTTAGGGCAAAAGCGGTGGATAATGTCACATTCGTAAATTGTCTTATTAATTAACTTGATTGTGATATTTAGATTGTTAGCCATATATGTGAAATTTTGGTTGTCCCCACATACCGACATATTCATTTATGCTGACTGACGTTTTGTTTGTCATCATTTTAGGTACCATATTGAAAAGGACAAACAGTAAAGTGGCATATTATGAAAATAAGAATTAAAGTGCAAGGAGGATTAGTTAGAATAGATAGAAGTAGGATAGAAGTTAGATATAAAAAGTTTTTAAAAGGTATGCAAAGTATTATTTGATTCCAGCTTTCAGTATAGTTTGGTAGAATTTTATAATTATTATTGATTATTTGTCAAACCTTTGATCCTATTTATTGGGATATCGACTCTGGCCTCTTGATCTCCCTTAATTGGGGGTTACTAGGAGGCAGGGTCGTTACATTTGGTATCAGAGCATTGGTTCCTCATTTAATCTTTAGTAATTATTAAATTTTACAAATTCCATAGAACCGAGGGAGTTATTAGAGGATTTTTTGAAAGACAGAGGCATCTAGAAAAGGATCACGTCCGGGGGATGGCAATATTTTCCTCTGCACCGCAAGTCAGAATACGAGGATTCCTAGATCTGTGTGACTGCTTGGCCAATGTCTTAAGATCTGACTCGAAATAAGATACATTTAGGACTCTCTCATCTATTTTCGTCCCTTCTCAACCCTAATTCTGTTAAGATTCTAAGGTTTATAGTTTTTCTCTCTCTTCCTCACTCTCTTGAGGATAGGGTATGTATGATAAGGTTAAGGAATCATCCACCAAATTAATGAAAAGCATGTAAATAAATGGCATGGACATAAGCTTAATAGTTTAGGCATAGACTAAAGATTAGTTGCATGCTTAATTCGTATGACATGTGAGGTTAGACCGTCTTGTCAGGAGGATGAAGTAGAGTTGATCTTAGAGGAAGAGACCTCCATTAAAGGTAGAGACCTGACACATCCTCTAAGGATGATGCTACCCCTAACCCTAGGTGGTGGTTAGAGAGAGATGGCATGATGAGATGGAATTCATGGTCGACCTTGTGTGTGGGTTGACATGATGTTGGTTTTGAATCCCTATGATAGTGTGAGCCATGAGAGGTTGGCTGACTTAGTGCCTTCTGGGCGGCCCACCTGTGAAGGGTCGTGCATGTTAGGGTGAAGGATGACCCTGTGGGCTCTGATATCCAAACCATGTCATAAACACGATTAAAACTTAGCGGAAGCGAATCGGTAATCAGCGGAAAACAAAATCACGGAAAATTAAAACTTTTTGAGATAAGAACTTGGATCCATAAAAACTTCTTTCATAAAGGGAGATAAGCTGTTTACATCTCAGGATAATTACTTCTTGAGTAATTATATACATCAAGATACAAAATCTCAAGATCACATAAAACAAGACTCCAAGACCTAAGAGTACAGAGGACACATAGGACTGACTCTAACTACATCACATGGCAGGACAATCTCCACCTGAGATTACTGCTACCCCTGGTGCTGCTGCTGCTGAGACTGGTCACCTGTAGGATGGTTCCTTCGTCTCCGATGTCCACCTAAAAAGTTGAAGTCTACGGGGTGAGACAATTATACATAATTGTCCCAGCGAGAGTTATAACTCTTCGCCAGAAGCTTTATTATAACATCAAAGAATATCTTAAGAAGTAAAGCCTTCAAAGTATTCTATAACAGTTGCAGATGTAACAAGATCTCTACAATTTAGGAGATATGGAGAATATAAACACTATTGCAATGTAACATCAATCAACTAACTTGGAGTCATCTCTAACAAGTTATAGTACATGGTTGATTATGTTTTACAAACAACATTATGCCCTGTGGAGATGAGGCATACCACTCATACTCCAACTGATCGCTGAGAAGTCACATCAGTATCATACATAGGTCATTAAGAGAGCCGGATTCTCATGACCTTCACCTTCCTCAGTCAGTAAGAGGATCACTTGTAGGACATCTCGTGTCTCTACTACTATAGCTCACCAGGGTAAACTGGTCCTTCACTATTCTAGAGTCACAGTGGCGTTCTGTACTCTCTTCATCATCAGGAGGATTCATATTTACCTACCACTGATACGGATATCTGTGCTTTCTTCATCATCAGGAGGTTTCATGTTTACCTACCACTGATACGGTATGGAAATATAGTGAAGGATGGATGGATTACACATCTACATCACTTTCCTACACTAGGATGTATGGTTCTACACATCCATGTACCCCACATACTCAAAAGTATGTGCTCCAGGAGTTCCCTGAGGAAAACCTGTTTCACCATCACTTAATCTCTGACAATGATGGATCTATGATCAGGGATCTACATTATACTTGATTAGTTAGGTACATTCAGTATTCTTTAACAGCATACATTGTTCTCCAAACAATAACAGTAGCATAGCAGATATAAAAGAAGAATACTAAATGTAACAGGCCTAACTCATATCAATCATCATTTCTCATTATCCTCATCACAAGTCATCTCTAAGACATGACCTTGATGGTATTCATGGCTCGCATAGCCCATTATCATCATAGTATGCCACTGACAAGACATCAAATTACTTTACTTATTCATAAGGCTAATCATCATGCCTTTAATGAATATAACATCAACATCCATACCTGGATATGATTACCTTCATATCAGAACATGCATGGTTAATACAACTGATAAAGGTAATACAAAAATAAGGAATGTACTTCCCATCCTTGCCATGAGAGTTACATCTCTAATTCTCATCAATTAGAGTTTAATACTCAAATGCATGCCATTACCCTTGAATTAGGGTTTACTATTCACATTAAGGTGAATTGCACTCACAACATCATTATGTAAGAGTAACATCATCACTGATACTCTCAGATTAGTTAAAGGTTCATCATTTATCATAATTAGGGTTTCTATGATCTCACACAGGTGGATCATACCCTAATTATGCTCATTCCTGTGCATTGGAGATGCTTAAATTGGGTTTCTACTTAAAAAGGATACTTTCTCTCTCTAGAAGTACTTTCTCTCTCTAGAAGTACTTTCTCTCTCATCATAAAGTTAGGTGATGTCAACATCACTCTAGATCAGGTCAGATTAAGTCATCATAGGCTAACATAGTCCAAAACATCACCATCATGTGATTAGGGTTTGATTTGATCAAGGTATTACTTAATTTACCCTTTAGGGGTATTTTGGTAATTCACCCCATTGATTATCATCATGGTCAAACCTTAGTCCATTAACCCCTTAATATCCTAGGTTATCATTAGGGTTTGATTAGGGCAACATTGAACCATTTATATCATTAATTGATTGGATGGAGTCAACCTTGAATCACATTGATCGATCTTCAACCATCAATCTCCAAATGATTTGAGATTGTTTGAAAGTGTTGACCGTTTAGCTAATTTGACTTTCCAAGACCGCGAGCCCTCCTCTAACTCCAAGACCGCGAGCCTCCTTAAACTCCAAGACCGCGAGCCTCTTCAATTGGTTCAAGACCGTGAAGCTCAAAATGATGTTAAGACCGCGAGGGTCAAGTTGATGTTAAGACCGCGAGCCCTCCTTTGACCTCAGGACCGTGAGGCCCCTCGCGGTCTTGAGACCGTGAGCCCCCTCACGGTCTTGAGACCATGAGCCCTCTCACGGTCTTGAGACCGCGAGGCTCACATGGTCTCAACCGTTTGGTCCATCAACAAAATTAATGACACAACCGATGATGTCAACTGATGTTGAAGCCCTCAAAAGGTCAAAGCTATGTTGACCACTTATGAATTGGGTCAATTAAGATTATGCTTAATCAATTGGTCATTCAATTGATCCTCAATTGTTTACCAATTAGGGTTGAAATCGATTCAATTAAGGTCTATCAATGTTCACCCATCAATACTCAACAATGTGCATTAATCACAAGGTTGAACCCTTCAATTGAGCTCCAATTGGGCCCAAACTTGGCCCAAACGGTCTTGAGGTCATGTGGGTGGACCCCACATGGTATTGAGACCGTTTGCCCAAGATTTCATCAAAGTCTAATGTGATTTGATAGGGGTTGAACCATGATTGAGTCACAAAACAGAATTTTGATTAAATTGATAACTTATTTGCAATTAGGTCCTCAATTGGTCAAATTACTTAACCCTAGACCTTCAAACAGTCTTGGGTGATTGTCCTCTCGGTCTTGAGACCGTTTGGATGAGTTCCAAACGGTCTTGAGACCGTTTGCCCATCCAATTTTTGGATTCTAGTGCAAATTCATCAAGGTCTGACCTATTGAGTTGATGATCATATCAATATTTTATTGCAATATAATTTGGTATAAATGTACCTTCAATTGGTCAACTATTCTTGACCCCAGACCTCCAAACGGTCATGGTTGATTGCCCTCGCGGTCTTGAGACCGTTTGGATGACCCCCAAACGGTCTTGAGACCGTTTAGGTCAATCAACCCTAAAAACCCTAATTTATATTATTATAATTCAGTACTGATTTCACCTAGGGTTAGCCCTAGTATTCACCCTTCAACTCTTAGCCCGTTTGGAATTAGACCATCAAACTTGGTGAGTTGTTAACTAACATTATTTTGAACAGTAATTTCATATGGTCAACTCTTGGTCAACGACCTTACACGGTCTTGAGACCGTTTTCCCAAAAAGGCAATTTCAGACCGTTTGGGAATCAGGAATAAATTCATTTAAAGTTGTTACTTAAAAAGATCATATCTCCCGATTCCTTTGGATTTAGCCTCCCAAATTTTGAGGGTAATTAGCCTATATATTTAGGAACAGAGTCCTTATACGGCCACGCTCGGTCAATGGGGTCAAACGGTCTTGAAGACCGTTTTCCCTGTCGTGGTCTCGAGACCGTTTGCTCACCTCGCGGTCTTGAGACCGAGAGAGCAAACTGGTGAGACCGTTTAAGGAAGTGAAAAGCGGTGGGTTTTTCTTGGAAATCATGCCTTCATCTCCTAGCTCAAGAACAGTACGAATATCCCATGGATTTGCTTGCAAAATAGCAGGGAAAAGTAGGGAAACATGAGAAGCTATCATCTAATCGCATATAAGAGATGTACATAGTAAAGCATGGGTTTAGAGTTATAAAACCCGCCTAAAGCTTGCTCCTTGAGCTCCAAGATTTCAAGCTCCAAGCTACAATGGCGTCCTTGAGTTCCCATAGGTTGGCCAAGGTGAAAACTCCAAGGAAGAACGAAAAGAGATGGCTAGAAAGGTAGGGTTTCAAGAGTTAGCCATGAAGTTGACCTTGAATTCGAGTTCTAACCATGGAATTAGGCAAAACAAGGGTCCCAAACCTACCTTGTTTCCCTTGGTCGTCCTCCTTAGCTCCAAGGCAGTCTTTGGTCGTCTTTGGTGAAATGGAACAATGAAGGGAACGAAGGGCAAGTTCCCTTGCTTAGAGAAGTTGAGGTATATATACTAGGGGTAGGATTTTCAACATTAGTTCATAAGTTGTCGATAATTCCAACTAGATCCCTCCTTATTTACTTGACCGTCCCTTCCTCTTTATTCTAAGGACAAACCTTCTCTTAAGGTCTTAGAAAAAGAAGGCAAAGGAGAGAAATCTAATAATAAGGTACGTACATAAAGAACTATTGCACATATACCCTGACTATTCAATCACAAGGTATATTTCATAACTTGATAATTCAATTGAGGTGACTCCCTCATCATTTCTTCTCTTAATGATGGAAAGAGTCTAAAAAGATATATTAGATGACATATTTCACAGTTTGCATCCCTTAATTTGGGTAAATTGCATTTTACCCCAAATTAGGGTTTCAAGCACCGGGATTGCTCCTACAGTTGCACCTTGGTGCCCTAGCTTGGGAAATCCCTCAAACTTTACCAAAAAGATTCTCATGATGTCTCAACATCAGAGGAACATCTCAACATGTGCAAATTGCAAGTTAACCCTTTCAACTGGGTAAATTGCACATAGGTCCCTGTATAACAAAACAATGCTACAACTTTAAATAAAAGGAGCAAATATTGAAATATATGTTTCTGAGAAACTTAATTACATGCTCAGAGTTAATCACAAAGATTTAATTACATATTTAGGCAAAACACCTATGGTTAACTCACAACCCAAGTCAGGGATGTTACAAATTATCCACCCCTTACAAGGATTTCATCCCCGAAATCGATAAAACATACTAAGAGAAAAGGGCAGGATACTTCCTTCTCATCTCATCCTCTAATTCCCAAGTGGATTCTTCAACACCACGATGGTTCCAGAGGACTTTCACAAGACTTATATCTTTCTTCTTTAACTTTTTAATTCGTTTATCAAGGATTGACACTGGTCCCTCCTCATAGGATATGTCATCATTCAATTCTACCTCCATAGGTTGTAGAACTGACTCGGTGTCTGGGTGACATTTCTTCAACATAGAAATGTGAAACACAGGATGTAACCGCTGTAACACAGGTGGTAGCTCTAGTCTATATGCTACCTTTCCAATCCGTTCGATGATTGGATAAGGCCCCATAAATCTAGGTGCTAACTTCCCTTTCCTTCCGAAACGAAGGACCCCTTTCCAAGGTGAGACCTTGAGATACACTCTGTCTCCAACCTGGAACTCTAAAGGTCTACGACGTTTGTCAGCATAAGATTTCTGCCTATCCTGAGCAGTCTTAATCTTATGTTGTATTACTTTAATCTTTTCTGTTGTTTGCTGCACAAGGTCAGGACCTAACAACTGGTGCTCACCAGTCTCAAACCAACACAAGGGTGATCTACAACGTCTACCATATAAGGCTTCATAAGGTGCCATATCAATACTATGCTGATAGCTATTGTTATAGGCAAACTCTATCAAGCTTAGGTGTAGATCCCAACTTCCGGTGAACTGGAGAACACATGCTCGCAACAGGTCTTCTAAGGTTTGTATGGTCCTTTCCGATTGTCCATCAGTCTGTGGATGAAAGGCTGTACTAAACCTTAGCTTGGTGCCTAAGGCTTGGTGTAACTGTTCCCAAAAACGACTTGTAAACTGAGGACCTCTGTCAGAAACTATTGTGACAGGAACTCCGTGCAGACGCACTATCTCTTTAACATACAACTCTGATAACCTTTCAGCAGAATAGGTTGTTTTGACAGGTAAGAAATGTGCTGTCTTAGTCAACCTATCAACAATTACCCAAATGGAATCATGTCCTTTGCTTGTCCTGGGTAGGCCAACAACAAAGTCCATGGTCACTGGTCCCATTTCCACTGTGGTATGGGTGAAGGTTGCATTGTCCCTGCAGGCTTCTGGTGTTCAGCTTTAACTTGCTGACACACAGGACACCTCAGAACAAACTCTGCAACGTCCTTTTTCATCCCAGGCCACCAATACAGATCTTTCAAATTCCAATACATCTTGGTGCTCCCTGGATGCATAGCATACATGGAAGAATGGGCTTCTTCCAAGAATAACTTTCTCAAGTTGTCCACATCTGGCACTATCATCCTCCCATATAACAAGCTACTTGATCTTCTGAGTCATGAAAACCATCTTGCTTCTCATTTCCATACTCAGATCTTATATGTTGAACTGCAGCATCACCTAGCTGTGCCTCTTTAATCTGTTCCCTTAGGGTAGGTTTAATATGCATCTCAGCTAACAAACTGGCTAACAATGACACCTTCAACTGTACATTGTCTTGCCTTAAAGAGATAAGCATATCTCTCCTAGAGCATACGAAAGAGTTTAGTTGTGTTCTATTCATGGTTGATGTTGCTGATTTCCTACTCAAGGCATCTGCAACAACATTGGCCTTGCCTGGATGGTAATCAATTGTACAGTCGTAGTCCTTGATTAACTCCATCCAGCGACGTTGCCTCATGTTGAGCTCATGCTGAGAGAAGATATACTTAAGGTTTTTGTGGTCTGTGAAAATCTGGAATGTCTCTCCGTAGAGATAATGCCTCCAGATCTTCAAAGCATGAACCACAGCAGCTAACTCCAGATTGTGTGTTGGATAATTCTCCTCGTGTTTCTTAAGCTGTCGGGAAGCAAAAGAAATCACTTGTTTATCCTGCATCAACACACATCCTAGTCCATTTTTGGAAGCATCACAGAAGACTACATATCCTTTTCCTTGTTCAGGTAGCACTAGTACAAGTGCACTTGTCAATCTCTCCTTCAGCAACTGGAAAGACTGTTGACACTTATCACTCCAATAAAAAGGAACATCTTTCCGGGTTAACTTGGTCAAAGGTAAAGCTATAGAACTAAAGTTCTTAATGAACCTTCGATAATAGCCAGCTAACCCCAAGAAACTTCGAATCTCCATCGGTGTCTTCGGTTGTTCCCACTGTAGAACAGATTCTACCTTTGTAGGGTCAACACGAATTCCCGAGGCAGATATTACATGTCCAAGAAAAGATACCTCCGGTAGCCAAAACTCACACTTGCTAAACTTAGCATACAACTTGTGTTCCCTTAGCAAGGTCAAAGCTTGGCGAAGATGCTTCTCATGCTACTGAGCATCCTTACTATAGATCAGAATGTCATCTATGAAGACGACAACACACTGATCAAGGAAAGGTCGAAAAACTCTATTCATGAGTTCCATAAATGCAGCTGGTGCATTGGTTAGTCCAAACGCCATAACTGTGAACTCATAGTGACCATATCTTGTCCTAAAGGCAGACTTGGATATGTCACTATCCTTAATACGGAGTTGATGATATCCAGACCTCAAGTCTATCTTTGAAAAGACTGTTGCTCCACGCAACTGGTCAAAGAGATCATCAATCCTCGGCAGAGGGTATTTATTCTTTATTGTTATTTTATTGAGTTGTCTGTAGTCGATGCACAACCGCATTGACCCATCTTTCTTTTTAACAAACAAAACCGGAGCACCCCAAGGTGAAGTACTCAGTCGGATAAAACCTCTCTCAAGTAACTCTTGAAGCTGTTTCTTGAGTTCTGCCATCTCGGCAGGCGCCATCCTATACAGAGTTTGAGCTATGGGTTTCGTATCTGGGATCAAATTGATTTCAAAATCAATCTCCCGAGGTGGTGGTATACCAGGAAGTTCTTCAGGAAACACATCTTTGAATTCCCTGACTATAGGAACTTCAGCAGGATTGGAACTTTCCTTGGTAACATCTACCACATGGGCTAAGAATGCATAACATCCTTGCCTCAAGAGCTTATCAGCAACCATAGCTGATACAAGACAGGTAGGCAGAATCTTTCTTTCACCTTGAAAGATCCATGTGTTGCTTTCATCAGCAAACACAGCCAACTTGGATTCGCAATCCAAGACAACTCTATACCTTTCTAAGGTATCCATCCCGAGGATTATATCAAATCCCTACATATCAAGTGGTATAAGGTCCACTTGAATACGATGGTCAGAAAAGAAGAGGATGCAGGGAAAACATACCTCCTGCAAAACGGCAGACTCACTCAACGGAGTCTCCAACAACAAACTATCTGCCCTATGACTAACAGTCACATTGCAGTTACGAATCACTTCACGAGTGATGAAAGAGTGCGTAGCACCCGGATCAATCAGAACGGATACAACACAGGATGTAGACATATCAGAATATAAAAGTTTCATCTGACCTGCCACTACCCGTGGATTGACCACTGCCTCAGGTGGGTTCATAGCATAGAACCTCACAGTCGCCTGGTGTTGAGGTGGTGCTGATGATCCAGCTTGAGACGCTTGTCCACGTCCTCGAGCTGCTCCTTGATGTTGTCTATTCTGAGATCCCTGTGGATTCTGTCTCGGGGGTTGTTGTGTCACACCGACAGGCCTAGAATGGCAATCCTTCATCAAGTGTCCCACCTTACCACAGTTGTAACAACTCCTCTCCTGTTGTTGTGGTCTGGGTGGTCCAGTGACTGACACAGATGCAGAACTGTGCGTCCCTTGAAGCGGTTGACTCCGTCCTCTACCTCTGCTTGGTGTCCATTGAGTTTGAAAACTCGATCTGGGTGGTGGAGGGTTAGGTGCAGAGAATCTAGGTTTCTTGGAATCCCTAGATGAAGAACCCTGGAACTGTGGATATCTTTTATGGGTTTGTCTTTTCTCAACCACAGATCTCTCTATCCTTCGGACTGACTCAACGAAGGTAGATAATCTCTCTCTGTTTTCTAAGACAGACACAAGGGTTGACATATCAAAATTCAAACCCTTCTCGAATCTTCTGATTCTTTCCTCATCCGTAGCAGCCATGTGCAGACAGAATCACAACAACTCCATGAACTTAGCTTCATATTCACTAATGTTCATCATGCCCTGCCTTAGTTTCTCAAACTGAGAGATTTTCTCATCTAGGAAGGTCTTTGGAAAATATCTATTGATAAATTCCCGACGAAACTCTTCCCATGAGAACTCTACTCCAGGTCTCTTCTGCTCTTCCATGTTCCACCAGTGACCAGCACCGCCTTTGAGAAGATAGACAACATGTCTAACCTTCTCAGCTTCTGGAATCATAAGAATTCTTAAAGCCTTCTCCAACTCTGTCAACCATAAGTCAGCATCTGCAGGGTCGGCTGTTCCGAAGTACTCAGTAGCTCCGACAAGACGAAGTCGTTCGAATGTCTTACCGATACCTTGTGCTTCAGGATGGACAGGTGCCCTAGGTGCAGGAACGGGCATCCTATCAGTTATATGTATCATGGCAGTCATGAAATGCCCGAACATCGTCTATACAGCTGGGTTACTCCTGTCAGCTGGGTCGAACTGGGGTGGCTCTCTTGGTGACTCAGGTGCATGTTGTTCTATTCTCGGAACTCTTGCACCGCCTCGAGGTGCACTAGCACTACTCTCTGCCACGTACTCATCATGATGTTTTGACATCCTTAGGTATCTTCTTCTCCTGAGGAGCAGAAGATTCTATTAGATAAGGAAGGAGTACTAAAGGTAGACTCGACATCCTAAGTCCTATGCCTCTGTAGACTCAACTGACCTAGAGCTCTGATACCACTAGTTGTGGGCTCTGATCTCCAAACAATGACATAAACACGATTAAAACTTAGCGGAAGAGAATCGGTAATCAACGGAAAACAAAATCACAGAAAATTAAAACTTTTTGAGATAAGAACTTGGATCCATAAAAGCTTCTTTCATAAAGGGAGATAAGCTGTTTACATCTCAGGATAATTACTTCTTGAGTAATTATATACATCAAGATACAAAATCTCAAGATCACATAACACAAGACTCCAAGACCTGAGAGTACAGAGGACACATAGGACTGACTCTAACTACACCACATGGCAGGACAATCTCCACCTGAGATTACTGCTGCCCCTGGTGCTGCTGCTGCTGAGACTGGTCACCTGTAGGCTGGTTCCTTCGTCTCCGATGTCCACCTAAAAAGTTGAAGTCTACGGGGTGAGACAATTATACATAATTGTCCCAGCGAGAGTTATAACTCTTCGCCAGAAGCTTTATTATAATATCAAAGAATATCTTAAGAAGTAAAGCCTTCAAAGTATTCTATAACAGTTGCAGATGTAACAAGATCTCTACAATTTAGGAGATATGGAGAATATAAACACTATTGCAATGTATCATCAATCAACTAACTTGGAGTCATCTCTAACAAGTTATAGTACATGGTTGATTATGTTTTACAAACAACATTATGCCCTGTGGAGATGAGGCATACCACTCATACTCCAACTGATCGCTGAGAAGTCACATCAGTATCATACATAGGTCATTAAGAGAGCCGGATTCTCATGACCTTCACCTTCCTCAGTCAGTAAGAGGATCACTTGTAGGACATCTCGTGTCTCTACTACTATAGCTCACCAGGGTAAACTGGTCCTTCGCTATTCTAGAGTCAGAGTGGCGTTCTGTACTCTCTTCGTCATCAGGAGGTTTCATATTTACCTACCACTGATACAGATATCTGTGCTTTCTTCGTCATCAGGAGGTTTCATGTTTACCTACCACTGATATGATATGGAAATATAGTGAAGGATGGATGGATTACACATCTACATCACTTTCCTACACTAGGATGTAAGGTTCTACACATCCATGTACCCCACATACTCAAAAGTATGTGCTCCAGGAGTTCCCTGAGGAAAACCTATTTCACCATCACTTAATCTCTAACAATGATGGATCTATGATCAGGGCTCTACATTATACTTGATTAGTTAGGTACATTCAGTATTCTTTAACAGCATACATTGTTCTCCAAACAATAACAGTAGCATAGCAGCTATAAAAGAAGAATACTAAATGTAACAGGCCTAACTCATATCAATCATCATTTCTCATTATCCTCATCACAAGTCATCTCTAAGGCATGACCTTGATGGTATTCATGGCTCGCATAGCTCATTATCATCATAGTATGCCACTGACAAGACATCAAATTACTTTACTTATTCATAAGGCTAATCATCATGCCTTTAATGAATATAACATCAACATCCATACCTGGATATGATTACCTTCATATCAGAACCTGCATGGTTAATACAACTGATAAAGGTAATACAAAAATAAGGAATGTACTTCCCATCCTTGTCATGAGAGTTACATCTCTAATTCTCATCAATTAGAGTTTAATACTCAAATGCATGCCATTACCCTTGAATTAGGGTTTACTATTCACATTAAGGTGAATTGCACTCATAACATCATTATGTAAGAGTAACATCATCACTGATACTCTCAGATTAGTTAAAGGTTCATCATTTATCATAATTAGGGTTTCTATGATCTCACACAGGTGGATCATACCCTAATTATGCTCATTCCTGTGCATTGGAGATGCTTAAATTGGGTTTCCACTTAAAAAGGGTACTTTCTCTCTCTAGAAGTACTTTCTCTCTCTAGAAGTACTTTCTCTCTCATCATAAAGTTAGGTGATGTCAACATCACTCTAGATCAGGTCATATTAAGTCATCATAGGCTAACATAGTCCAAAACATCACCATCATGTGATTAGGGTTTGATTTGATCAAGGTATTACTTAATTTACCCTTCAGGGGTATTTTGGTAATTCACCCCATTGATTATCATCATGGTCAAACCTTAGTCCATTAACCCCTTAATATCCTAGGTTATCATTAGGGTTTGATTAGGGCAACATTGAACCATTGATATCATTAATTGATTGGATGGAGTCAACCTTGAATCACATTGATCGATCTTCAACCATCAATCTCCAAATGATTTGAGATTGTTTGAAAGTGTTGACCGTTTAGCTAATTTGACTTTCCAAGACCGCGAGCCCTCCTCTAACTCCAAGACCGCGAGCCTCCTTAAACTCCAAGACCGCGAGCCTCTTCAATTGGTTCAAGACCGCGAGGGTCAAGTTGATGTTAAGACCGCGAGCCCTCCTTTGACCTCAGGACCGTGAGGCCCCTCGCGGTCTTGAGACCGTGAGCCCCCTCATGGTCTTGATACCACGAGCCCTCTCACGGTCTTGAGACCGCGAGGCTCACATGGTCTCAACCGTTTGGTCCATCAACAAAATCAATGATACAACCGATGATGTCAACTGATGTTGAAGCCCTAAAAAGGTCAAAGCTATGTTGACCACTTATGAATTGGGTCAATTAAGATTATGATTAATCAATTGGTCATTCAATTGATCCTCAATTGTTTACCAATTAGGGTTGAAATCGATTCAATTAAGGTCTATCAATGTTCACCCATCAATACTCAACAATGTGCATTAATCACAAGGTTGAACCCTTCAATTGAGCTCCAATTGGGCCCAAACTTGGCCCAAACGGTCTTGAGGTCATGTGGGTGGACCCCACATGGTCTTGAGACCGTTTGCCCAAGATTTCATCAAAGTCTAATGTGATTTGATAGGGTTTGAACCATGATTGAGTCACAAAACAGAATTTTGATTAAATTGATAACTTATTTGCAATTAGGTCCTCAATTGGTCAAATTACTTAACCCTAGACCTTCAAATGGTCTTGCGTGATTGTCCTCTCGGTCTTGAGACCGTTTTGATGAGTTCCAAACGGTCTTGAGACCGTTTGCCCATCCAAATTTTGGATTCTAGTGCAAATTCATCAAGGTCTGACCTATTGAGTTGATGATCATATCAATATTTAATTGCAATATAATTTGGTATAAATGTACCTTCAATTGGTCAACTATTCTTGACCCCATACCTCCAAACGGTCATGGTTGATTTCCCTCGTGGTCTTGAGACCGTTTGGATGACCCCCAAACGGTCTTGAGACCGTTTAGGCCAATCAACCCTAAAAACCCTAATTTATATTATTATAATTCAGTACTGATTTCACCTAGGGTTAGCCCTAGTATTCACCCTTCAACTCTTAGCCCGTTTGGAATTAGACCATAAAACTTGGTGAGTTGTTAATTAACATTATTTTTAACAGTAAGTTCATATGGTAAATGCTTTGTCAACGACCTTACACGGTCTTGAGACCGTTTGCCCAAAAAGGCAATTTCAGACCGTTTGGGAATCAGGAATAAATTCATTTAAAGTTGTTACTGAAAAAGGTCATATCTCCCGATTACTTTGGAGTTAGCCTCCTAATTTTGAGGGTAATTAGACTATATATTTAGGAACAGATTTATTATACGGTCCACGCTCGGTCAACGGGGTCAAACGGTCTTGAAGACCGTTTTCCCTGTCGCGGTCTCGAGACCGTTTGCTCACCTCGCGGTCTTGAGACCGAGAGAGCAAACTGGTGAGACCATTTAAGGAAGTGAAAAGCGGTGGGTTTTTCTTGGAAATCACGCCTTCATCTCCTATCTCAAGAACAGTACGAATATCCCATGGATTTGCTTGCAAAATAGCAGGGAAAAGTAGGGAAACATGAGAAGCTATCATCTAATCGCATATAAGAGATGTACATAGTAAAGCATGGGTTTAGAGTTATAAAACCCACCTAAAGCTTTCTCCTTGAGCTCCAAGCTTTCAAGCTCCAAGCTCCAATGGCGTACTTGAGTTCCCACAGGTTGGCCAAGGTGAAAACTCCAAGGAAGAATGAAAAGAGATGGCTAGAAAGGTAGGGTTTCAAGAGTTAGCCATGAAGTTGACCTTGAATTCGAGTTCTAACCATGGAATTAGGCAAAAGAAGGGTCCCAAACCTACCTTGTTTCCCTTGGTCGTCCTCCTTAGCTCCAAGGCAGTCTTTGGTCGTCTTTGGTGAAATGGAACAGTGAAGGGAACGAAGGGCAAGTTCCCTTGCTTAGAGAAGTTGAGGTATATATACTAGGGGTAGGATTTTCAACATTAGTTCATAAGTTGTCCATAATTCCAACTAGATCCCTCCTTCTTTACTTGATCGTCCCTTCCTCTTTATTCTAAGGACAAACCTTCTCTTAAGGTCTTAGAAAAAGAAGGCAAAGGAGAGCAATCTAATAATAAGGTACGTACATAAAGAACTATTGCACATATACCCTGACTATTCAATCACAAGGTATATTTCATAACTTGATAATTAAATTGAGGTGAATCCCTCATCATTTCTTCTCTTAATGATGGCAAGAGTCTAAAAAGATATATTAGATGACATATTTCACAGTTTGCATCCCTTAATTTGGGTAAATTGCATTTTACCCCAAATTAGGGTTTCAAGCACCGGGATTGCTCCTATAGCTGCACCTTGGTGCCCTAGCTTGGGAAATCCCTCAAACTTTACCAAAAAGATTCTCATGATGTCTCAACATCAGAGGAACATCTCAACATGTGCAAATTGCAAGTTAACCCTTTCAACTGGGTAAATTGCACATAGGTCCCTGTATCACAAAACAATGCTACAACTTTAAATAAAAGGAGCAAATATTGAAATATATGTTTCTGAGAAACTTAATTACATGCTCAGAGTTAATCACAAAGATTTAATTACATATTTAGGCAAAACACCTATGGTTAACTCACAACCCAAGTCAGGGATGTTACAGACCCCTTCATCAATGAGGTTAGTGATGACCATATGGAAACCCTATGGGCTTATATGAGCATGGCAATGTATGCACCTAGAGTATGTCATAATGCTGGCAGTAGGTTAAAAACCAGGCCAGAAGGGCATGTTTGATAGCTTATGAGATAAACATAAAGAGCTATGGATGATGTTGAGCGAACATAGGTTTCACCCATGTAAGGGTATACATGTGAGCTTGATCCACCTTCTTAGAGGGATAACCTCTAGTGGTAAGGTCAGTTATAGGGTTAAAGAGTAAGACCCGAGAAAGAAGTTTGGAAGCTTAGACTTTGAGACATGAGGAACCATTAGAAGTTGGATATGTTTTGACCTGGATGGTTGTGGTTGCCTTCTGAGGAACCAAACCCTAGAAAAGGAAGGAGACTTCTTGAACCAATCTATGGAAGTTGTAGGTGCCTACCTTACCTTCTAGGGATAGGAAGAAGGGTTTCTTAGACACTGAGGGGGTATAGTATCAAGTAGAGAGGTCTTGCACCTAGTTGGTTGTCCTGCTGAAGGAATCTGAGGTATCCTTCAAGTGGAAGAATTATAGGACGTGCATGATATACCTCGTACATGCTTGGTTCGTTGTTAGAATGTTGAGTATGCATTTGGACAACTTTTGCAGAAAAAGTGAACCTAGTGTTCCTAAACCTATAAGAGGGGAAGTAGTAGTACCTGGTGCACCTGATGCTCATGATGAGATTTGAGTTTCTATAGATTTGAGAATGGCACCCCTCAAGTTTATAGGAGAGGGAAACCCCTTGGATTAAGGTGTATGTTTGATGAACCCCTACTTATAGGTTGGTGACATGGGCATGTATGATGATGGTCCAATGTTGAGGAATGAGGACACATATGACCTACCATGGAGACCTAACATGATTTGTAGTGGTATGTTTGTCATCAATGTGCCTCAGTAGCTTGCTAAGGCTAAGCATGCTTATGTGGATGCAAACCCTAGACATAAGGACGTTTGTGACGTTTGCTGCTATCAAGAGATAGTTTCCTCCCATCCTGGGAGAGGGACCCTTTTGTAGGGTATGGATCAACTTTTGTTGGGTTTGAGGTAACCTTAAGAGGTCTCATAGAGTCTTGAGAAGCTAAGTGGAGAGTGCATAGTATGAGAATGAACATGTAGACCCATAAATAACCATCTCTAAGTGCATGAGGATGTGTTACCATGGAGGTAACCAGTATGGGGTCTGACTGAGGTAGATAGGTCACCATGATCCCTATGAAAGGATGTAAGTCAGACCACGAATGCCAAGAGGGTTGATGGAAACTTGGGTAAGGATTCAAGTTGGATATGTACTATGTTAGAATCCTAAGTCTATCCTAGGGTTAGGTAGGGATGAGACCGATGGGAGTAGGAGTTGCCTAATTCCCTAGTTGTACATGACCATAGGGTCGGGAGGTAAAAACTATCATTGTCTGAGGGCTATGGGTTAGGAGATTGATCACCCTCATGAACTCATGGGACCCAAAGGGCAGATGAAGAGGGTACTCTCTGGATGCATAAGGGAAGAGGGATGACCCCAAAAGTGCCAGCACCCTATAGACCTAGAGGATATGACTAAGGATCATGAGGTGACCCAAGAGTGTTTGAGACCAGTTCTCCATGAAAGAAAACCTGATATCGAAATGTTCATGATGTGGAGACATGTGTTGCACATTTCAACTTAGATTGGAAGGTGTACCAACAATGTGGAATGCACAATCTCTACTCTTAGAATGGGAAGAACTCTGTATTTGGACTGCAGCCAAATGCTTATTTCCTCTTATTATGGGAGTGAGATATAGGGCAATATGCATGCCATACACCAAGGATAAAGATGACGTGAGTGGAAACATTGCTATGATGTATGAATAGAGACAGTAGCATACCATTGTGGAGAGTACGATATATGGATGGTTTACCAACACCAAGAGAACTAAGGTAGTGATCTCATAAGGATGTTCTTATCATGAGATGTATGGAATTTATGAGTTATAAAAGGTTGAGTTCGATAACTAAGAATATGAGCTCTGAAGAAGATAGACCTAAAGTCTGATATGAGATGATAAGTGGAATACATGGAGGTCTAGGTCTTCACTGTTACCTAGCATTTAAATATTAAAGGTGGTAATGGATGCTCTTGTTGTGACACAGCTGCTTAGTTTAGCTAGTGGAAAGGCTGGAAGAGGTGGCTAGGTGAACCCTAGGTTGTGAGATATGTTTGGCTAACACTCGGATGTAATGAGATCCATTGACTGAGTTAGTAGTTGCTTGGTTAGCCAACCTAGGGCTTGTTGTGATAGAAGGATGATTGTAGAACCTCAGATGCACTTCTCTAGAAAAGAAGGTGATGAAACCCATGACTAGAGTGTTTTAGGGTTTCAGACGAACCAACCTTGAGGAATCAGGACAAGAGATCATGATTGTAAGTTCACCCTACACCATGGTACTACAAAGATAGTAAGTTGCAGTAGTACTTTGGATGCCTAAGATGAAGTTGCATGTGGCTTGTCGCCATGCATGCCAGGAGGTGAAGGAAGAACACTAGTAACCCAATGAGTTGATATAGAGGATAAAGAGTCCGTGAGAGGGAATGGGAGTTGATCACTATGGACATTGTGGTAAGTCTCCCATGAACTGAAGAAGGTCAAGATGCAATATGGGTTATGGTAGATCGCCTTACCTAGATGACATAATCTGAGAAGAGAGAGAGAGAGTACTGTCAAGGGACAGATCTAGTTGAACTACATGTAAGAGAGAGAGAGATGGTTCAACTACACCATGATGTGAGTTTAAAGGTTCTTGAGTATGACCTAAAGATTCACTTCCATGAGGTGGAAGTAGATACATGAAGAACTCGATGTTAGTACAGCTTATCACCCCTAACTAATGGTTAGCATGATCCAGACTAGATGGTCTGATGAGAGCATGTGTGCTCTTTCATGGTGATATATGGGGACAATTCTCGTCCTATGAAAGTTGTGATGATAGTCACCATAGCCAGTATCAGGATGTAAGAAGTTCTGTAAGGGAGGTTGTGTCGGTCACCGCTTCATGAAGATGATGTTGGTGGAAGGACTTGTGAAGGTCAGAGAGACCACAGTGAGTGCAGATGAAGTCGCTTTGATCATGTGATGGCTGATAAAGCCCAGGGGCGACATGAGTCATGAGCTGATGAGAAGAAAACTGAAATGCAGTTCACTGTGGGAGAATATGTGATATGATAATCCGACCCCTCTGAGCTATAGCTGAGAAAGCTGAGTCCTCGATACATGGGTCCATTCGAGATGGATTGGTGGAGATGCTTGTGTGTAGCCTTACCCCTTAGATAACGTGATGTATGATGTGTTCCATGAGTCCGATCTAGAGCACTATGTGAGATACCTGAGCCATGTGCTGAAGCATGAACCTATTAAGCTTCGAGAGAGAGGCTAAGATGTCCTGAGTCACCTAAGAGGGTATGAGATACCAAGGTGAGAGAGAGCTCAGATGTAAGAATATGAGATGATGAAGGTTCTTGGGAAGCACCATGGAGAGGGTAAAGCCACATGGGAGACATGCTGGACATGAGGAAGTCTTATCCTGCTTGTTTGTATGTTTGATGGAATTTTGAGGGCAAAATTCCTATAAGAGGGGAAGGATGTTACAACCTCGATTTTGCATATGTTTTCATAATTGAAATGTAATGATTTTATGAATATGGACTTAATTAAAAAGGTTGTATGCTTTGCTTCAAAGGATGGATTTCTTTGCAAATCTCCCTTTTGATAGGAATTTCGTAATTCCTATTATTAGATTAATCCAATAATGGATATAAAAGAGAAGAAAAGAAGAAAAGTCCAAATAATGGAGAAAGATACAAGATAATGGATATTAAGCAAAATATTTAGGAAAAATATTTGGAAATATCTAAAAAGTGGCATTAATGGCCACAAATGAATAAATTTTGTTTATATGTGAGTTCTAATGGAAGAAATAGAAAAAGAGGAAAAAAGGAAATAAAAGATAAAGAGAAATCCTTGAAAAGAAATATTTTAATAAAGAAATAAGTATGATAATGAGAAATAATGGATGAAAATGCATCTGAAAGGATAATAAGCATCCTTCATAAAGGATTTCAAAATATTAGGATTTCTTGGGGTCCAAGGAGCCCCAATGGAGAAGAAGAAAAAGAAAATACAAATAATACAAAATATGAGGATAATGCGCTACATAGTTAATGAATTTTTGATATTATCAAAAGAGATATTATTTGCTTTAAGAAAGTAGAATTTCATGGCCAATAGATTAAAATCCAAGCACAAAGAGATAAATTTCGAATTCCTAATAATTAAAGAATATGGATTATCAAGGAATTACTAAAAAGAGAGATATTATACCTAAATAAGGAAAATAGGTTTCCTATTGGGAAAAGGCTTCGATGTCTTCATGGGCAAGAATGTTAGGGAATTTCTACCCTCCCCTATATAAGGGTAGACCCCTTAGCCTGAATCCAAGAGGATCCCATGCAACCCTATCTCTCCTTCTTCTTGTTTTCTCTCAAAACCCTAACCAAGAGGGAATAGAGCTATCCCTGGAGCAACGATGGGCTGTGGAGGAGTTGCGATGGAGGCGTGCTGCTCCCACGACACCATGGGATGCTTGGTGGTCATCCCTTCACCCTAGCCTATGCGCACCAGCAGTCGCGTGGCTGCAACGACGATCGCATGTTGCAGACCCAACGTGCTTGAAGCCGGTCGCGCTAGCCGCAACTTGGAGGTGCTACGCGTACGCAAGGGTGCAGCGGAGCTAGGGCGGTGGCTGGAGACAACTTTCGAGGCCTGGGGAGGAGAGGGTGGCTCCACGAAGAAGCTATAGTCGGCGGCAGCTAGGGTCTTCGCGAGGTTGAAGACGATTGGGCAACATTGGACGATTTTACCCCTCTGGGGTAAGAAGGGGTGGCAACTTAAGTGAGGGAAAAAGCATCTTTTTGTTATGTTCTCGATCGGCTACATATTACATGGGTTTGCTGACGTGTCAGCATCCCATTGGTCCAAGTAAATGAATTTTGTAAATTTCGTATCTATTTATTGGTAGCTCAGATTGATACATGTAATATATGGAATTTGCTCAGAAAAATTCAAGGAATCCATTAA
The DNA here is from genome assembly GCA_963693085.1 of Alisma plantago-aquatica. Taxonomy (NCBI): domain Eukaryota; kingdom Viridiplantae; phylum Streptophyta; class Magnoliopsida; order Alismatales; family Alismataceae; genus Alisma; species Alisma plantago-aquatica. Next base: position 695,945,831 of record OY856410.1, on the reverse strand, counting down.
AAATAGATTCGGAGCCTAATTCCTCTTGCAATACGAATAGTAGTTAAAGTTATCAACTTTAATGCATTAGTGGGTAAGAAACCCTAATCTATGATGACTAATGAATTGAGAAGGGTTATATGGATGTTTAAAGTTGATATTAACATGTTGATTATAAAAAGGACACATATATCCAAAAGGATAATTGTAATGCCTGGGCCCACTGCCCAAGTCTCTAGTAGAGTTTCAGGAATGACGACTGGCCCCACAGACCACCACTAGCCTTAACTGCACGCTTTTTGTCCACTCACGCGCAAGCTAGGAGCAACTTCCCGATTGGACTACCCATATCACCAAGGTGCACCTCCTTTTCCGTGAGCCCATCTCTAAAGAACTCCATAGTTAAGCGTGCTCATCTTGGAGTAGTACTAGGATGGGTGACCAGTCGGGAAGTTGCTCCTAGCTTGCGCGTGAGTGGACAAAAAGCGTGCAGTTAAGGCTAGTGGTGGTATGTGGGGCCAGTCGTCATTCCTGAAACTCTACTAGAGACTTGGGCAGTGGGCCCAGGCATTACAAATGGTATCAGAGCTAGGTTGTATTTCAGGCTTTTGTGATCGGTGAAGATGTCAAACGTTGCCCCGTACAGGTAGTGCCTCCAGATCTTAAGGGCATGAAACGGTCGGTGAAGAGGGTTTTGAAGGCTTCCCATCCCAAGCTATCTACTTCCTCTCCCTGATTCCCACCATAATTCTCCCACCATATCTTCGCCCCTCCTTTTAGCAAATGGGTGGCGAACTTGACCTTCTTTTCCTCGGGTACTTCTAGGGTACGGAAGGCATTCTCTATGGAAAGGATCCAGGCTTCAGCTTTGCCCATAACTGAGAGGAAGAGGAAGGAGAAGATGTACATGGAGCTTAGGCAAGGCAATCTCTCGGTGGCCGATTATACCCGGAAGTTTAGGCTTCTGGAACGCTATGCCCCTATCCGGACTGAGGACCGCCTCACTGAGCATTATGTGGACTGTCTTTCCGCACACCTAAAACTATGGCCAAAGAGAGGTGGGAGGAACAAAAGAAAATCCTACTAGACTTCATGGAAACCCTCGCAACCAAAGGAACCCCTGAACCTAGCTCCTCTAGGAAGAAGGAAGTGACAGTTATAGACTTCATTAAGCTCAATCCTGATTTCTTTTGGGGGGAAGATCAACCTGAGGTCATGGACAAAGCTGAAGCCTGGATCCTTTCCATAGAGAATGCCTTCCGTACCCTAGAAGTACCTGAGGAAAAGAAGGTCAAGTTCGCCACCCATTTGCTAAAAGGAGGGGCGAAGATATGGTGGGAGAATTATGGTGGGAATCAGGGAGAGGAAGTAGATAGCTTGGGATGGGAAGCCTTCAAAACCCTCTTCACCGACCGTTTCATGCCCTTAAGATCTGGAGGCACTACCTGTACGGGGCAACGTTCGACATCTTCACCGATCACAAAAGCCTGAAATACAACCTGGCTCTGATACCATTTGTAATGCTTGGGCCCACTGCCCAAGTCTCTAGTAGAGTTTCAGGAATGACGACTGGCCCCACAGACCACCACTAGCCTTAACTGCATGCTTTTTGTCCACTCACGCGCAAGCTAGGAGCAACTTCCCGACTGGTCACCCATCCTAGTACTACTCCAAGATGAGCACGCTTAACTATGGAGTTCTTTAGAGATGGGCTCCCGGAAAAGGAGGTGCACCTTGGTGATATGGGTAGTCCAATCATTCCTTTTAAGATCATATTATCCTAGGCCTCAAACCTGGGATGTTACAATCTCCCCCACTTAGACTCTTGACGTCCTCGTCAAGGCTCAACTATATGGCCTCATAATATGACCCCATTTCAGTGCAGACCCACAATGGCCCATGGACACCCAGCTCCCGTCCACGGCTACCAGCGCAAGGGCGACTCCATCTCGTCTCTACGGATATCCCTTTCCAACTTGCCTGGACTGCACGGCTCAAGACTGGCATGCCACATGCCCATGTGGGCCCCACCTACTGGAGGGGTTATGGCTCTGATACCATTTGTAACGCCCGGGCCCACTGCCCAAGGCTCTAGTAGAGTTTTAGGAATGACGACTGGCCCCACAGACCACCACTAGCCTTAACTGTGCACTTTGTCTACACAGACGCATAAGCCAGGATCAACTTCCCGACTGGTCACCCATCCTAGTACTACTCCAAGCCGAGCACGCTTAACTATGGAGTTCTTTAGAGATGGGCTCCCTGAAAAGGAGGTGCACCTTGGTGATATGGGTAGTCCAATCATTCCTTATAAGATCATGCTATCCGAGGCGTCAAATCCTGGGACGTTACAGTTAACCCCTTGTGATCTTTTAGAACTCTCTGAACTCTTATATTGGACATTGCCAATGGGTAAGTTGTTTCCTCCATTATGGTGCAAACCTCTTCAAGGAATCAATGATATTCATTGTATCTAAGGTAAAATTGATTCTTTAGCTTCATTTAACCATGATATACTAATATTTTCTTAGCTTTAGCATGTAGTTAAATTATTTCTTATTATTTTTGTATTGTGTGCTATATTTCGATACTGACAAAAATAATCAACACTTCTATATCTTTGTATATTATGAAAAAGAATACAACTAAATTGCATATTTCAACATTGTATTGAACTTAATACTCTAAAAATATTTGAATATACTAAAATGTTATATTCTACGATGACACTACTAACGTTTTATATTTAATATATCCAATCTGATCTAACTAAATTGTAGTGAATTGCTGGCATGTAAAATTATGAGTAGCTTGAACTAGCTAAACTGATTATTGAGTAAACAACATTGAAAGGGATATGCATTTTATCATCTAGATTCATAACAAAAAGGAATCAAGATATCTAATAGAATAATTTAGCATGTGTTTCACTACTAAAGATTTAGAGAAAACTTGTATACAATCATTCCTTTATAATATAATGTGGTTGAAACTCACACAAATTATTTATAAGTATGATAGAACTGAGATCATTCACCTTCAGTGAATAAAAAATCATTCATCACCAATCAAAATTCTAGCTATTTAGATCATAAATGCCTTGAAAATATAGAACAGCGGCTCACTGGGTCAAAATAGATAACTAGAACACTATACAATCATATTCTTCATGTTTTGGTCTATATTTTTGCAAACCATGGATAAAGGATGATTTCCACTCATTTTGAGTTCATTTTATTGAAATCTTGGCAAAAACAACAATTGAATTTTATCAAAGAAAGAAATTTCAGATTTATAGATCTCAATTATAATAAACATCAATCATATCCTATCATATAAGTCATTTTAGAGTAGTGTATCAAATTTCATCTCAAAATATGAAGTTTTGAACTATTTTCACCTTAAATAGACAAAACCTGCCAAATTAGGGTAGAAGTTGATGAAAACATGAGATTTCATCACAAATATATATCACAAAGTTATACAAAGAAAGGTTTCTTAAGAAAGGTTTCTTATTAGTATACTTCTACAAAATAAGCATGAGTTCAAAATTTCATAATAAAATTCATCTTTCACCACAAAATCAAATTCTTTCGAAAAGGACTAAACTAGCACCAAATATCTCAAACTAAATTTATTTCATAATTAAGTATATAAATGGTTGTAAATCCACTCATTCTTTTTGTAATAAGTAGGTAAAACACCTCCTCCCCTGTTCTAGGAAGGTGAGTTCCAAAATTCTACAAAAAGTTCTACCAAACTTTTCTAAAGTTGAAAATTGCCAAAAAGTCTCTAGCTGGGGATTCTTCTTAAATGAAAGCATGAGAAAAGAGAGAGAAGATGGATAGATTAGTATTTTTTTCTCTACATTCAGAAATATTTTGTTCATTCAAAGGGAACTAAGTAAACTTGTAAAGAGAACCAAAGAACATACTATATTCAACTTGAATTTGGGGAAGAGCTAGAGCTAGATCAACTCTTGGTCAACTTCCACCAAAATCCACTCGAAATCATCTCTCTACTTCAAACATGAAATTTTAGAGAAGACTAATGGGTTTTGGAGTTGTTTCATATCAAATTAGGCTGATCAGGCCATTTGAGGTGCTTGGATACTTTACAAAGAGGTCAATAAATGAACTTTTCAATTAAATTTTATTTTCATAATAATACTTTGACATATCTTGAGCATTTGACCTCCAAATTAATTCCATAAATTGTATGGATTTTAATTTCATTATAGAGTCCATTATTAATCTAATATAACTTATAAGTAATGAAATTAATTTATATTTTTTACCACAATTCCATTATTTTAACCTATTTTAGGGCAAATTCAAGAAGAATAACCCTAATTTCATACTTGGAAGGGTTTTGTCAAGCCAAATCCTATCTAGTCAACTAGAATTAATAGATGCTATTAAATAAATCAAGAAAATTAAATATGATCTTTACACTAATTTGGAAAAAGCACACTATTAAGCGGGGAAATTGCAGATTAAAAGTTAATTAGGATTTAGGCTGTGACAATGACGTTGATGTAAGCTTTCAAATTGTCTAGGATGATTACTAATCAAAATCATTTTCTGTGTTTTCCCTTAATGGAGGAACTGTAAGCTAGAAAAACTCCACATGAGAGATAGTGACTTATTCTACAATAGAGGTCGAGTATATTGTTGCATCCAACACAACAATATAAGTTGTATGGATCAAGCAGTTCATTGGTGAACTTCGAATGGTTACAACAACTGACAGTGTTATAGATATATACATTGACAACAATGGAGCCATTGCACAAGATAAGGAACCCATCACATCAGCTTTCCAAGCACATACTATGTGTTTTCATCTCATACATGAAATTGTAAATCTAGGAGAAGTAAAAAATTGTAGAGTACAAACTAAAAGCAATGTTGTTGACCGTATAAAGAAATCAATTTCATAGTAGAAGCATTATGTTTATCTTGGATCACTTGGAAATTGTGACTACATCTAGAGCAAGTGGGAAACTGTTATTTATGTGTCCTAAGAGAAAATCATAAGATGATTGTAATGGGATATTTTGTACTTGACTTGACTAATAATAAAGACTTATTCATTTTTATGTTTACTTCAGTATGAGTGATGATTGAACTTATTAATGTCCTAAGAATCTGCCACTCAATGACATGTGATTTAGGGTTGATGACCTCAACATGACATCACATTAATGCCAAGAGTGTTCATCATTGTCTAAATCCCTACTCATTCCCTATGGATTTGGCCCCATGCTTGCCACTTCTTCCTGTACTACAACCCAAATATATCCATGAATAAACTAACCCAAATGGAAGAATGAATTGAAATAAATGATGTTACATAAAACCTAGGATATGAATGTTGAAATAGGATCATAGGTATAGGAATGACAACATACATGTATTTTGTTGGCCTAGAAACCCATTTGAAATTTACTCATTAGGAGTAAATCTCGGATAGTCCCCAATTTGGGACTATTCTTGAACACTTATTCTCACTTAGGATGTAAGTATATAATGTGTATTTGGTTTTCAAGATGTTTCTTCAACACTTTCCTGTTTGTTCTCTAAGTACATATGTAGGTGGATATTTTCCCATCTACATCGGTGTACTTGGAAAAGTGTGGGGAAATGTTGTCGAAATTTTCTTGAAAACTGAGTATTATACACTGACTAGTGAGATTAGGTGTTCAAGAATGGGATAGATGGTACACACATTCATTACTGAATCCTAAACCCTAACTTGTAAATCATAAATCATAAATCATTAATAATACTATGTAAACACTATACCCTAATCTGTAAACCATAATGCCTAAATCCTAATCTCTGAACCCAAAACCCTAATACTTGTTTTCGCTTTGATGATAGAATGGATAGATCATGGATGTCCATTCCAAATCACTACACCCTGGAGTTTATTACTGGTCTTGATCAGTTTATAAGATTTGTTTGGAGGAACATAGGAAACGGCCTAGAGATGGGTTCTATTATCCATGTAGGAATTACAGTAACAACTTAAAAGTTTCCACTATTGATGAAATCAAAAGTCATGTCATGTGCATTGTACATGGCTATACAGAATGGTACTAGCATGGAGAGATCCCTTCTATGATATCAGTAGATATCGATAGCAGTATTGTGTTGAAGAAGAAATTGCCACTGATGATGTATATGTGAATGACCCAATTCTAATAAACATGGTTGATGTGATGCTAGATGGTTGTGGGGTAGTGCATACCAATCCACCTTGTTTATTTAGAAACATTGTGCATGATGTTGAGAGACCATTATACTTAGGTTGTACTAAGTTTATGAAGTTGAGTGTGTGTTGAGATTGTATACTCTGAAGGCTAACAATAGATGGAGCAAAAAAGGCTTCACGTCATTGTTGTCTTTGTTGAAAGAAATTCTTCCGGAAGGCAACGAACTCCCAATATCAACCTACGAATGAAAGAAAATGTTGTGCCTAATGGGAATGAAGGCTAATAAGATACATGAATGCCTGAATGATTGTGTTATTTCAAAATGACTATGTACATTTGAAAGATTTTCCAAAATGTAGGGCATCAAGGTATAAAATGAGGACTTCAAGGAAGTCCAAAACTGACTCTCCTACCAAGGTGATGTGGTATCTACCTATAATACTACGGTTTCAATGCTTATTTTCCAATACCATGGATGTGGAGAATTTAAGGTGGCATGCAGAGGTAAAGAAAAATAATGATGTGATCCTATGACATGTGTCTAATTCCCCGTAGTGGAAGAAGATTGATTTATTATACCTTGAATTTGGTGAAGAAGTCAGGAATCTAAGAGTTGGGCTTTGTACCAATGGGATGAATCAATATGGCACATTGAGTAGCCAACATAGCACTTGTCTTGTTATGATTGTTATATACAATCTTCCTCCCTAGTTTTTTATGAAAAATAAGTACATCATGTTGTTGTTGTTGATATCGGGCCCTAAACAACCTGGCAATAATATTGATGTTTATCTTGAACCTCTAATTGATTACTTAAATAAACTATGGGGAGAAGGTGTGATGATCTATGATGCTTCGCATAGAGAGACATTTCTTTTGCATACTATGTTGTTTTTCACTATTAATGACTTTCCAGTATATGGGAATTTGTCTGGATATAGTGCAAAAAGATCCAAAGCATGCCCAATATGTGAAGAGAACACAGATTCAATATGACTAAAACATGGCGGCAAAAGACTTTATCAATGCATTTGGTAAGAGATCACAATGTACCATTCCAACACAGAGTGACAAATCTTTATACAAGAAGATCTCAATATTTTGGGATCTTCCTTATTGGATTTCTTTCTCGGTTAGCCATTGTATCAATGTCATGCATGTTGAGAAAAATGTATGTGATAGCGTCATTGCAACTGTACTGAATATACCAGGTAAGACTAAAGATGGCATCAAATCCATAATGGACCTATGTCGAATGGGCATAAGGAAAAAATTAACATAAGAAGTTAGTGGTGATAAAAAAAACATACTTATCTCCTGCTTGTTACACATTGTCTAGGAAGGAGAAGAAAACTTTTTATGAGTTCTTTCTTAATGTTAAGGTGTCAGAGGGATACTCTTCCAATATCCATAGATGAGTATCAATGAAGGATCTAAAGCTGATAGGTATTAGATCTCATGATTTTCATAGTATAATGCAACAAATATTGCTTGTGGCAATTCGATCTATATTGTCTAAGCATGTAAGGTTTGAAATAACCATGCTTTGTTTCTTCTTCAACACTCTATGCAGCAAATTTATTTATCCTGAGAATCTTGATAAGTTGAAAAGATAAGTGGTTGTTATCATGAGCCATCTTGAAATGTATTTTCCTCCTTCATTCTTTGATATCATGATTATCCAATTGACTAGGGAAGTGAAAATGTTGGGACCAGTTTTCTTGCATTGGATGTATCCTTTTGAACGATACATGAGTATTTTTAACGGTGATGTTCAAAACCGTTATCAGCCTGAAGGGAGTATAATTGAGGTATATGTGGCCAGGGAGGTTATGGATTTTTGCAATGACTTCTGAGTTGTAATGAAGATCCTATAAATGACAAGAATATTGAAGACTATTTCGGTAAAGGGACTTTAGGAGCACAAGTGAAAGTAATCAGTTTTGAGATGTGGGGACAAGAAAACTTGTATATTTTACACAACATTGATGAAGTGAGTATCTATATCATCAAACATACAAGTTTCGTCAAGATTAAATATCCTCAATCCATTCAATGTGGCATGCTAGATATCATGACAAGACATTTAATAGGTAGTTTGAAGATAAATTTTTATACCAACTATCTCAAACACCAAATAATGTTGCTAAAAATATCAAATGTCTCACCTTTAAACGAAAAATGAATCTTATGTCTTATGAAGGGTTTGCCATAAATGAATTTTCATATTACACAAAGCGTCAAGATGATAAGAGTGTCATTCAAAACATTGGGGTGACTGTTCAAGCGTCTTCATTTTACTTTTATAGTGCAAAGGATAAGAGTCAACGTGAAGCCTGTAATGTCATATTATAGCTTCATTGAAGACATATGGGAGTTTGACTACATAGATTTTAGAGTTTCTATCTTTAGGTGTAATTGGATTAATACCACCACAAGAGTTGTAGTGGATGAATTGGATTTCACTTTACTGAATTTTGAAAAGATTAGCAAGAAGGGTGAATTGTTCATAATGGAATCACAGTTGAAGCAAGTAATTTATATCGATGATCCTACAAATGAAAAATGGTTGATTGTTCTTCATGGTAAAAGGAATTTCATAGAAGATCCTATAGATGAAGAAGAGCACTATGACAAGTATGATGATTCTGATCCATTCTCAGTTGGCTTTCCAACACCAATCATTAAAATTGACACTGACTTATATATGTGTGGAGATCACATCGAGGGACTGTTAATTCATACAAGATCCAAATATTTGAGGCATGCTATTATTTTTTAAAATGTAAGATAAGAATTTTACATTCTTTATCACTTATATTTCATTGTTTGAGTACTTTTGATATGACATTATTTTAGATGGTGTCTGACCATGAGTTTGATGATCATGATGCTGATTATCATGAGGATGAGTATCATGAAAATGAGCACATTAGCATGACACTGATGTAAGTTGTATTGTTTTGTTAGATAGATGTGCATTTTATAATGTCTATCTTGTTGTATTGTTTTATCACATTTATAAGTTATATGTTTTTATGACTTATGTGTGCTTTTTGTGAATTTTAGCATGAGGATGTGCACCTTGAGGATCTTGTTGAGCTAAATGTGAAACATCGTCAGCATGCAAAAATAAGAGGCATTACCATGATGAACAAGTTACTAGATAAAAGGGGTGGTAGACCAAAGCTGGTTGTTGAGTTTTATGATCAAGGAAATCTTGTTGGGAAGAACCGCAGTTCTTTAATGTTATATGTAGGGGTTCTGACTTGTAGAAAAATGGGTGTAAACATAGAATCCTTGCATAAAGTTTATCAAGGTAAGACAGACTCAATATGGAAGGAACTGTGTGTGAGATATTATCATTTACAATTCTATTTTTAAGAACACTACATTAAGTATACAAACTTTTGCAGAGCATATTTGACCTGGATACAAAAAAAATGCATCGTAAAAAGGTGATGCAACATTGTGGTAGGGTACTAAGGGATTATAAGACAAATTTTACAAGAGAATACACACAAAATGTCAAGAAAAAGAAGAAGTTATCTACTAAGCAATGGAACTATCTTGACCCGAATGTGTGGGAGGTGTTTGTTGATAAAAGACAAACCAATGAATTCAAGGTATTAAGCCTCACTCCTCATTTTGAATACATTCTTATGAATTCATTGTATTACATATTTAACATATGTTTTGGACTAACCAGGCTATAAGTGATGCTTAAAGAGAAAGGTGTGCAAAGAATGTGCACAACCACACGATGGGTCCAGGTGGCTATGAAAATCTTCACCAAACCTACTACATGTGTCTTCTTCTCAACAGCCTACTCCTAAGACTGTTGATTCCTCTACTACTCATGCACCTCTACCTCATCATGATCTATGGATAGCTAGGAGGCAAACCAAATATGGAGAAATACCAAACCCCGCAACTGTTGAGGCGACTGCAAAAATGGTAAAATTCAAATCTCAGAGAAATTACTATTGATGATTGTTATCTTTTACCTTGACCTTGATTGTTATGTTTTACTTACCAATTACTATTGATGATTATTAGAGGGATCTCCATGAGCAAAGGAAACAAGGTAGGTTCATCCTTGAGTTCACAAGGGATGAATTGATTATTTCTCTAGGTAACCCAGAGCATCCTGGGTGTGTTAGGGTTGATGGCGTTGGTGTCAGTATAAGAGACCTCCTTGGGCCATCAGAGCATAAGTGTAAATCTATCTATAAAGGAGTATTCTCATAAGAAAAGGTACAATAGATGATTGCAAAGGGAATAGAGGAAACAATGAGATAGTATCATGCTTCTCATTCAGCTACTCAGACATTACATGTGGTGCCTCGCTCTTCATATGAAGTGGACTCCACCTACAATAGTGTTGATCAAGAGTAATCTCGTGGACCCACCACCTAGCACGTCCACTGTAAGTATTTTTATGACAGTAATTTTTCATAATGATTTGTATAATATGTTTGAGTGGTATATATATAAAAATCTATGCAAATTTATAGGGGTTGAGGCTATGCCATCTTTTATTACAAGGATATGTCATTGCATTGGGCGTGGCTTACCCACACCTTGAAGGTGACATGATTCATGGTGTTTTGACGCCTAGCAATCCAGTTTGCATGACATCAAGGCTTGTCTATGATGCTTGGAAGTAGACTGCAATGCTACATGACCACCATGAGCATGAGAGGATAGGTGACGCAAAAGATGGCATGGTTGCGTGGCCCACAACGAGAGTTGTATATATAAATGTATGCTAAATTTACATTGTGTTTGTATATGTATATATATGACAAATGATATGAGAATATATATATATATATATCTTTCTCTCTCTCTCTCTCTCTCTCTCTCTCTATATATATATATATATATATATATATATATATATATATATATATATATATATATATATATATATATATATATATATATATATATATATATATATATATATATACAACACATTGCCTAAGAACCCCCCTACAATTGATCCTCCACCTCCACCTCCTCAATTACTTGGTTCAATTGCAAAGGACCTATTTGGATCGCTAGGTTCTAATTGTAGGAGGTTGGCAGTATGGATGGACAACTTTGAAGAAGGGTTGCCTATGATGGTCCATATTAAGGAGGACATTGTAGGTCAGCCTCATGATACTAGTATATTTTTGCAAGATGTTGTGGAGATGTTTACTTATGCTTGGTTGTTAACATATGTGATATTAGTTTAGATATGGTGAGATCTTATATAGATAAATATTGTTGGTATGTATTCCTAGAGATCCAATCATATGATGCTTGGAATGTGGCATTAGATACCTGATTTGATGATAATAAAGTTAATTCTATCTATTATGTTTATCTTAATCATGAGATGATGACACAGACATAGTAGATTTCTAAAGAATGATGTACTCGATGACCTATGTCTTCAAGTTGATGACCTGAACAATGAGATCATATGTATGATAAGAGTATATATCATTCTTGTTATGTTCCTAGTCGGATATTATTGTGGAAGAAAAATAGACGACAGTAATACATAAGACTAGAGTGTGTGTTGATTGATGACAGAGTCTCATTACTCATGATATATGATATAAAGTCAAGCACATATGTACAAGTTAGAGAATAATGCATTAGATAAACCCACCTTGAGAGTGATACATGGATACCACGGATGGTAGTCAGAATTATCTCTCATAGTGATAATGGTGATTTTGGTTCTTAGACCTAAAGTCACTACACTCATGACATGTTGTTTGATGTATTTAGACATCATCCAATGTGACCCTGAATAAGGGTTGCCACAAAGGTAATACTCAGGTGCATTGTGACACATGGGGATTGAGCGTGAGTGATGTAGATGGGATTTGTCCCTCGTACAGGAGATTGATATCTAGGGCTCTTGATAAGAGAGATTGAGAAATGTATGGTCATACTCATGTGATTCAATACGTGATATGTGAACTCACATACATCTTAGACGGTCTACTCTAGTTGAAGGAACATGGATGAATGTTGAAGAGGAGGACAATTCCATGCCTTGAGTTAAATCCTGATATCAGAGACAAAGGAAATATACTATCATGGTAACACCGATAATGGATTGTAGGTTGAAGCTATTCTCCAACTTTCAAACTACTTGGGTAGCAATGATGTGTTGCTAGACACCACTCATTGCTTGTGACGTCATAAGTTGGTTATGGACATTCATTACCAACGTTATTTGGGACCTTTAGGGTCACACGCATAGGATGGACATTGAATAGGAGTTTATTCATGAATTATGTTTGACTTGATTACTAGAAGTGTTTAGGTATCAATTAAACAATTGAGGTTAAAAATTGACTGACTGGACTCAGAACCGATCGGTTCAATTTCTGAACTGATCGGTTCAGGTTGGACTGTCAGGTCAATCGGAATCAACATTGGTTGAATAATGCTTGAACCATGACATGAACTGATCAGTTCACCAAGTGAACCGATTGATTCATGGTCCCAATCAACCAGTTCATATGATGAACCACCCGGTTCAATGGCCAATTTGATTGGATCAATGATTGATGTCGATGTCATGATTTGCATTTATCGTGCATTGATTACCAATATGATTCTATGTACGAAAACACATGAAGAGACCAGTTCATGAGATGAACCGACCAGTTCATGAGATGAACCGACCAGTTCATGCATGAGCCGACTAGTTGTGTAGGTGAACCGACTGGTTCACTGTCTAAGTTTTAAGAAAATTTATGAACTATGTCCTTTCGACTTCGGCACATATTGGGAACCCTGACCCTAACCCTCCTATAAATAGAGGGGTATTGGTGGCCTCTCAGATACAACAATAATGTTTGACAATTGTTATCCACTCTAGTTACCAATAGAGAGCATGGGCAAGTCCTACCCATCAAAGGGAGGGATAACAAGGGAGAGACAATTGTGGGAGAGTGAATCGGTTCTAGTACACTGATGTTTAAAAGGACAACTCCTTCTTGTTGTCTTTGGAAGTGCAACATGAAGTTCCCGGTGGTCTACGTGAACTAATCTAGAGGTGAGGAGTTTTTTCCTCTAGGAGGACATCATCAACCTCCGTTGGTAGGACTACATCAGGAGGCCATTCATGACGATTGTTCGAGTACTACTAAAGAAGGAGCATGTTGCTACCTGAAGAAGAAGCTCGTTGCAGCTTGGAGAAGAAGCACATTATTGCATCAAGAGTTGTCGCTGGACTTGCTCCATGGCCATGTATAATTCTTGTTATATTCCTTACTAGATATATTCCTTTTGACATGACCTGCTAGTTAGGGAATCAGGCTTTAAATTTTTGTTTCTGCTACCTTATATGTTGCCCTTATTCCCCAACAATGGTATCAGCCATGTCAATTTATGATATATCTGGATTTAAATCAATATGACTAAATTAATTTTATTCCATATGATGCAAATATTAAAATGATTAATGTGCATATATGATTAAATACCACATACAATCCTAATATATATATGATATGATATATATGCAATTTACATGTGTCTCCCTAAAGTTAGTTTTGATGGTAGATGTTAGCATGGTTATGGCCAATAACCCTAGATGTGTGTGTGCATGGTTGTGGTTGTTTATTCCTGTTTATATCTTGGTTTGCATACCAGTCCTTTATCATCCTTTCTAAATGTAAATTAATGCTCGTCTTCCTATTTTCTCTCAAATGTAACTCGAGGTTTTCCCTTTTACAATATAATATGAAATAGGATAGTTTTAATTTATGTTTCATCATGAGAAGGCACTCTGAATCTAACAAATCGATAGACTCGTGAGATGAAATGTCGACTAGAGGACCAATGAGGATAGACAAAAGGAGAAGACGAACCAATTGACTGATGGTCCAACGGATTATCTGGAGGAGTCCAGACATCGGTTGAACTTGAGACGAGATGAGCATTTCAAGAGCCCAACCAAGTGCCCAGGAGGTGAGTTGACCGATTCAAGTGTTGAACCGATCAAATTGGATTGGTTCAAGCATGTATCTTCACCAACAACATGTTGTTGCATATGATGTAGACCTTAGGTGGTAGTAATTCCTTATGGCTCTAAGGAATTATAATAGTATGGCCATAACCATCACTTGTGTTTATAATTGCATATTTTTGTTGTGGTTATAGCATGTATATGATATGCACTTTAAGTATGGGGTGATTGGATGTGTATATGTATTTTTATAAAATCCCTCAATCAAATATATTAAGCCTTAGATGCTTTCCATAAGCAACACACATGAAAATCTTGATTGCCTGTGTGTGGGTACGCCAAGTGTAGTGCATTGTCTATCTCGTAGAAGTGTGATGGTAGTTATGTGGGCCGGTGAAGTGGGTACATTGCTACCGTGTTGGCCTTTTAGTTAGGATTAATTGGGTGTCCTTAATGATATTAAGCACCTAGAAGCAAGCATATGGACTATGGAAAGGAGTTTCACATACCATCTATCCTAGAATTGCATGAGATGCAATTGGCAAAAGTTGCCTACCTTAATAATTGGTTATGGACACTGACATTAGTTGGGTAATAATTCAATTTTTTTGGATCTTGGCTCACTCAAAGATTGTACGCTGCAATCTTTAGAATCGATACATAACAGTTATCAATTTAAATAAAAATAGTGGGAGGGATAATTAATTAAAATCCTAATTAATATCAACAATATTGTCAAATCAAATAAAAAATGTTTTGACAAAGTTGCAAAAATTTCTTTATGGAATCAAATGGAAAACACAAACATGTTATAATTGTGATCAGTCCTTAAGTAGGACAAACTAAACATGATTTACTTCCACATCTGGTTTATGACTTTCAGAAGAGTTCTGACCAATGAGCGAAAACTCTATGTCATTGAAATACCAGAGCCATAGGAACCCACTCTAATTGCGCTTAATGCTGAAATGGATGGTTACTTGAACCATGATAATGGTGTTGTATACATTGAGTACCTTATTCTATATTGTATGATCTATAAGTTTCATGACTAGCATGAAAACATGGACATTCTCGAGATGGTAACTAACACATCTTAAGAATCATGTAAACCATAAAATGTATAATGTCTCCAAAGTGTTGTTTGAGTGCAAACTGACAGAGGGAGATCCACTATAGCCCCATGTGCTCAATATGATTGGGCATGTGGAGAGACTGGGATTTCTTTTAGGTCAAGAGTTGGCCATGGATATGATTCTACAATCGTTGCATGAATTATATAGACATTTTATGGAGTGCTATCAGTTGAGTAACTTTGCCAAACCACTATCTAAGTTGCTTGGCATGTTAATTAATGCCAAAGCACAAATGATGGTGGAAAATCCATGATGGTGATAAGTGGAACAGAGTCCAAGGACAAAGTCAAGGACAAGAAGAGTTCTAAGGCTGAGCTAAAGTCCAAGTCTTCTGCACTCAAGATAAGGAGAGGGGTAAGTGAAAAAGGAATATGTCCTTTTCACTTAAATGATTAAGGAAGGAAAGTGCCACCATTATCACCTGCCTGGATATTGGAAAAGGAACTTTCCTATTTATCAAGGATCTCAGGAAGAAGAAGGAGATATAGATCTCCACTTTAGGACTTGAGATCAAGTAAGCTAGAAATTTGTGGAGCATGAGTTGTTTCCACTACAGTTGGAATTGCCATTCATCTAATGGGCAAGTAATAGAATTAGTGAATTGCTATTACATACTTTTCATTATTGAAAACGTCATGTAACTTGTATGGACATGAATATCATTGATGAGATCTTATATTGAAATGTCTCACAATCTATACTTGATAGTTGTGGAGACAAATGTGAATGACTTGATGACTCGACAATGAATACTTATAGCATTGCCTTCTAAAAGCATGTAAAGGAATTAATTTCCAAAGGAATCTGTGGGAGAAAAGTAGAACTTGAAAAGGTCAAGACAAACAAGAAAGCATTGAACCCAAAGAGGTATAGTGGGAACAATCGAGAATCACAAATTGTTGTGGAATCTCAAGTTCCTTATGTAGCACAAAAAAATCATAGTTCTAGTAGAATACGCCTAGAGCTTGAAAGATTATGATATCTTATGGCTCAAGAAGGCGGTAAGATGGTCATAGATGATGAAAAAATAACCTACCTAGAAGCTATTGAGGAACCAAAGTCTGGGAAGTGGCTTGAGGCCATGTGATCCAAGATGGATTCCATGTCCAACAAGGTATGACATTAATGGGTCCACATAAAGGGGTAAGACCCATGGGGTGCATTTGGGTTTTTGAGATAAGACCAACATGGTAGTGTACAAAACTATAAGAGTGAATTGGTTGCAAAGAGTTTCAAAAAAGTTCAAGGTGTTGAACATGATGAAATCATTTCACTAGTTTTCATGGTTAAATCCATCAAGATAATGCTTGTTATTGTAGCTTAATGTGACTATGAGATTTGGAAAGATGGATGTTAAAACTGCATTCCTTAACTAGAATATTGTACATGATGTGTTAGTGACACAGCCTTAAGGTTTTATAAATCCATATAATGCAAATAAAGTCCATAAGCTACAAAGGTCAATCTTTGAATTGAAGCAAGCATCTCAGAGCTGGAATCTTTAATTTGACAAGACAGTCAAAGAGTTTGACTTGAGTCAAAATGAAGATGGAATTTGTGATTACAAAATATTTAGTGGGAGCATATTTACATTCCACATAATTATGGGGAATAACATCCTTATACTACAAATATTAAAACCTGGAAAGGAAGTACCTTCTCCATGAAGAGTTTAGGTGAAGCATCCTATGAGATAGGAATAGAGATCTATAGAGATAGATTTGAAAAGATTCTTGACCAAAGTAAGAGCACATACATTGACAAGATGTTGAAGGGTTCAACATGTGGAACTCAATGAGAGAAAATTTTTCCATATTCCATGGGATTAGTCTCTCAAGAGCCCACCTAAGTAAGAGCACATACATTGACAATATGTTGAAGGGTTCGGCATGTGGTACTCAATGAGAGAAAATTTATCCATGTTCCATGTGATTAGTCTCTCAAGATCCCAGTGTCCTCGTTCTTATAAAGAATGGGAAAACATGAGTGAGATGCCATATGGATCTATCATGTATACAGTGCTATGTACACATCCCATTTTCTCATATGTATTTGACATGATGAATACATATCTATTAGATCCCAATGAAAGTCACTGGAATGCCATAAAGAACATCCTTAAATATTTGGGAAGCACTAAAAGGGTTTGTTCCATGGTAATAAGGAAGAGTTTGGTGTAAAGTGTTACATCGATGCAAGCTTCCAGAATGAAAAATAAATTTAATAATTGTAATCAAAATTTCACTTTGACCTTTAACAAGAATTGAAAGCTGGAAAAAATTCTGAGCTAGATATAGTTGTTTAATTCTACAATAGAATTTGAGTATCTTGGTGTTATGAACATAGAAAAGGATATTGTATGGATCAAGAAGTTTATATAGATACTTGTTAGAGGTTCCATTCATTGATGGTACCGTACAAATACCATGACAACAATGACACTACTGGATAGGTAAGGAATCTCATAGAGCATACTATGACACTTCCATCTCACACGAGAAGTTGTACAATGAGGAGATGTGAAACTTGTAAAATACCAACTAGAAGAAAACATTGCTAACCGCTAAAAAAGCACTTCTATAGTAGAAACATGATGTACATGTTAAGATCACTTGGAATAAGATTTGTGGGTGATTGGATCTAAGTGCAAGTGGGAGTATGTTGGTATGTATGCCCAGAGAGCCAATCATATGATGCTTGGAATGTGGCATTAGATACCTGATTTGATGATAACAAAGTTAATTCTATCTATTATGTTTGTCCCAATCATGAGATGATGATACATACATAGTAGATTTCTAAAGAATGATGTTACTCGATGACATATGTCTTCAAGTTGATGACCTGAATAATGAGATCATATATATGATAAGAGTATATATCATTCTTGTTATGTCCCTAGTTGGATATTACCATAGAAGAAAAATAGACGACAGTTATATATAAGACTAGAGTGTGTGTTGATTGATGACAGGTCTCATTAGTCATGATATATGATTGATGATAGAGTCTCATTGTTTGTAATGTCATTAGTTGGTTATGGACATTCAAATGTAATTGGGACCTATAGGGTCACACACATAGGATGCACTTGGAATGGGAGTTTACTCACGAATGATGTGTAACTTGATTACTAAAAGTGTTTAAGTATTCAATTAAACAACTGAGGTTTAAAATTGACTGAATGGACTCTGAACTAATTAGTTGGAGTGTTAGGTCAATTGGAATAAACATTGGTTAAATAATGCATGAACTAGGCATAAACTAATTGGTTCATGGTCCCAGTCGATTGATTCATATGATGAATCGTCCGGTTCAATAGTCAATTCGATTGGATCAAGGATTGATGTTGGTGTTATGATTTACATTAATCGTGCATTGGTTACCGATATGATTTGAAATACGAAAATACATGAAGCGGCTGGTTCATGAGATGAATAGACCGGTTGGGTAGGTGAATTGATTGGTTCATCGTCTGAAGTTATTAGAAAATATGTGACTTCCATCCTTTCAACTCCTATATAGACTGGGAACCCTGACCTTTACCCTCTTATAAATACAGGGGTACTAGAGGATTCAGATACAATAATAAGTTTTGAGATTTGTTGGCCTCTTAGGTTGTGGTAACCAATAGAGAGCCTTATCAAATCCTACCCATCAAAGGTAGGATAGAAAAGGGAAAGACAATTTTAGGAGAGTGAATCGGTGCTAGTACAATGACGTTCGAAGGGACAACTCCTTCTCGTTGGCTCTAGCAGTATAACCTAGAGTTCCCAGTGGTCCGCATGAACTACTCTAGGGTGAGGAGTTTTTCCTTATAGGAGTACATTCTCAACCACCATCCGTGGAGCTACATCAAGAACTTGTTTGTGACAACTGTTCGAGTGTTGCTGAAGAAGGAGCACATTGATGCCTGAAGAAGAAGCTACTGCAGCTTGGAGAAAAAGCATGTTACTGCATCAAGAGTTGTCGCTAGACTTTCTCTAGGACCTCGTATAACTCTTGTTACATTCCTTCCTAGATACATTGTTGTTGATGTGATCTGCTAGTTAGTGAATCGAGCTTTAAATTTTTGTTTCCACTAGCTTATCTATTGGCCCAATTTCCCAACAAATATCTCATTTTATATATGTTGATCTATTTTCTTATATATTAATGCATACATGATATACATTTTGTAGCTACTTACATAGGGTGTGCACAGAGTTCACACTTCCCCATGTAGCATTTCTAGTTCCATCATTGGTTAGCCGTGTAGTTAAAGATCCTACATCTATTAGAAAATATTGCTCTACTACATTTAAATATTTTGGTAAAGCAAAAAGAGAGTGTGATTATAGCTCCATTCAATGTTGATTAAGTTTAGTTACATTCTTATAATTTTTACTTAAGAATTGCATTTCATTGTGGATTTTGAGTTTTATTTTGTTTGCCTTCTTTTCACTTAGGAATACCCATTGGGTGTTGTTGGTTATTGTCCCCGAGATGCTAACTTCTTATTATTTAGATCCTAAGGGTGATGGAGTAGACAACGCGAGACACAAAATGTAAAAGACATTATTCACGTGAGTAAATTTTTATATTTATATCCGTTAACATATATTATTACATGATTATTTACTAATGCAATTCAATGTGTTACATTAATGTATAGGGCTTTAAAAGATTTTAAAAAGGCTGGAGGAAAGGTGGATAAGAAAAGGAAAGTGATAATTTGGTAGAATGTTGATGTAGTTTTCTGACTCCAATGCATATTTATGCCGACTATGCTTCTATTTATTAATTTTTTGTATGTTGAAATTTAGAGTGCCCTATACAATACAATGGTTGGGCATGTGGATACTACGTGATGCGGTATATGGACATGATTGTCAGATATGGGACACTAGACATCAATTGCATACAAATGTAATCTATATATATAGTCTTGATCATCATAAGTAAATAGTCTCATTTGACCAATATGAAAATATCAAACTTTCTAATTATACATGCCATTCTCTTTGCATGTGTTTGATTTGAAAAGGCCCTATGCGATAGAACATCTAGATGAGATACAAGAACAATGGGTACAAGCCTTCATTAAGGATGTGAACTTTGAATTTGATTAGGATAAAGATTGATTTTTCTAAATCGTTATTTCTATATACATGTGGTGCTTATGACTTCTTGCAACTTTGAATTTGATGCAAGTAAATTTTTGGTGCTTATGTGAATAATGAATATGTACATGTGTGTGAATGTGGAATGAATGAATACAATGATAATTATGTTTATCATGAGAATGGAATTGGTGCATATATGAATGAAGTATCATGTGTGTGAATGAATGTGAAGATAAATGTATAGAATTATGTTTGTACATATGATGAGAAGGGAATTGGAGAATAGATCTTGTATGTGGGTAGATTGTTTTTGTTATTGCAAGTTTTATAGGTTTGTTGACATGTTGTTAAGGTGAACACAAGATGAAACCTATAGTTCAAAATTGTAGTTCTGAACTGCATGTTCTGCATCTTGCTGAACAGCCAGACAATAGGTTTGCAGACCTACTAATTAAAAAAACAAAACTTTGTCATTGATATTGTCATCAATCCTTATACACCAGGATATCAATGATCCAAAACAAGCTCATTGACTGATTAGCTAGACTCTTCACCACTTAGTGAAGGAAGGGAGTCCATCTGTTGCCATCATCAGAGGATGGCATGCTGACTCTCATCAGTTCTCAATTAATGAGAAGATGTTAATTCACTATGACTAAGACTCCTCGATGGGGTCAAGCAGAGAGTCATCAGTTGG
Organism: Alisma plantago-aquatica; assembly: GCA_963693085.1. Taxonomy (NCBI): domain Eukaryota; kingdom Viridiplantae; phylum Streptophyta; class Magnoliopsida; order Alismatales; family Alismataceae; genus Alisma; species Alisma plantago-aquatica. The sequence goes on along the minus strand of OY856410.1, from coordinate 695,924,707 downwards.
TGATAGACATACTACATGGGTCTCCACCTAGTAGGTCCATTAACCAATGAGGATACAGAAGATGAATAGGGCTAAGTGCATCCATTGGTCCTCAACCAATAGGGTAGTAGGGTGGTTGCTTAAGCAATACAAGCTCACTTGACCAAGTTTGAGTGAGTGTGAGAGAGTGAGAGCTATCATTCTATGTGCAAATTACAAAAAGGGACCTCTGCACATGGATAATTTTCACATAGACTCATAAGAGAATTGATGGAGCTTCCACTTGCGTGGAATTGCGTGCACCACTAAAAATCCTAAAGATGGTAGGTCTTTAGGTTTAGCCTTGCTTATACTAGATCGAGAACTCCACCCACGTATGCTAAGATACGTGGAAGTCTTATCATAGTATAGTTAACGGTTGAATCCACATGACAATGGTCTTGTTGGGTGCAACAAGATGGAAAACGTTAGAATCTCACTCAACCTCTTAGCAGTTGGTATCTAGATCAAAGAGTTTGGGTTGGTTGTTTTTAACTAAGTATAAGCAAAGCAGAGCAAGAAAGTAAAATTAAGGATGTTAACAATGATAAGGAGTCACTAGGATGTGATCGAGTTTCACCACCACTACACATGGATCAAAACATGCAACATAAAGCATAACCTGCAAAAAGAGTATAAATAGTTAGTATCTTTGTAGATTTAGTTTCCTTTCAGAAAACTAACTACGAGAAGTGTGGGAATGTTGCAACGCCAGCCATCCCCAAATGAATGGTTTCCTACTTTACATCATTCCCTTCACAAAGTGTGTTCCTCGACTTATCAAGGTTGTACTTTCATACGTCAATTGATTCCATTTCATAGTATGAAAGTACAACGATGGAAGTGAGTTTACTCCACTTCTTGAGAAACACTCCTAGATACCGAGATAGATGCATGGTGGATACATGCATCAGGAACCAACATTCAATCGAGATTCGAATCTGATAGTACAAACGTAGACAATTCATACTAAAAGATAAAAGATAACACAAGTTGGTGATCAAGCAACAAGCATTCATTAAATGATTGATGTCAAACTGAAAAGAAAGTATATCTCTATTGCAAACTATGGATTACATTGCATAAAATGAAAACATGGGTAGCGGGGCTACTCCCCGCACCCTAGTAAAAGAGACTACTCGCTCATAGCTAGGACAAAGAAGGAGGCAAGAAGAGAGAGAGAGAGAATGTCATCCCCACAAAGGAGAGAGGAAAGTAAACCCCTTGGAAGGAGAGAGAATGACGATCTTCACACTTCAGAGGTTGCTCGATGATGAGGTCTCCTCTTCCCACCTTCTTTGGCAAAGAGAGAGAAAGCAGCTTCAGGATGGAGCGTGGATCTCAGACCGGCAGCCTTTGGGCAGAGGATGGGGGTTGGAATAGCTCTGGAGTAGTAGAGGCAGCCTCTGGGCGTATGAAACCTTTTTTTGCCTTGGGAGGACCCCTCGGGTCTTATTTATAGGCTTTAAGTGGAGTCTAAATGGTTTGGGCAGTTTTGGGTCCAAACGGTTTTGAAGACTATTTGGATTCTTAGACCGTTTGGACTCTGAGACCGTTTGGACTCATGCGGTCTTGGGACCGGTTGGCTTCGTGCGGTCTTGGGACCGTGTGAGTCCATGCGGTCTCAGGACCGGTTGGCTTCATGCGGTTTTGGGACCGTGTGACTCCATGCGGTCTTGGGACCGGTTGGCTTCATGCGGTCTTGGGACCGTGTGATTCCGTGCGGTCTTGGGACCGGTTGGCTTCATGCGGTCTTGGGACCGTATTAGTCTTTTGTGATTTTTTGTGTCTTTTTCTGTAAGTAAAAAGGAGAAAAGTTAATCTAACAGTATATTTGCAATAAGAGAGGATAGTTAGGGATTTTTTCTAATTTATTTGAGAAAGAGTGTGGAAAACTGAATAACATTACTAAGATAACATCACAAAATTGGAGGTTATCACCCCCCAAACTTAGAGTCTAGCTTGTCCTCAAGTTAGATAGAGCTGAGGCATGTAATGGCGAGGCGATTTTATTTAGTTAAGATTTCGATACTCTTACTTCAATTCTAAACCTGAGATCTCCTAAGCTTGTATCGGGGCTTTTTGCTTGCCTTAACTCTTTCAGGTATTGAGAGTTGCTTGGATCTCAGGTTTCTTCCATATCTCGTAGTCCGCATTGGGACCACTTTTTATTCGATGCATGTCGTTGACTCTAATTAGCTTTATACTTCTCTAAAAACCGTACCGGAAGCTAGAGTGGGTATGAGGGTTGGCTAAAGGCTTAATGTGTAACTCCCCCTTCAAGTGGGGGAGGGGTTGTCTATGCTTTTAGGATCTCACTACCAGGCACGATACATCTGCCTTCTTGAGGGCAGCTGAATGTACCGGTCGGGCGAGTCCTTTATCAGCCTTTCATATATTTAGATACCTTAGGGTTTCACTACCAGGCACGACACATCTGCCTTTGTGAGGGAAGACGAATGTACCGGTCGGGCGAGACCTTCATTAATTCTTTATATAGGTCCTTATTCATGGCACAACTCTCATATTTTTATTCAACACTCTGGCTTTTATTCGTAAACTCACAAGCTTAGGTTTTGGGTTTTTTTAGGGAAAATTAATTGGGTGGCCAAGCCTCTTTTATTTTGAAGAGAAGAAAGTTGTTCTTAGAGTTTCTCGACATGCACTTATTTGGTTTCTATTTAGTGGTCCACTTACGAGACTTATTGATTTGGATTTCACCTGATGTCCCTCCCATCCTTGAAAGTGATAGGCTTATTTCGGCCTTGATGTTGACCTGCGGAGAGTCAGATGTAGAAATGAAGCAAAAGCATGAAAATAAAGAGTGGAGAGATTTTATTAATTCGCCATTACATGTCTAAGTGCTATTCTTGTTATTATTTTTTTGAGGACTAACTGGATTCTAAAGTTAGCTGGGGATGACTTTGTTCCAAGACGGATGTTCTTCTTTATGTGCGAGGTTTATTTTAACAGGGAAATTGCTTTTAAAACAAAAATTAAATGCGCAAAGAAAGTTGTAAAATTTGTGCAGAATTGAAAGAAAATGTAGAGAGGGAAGGATTTGAAAATGATACCTCGCCCTTGTCCAGTGTACTCCCCCCCTAACTTATCACGCACTATGTCGGTAGAGTGTCAAAGTGATAGTGTGAGAAGTACAAGGACAAGGGCATCAGGCTTCTGTTAGTCCTTTATTGGCGCCATGTGTGCGAAGGAGATTAGTTGTGAACTTTCCACGTAATGTGTGGTAATCCACATCTGTCATGTCCTCTACTGGTCTTCCAAGGACCATGATGGTGTATATCCAGTAGAGGATGTGGAAACCACAGTCGTTTGACTCGCAATGCTGCTGGGGGCATTTGTGGCTGAAGGCAGGGCGATGAAAGTGTTCTTTGTCGTACACCCTTGTGTGCTTGCTCAAAAGATCGTGTAACTTGTCGGTACACTCCTTTGCCACCTCCTCCGTAGGTGTTCTTGGTGTCATAGTGTATTGTGTTTGGTCTGGATTGTACTGGTTGTCGGAACTGTTGTAGATAGTAGTCGTTCCTTCAGGTAAATTAGTTGCTAGTAACATCCAGTGTTCTTGGTGAAGGAAGGGTAGCATGATGAACTTTGGCGTTGTAAGTTGGAGGCAAGAAATAAGTTCCCCCAGTGTTCCAAAATTCTTTAACCCTAAGTGGTCATCCCTCACGTAAGCTGACGCCATGTAGACAGTAGGGTGATTCCGTCCGAGTAGATATTGATAAGTAGTCATTAGGGTCACGAATAGAGACCCTTTTAGTTGTAATGTCTCACGGAGGGTATCTACCATGACCAAGATATCTCCGGCTATAAAAAGGAGATCATCTATTTCGGCATGTAGCCTAGACATAATGAGCTGGAGTTCATTGTCGGAGAGACTCTTACAAGCTTCTAGGTCGAAATTTGGTAACGTAGGTTCAATGGCAGATAGCGGAACCATTTGTGTAGGTTTGTTGATGATGACTCCCATTATCAAGTCAGTGTCCCTTTTATCTTCTGCCAAATCAAAAGATTAAGGGTCCCATGGTTTTTTGTCAGGAACCATGGCGGGCTGTTTATGCTTCTCCAACTCCTTTAAGATTTGTCGGAATGGTTGCTTTTTTGGACGTTGGATGGCTGAGTAGAGATATCAGGGAGCGTCATTTGGTGCCATGGTAGGGTCCTTGAAGAACTGTCTATCACAAATGAGCTCCATGGCGTATCACCGTCGTAGAGAGTGAAAATCTTCTGCGGCCATCTCAGTGAAGGGGACTTGTTGATTTAGCACTTCTATGTGGCGTATAGTGCAGAAAGTGAAATCCCCAGATCCTTCAATTGCTTGGACTTGTGGGTTTATTATTTGGAACCAAGGTTGGCTCCAACCATGGCGGAGGGATGGGCATGCGGCCCAGATTAGTTTTAGAAGCCGGAAAGGGATGCACCTTGCCTCCTTAGCTTCAATACCAGCAAAATTGATTATTCCGACTCTTAGCTCATTGGTGCAAAAATTGTACACCTTGGCGTCTCGAGCTACGGTGTCCACAATCATTAACAGCCAGTGGCCAAAAACTTGAAATGGCACGGTTATATAACGTGCCTTTCTTATTATCCCTCTATGCAACCGCTCGATGGATTTGGTTTGTAGTTCTTTGTATAGAAGACTCATTGCTAGAGCAGGTGATGCGTTGAGCATTGGTTGCTGCCACTTTGAGCTTCTGTAAGTTTCGATAGAGTTGGCAAGGAGGACACAGAAAACTGCCATCTTCACCGCTGATTGTGGTCGAAGGATGGAGCGGAAGTCTTCACGTGTCAACTTGCGCTGAGTCTTCGTATTTTGGTAGATAACATCGCCCCCATTTTTGACATCATCTACGATAGTGTTTAAGATAAAGATATCTTGGGCATCTAAGGTAGAGATGGTCGCCAAGTATAAATCGTGCATTTTATGAGGTAGAGGTGGCGGCGGGGGAAGCTCTTATGGAGGGAGAGAAGAAGTTTGCTCCAGATTGTCTATGTATTGTTGTAGATCTTCATCTTTGTCTGAGTCAGAAGCTGATTCCAGATCTTCATCTATATCCAAGTTGACTCTTTCTAGATCTTCTTGCTCTGGGGGAAGGGCACCGATTGGTGTGGTGCAAAAAGGTGTTGAGCCGATGTTGCTTGTTGTTGACTTGTGTTGGTTCTGAGTAAACATTTTTGGAACTCAGCAAAGGATGCTTCTTTAGCAGATTCCCCCAGAGATCCCATTGTTGAATAGTCAAGGAACTGATCCCCGTATGACATATTTATGTTGTCATTGTGAGTCGGGGATTTGGGATCTTTATCACCATCGTGGTGATCTTTTTGTTGTTTTGATGCAGCTCCTCGGCTGGTGCCCTCCCCAGCATTGTCTGGGTCATCAGATTGGTCGTCTGAGGAGGTGCTATTGTTGGAGTTAGCCGAGGAGTCAGAATCATCATCCTCATCTTCTTCTTCCTCACCTTCGTCGTCGACTGCCTTCTCTTTGATTTGTTGTTGTGTAGTACTTTTGCACTACCGATGGGTTACTTGTAGCTCATCAAATGCCACTTGCACATGCTTGTGGGATTCGAGTAGTGTGTCGTGTGTTTCCTTAAGATCTGAGTATTGTCCCTCGGCAGAGAGGAGTCGCGCTGTAAGATCTGTTACTTGAGCGCGTAGTTGGTTAAGCTCGTTGGTTGCTGACTCCCCTTGGCGACTGTGGAGCTGTGTGAGGGTGTTGTCGATGTCATCCAAGCGCGTTCTTAAGGCAGTTTGTTGCTGCTTAAGCTCACACATGGTCTCAGGTAGAGGTTGAGTCTGTGTAGAGATCCTATCAATTTGCTTGGCCAGCACTTCTTGCTGGCTTTTTACTCCAAGGACCAGCTCGGGCAAGTTTTTGTAGTGGTCATCGATGTGATCGACTTGCTTGGCCACTACATCTTGTCGTTGCTGAATACTTTGGAGGATGCTTGGCAAGGCGTTATTCTGCTCGTTGATCTTGGTGACTTGTTTAGAAATACCATGCACATAAGAAACAATAGAGTGCATTATGTTAGAAGGGTCGGTGAGGAGGTTTCGGATGGCATCAAATTGACATCGGAATTCCTCACCGACATTTGTAAAAGGGACCCCAGATGCAGAAGGGTGGTATGGCTGGGGTCGGGGTGGAAGGGTGGTAGTGCCTTGGGAAAGAGACACTGGTGATGGTCCTGCAAACTGTGTGTTGACCGTAGATGGAGTCACCAGTGGTGTTGGGGTGGTAGCGGATGAAGGAAATGGTAGGTGTCCGGGTGAGAATTGTGGGAGCGAAAATGTTGAGGAAAAGAGGATGGAGATGGGATCAGAGAATGTGAAGTCGGGTGTTGGAGCAGAAAAGGGGGTGCTCGGGGAGAAAGATGGTGAAGTGGAAGATGTGGGTGGAGAGATTGATGTGGAGGAAGGTGGGGTGGTGGTAGATGGTGGGAGGGTGGTGGATGGTAAAGTGGTGGGGGTGGTGGTGGCGAGCTCATCATGTAGGCTCATGATGAATGAATCTAAAGAAGAGGTAGTGATTTGCTCCTCTGGAGGGGGGAATTCTGTCTCCAGTTGTAGCTTTGATGTTGGCATCCCTGACAGCTGTGGTGGTTATAAACGTACCTTAGATGGTCATTTTACTGGTATTTTTGTTACCCTAGCTGTCGGGGCGATTATGCTAAGCTTTGTCTGGCCTGCTTTGGTTGTCTTTTCTTGTACTTTGACTGAAGCTAGGAGTTTGGTAATCTCTTCGTCAGTAAAGAGAAGTTTGTCCTTGTCGTAGTCCGCTAGCTCCGGAAGCAGTAGCAGAGTCCTGGAAGATCTGACTGTTAGGCAAAAAATGTAGTGTAATTTCGCATCCTTTTCCTTGATAATATAGGAATTCTTCAAGGTTTGCTCATTGGTAAGGATGTCGCCCTTGATCTGCGTGCATTGAGGGAGTAATCTGTCCATCTTGAGATATTTGATGATGGAAGTTATGTGCCCACCCATGTAGATTTATTTTCCTATGGCGTAGGCTGAGAATTTTTGTATCATGTGTCGTCCGATGTTGACCGGCTTTTCGTGCAAAATGGACCATAGGAGAAAAAGGTCGGCAGTGATAACATTTCCTCCCTCTGTTCTGGGGAACAGTGCACTGGTAAGGATTTTGTGAAGCGTGTGCACGAACCCAGAGTGAATATTAGAGGCTTTGCATGTCTTTGCCTCATAAGTGGGGATCCCTGTTAGGGTCTTCCAGAAGTTGTGTCTATTGAATTGTGAATTCTCCGTGCTAACAACTTTGGCTTGTTTGAGTTGCTCCGGGTTGTCAATGAATATTTCGTTCAAAAGATTTTCTGTGATAACAACGTTGTTACAAAAAAGCTTGGCGACCAACCTGCGGTCACCTCCGTCCCTTTCCCTGTGCATAATGTCCACAGATTCTTTAGTAAGATGTGTAAAGAATTCTATTGTGGGTTCGACATATGAAATTTCACGGACAAAGCACAGTCTAAAGATATTAGCATTGTCTAGCATGGTGATGATTCAGTCGTAGATCCCCATCTTGAGCAGTACGTTGGAGCAGACATACTTTGTTGTTTTTAGTACTTTGTCGATGGATGGGAGGGTGTGGATGTAAAGGTTTTCTGGTGGTGGTGCGGTGGTGGTGAGCACTGAGAAGATAGGGGTGGTATCGGAGGTGGTAGTGGCAAGTGTTGGGACGGACTCTGCAAGGGTTTGTTCCCTAGCAGTAGCGGGGCGGACTTGCTTCCTTGCCCATTTCTGTGATGGTTGTTCTTTTGTAGCTTCGTGGGCCTTTCGTTTCCCCTTGGATTTGTCGGTTGGGGTTGCATCTTCAGAGTTAGGCTTGTAATCGGAGCCTTCATCACTGGAAGAGATTTCTTCCACTTCTTCTTCAGGTTCCTCAGCTAGACATTTTTTGATGCGGTCAATTTCACACATGACCGCTATGATGTTGACTTTTGGTGGAATCTTTCCAGTTTCTTTATAGGTATCTACAACCCTCTAGAGCTTTGCATGACTTTCCATTAGTTGCTCCGTTGTCCAGAAGGGAGCGTCTTCATTTCTGGTGGGTTGCTTTGCTGGTGAAGCCATTTCTAAAAATGGAAATTCATGTGTTAGAATAACTGGTTTATTATAAGAAAAAAAAATTGGATTTTGTATGTGTTTATGTGTTTTTATGTTTTAACGAAATGCAAGTGGTTTTGAAAGGCCAAATGGTTTGAAGACCGTTTCGCTCCAAATGGTTTCAAGACTGTTTGGCTCCAAACAGTTTCAAGACCGTTTGGCTCCAAACTCAAGACCGTTTGTCTCCAAGCGGTTTTGGGACCGTTTGGCTCCAAACGGTTTCGGGACCGTTTGGAAGGTAAAATGTCGGGGGAGCAGCAGACGATGGTAGAGACGGTCTCGGCGGCGATAGAAAAGGCAGCGGCGATAAAGACAATGGTGGTGATAGAAAAGGGAGTTGTGGTGGCGTCGTAGACGTCGACGATGGTAGAAAATGGCGGTGGTGCAAAGACGGAAGCGCCGATGATGCGACGCGCAGGTCTACCTTGCAGCAACAGGCAGAGATGACGACGGTGATGCGAGGAGCGGCGGTAACTGAGGTGTGATCACCATGAAGACACACGGAAATAGGGATAACAGCGGCGGAGAGAACCTGCGTCATGGGTTGCACGGGAACAGGAGCAGAGATGGAACAGTGCACCAAGGGTTTTAGAAAGCTCGAGAGTCGAAAGAAGGGAGAAGGAGAGGGGGTTATATTTATAGGAATCGGGGGTTGACCCTACAAATTCCCCAGGTCAAATGGGTTTGAGACCGTTTGGACTCCAAACAGTTTTAGGACCATTTGGCTCCAAACGGTTTCAGGACCGTTTGGCTCCAAACGATTTCAAGACCGTTTGGGAAGGATAAGGTTATTTTGATTTTTATATTTTTATGTTTGTTTTGGTTATGTGAATTTTTATATTTTCAGATGATAAACCTAAGTTAACAAAAGGAACATAAAATAAAGATAAAAGACAAACGGTGATACTCAGATCTTGGGTTGCCTCCCAAGTAGCGCCTGGGTTTTACGTCACTGGCTTGACGAGGTTTTGATTTTGTTATGGTGATGTTGTGGGGTCTCTGATCTCAATAGTCTGTCTCAGAATTTTGTTTGCTGGAGTATAATATTTTTTCAATCTATGGCCATTGACTGTCCTTTCTCCTCCATTGTCGTCAACAATTATGATGGCTCCAGTCGAGTATATATGTTTGATGGTGAAAGGCCCGGACCACTTTGTGCGGAGTTTTCCGGGGAACATTTTGAGCCTAGAGTTGAAAAGAAGGACTTTATCTCCAATGGTGATGTCTTTTCTTTTTAGATGACCATCGTGCCACATCTTGGTTTGTTCTTTGTAAATCCTGGCACTTTGATAAGCGGTCATTCGGAGCTCCTCTAGTTCTTGTAGTTGGAGTTGTCTGTTTTCTCCAGCACTTTTAAAATCAAAATTCAGTTGTTTAATGGCCCACCAAGCCTTATGTTCCAATTCCACTGGAAAATGACATGATTTCCCGTATACCAAACGGAACGGGGTTGTTCCTATTGGTGTTTTATAAGGCATTCGGTAAGGCCAAAGGGCATCGGGAAGCTTGGTGGACCAGTCAGTACGGTGTCTATTGACTGTTTTTTCTAAGATTTCCTTCAGTTGCCTATTCGATACTTCAACCTAACCACTGGTTTGTGGATGGTAAGGCGTGGAAACTTTATGGTTGACTCCGTATTTCTTTAAGAGGGCTTCAAAGCTTCGTTCCAGAAAATGGGTCCCTCCGTCGGATATGACATTTTGAGGGACTCCGAATCTGGGAAAATGATATCCTTAAACATCTTAATGACTGGTTTGGAATCGCTGGAAACTATGGGTATAGCTTCTACCCATTTTGAGACATAATCTACTGCAACCAGTATGTATGAGAAACCATATGAAGAAGGAAAGGGATCCATGTAGTCTATCCCCCACACGTCTAAAAGTTCGATCTCTTGCCACATAGTGAGGGGCATTTCATTCCTTTTAGATATGCCGCCAGAAAGTTGACATTTGTTGCATGATTTTACAAAATCATGGGAATCTCTTGCTATTGTTGGCTAGAAGAAACCTGATTGTGGAACTTTCATAGCGGTCTTTTTTGCACTCATGTGTCCCCTAGTGGGGCCGGAATGGCAATGTTCTAAGACAAGGGTAATCTCTTCTTCAGGTAAGCAGCGACGGAAAAGTCCATCTACGCATAGGCGAAAAAGGTAAGGTTCGTCCCAGTAGTATTGCTTTACATCATGGAGGAATTTCTTTTTGTCGTAATGAGAGGCGGAAGGGTGGATGATTCCTGTGGCCAGATAATTTACTATGTCGGCATACCAGGGGAATCTATTAGTAATTTTCATTAGCTTGTCATCTGGAAGGGAGTCTCGGATAGGTACTTTATCCTCATCCTTGACTTCAATGCGGCTGAGGTGATCGACGACGATGTTTTCCACTCCACTTTTGTCTTTGATTTCTAAATCAAATTCTTGAAGCATTAACACCCACCGGATAAGTCTGGGTTTTGCGTCTTGCTTCTGAATTAGATATCGTATGGCGGAGTGGTCAGTGTACACAATGACCTTTGATCCAATCAGGTAGGAGTGGAATTTTTCAAATGCATAGATGACAACTAAGAACTCATTTTCCTTAGTGATGTAGTTCTTTTGCGCTTCATCAAGTGTCTTAGATGCATAGTATATTACATAAGGCTTTTTATCAATTCTTTGTCCTAACACTGCTCCTATAGCATAGTCGCTGGCATCACACATTATTTTGAAAGGTTGCGACCAGTCAGGTGCTCTCAGAATAGGTGTAGAGACTAGAGCAGTTTTTAAGGTTGTGAAGCTTTGTAGACATTCTTGATCAAAATTGAACTTGGCGTCTTTTATCAATAGTTGAGTCATGGGTTTTGTGATTTTTGAGAAATCTTTAATGAATCTTCGATAAAACCTAGCATGACCCAAGAATGAGCGTACTCCTTTTACATCTTTTAGCGGCGACAATTTTGAGATGACATTGATTTTTGCCTTGTCTACCTCAATCCCTATGTCACTCACTCTATGTCTGAGGACGACACCTTCAGTTACCATAAAATGGCATTTTTCCCAATTTAAGATAAGGTTCGTTTCCTCGCATCTTTGTAAGACTTGTCCAAGGTTGCGTAGACAGTTGTCAAAGGAATCACCATAAACTAAAAAAATCATCCATGAAAACTTCCATTATAGATTCCGTTAACCTTGCAAAAATAGCAGACATGCACCTTTAGAAAGTAGCAGGTGTGTTGCACAACCCGAATGGCATTCTTCTAAAGGCATAGGTCCCAAAGGGACAAGTAAAAGTAGTTTTCTCTTGGTCTTCCAGGTGTATAGGGATTTGGTAGAACCCGAAATAACCATCTAGATAACAAAAGAACTTTTGATGGGCTAGGCGTTCAAGGACTTCGTCAAGAAAAGGTAGAGGGTAGTGATCTTTTCGTGTTGATTTGTTTAATTTCCTGTAGTCGATGCACATCCTCCACCCTGTCACAGTCCTTGTAGGCACTAGCATGTTTTTGTCATTTAGCACGACAGCGGTTCCTCCCTTTTTGTGGACCACTTGGACAGGGCTGACCCATTGGGAGTCTGAAATTGGGTAGATGACACTGGCTTTCAGCAGTTTGAGGACCTCGAGGCGAACCACTTCTTTAAGTTTGGGGTTCAGTTTCCTTTGGTGCTCTCTTGAAGGCTTAAATTCTTCTACCATGGGAAGTCTATGCATGCATAGGGTTGGGTTTATACTTGTAAGGTCAGTTATTTTGTACCCAATGGCTTTCTTATGTTTCTTTAACTCAACGAGAAGTCATTCTTCCTGGTCTTTCGTTAGAGTGGAACTGATGATTACTGGATATAGTTTTTCTTCGTCCAGAAAGACGTGCTTAAGTCCTTTTGGTAGGGTTTTCATCTCGGGAGCCTTAGGTACTTTCGTTGTTTCTAGAATAGTGACCGATTTGAGCTCCTCAAAAGTAACTGTTGGTGCTTCTTCAGCTTTCTCTAGATGTTGCAAGCATTGTTAAACTAATTCGTTGGCTGAGAATTTGACTTATGGATTTATTAGGACATTTTCTAACTCATCATATGGTTTAGAAATTTCCAATTGGGACATTTGATGTATTGCATCTAAGAGAAATACTTCCTCTTAAATGTTGGAGCCTTTCATACTATCGAGGACCCGAAACTAAATTGGTTCTTTTCCCAGTCTTAGAATGATCGTGCCAGCTTCAACATCAATAAGTGCCCTGGCTGTGGCAAGGAAGGGCCTGCCGAAAATTATTGGGTATCTTAAATCTTCCTTAATGTCCATAATGACGAAATCACATGGGACACAAGAATCCTTGCCTATCCTGACTAGAATGTCCTCAATAATTCCTAGAGGTGCAGTGATGGTGGAATCGGCTAACTGGATTGTCATCGTTATGGGTAGCAAGTCAGTGAAGACCAATCTTTTACACATGGAGTAGGGCATGATTGATATGCTAGCCCCTAAGTCAGCTAACCCCTTTTTGCTCGAGGCATTTCCAATACAGCACTGAATACCGAAGGAACCAGGGTCCTTCTTTTTCTTTGGGATCTTATTAAGAATGATATCGGAGGTGGTCTGAGCTAGTTTGACGGTCTCTTGCTCTTCAGTAATGTACTTCCTTGACAGCAAAGTTTGTAGGTATTTAGCCCAAGCTGGTACTTCGGAGAGAGCATCGAGGAGCGGGATGTCGATATAGAGTTTCTTCATCGCCTCCTTAAATATTTGGAACCTAGTGTCCATTTTAGTCTCTCTCAATCTTCCCGGATATGGTATCCTAGGTTTATACTACAGAATTTCTGGCTCTTTGGAAGCTTGTTCTTTTTATTTGCCTTTTGCGTTCGCTGCGGACTACTCAGTTTCTAGGTTCGGGCTTGCATTTGGTGTAAGGATAGGTGTGTCATCATCATCATGAGCGATTCTCGTAGTTTCGTGAAGGGCACGTCCAGATCTTATAGTGATGGCATTCAATTGCTCTAGTCTATTTTGGTCATGTCTAGGGTTTGACTCAGGTTGTCCTACAAAAGTGCATGTTGGTGGCTTCAGTTGGGTAGCAATCTGTGCAAGTTGGGCTTCCACCGCCTTCTGCTGAGCTTGCTGATTGGCAAGCATGGTTTATTGCGATTGTAGCATCTGCCTGATCATAGTCATCTCATCAGTTGGTTGGGAGGGGGCATTTTTCTGAGTGAGTTGTTATTGACCTTGATGTGGTTGTTGTGGAGGTGGTGCTAACTGAGGTTGTTGCGGTTGCTGCAACTGAGGATGCAATTGCGGGTGTAGAGGAGGATGGTTATATTGATAGTAGGTGGAGGGATTTCTAGGGTAGTTGGATCTTGGGAAGTTGTTTATGAGGTTCCCTTGATTTTGGTTAAAGTTACTTTGGAATCCAGGTGGCAACCTATTGGAGGATCCGCCTTGTGTTTGATGTTGCGGGTTAGCAGTTCCTGTAGGGTTCCCATATTGAAAACTCGGGTGGTTTCTTGGTTGATTTGGATTATAATAAACTTGTCCCGGTATGGAATGAATGGAATTAACTTGTTCGGGCATCTGATCTTTAGGGTGTTCGATGATTGGTTCGTACTTCTGTTGTGGTGGGTGCATATCCATCATCACATTGTAAAGTAGACCACATGACATAGTAGGGTGATCGGATGCATGACAAGCTTCACAAGTTCCTGTAGTAGCTTTAACCTGTTGGACTTGGGGGTTTTTCTTCTTATCATATTCTCCAAATGAAGTTTCAAGAGCCTACTATTTGTGAGCTATAGTCTTTAAAGCTTTAGCAATAGCCTTCATTTCCATTGATTCCTCAGCTTTATAAACTTTGAGGGTTCCCTTGCCGGATGATCACCCCCAATTGGATTGGTTCTCAGCTCCAAGTGTAATGATTTTCCAAGCATCCTTGTAGTTCTTCCTCATAAAATTTCCTCCAGATGAGGAATCCAGAAATTGCTTGATGTCATCACTCACCCCCCTATAGAATGTTTCTATTAATTGATTTTGGGATATGTTGTGATGAGGACACTTTCTTAGTAGCTCCTTGAATCTTTCCCATGCTTCTACAAGTGATTCTCCAGGAAGTTGAGCAAAGTGGTTGATCTTCCCCCTAATTTCATAAGTTAACGAAGGGGGGGGGGAACTTCTTTAGGAACTTTTCTTCCAAGGGAGCCCAGGTGGTGATGATTGGTTCCCTATCAAGCGAATTGTACCAACTCAGAGCCCTTCCGAACAGAGTGAAATGGAAAAGATGTAGCATTATCGCATCAAAGGCAACTCCAGCTTGTGGGACAAGTCGGCAAAGTGCCTTGAACCTTCAAGTGATCCATGCAGTCATCTCCAGAACCACTAGAGAATGAGATTCCCTGCATGATTTGAATCCATTGTGTCTGGATCTCAAAGTTGGGTATGTTGATGATCGGAGGTCGAACTGGATGATTGTCTTCATAATTCTTCAGGATGGCATAGTCCCTCAATTGCTTGTTTCTTAGCTCTAACTGGGCGGCTTGGTTAGCTGCTTCATTTTCATCTCGGATGCGGGCATGTTCTTCAGCTCGGATCTCTACTTGAATCTGAGCATGGGTGTCAGCAATGAGTTGTGCTTTTTGAGCGGCTATGGCGGTATTGACCCTTTCCAATACTAATGCAACTTGGCGTTGATCTTCAGCCATTTGCCTGGCTCTTTGGCGGTTAAGTCTGATGCGGCGGTGGAAGCTTCTCTCTACCTCAGAGTCGTACTCTAGATCAGGGGAGAATATGAGGTTATGCGATGGTTGCATACACGACTTCTACCTGAGTAGAGAAAGAAACACAACTTTTAGATGATGCAGGAGATATGATGAATTTTAAGAAGATACTGACTAATGGTTAAAGGAAAGTATAAAACCCTAACCAACTAGCAAGATAGTAAATAAAATTAAAACATTCTATTGTCCCCGACAACGGCGCCAATTTTTGATGGAGCTTCCACTTGCGTGGAATTGCGTGCACCACTAAAAATCCTAAAGATGGTAGGTCTTTAGGTTTAGCCTTGCTTATACTAGATCGAGAACTCCACCCACGTATGCTAAGATACGTGGAAGTCTTATAGTAGTATAGTTAAGGGTCGAATCCACAGGACAAAAATCTTGTTGGGCGCAACAAGATGGAAAATGTTAGAATCTCACTCAACCTCTTAGCAGTTGGTATCTAGATCAAAGAGTTTGGGTTGGTTGTTTTTAACTAAGTATAAGCAAAGCAGAGCAAGAAAGTAAAATTAAGGATGTTAACAATGATAAGGAGTCATTAGGATGTGATCGGGTTTCACCACCACTACACATGGATCAAAACATGCAACATAAAGCATAACCTACAAAAAGAGTGTAAACAGTTAGTATCTTTGTAGATTTAGTTTCCTTTCAGAGAACTAACTACGAGAAGTGTGGGAATGTTGCAACGCCAGCCATCCCCGAACGAATGGTCACCTACTTTACATCATTCCCTTCACAAAGTGTGTTCCTCGACTTATCAAGGTTGTACTTTCATATGTCAACTGATTCCATTTCATAGTATGAAAGTACAATGATGGAAGTGAGTTTACTCCACTTCTTGAGAAACACTCCTAGATACCGAGAGAGATGCATGGTGGATACATGCATCAGGAATCAACATTCAATCGACATTCGAATCTGATAGTACAAACGTAGACAATTCATACTAAAAGATAAAAGATAACACAAGTTGGTGATCAAGCAACAAGCATTCATTAAACGATTGATGCCGAACTGAAAAGAAAGTATATCTCTATTGCAAACTATGGATTACATTGCATGAAATGAAAACATGGGTAGCGGAGCTACTCCCTGCACCCTTGTGAAAGAGACTACTCGCTCATAGCTAGGATAAAGGAGGCGAGAAGAGAGAGAGAGAGAGAACGTCATCCCCACAAAGGAGAGAGGAAAGTAAACCCCTTAGAAGGAGAGAGAATGACGATCTTCACACTTCACAGGTTGCTCGATGATGAGGTCTCCTATTCCCACCTTCTTTGGCGAAGAGAGAGAAAGTAGCTTCAGGATGGAGCATGGATCTCAAACCGGCAGCCTTTGGGCGGAGGATGGAGGTTGGAATAGCTCTGGAGTAGTAGAGGTAGCCTATGGGCATCTGAAACTTTTTTTTGCCTTGGGATGACCCCTCATGTATTATTTATAGTCTTTAAGTGGAGTCCAAATGGTTTGGGCAGTTTTGGGTCCGAACGGTGTTGAAGACCGTTTGGATTCTGAGACCGTTTGGACTCTAAGACCGTTTGGACTCTGAGACAATTTGGACTCATGCGGTCTTGGGACCGGTTGGCTTCGTGCGGTCTTGGGACCATGTGAGTCCATGCGGTCTCAGGACCGGTTGGCTTCATGCGGTCTTGGGACCGTGTGACTCCATGCGGTCTTGGCACCGGTTGGCTTCATGCGGTCTTGGGACCGTGTGACTCCATGCGGTCTTGGGACCGGATGGCTTCATGCGGTCTTGGAACCATATGAGTCTTTTGTGATTTTTTTGTGTCTTTTTCTGTAAGTAAAAAGGAGAAAAGTTAATCTAACAGTATATCTACAATAAGAGAGGATAGTTAGTGATTTTGTCTAATTTATTTGAGAAAGATTGTGGAAAATAGAAGAAAATTACTAAGATAACATCACAAATTGGAGGTTATCAAGAATATCATCAAACAAATGTATCACATAGCTATAACAAGCATGCAATTAAAGCATCCAAGCATATAAGTAAGTTTAACAAAGTATTCTTAAAGTATTAAGCTAAGTAAAGGGTTTTTCATATAGGAAGAATTGATATTGTTCATAATAAAAAACAAACAAGTGAGATTCTATTTCCTTATGATGCATAAGTAGGAGGCCTACACATATGTTAAAGAGAAACTCCATTTAAACCAAATAAGACTTAATATGTATTTTCCTAAACAAAAACCCACAAAGAGGGTATGTAGGAAGAAGGATTTCAAGCCGATGAAAACTGAAAGCTTTGGCGGTGGCTAGAAGAACTGATTTTGGTGACTAGAACAACAAAGGGAGCCAATGGAATTAGGGATGGTGGTCGACAAAAGCATGGACAGCAGTGGCTATCAAGGACGATGGTAGAAGTATCTAGCAAGGGCGAAGGTGACAATGGCTATCAATGTAACATCCCTGACCTGGGTTATGAACTAACCCTAGGTGTTTTGCCTAAGTGTGTAATAAAAATCCTTGTGATTATCTTTTGGCATGTAATTAAGTTTCTAAGGAACATATATTCCTTTTTCTGTCCCTTTTGAATAATGTTGTAATATTGTTTTGTAATACAGGGACCTTGTGCAATTTACCCAATTTAAGGGGTGCAACTTGTAAAATACATCATCGAGAACATCTTTTATGACTTTTGACATCATTTAGAGTAATAATGATGAAGAGGGCACTTTCTTTGAATAATCATATAATAAGGAACACCTTTGTAATTAAATCATCAAGATGTAAGTAAGGAGACCCTTGTGTACATATGTACCTTAGTGATAAGTTGACCTTCCTTGCCTTTAGTTCTTGGTTTTAGAAGGAGTTTTACCTTATAAAGAAGAGGAGGGACGTGCCTAAAAGAAAGGAAGGACCTAGTTGTGAAAAGGAGAAACTAGTTGTCCTTATGTTGGAAATGACCCCAAGATATATATACACCCTTCCTTTGTTTGTAAAGGAACGTTTCCTTCCCTTCCTTTCTTATTTCCTTGCTTAGACCGACTTAGGACAGAGCTCTGGAGAAGAGGAGAACGGCCAAGCAGTTCTAGGTAATCTTTGATCATCATCTTGCTCAAACTCATGGAGGATATCATGTTACAAGGTTGGTTTGATAGTTTTCTTACTTAGCTTTCTTGTTCTAGCCGACCATCCCCATCTTTTTCTTGAAAGATTGACCTTGGCCGACCTGTGGAGCTCAAGACATCATTAAATACTTGAAGCTTGGAAGCTTGGAGCTCAAGGAACGACCTTAAGGCGGGTTTTATAACTCTAACCCTTAGCTTTGTTATGCATATCTTTGTTCTTGTTTTCTATGATTAGTTCTTCTCCTTCCCCATCCTTCTTTGCACCCTTGCAAGCTTTTTCGTGAAGAACAAACCTTGGTTTCAAGGTTGAAGACAAGGGGCGTTAATACCTATGTGGGTCCTTATCCAACTTTACTAAACGATCTTGGACCAATAGGTCAAACGATCTCACACTCGTTTCAATCCAAACGGGTTCAATAGGTCGGTTTGGCCAAACGGGTTCCAACCCATTTGAGGGCGTTGACCAAGCATTGACCGTTTGGGTTTTCTGTTCACAATTATGTAGGCTAATGACTCACCAAAATTGAGGGGTTAACTCCAAAGGAATCGTAGATTGAAGGTCAATCAATTAGGTAATTGAATTGAATTAAGTGCTGTTTTCTAAACTGATTTACTTGAATCTTTGGGCAAATGGGTTCCAACCCATTTGAAGGCATTGACCAAGCATTGACCGTTTGGGATTCCTGTTCATAATATATTGAATTTAATTTCTACCAAGAATCATGATCTAATTCTTAACCAATTAAGAGTTGAAGGCATTTCAACACCCTAACCCTAATCGGGTTAAATTTGCTGATTTTCATATAGATTGTGGTGAGTGTTGAGTTGAAGGGCCCAAACGAGTTCAAACCCATTTGGGGGTTCATCCAAACGGGTTCACACTCGTTTAGTAACACCCCATGACCGTTTGGAGGTCTAAGGTTAAAGAAATGTGATGGTTTGAGGGTCCAATCACTAGATATTGATAAATTGATGAAAAGTGCTGAATTGTAATTTAATTAGGACTCAACCCTTATCAAATCAACATAATTTTTGGTCAAACTTTGGGCAAACGGTCTCAAGACCGTTTGGAGATCATCCAAACGACCTCAAGACCGTTTGAGCCAAGTTTGGGCCCAATTTGAGGTCAATTGATAGGTTCAACTCTGATTTGACTTACATTGTTGAACATTGATGATTAGCCGATTGGAAACCCTAATTGAGTTAGACTTAACCCTAATTGGTTTTCAATTGAAGGTCAAATTGGTGCCCAATTGGTTGAGTCTCATCCTTTTTGACTCAATTTGTAAAGTGTTTAACATGGTTTGGGCCAATTGAAGGCTTCAACATAAGAAACCCTATTCAAATATAACCTATGTGTCACCTTTATGTTCATGCGGTTTGAACCCAAGTTAGTCCACACTCGTTTGAGTCCAAACGAGTCCACACTCATTTAAGTCCAAACGAGTCCACACTCGTTTAAGCCCAAATCAGTCTACACTCGTTTGACCTCAAACGGGTTCACACTCGTTTGAACTCAAACGGGTTCACACTCGTTTGAACTCAAACGGGTTCACACCCGTTTAGACTCAAATGGGTTCACACCCGTTTAGACTCAAATGGGTCTACAACCGTTTAAGGTCAAGAAGGTCCACACTCGTTTAAGGCTCAAATGGGTCCAAGGTCGTTTGAGGTTAAACGAGTTCAAGGTCATTTAAGAATCAAATGGGTCGAAGATTGAAGGTTAAACCCTAAACCAATTGGAGACCTTCAAGGTTGATTATACTTAATCACTTGAAAGTGTAAAAGGTTCAATGATGATCTAATCTAAACCCTAATGGTAACCTAAGATGTTAAGGGACCAAATGATTAATGAATTGACCCATGATGATGGTCAATGGGTAAATTACCAAAATGCCCTTGAAAGGTTCAATTGAGTGATACTTTGTCCTAACCAAATCCTAATCACTCAATAGTGGTGAATTGGTCTATGTTAATCAAAGAGGACTTAATCTAACCAAATCTAGAGTGGTGTAATCACCATCTACTAGTATGAGGAGAGAGAAAGTACCAATTATGATGGAAACTCAAGTAAAATACCTTCAAAATACATGAATGTGCATGATTAGGGTATGATCCTCCAGATGAGATCATGGAAACCCTAAATATGATAATTGATGAATCTTAATCTTATCTGAGGACTTTAATGATGATGTTTCTCATACATGGTGATGTTATGAGATCAATTCACCAATAGGTGAATAGTAAACCCTAATTCTAGGGTGATGACATGTATTATGAATAGTAAACCCTAATTCTAGGGTGATGACATGTATTATGAATAGTAAACCCTAATTGATGAAAATCAGGGAAACCTAGCTCTTGTATGAGCAGGGAGATACAACTTCTTTAAATGAGTTATTCATTAAAATCATGTTGTTAGCTTTATGAATAGTGACATATATTCTGATGCCTTGTTAATAGCATCTTATGAGATTGATAGGCTGTGAGAGCCATGAATACCATCAAGGTCATGCTTTAAGAGATGACTTGTGATGAGAGTATTGAGAAATGATAATTGATGAGAGTAAGGCTTGTTACATTTAGTATTCTTCCTTGCTAGATGCTATGTTAATGATTAATGTTTGGGAACTTGTATGATGATAAAAGAATACTAAATTGTACCTAACTAATCAAGTATAATCATACCATGTAGAGCCCTGATCATAGATCCATCATAGTCAGAAGTTATATGATGGTGAAACATGTTTTCCTAAGGGAACTCCTGGAGTACATACTTTTGAGTATGTGGGGTATATGGATGTGTAAAACCTTACATCCTAGTGTGGGAATTGATTAGATGTATCTTAATCTATCAATCCTTCACTATGTGTTTATGCCGGGGTGATGTAACACTAATCTCCTGAGGAAAACTTTTATACCGCATCGATGAGAGATAAACAAGAAATCTTTCGATGGCGAAGAGAGTACATAATGCCACTGTGACTCTAATAGCGAAGTACCAGAATACCCTGGTAAGCTATAGTAGTAGAGACACTAGATGTCCTGCATATTAATCCTCATTCTGACTGAGGTAGTTGAAGGTCATGAGAATCCGGCTCTTTCGATGACCTAGTATGATACCGATGCGACTTACTAGTGATCGGTTGGAGAATGAGCGGTATACCTCGTCTCCGCAGGGCATAATGATGTTTGTAAAACATAATCAACCGCGTAGCATAACTGCTTAGGTTGAACTATGAAGAACATTGATTGATATTATATTGCTTATCCTGTTCAAGTATTAGTATACATGTTCTTCATATTCCTTAAATAAAGATGAGCATTTGTTAGTAAACCTGCTGTGAGTAACCTAAATTATCTGCTCATGATATTTCCTTTAATTGCTTTTAACAAAGTTTCTAGCGGAGAGTTATAACTCTCGTTGGGACAATTATTTAAAATTGTCTCACCCCGTAGATTTCTACCTTTAGGTGGACGTCGAGGTCGAAGGAACCAATCTGCAGGTAGACAACAGCAACGACAGCAATTTCAGGAGCAGCAGTGACTCCAGGTGGAAACACTGTGCTGTCTAGTCTTGTAGTCAGAATAGTCTTATGTCGTCTCTGTACACTCAGGTCCTAGGAGTTTGTTGATCTGAGAATTTTGGAATCTTGAGATTTTGTATCATGACGTACATAATCACTCAAGAAGTGATTTATCAGAGATGTAAACAGTTCATCTTACTTTTATAAAAGGAGTTTCAGGTTTTTAAGATCTCGATTTCGAAAAGTTTTAATTTGTCGTGATTTTCGTATTCCGCTGATTAATCGAATCGCTTTCGCTATGTTTATCTCGTGTTTTGGAGATCAGATCCCACAATTAGTGGTATCAGAGCTCTAGGTTCGCTGAGTCTACAGAGACATAGGACTTAGAATGTCAAGTCTATCCTTAGTACTTCTTTCTTATCTAATAGAGTCTTCTGATCCTCTAGAGAAGAAGATAATTAAGGATGTCTGGACCACAGGAGGAGTACGAGGCCAAAAGTAGTGTTGCTGCACCTCGAGAAGGTGCAAGGAACCTAGAAATAGAGCAACCTGCACCTGAGCCACCCGTGGAGCCACCTCAGTTTGACCCAGCTGACATGGGAAACCCATCTGTTCAAACTATGTTTGGGCAGTTTATGACTGCCATGACACATATCACCGATAGGATGCCCATGCCTGCACCTAGGGCACCTGCCCAGCCTGAAGGACAAGGTATCGGTAAGACGTTCGAGTGACTTCGTTGTATAGGAGCAACCGAATACTTTGGAACAGCCGATCCTACAGATGTCGATCTATGGTTAACCGAGTTGGAGAAAGCTTTTATAATCCTCAACATCCCCAAAGGTGAGAAGGTTGTACATGCTGTCTATCTTCTCAAAGGTAGTGCTGGTCACTGGTGGGCCATGGAAGAGCAGAAGAGGCCTAGAATAGAGATATCGTGGGAAGACTTTCGTCGGGAATTTGTCCGCAGATATTTTCCAAAGACCTTCCTGGATGAGAAGATCTCTCAGTTTGAGAGACTGAGACAGGGTATGATGAACATTAGCGAGTATGAGGCTAAGTTCATGGAGTTGTTGCGATTCTGTCCGCATATGGCTACCACAGATGAAGAAAGGATTAGGAGGTTTGAGAAGGGTTTGAAAGCCAACATGACTACTCCCATGTCTGCACTAGAAAACCGGGAGAGATTCTCTACCTTTTTTGAGTCAGTCCGAAGGATAGAAAGATCCGTAATCGAGAAAAGACAAACCCAAAAAAGATATCCATAGTTCTAGGGATCTTCATCTAGATACTTTAAGAAGCCTAGATTCTCTGCACCTACACCTCCACCACCCAGATCGAGTTCTCAGACTCAGTGGTCCCCAAGTAGAGGTAGAGGACGAGGTTTACCACTACAAGAGACTCGCAATTCAGCGTCAATGTCAGTCACAGGACCACCCAGACCACAACAACTGGAAAGAAGCTACTACAACTGTGGGAAGGTGGGACACTTGATGAAGGACTGCAGGTCTAGGCCTGTCAGTATGACACAGTCTCAGAGGCAGAATCAACAAGGATCATAGAGAAGGCAATCTCAAGGAGCAGCTTGAGGACGTGGACAAGCGTCTCAAGCTGGATCATCAGCACCACCTCAACACTAGGCGACAGTGAGGTTCTATGCTATGAACCCACCAGAAGAAGTAGTCAATCCATGGGTTGTGGCAGGTCAGATGGAACTTTTATATTCTGATATGTCTAAATCCTGTGTGGTATCTGTTTTGATCGACCCGGGTGCTACGCACTCTTTTGTCACTCAAAGAGTGATTCGTAACTGCAATATGACAGTTAGACCTAGGGCAGATAGCTTGTTGCTTGAAACTCTGTTGGGAGGATCTGCCGTTTTGTAGGAGGTATGCTCTCCCTGCATCCTCTTCTTTTCTAATCATCGCATTCAAGTGGATCTTATACCACTTGATATGCAAGTATTTAATATAATCCTGGGGATGGATACCTTGGAAAGGTATAGAGTTGTCTTGGATTGTGAATCCAAGTAGGCTGTGTTTGCTGATGAGAGCAATACATGGATCTTTCAAGGAGAGAGAAAGATTCTACCCACCTGTCTTGTGTCAGCTATGGTTGCTAACAAGCTGATGAGGCAAGGATGCTATGCATTCCTGGCACATGTAGTAGATGTTACAAAAGAAGGTCCCAACCCTGCTAAAGTTCCTATAGTCAGGGAATTCAAGGACGTGTTTCTTGAAGAACTTCCAGGTAACCACCGCCTCGGGAAATTGATTTTGAAATCAATTTGGCCCCAGATACGAAACCTATACCCCTGACACCGTATAGGATGGCGCATGCTGAGATGGCAGAACTCAAGAAACAGCTTCAAGAGTTACTTGAGAAAGGTTTTATCCGACCGAGCACTTCACCCTGGGGTGCTTCGGTTTTGTTCGTTAAAAAGAAAGATGGGTCAATGCAGTTGTGCATTGATTATAGACAACTCAATAAAGTAACGATAAAGAATAAGTATCCTCTACCAAGAATTGATGATCTTTTTGACCAGTTGCGTGGTGCAACCGTCTTCTCGAAGATAGACTTGAGGTCAGGATATCATCAACTTCATATTAAGGACAGTGACATACCCAAGTCTGCTTTCAGGACAAGGTATGGTCACTATGAGTTCACAGTTATGTCGTTTGGACTAACTAATGCACCGGCTCCATTTATGGAACTTATGAATAGAATCTTCCGGCCTTTCCTCGATCAGTGTGTTGTTGTCTTCATAGATGACATTCTGATCTATAGTAGAGATGCACAGCAGCATGAACAACATCTTCGTCAAGCTCTAACCTTGCTAAGAGAAAATAAGCTATACGCTAAGTTTAACAAGTGTGAGTTTTGGTTGCCAGAAGTATCTTTCCTTGGTCATGTGGTATCTGCCTCGGGTATTCGAGTTGACCCTAAAAAGATAGAATCTATTCTACAGTGGGAACAACCAAAAACACCGACGGAGATTCGAAGTTTCCTAGGGTTAGCTGGCTACTACCGAAGGTTCATTAAGAACTTTAGTTCTATAGCCTTACCCTTGACTAAGTTAACCCAGAAGAATATTCCTTTTGTCTGGAATGATAAGTGCCAGCAATCTTTCCAGTTGCTGAAGGAGAGATTGACAAGTGCACCTGTGCTTGTGCTACCTGAGCAAGGCAAAGGATACATAATTTTCTGTGATGCCTCCAAGAATGGACTCGGGTGTGTGTTGATGCAGGATAAACAAGTGATTTCTTTTGCTTCCCGACAGCTTAAGAAACACGAAGAGAATTATCCGACACACGATTTAGAGTTAGCTACTGTGGTTCATGCCTTGAAAATCTGGAGACATTATCTTTACGGAGAAACCTTCCATATTTTCACAGATCACAAGAACCTTAAATATATCTTTTCTCAGCATGAACTTAACATGAGGCAACGTCACTGGATGGAGTTAATCAAGGACTACGATTGTACAATAGATTACCATCCAGGAAAGGCCAATGTAGTTGCAGATGCCTTGAGTAGGAAATCAGCAACATCAACTTCTGATAGGACACAACTAAACTCTTTAGTATGCCCTAGGAGAGATATGCTTATCTCCTTAAGGAAAGACAATGTACATATGAAGGTGTCATGGATTGTCGGGTTGTTGGCTGAGATGCATATTAAACCCACCCTAAGAGAGCAGATTAAGGAGGCACAACAAGTTGATATTGCAGTTCAGCAGATCAGATCTGGGTATGGTGATGAGAAGCGAGAAGGTTTTCATGAATCAGATGATCAAGTGGCATGCTATCATGGGAGGATGATAGTACCTGATGTAGATAACCTGAGGAAGTTAGTCCTGGAGGAAGCTCATTCTTCAATGTATGCTATGCATCCAGGAAGCACCAAGATGTATCGAAACTTGAAAGATATGTATTGGTGGCCTGAGATGAAGAAGTACGTAGCTGAGTTTGTTCTGAGGTGTCCAGTGTGTCAGCAAGTTAAAGCTGAACACCAAAAGCCTGCAGGAACAATGCAACCTTTACCCATACCACAGTGGAAGTGGGATCCTGTAACCATGGACTTTGTTGTTGGTCTACCTAGAACAAACAAAGGACATGATTCCATTTGGGTAATTGTTGATAGGTTGACTAAGACAGTGCATTTCTTACCTGTCAAAACAACCTATTCTGCTGAAAGGTTATCCCAGTTATATGTTCAAGAGATAGTGTGTTTGCACGGAGTTCCTGTCACCATAGTTTCTGACAGAGGTCCTCAGTTCACAAGTCGTTTTTGGGAACAGCTTCATAGGGCACTAGGCACCCAGTTAAGGTTTAGTACAGCCTTTCATCCACAGACTGATGGACAGTCGGAAAGAACCATACAGACCTTGGAAGACTTGTTGAGAGCATGTGTTCTCCAGTTTACCGGAAGTTGGGATCTACACCTAAGCTTGATAGAGTTTGCCTATAACAATAGCTATCAGCATAGTATTGATATGGCACCTTATGAAGCCTTGTATGGAAGACGTTGTAGATCACCCTTGTGTTGGTATGATACTGGTGAGTATCAGTTGATAGGACCTGATCTTGTACAGCAAACTACAGAAAAGATTAAGGTAATACAACAACAGATTAAGACTGCACAGGATAGGCAGAAATCTTATGCTGACAAGCGTCGTAGACCTTTAGAGTTCCAGGTTGGAGACAGAGTGTATCTCAAAGTCTCGCCTTGGAAAGGAGTCCTTCATTTTGGAAGGAAAGGGAAGTTAGCTCCTAGATTTATGGGGCCTTATCCAATCATTGAACGAATTGGAAAAGTGGCCTATAAACTAGAGCTGCCACCAGAGATACAAAGGTTACACCCTGTGTTTCACATTTCTATTCTAAGGAAATGTCACCCTGATACTGAGTCGGTTCTACAACCTATGGAGGTAGAATTGAATGATGATATATCTTATGAGGAAGGACCAGTGTCGATCCTTGATAACAGAATTAAAAAGCTAAAGAAGAAAGATATAAGCCTTGTGAAAGTCCTCTGGAACCACCGTGGTGTTGAAGAAGCCACTTGGGAACTAGAGGACGAGATGAGAAGGAAATACCCTGCTCTTTTCTCTTAAGACGTTTTATCGATTTCGGGGACGAAATCCTTGTAAGGGGTGGATAATTTGTAACATCCCTGACCTGGGTTATGAACTAACCCTAGGTGTTTTTCCTAAGTGTGTAATAAAAATCCTTGTGATTATCTTTTGGCATGTAATTAAGTTTCTAAGGAACATATATTCCTTTTTCTATCCCTTTTGAATAATGTTGTAATATTGTTTTGTAATACATGGACCTTGTGCAATTTACCCAATTTAAGGGGTGCAACTTGTAAAATACATCATATAGAACATCTTTTATGACTTTTGACATCATTTAGAGTAATAATGATGAAGAGGTCACTTTCTTTGAATAATCATATAATAAGGAACACCTTTGTAATTAAATCATCAAGATGTAAGTAAGGAGACCCTTGTGTACATATGTACCTTAGTGATAAGTTGACCTTCCTTGCCTTTAGTTCTTGGTTTTAGAAGGAGTTTTACCTTAGAAAGAAGAGGAGGGGCGTGCCTAAAAGAAAGGAAGGACCTAGTTGTGAAAAGGAGAAACTAGTTGTCCTTATTTTGGAAATGACCCCAAGATATATATACACCCTTCCTTTGTTTGTAAAGGAATGTTTCCTTCCCTTCCTTTCTTATTTCCTTGCTTAGACCGACTTAGGACAGAGCTCTGGAGAAGAGGAGAATGGCCAAGTAGTTCTAGGTAATCTTTGATCATCATCTTGCTCAAACTCATGGAGGATATCATGTTACAAGGTTGGTTTGATAGTTTTCTTACTTAGCTTTCTTGTTCTAGCCGACCATCCCCATCTTTTTCTTGAAAGATTGACCTTGGCCGACCTGTGGAGCTCAAGACACCATTAAAGACTTGAAGCTTGGAAGCTTGGAGCTCAAGGAACGACCTTAAGACGGGTTTTATAACTCTAACCCTTAGCTTTGTTATGCATATCTTTGTTCTTGTTTTCTATGATTAGTTCTTCTCCTTCCCCATCCTTCTTTGCACCCTTGCAAGCTTTTTCGTGAAGAACAGACCTTGGTTTCAAGGTTTAAGACAAGGGGCGTTAATACCTATGTGTTTCCTTATCCAACTTTACTAAACGATCTTGGACCAATAGGTCAAACGATCTCACACTCGTTTCAATCCAAACGGGTTCAATAGGTCGGTTTGTCCAAACGGGTTCCAACCCATTTGAGGGTGTTGACCAAGCATTGACCGTTTGGGTTTTCTATTCACAATTATGTAGGCTAATGACCCACCAAAATTGAGGGGTTAACTCCAAAGGAATCGTAGATTGAAGGTCAATCAATTAGGTAATTGAATTGAATTAAGTGCTGTTTTCTAAACTGATTTACTTGAATCTTTGGGCAAACGGGTTCCAACCCATTTGAAGGCATTGACCAAGCATTGACCGTTTGGGATTCCTGTTCATAATATATTGAATTTCATTTCTACCAATAATCATGATCTAATTCTTAACTAATTAAGAGTTGAAGGCATTTCAACACCCTAACCCTAATCGGGTTAAATTTGCTGATTTTCATATAGAATGTGGTGAGTGTTGAGTTGAAGGGCCCAAACGAGTTCAAACCCGTTTGGGGGTTCATCCAAACGGGTTCACACTCGTTTAGTAACACCCCATGACCGTTTGGAGGTCTAAGGTTAAAGAAATGTGATGGTTTCAGGGTCCAATCATAAGATATTGATAAATTGATGAAAAGTGCTGAATTGTAATTTAATTAGGACTCAACCCTTATCAAATCAACTTAATTTTTTGTCAAGCTTTGGGAAAACGGTCTCAAGACCGTTTGGAGATCATCCAAACGACCTCAAGACCGTTTGAACCAAGTTTGGGCCCAATTGGAGGTCAATTGATAGGTTCAACTCTGATTTGACTTACATTGTTGAACATTGATGATTAGCCGATTGGAAACCCTAATTGAGTTAGACTTAACCCTAATTGGTTTTCAATTGAAGGTCAAATTGGTGCCCAATTGGTTGAGGCTCATCCTTTTTGACTCAATTTGTAAAGTGGTTAACATGGTTTGGGCCAATTGAAGGCTTCAACATAAGAAACCCTATTCAAATATAACTTATGTGTCACCTTTATGTTCATGCAGTTTGAACCCAAGTTAGTCCACACTCGTTTGAGTCCAAACGAGTCCACACTCGTTTGAGTCCAAACGAGTCCACACTCGTTTGAGCCCAAATGAGTCTACACTCGTTTGAACTCAAACGGGTTCACACTCGTTTGAACTCAAACGGGTTCACACCCGTTTAGACTCAAATGGGTTCACACCCGTTTAGACTCAAATGGGTCTACAACCGTTTAAGGTCAAGAAGGTCCACACTCATTTAAGGCTCAAATGGGTCCAAGGTCGTTTGAGGTTAAACGAGTTCAAGGTCATTTAAGAATCAAATGGGTCGAAGATTGAAGGTTAAACCCTAAACCAATTGGAGACCTTCAAGGTTGATTATACTTAATCACTTGAAAGTGTAAAAGGTTCAATGATGATCTAATCTAAACCCTAATGGTAACCTAAGATGTTAAGGGACCAAATGATTAATGAATTGACCCATGGTGATGGTCAATGGGTAAATTACCAAAATGCCCTTGAAAGGTTCAATTGAGTGATACTTTGTCCTAACCAAATCCTAATCACTCAATAGTGGTGAATTGGTCTATGTTAATCAAAGAGGACTTAATCTAACCAAATCTAGAGTGGTGTAATCACCATCTACTAGTATGGGGAGAGAGAAAGTACCAATTATGATGGAAACTCAAGTAAAATACCTTCAAAATACATGAATGTGCATGATTAGGGTATGATCCTCCAGATGAGATCATGGAAACCCTAAATATGATAATTGATGAATCTTAATCTTATCTGAGGACTTTAATGATGATGTTTCTCATACATGGTGATGTTATGAGATCAATTCACCAATAGGTGAATAGTAAACCCTAATTCTAGGGTGATGACATGTATTATGAATAGTAAACCCTAATTGATGAAAATCAGGGAAACCTAGCTCTTGTATGAGAAGGGAGATACAACTTCTTTAAATTAGTTATTTATTGTTATTAGTTGATTTAATCATGCAGGTTCCTATATGAGGATAATCATATCCAGGTATGGATGATGATACTATATTCATTAAAAGCATGTTGTTAGCTTTATGAATAGTGACATATATCCTGATGCCTTGTTTATAGCATCTTATGAGATTGATAGGCTGTGAGAGCCATGAATACCATCAAGGTCATGCTTTAAGAGATGACTTGTGATGAGAGTATTGAGAAATGATAATTGATGAGAGTTAGGCTTGTTACATTTAGTATTCTTCCTTCCTAGCTGCTATGTTAATGATTAATGTTTGAGAACTTGTATGATGATAAAAGAATACTAAATTGTACCTAACTAATCAAGTATAATCATACCATGTAGAGCCCTGATCATAGATCCATCATAGTCAGAAGTTATATGATGATGAAACAGGTTTTCCTAAGGGAACTCCTGGAGCACATACTTTTGAGTATGTGGGGTATATGGATGTGTAAAACCTTACATCCTAGTGTGGGAATTGATGTAGATGTATCTTAATCTATCAATCCTTCACTATGTGTTTATGCCGGGGTGATGTAACACTAATCTCTCGAGGAAAACTTTTATACCGCATCGATGAGAGATAAATAAGAAATCTTTCGATGGCGAAGAGAGTACAGAATGCCACTGTGACTTTAATAGCGAAGTACCAGAATACCCAGGTAAGCTATAGTAGTAGAGACACTAGATGTCCTGCATGTTTATCCTCATTCTGACTGAGGTAGTTGAAGGTCATTAGAATCCGGCTCTTTCGATGACCTAGTATGATACCGATGCGACTTACTAGTGATCGGTTGGAGCATGAGCGGTATACCTCATCTCCGTAGGGCATAATGATGTTTGTAAAACATAATCAACCGCATAGCATAACTGCTTAGGTTGAACTATGAAGAACATTGATTGATATTATATTGCTTATCCTGTTCAAGTATTAGTATACATGTTCTTCATATTCCTTAAATAAAGATGAGCATTTGTTAGTAAACCTGCTGTGAGTAACCTAAATTATCTGCTCATGATATTTCCTTTAATTGCTTTTAACAAAGTTTCTGGTGGAGAGTTATAACTCTCACTGGGACAATTATTTAAAATTGTCTCACCCCGTATATTTCTACCTTTAGGTGGACGTTGAGGTCGAAGGAACCAATCTGCAGGTGGACAATAGCAACAGCAGCAATTTCAGGAGCAGCAGTGACTCCAGGTGGAAACACTGTGCTGTCTAGTCTTGTAGTCAGAATAGTCTTATGTCGTCTCTGTACACTCAGGTCCTAGGAGTTTGTTGATCTGAGAATTTTGGAATCTTGAGATTTTGTATCATGACGTACATAATCACTCGAGAAGTGATTTATCAAAGATGTAAACAGTTCATCTTACTTTTATAAAAGGAGTTTCACGTTTTTAAGATCTCAATTTCGAAAAGTTTTAATTTCTTATGATTTTCGTATTCTGCTGATTAATCGAATCGCTTTCGCTATGTTTATCTCGTGTTTTGGAGATCAGAGCCCACAATCAAGGTCAGTGGTGATGACAACTAGTTAAATGGCATTGACAAGAGCTAGCAAGGATGGAGGTGATGACAACACAAACAACATGCAGTGCGAATTGGTAGCACATGGAAGGAGGGTGTCAATTTTTTTACGACAAGCAACGTTAGGAGCTTACAGGAGAAGGATTTTTTGGGCCGGACATGAATGGGGGAAATCTTATTTTATGAGATATTATTGGAAACATAATGTGTAACGACCCCGCCTCCTAGTAACCCATAATTAAGGGATACCAAGAGGTCAGAGTCGTTATCCCAATAAATAGGATCAAAGGTTCGACAAATAATCAATAATTATTATAAAATTCTACCAAACTATACTGAAAGCTGGAATAAAAAATACTTTACATACCTTTTAAAAACTTTGGATATCTAACTTCTATTCACAGCTTATATCTATTCTAACTAATCCTCCTTGCACTTTAATTCTATTTTCATAATATGCCACTTTACTATTTTCCCTTTTCAATATTGTACCTAAAATGCCGACAAACAAAACTTTGGTCAGCATAAATGAATATGTCGGTATGTGGGGACAACCAAAATTTCACATATATTGCTAACAATCTAAGTATCGCAATCAAGTTAATTAACAAGACAATTTACGCTTTCAATGTGACATTCTCCACCACTTTTGCCCTAACCCTGGAATACCCTTTTTAGGGTTTCTCTTTTGCCATTGACTTAAGGCCACCTTCTCCATCCTGAGCTTAGTGCCTGGGGTCACCTCTCATGGTGCCCATTAGTCATGCAATATCATAAGGCCACCTTCTCTATCCTTAGCTTGGTGCCCATGGGTCTTCCCTCTTGGGCTTGACCTCATTGCATCTTACATCCGGGTGGCATGTAGGTGCAATAATACACACTTATATCTTAATTGTGATAATCAATTGACTTTATGATTTGCATATATGAACATCCAAACAGATAGGTTGCATTCAATTTGATTAAACACCTGAGAAATCTCTGTGAAACTAAAGTAGTTAACCATAAATAACCACATACCTATTAGGTAGATTTGGGACAGAATAATCCAATCAATGTAAGAAATCCGATAGACAAGCAAGCACACAGAGAGATCCTGAAATATGCATATAATTTCCTATCATAAATCATGTCATCAAGATATATTAAACCTATCTTGCTTCCTAGGGTTTCTAGTCCACTTTTAGGGTTTCCATTGCAATTTGGGTTTTTCTTGTACTTTTATCACTACAAACCCTAGTTAGGCAAAATTGCTCTTAAACCCTAATGATTCTAACCTATTTCGTTCAACATGCTTAGGATCATCTTCCAACAGCATATTATCACATATATCAAATAAAAAGTGATCTTCTTCTACTTTTATCCTAAATTAGGGTTTCTAAGTGCTTAATCATTCTTATTTGGTGTAAAACCCTAAATCATGCAAGAAACATCTAGATCAGGTTCAAGTTCGTTATTAACTAACCAACAAGTTGTAAATACTCAATTTCAATAATTAAGTAACATGAACTCAACCAATATGCTCAATTAGGGTTTCAAGGTCCATTAAAGCATATTCATGTATATGGAACCTTAAATTAATCAAACTATGCATAAACATAATTGTAACGTCCCAGGATTTGACACCTCGGATAGCATGATCTTATAAGGAATGATTGGACTACCCATATCACCAAGGTGCACCTCCTTTTCAGGGAGTCCATCTCTAAAGAACTCCATAGTTAAGCGTGCTCGGCTTGGAGTAGTACTAGGATGGGTGACCAGTTGGGAAGTTGATCCTGGCTTGTGCGTCTGTGTAGACAAAGTGCACAGTTAAGGCTAGTGGTGGTCTGTGGGGTCAGTCGTCATTCCTAAAACTCTACTAGAGCCTTGGGCAGTGGGCCCGGGCGTTACATTAACCCTAGTGTGGATGATCTCTTTATTTATAGTAGGTGTTTCTAACATTAATTGGGGATTCCGGTGGTAATCAATTCAATTTCTACTCGAAGAGTTAGCCCTTGTGGAATCAGTAATGTAGAAGTTCAACTGAAGTGTTTTGACTCTCAACTTGAATACCCAGGTTGAGAAGTGGTGGTCTGTGGGGCCAGTCGTCATTCCTAAAACTCTACTAGAGCCTTGGGCAGTGGGCCCGGGCGTTACATTAACCCTAGTGTGGATGATCTCTTTATTTATAGTAGGTGTTTCTAACATTAATTGGGGATTCCGGTGGTAATCAATTCAATTTCTACTCGAAGAGTTAGCCCTTGTGGAATCAGTAATGTAGAAGTTCAACTGAAGTGTTTTGACTCTCAACTTGAATACCCAGGTTGAGAAGAGGAGTCTATGTTATCTAGCCAGATGATATAGCCACCAAGTCTAGATGTTACGAGTCCCCTTGTCAAATAGAGCGTTAGTCAGTAGACTTAGAGTCCCAAAACTAAGAGATTAAAAATTCAGATGAAAGAATTTAATGTTCAGTTATAGATGATGTATTGTTTACTTATTCCTAGTTTTTAGTATGTTGATGAATTTCACATTATTTCTCATTTAGTTCAATGTTTAATAATTATCTTATTTCTACTTATATTGCAATCTAGTTAATGAAGAATATGTGCATTATCTAGTCTACTTGGGTGAATTTCCATTCACTAAGCCAGTAGCTCAGACAATATACTGAACAATTTTTTAGGTAACACTGCCGATATGGAGATAGAAACAAATTTCAAAACAATCCTGTCATAGATAGATATTAGTAGTGTTTAAGGTAGATCTTTTTCCCTATTAGGTCCTTTTATTGAAAGAAGAGAGTTTTAAATTATATTGCATAATACTGTGTCATTACTTCCAGAACATGTATTTAGTTATCAAAACTTATGTACTTATACATAACAAGATTTAGTATGAATGCTTTAATGTGTATATTTAAGATTGAAATTAGTTTAGAGGAAATTTGGTTGTTGCACGTACTATGTCAGTTCATGTGATTGAATGTGCCATACATGATAATTTTAAATCAGAAAAAGTTAAGAGTAATTTTTGGATTTGTTTAGTCATTTTATGCCTAATCTCATGATTAGTAATTAATGTGATATGTGAGTGTACCAACTTGGTATAAGATCTTAGGTTGAGTCATTAAGGACCATTAAGTTAGACAGTCACAGTCATAAGTGTGACACAAAGGATGCGATAGGATTATAGATCTAGGAAGTCTGGGCATTTAGATACTATGCTCTGGTATCTGAATACTTAGGCGGACCAATATCAAGCTACTTTATCTATACTTCCCCCTATACCCTAGCTAGGTATACCAAGTGAGGATGGATTAAAGTATCCCTAGAAGTATTATGGTTAGAAGACCAAAAGGTAACATCATAATAAGATCATAAACATAGGATATGATGCAAATCTTGTTGTATACTCTTGATTTGATTTGAAATGAATGGAAATGTTCTTACCTATATGAATCCCAAATTTAATTTTAAGAATAACATGAAAGCTTTATGTACATATAGAATTTACTTTACTTATTATTCATTATTATTGACATAAAGTAGGCCCGAGGTTCTTCATATATGAGTTCTATTAAATGAATGCCCTTTTCATGTGTTTGACATAAATAGGATTTGGTTAACCTCGAGTAGTTCTCAACTTCAAGACTGTAGGTTCGATCTAATCCATTTAGTAGGATGTGTTAATGGGATATAATGACTCCACTCCTATTAACAATCTAAGATTGAACTCTGGATGAAGTAAATCTAGAATGCAATATGAATGTACATACGCTAAGATATTTAGATATAAAGGAATGGGTGGAATAACTAAAATTCAAGTGGAACTAATAATTATATACAAAGTTTTGATAAAACAAGAAACCCTAATTCTATGCATAAAGGAAGAAATATTATAAATTTGGGACACATATTAGCATGCAACATATTACATAATTAAGAACATTTATAATGGGATGATAAGAACCCTTGGTACATCTCGTTAGGGTACATCTAGATTGACAAAAAAAGGAGTCATTTAACCCTAGCACATGGTATAAATGAAAATGAAAGAGGAGATGGTGGGAGTGTAGAAATTGTAGAATTAGTATCAAGGAAGAAATCTTGTTAAGAACAAAATAGAATCTTTAAAACAAGAAACGTAAAGGTTTTTTGTGGTTTCAAAAATGAGGAAAATTAAAGAAAAAAGAGTCTAAAGATAATGAAAATCAGGTTCATTTCGGAATTATGAGAATAAAGATCTCAATAGTTAAAATAAGATGATGAAGGAACAAAAAATGATTCAATTAGGCGATACCTAAAAGTTTGACAATCAAATTAGGAAGAAAATCTTGAATAGGAAGAATTTGGTTATATGAAGAGAATTCATATAAATAACAAACTTAGAGTATTGGATTATATAATGAATTGAAATAATATTATCAAAATTTGAATACAGAAAGGTCAAGGGGAAAAAAGCTAAAAAATATTGAAGGATATATTAATAAAAGCTATTTCTAGAAGGATTGAATTAAAGAGTATTGCGTGGTATATGAAAGATAAGATCATAGTAAGAAATAAGATGAAATAAAGATGGACAACATAGGACTAAACTTGAGAAGGGATATTTGATAAGAGATGGATGTTACAACCCCAATTTTTGGGTTTATTTGGTGAGAAATGTAATTTCTCATATTAAGGATATTTGAACAAATAATGATATAAATTGGTTCAATTAAATGGATTTTGTTTACAATAGCCTTGATGTTTGTGTTGTGGGCTTTATTGGCTATTGGACCGAAATAATAAGAAAATTCAATTAGTGAATGAATAATTGAATATTTGAGAAAAGAAAAGTGGGGAAACCTCTAGAAGGCAAATCCAAAGAGGGATTTCATGCCACATGGGTTCCTTGGGTTACAAGGAGTCCAAAGTTGAAAAGAAAAAGCAATAAGAAAAGAAAGATTAATTAAGTATTTCTTTATTAAGAAAGAAATTGAAAACAATGGTAAAATGTGGAAAATAAGTAGAAAGATGTATAATTGGGTAATCCTTAGAGGAATTTCGTATCCCAAGGATTCCTAATGATAAAAGGAATAATAATGAGGAAAATAAAAGAGAAATAAAGAGAAATACTCAAAAAGAAATATTTTAATAAGAAATACACATGATAATGAAGAGTAATGCATTTAGATGCACCTAGAAGGATAATGAATATCCAATAAAAAGGATTTTGAAATCATAGGTTTTCTTGGGATCCAAGGAGTCCCAATGAAGAAAGTGGAAAGAGAAAATACCAATAAAGTCAAATAATAAGATAATATGATGCATAATGAATAATTATGATGTATTGTTAAAAAGAAGTAGTGTTTCAACAAAAGGAAATATAATTTCGTTGTTAATGGATTAAAATGCAAGAATAATGATAAAAGAGAAAGGATTTTCGTTTATCCAATTATCCATGAAATAAAGCTTAAAAAAAGGATAATGAGGAGAGAGAAGAATACTTCTCCTAGAAGGAATATGAATCCTTTTGGAAAGGGACTCTTTGAGTTGTGTATAAGCTTACCTAGGGCTTTGTTTCTCACCCCTATATAAGGGGTAGAGCTCTAGTTTGAAGGGAAGGAGAACTCCACGTTTCTCCAACCTATTCTCCTTCTTCTTTCCGTCCTAACCCTAATGATGAGGGTTTAACCCTATCCCTGGAGATGAGGAGCCGTGGAAGAGGTACAACAGGGTCGTGCTGCTCCAACAATATCAAGTAGATGCTCAGTGGTCATCCTCC
Source organism: Alisma plantago-aquatica (assembly GCA_963693085.1). Taxonomy (NCBI): domain Eukaryota; kingdom Viridiplantae; phylum Streptophyta; class Magnoliopsida; order Alismatales; family Alismataceae; genus Alisma; species Alisma plantago-aquatica. The sequence goes on along the minus strand of OY856410.1, from coordinate 695,887,725 downwards.
TCCTCCTAGCTACGTGCAGCAGTAGCAGTTAGGCTGCTATGATGGCTGTCGAAGTTTGTCCTGATCACCGACGAAGTGGCCGCCTTGGCCGAGATCAAGAGGTGCCCCGCGTGCGCCATATCATGGCGGAGGCAGAGAGGGAGCTCCCGGCGAAGATCATGCCCCAAGGAGGAAGGGGCAGCCCACGCTTGGCTGCAGGATTGCGGTTGCGCATGGTTCCAGAGGAAGAAGATGACCAAACAAGCTCTGGACGTTTATACCCCTCCGCATGTTAAGGAGCCTGCCGCTTAGTCAGGGGCAAAACTAACTTTGCGTTATGTTTCCTGATTAGCAACGTTGCATGAAGTCGAGCGACGTGGCGCAACCTGATTGGCCAAGTAAGTGAATCCTTGCGAAAATAATTGAAGCTTGATTTCTTTTGCAATTAGAAAAGTAATAGAAGATATCAACTTTAATGTATTAAAGTTTAAAGAACCCTATTTTGAGATGAATAATATATTTACAAGGGTTTAATGGATGATTAAAGTTGATACTAGCCTGTTAATGATAAAAAGGAATATTAGGAACGAAAAGGATGAACTTTGCATATAATTAGTTAATTTAGAGCTTATGTGCATAAATGGGCTTTGAAACCCTAATGTTGGTAAATGCGACTCTTAATGGCTTTAATTATTCAAAATTGTGAAGAAAGATAAGATATAATGATTCTAAGCTATTTCGAGCATTAAAGTTCCTAATTTGTGGATAAATAGCCTTAATATAGAAATTAGGGTTTTTGAATGAATCAAGGTAGAATTAATGATAAATAATGTTCATATGAGTATTAGAGCATAATGAACTAAAAATTGATGATAAACGAGCATAATGACCTTGTCATGGGTTAAAGAGGATAAAAATGGTAGCTTTAATGAAAAGAGGCTTAATGGACTTATATAATGGTGGATTATGCCTTAAATACGAAACTGAGGATTAGATGTTGAGATAATTAGGGTTTGTGATCAATTGCGTTAAATTAGGGTTTAAAATAGTAAAAGATGAAGGGAGGCCCTAATTGCAATAGAAACACTAAAAGTGAATTAGAAACCCTAGGAAGAGAGCTAGGTTTAATGGATCTTGATGACATGAATAATAAAAAGGGAATTATGTGATTATTTCAGGATCTTATTGAAAATGCTTGCTTGCTTGGATTCTTATTTGCACATATATTTCTGTTCAAATCGTCAGATCAGGTATGTGGTTAATTATGAATAACCGCCTTAGTTTCTCGAGGATTTTCCGGATGGTTAATCGCATTGAATGCAAATTATCAGTTTGGATGTTCATACTTGCAAACTATAAAGTCACTATGATTATCACATTAATAATATAAGTATGGATTCTCACACTTACATGCCACCCTGATGGATGATGCCAAAGGTCAGGCCCAGATGGGTAGACCAATGGACATCTTGAGTGGTGACCCCAGGCACCAAGCTCGGGAATGAGAAGGTGGCCTATGATATTGTGTGACTAGTGGGCACCATGAGTGGTGACCCCCAGGCACCAAGCTCAGGATTGAGAAGGTGGCCTTAAGTCATTGGCAAAGGAAACCCTAAGGTGGGTATTCCAGGGTTAGGGCAAAAGCAGTGGAGAATGTCATACTGAAAAGTGTAAATTGGCTTGTTAACTAGTTTGATTGTGATTATTAAATTGTTAGCCATAATTGCAAGATTTTGGTTATTCCCACATACCAGTATATTTCGATATACTGACCGAAGTTTTGTTTGTCGATGTTTTAGGAACAACAATTGAAAGAACAAACAGTAAAGTGACACATTGTGGAAATAAGAAATAAAGTGCTTAGAGGATTAGATAGAATAATTCAAGCTCTGGATAGATAGATTTCCAAAGTTTTCAAAGGTAAGTAAAGTTTTAATTTTATACCAAATTCCAGTTAGTTAGTAGAATTTCATAATTATTATTGATTATTTTTTGAACCTTTGATCCTGTTAATTGAATAACAACTCTGACCTTTCGGTCTCCCTTAATTGGGGGTTACCGGGAGACGGGGTCGTTACAATTGGTATCAGAGCATAGGTTCCTCAATTAATCTTTAATAATTATTAAAATTTTCAAATTATATAGAACCCAAGGGAGTTATTAGAGGATTATCCGAAAGACAGAGGTGTCTAGAAAAGGATCACGACCGAGGGCTGGCAATATTTTCCTCTGCACTGCTAGTCAGAATACGAGGATTCCCGGATCCGTGTGACTGCCTTGCCAAAGTCTTAGGGTATGATTCGAAATAAGATACCTTTAGGACTCTCTCGTCTTGTTCCTCCCTTCTCAACTCAAATTCTATTAAGGACCTTAAGGATTAGGGTTTTCTCTATTTTCCTCACCCTCTTGAGGTATGGGTAAGGTTAATAAGGTCTAAGGAATCCTCCACCAAATTAATGAAAAGCATGTAAATAAGATGTCATGGACATAAGCTTAATAGATTAAGCGCAAACTAAAGAATAGATACATGCTTAGGTCGTATGACACGAGTTGTCATTGCTCTCAGGAGAAACCTAAGGATAGACCTCCTTGGCAGGAGGATGAGTAGAGAGAGTTAGTCTTGGAGGCAGAGGCCTCCATTAAAAGTAGAGACCTAGCACATCCTCTGAGGAAGATGTTAACCCTAACCCTAAGTGGTGGTTATAGAGAGAGATGACATGGTAAGTTAGATGCCATGGTTGACTGGGTGTTTGGATGGACACACCTTGGGATGCCCTACAAGCTATGAGAGGTTGGATGACCTAGCACCTTTGGCAACCCAACCCTGGGAAGGATCGTGCATGTTTGAGCAAAGGATAGCTCCTTCATGGATGAAGTTAGAGAAGAACCTATAGAACCTATAGGCTTATGCAAGTAAGGTATAGCTTGCACCCAGAGTACGTCAGTGGATGGTAGTAGCTTGAAACCCTCTCTAGTATGCATGATGGATGGCTTATGGGACGAGCATAAAGGGCTAGGTATAATCTTGAGCCAAACATGAGTTGAGCATAGGCTTCACCCACATAGGGGTATGCTTGTGAGCTTGAGCATTCATGGAGAGAGGACCTCTAGTAGTATGGCTGGATGTGGAGTTAGCTCTAGAGAGAGAAAGAAAGAACCCAACAAGGAGGTTGGAAGCCTAAAACCTCGAGATATGAGGAACAGTGGGGAGTTGAGGATGATGCGACCTAAGTGGATGATAGTGGTTTCCTTATGCGTGACCCCTGGAGGCTGATGATATCTTGGTTATCTTTAGAGGAAACAAACCCTGGAGAGAGGATGATGCTTCTGGTACCTATGGTTTAAGTAACTACCTGATGGATGAGATAAAGAGTGCCTTAGACCCTGAAGAGGTTTAAGTAACCAGTTGTGAGGTTTTATACCTAGTTGAATGTCCTTGAGGAGGACTCAACTCTGAGGTATTGCTCATATAAAAGGATCATGGGAGTACATGACATACCTTGGCCATGCTTGATTTGTGGTTAAGAGATTGAGCATGAAGTTATCCAAGGGAGAACCTAGGGTTCCTAGGCCTAAGAGGGGAAGCAGTGTATCCGATGCTCATGATGAGATTTGAGTCTCTATAGTTTCGAGCATGGTAATCCTCATGTGTAGAGGTAAAGGAAACCCCTTAAGTTAAGGGTATGTTTGATGAACCCTTCACGACTAAGTTGATCTAATGTCGATGAAAGAGAACAAGTATGACCTAGCATGGTTTAATAGGTGGTCCACTTGGGCCCTAGTAGCTGCTGGGTTAAGCATGCTCATGTAAATATAAACCCTAAGGATGTTTGTGATCTTGTTGTCAAGAGTTGTAGTTTCCTCCCATCCTGGGAGAGGGACCCTTTGGTAGGTTGTATACCATTTTTGCTGGTTTTGAGGTAACCTAAAGAAGTTTAATAGGATCTTGAGAAGCTAAGTGAAAAGTACATGGTATGAGAATGAACTTGTAGGCCCATAGATAACCATCTCTAAGTGCATGTGAATGTGTTACCATGGAGGTAACCGGTATGGGGCCTGAGAAAGGTAGGCAGGTTGCCATGACCCCTATGAAGGGATGAAAGTCAGTCATGAATGCAAAGAGAGATGATGAAGGATTGGGTAAGGTTCTAAGTTGAACATGTACTATAATAGAATCCTAAGTCTGTCCTAGGGTCAGGTAGGGACAAGACCGATGGAAGAAGGAGTTGCCTAATTCTCTAGTTGCACATGACCATAGGGTCAGGAGGTAACATCTATCATTGTATGAGGGCCATGGGTTAGGAGATTGATCACCTTCAGGAACTCATGGGACCCAAAGGGCAGATGAGTAGGGCACTCTCTAAATGCATAAGGGAAGAGGGATGACCCCCAAAAGTGCCGGCACCCTATAGACCCAGAGGAGATGACCAAGGATTGTGTGTAAACTCCAGTAGGTTCGAGACCGGTTTTTCATGGAAGTAATTTTTTTGATATCATGATGTTTGTGATGTGGAGACATGAGTTGCATGTTTCAACTTAGATTTGAAGGTGTACTGGCAAGGTGGGATGTACCATCTCTACTCCTGGAATGGGAAGAACTCTGTATTTGGACGACCACCAAATGCTTATTTCTTCTTGTTATGGGAGTGAGAGATAGGACATTACGCATGCCTTACACCAAGGATAAAGATGATGTAAGTTGGAACGTTGCTACAAGGTATGAGGATAGAGATGATAACATACCTTTGTGGAAGGAATAATACATGGATGGTTTACAAACACTAAGAGAAATAAGGCAGTCATCTTATAAGGATGTTTTTAGCATGAGCTATGTGGAATTTGCAGGTGATACAAGGCTGAGTTTGATCACCATTAGGATGAGCTCAGAGTTTCTTGATGAAGACAAACTTAAGTTTGAGATGGGATGATAAGTAGAATACATGGAGGTGTATGCCTTTAACATTACCTAACACCTAAGGATAAGAAGTGGTAATGAATGCTCTGGTTGAGATATAGCTGCCTAGTTAGATGGAAGCTAGAACAAGTTGAGGTTGTTCGACTAACCCTATGTTTGGAAAGAGGATGTGTTTTGGATAACACACAGATGTAACAAGATATGTTGAACAAGTTAATGGTTGTTTGGTTAGCCAGTTTAGTCCTTGATGTAGTAAAAGGATGGTGATAGAGCCTCAGATACACTTATTTGGATAGGAAGGTAATAAAACCCTTTTGGGAGTGGTTTAGGGTTTACGAGGTATCAAGCTTGAGGAATCATAACAGTATAGGAGGTCATGATATACCTTGGTACTAAAAAGATAGTAAGTGATGGTAGCACTCTGGATGCTTAAAACAAAGTTGCATGTAGCATGTGGCCATGCAAGCCATGAGGTGAAGGACGCATACCGGTAACCCAGTGTATCGATATAGGGGATAAAAGAGTACCTGAGAGGGAATGGGAGTTCATCACTATGGATGTTGTGGTAAGTCTCCCTTTGACTCAGAAGGTCAAGATGCAATATGGGTTATGGTAGATCACCTTACCTAGATAACATGAGAAAGGAAGGAGTATTGTCAAGAGATAGATTCTGTTGAACTACATAAGAGAGAGAGAGAGATGGTTCAACTACACCTTGATACGAGTTCAAAAGTTCTTGAGTATGACCTAAAGGTTCACTTCCATAAGGTGGAAGTAGGTACATGAAGAACTCAGTGTCAGTACCGCTTATCACCCCTAACTAATGGTTAGTATGATCCAGACTAGAGGGTCTGATGAGAGAAAGTGTGCTTGTTTAGGGTGATACAAAGAGGCAGTTCATAAGATGTGATGTTAACCACCATAGCCTTTATCGGGATGCAAGAAGGTGGATGTGTCAGTCACCAGCTCATTATGATGATGTTGGTGAAGGAGGCCTCACGAAGGTCAGAAAAGAACCATAGTGAGTGCAAATGAAGTCACTTTGATCGTGTAATGGCTGAGAGAGAGAGAGCCCATAGACGACATTTGTCGTGAGCTGATGCAAAACAGACTAAAATGCAGTTCACTGTAGGAAAATAGGTGATATGAAAATTCGACCCCTCTAGGCTACAGCTGAGAAACCCGAGTCCCCGATATATGGGTCCATTTGAGATGGATTGGTGGAAAAGGTCGTGTTTAACCTTACCCCTCAAGATAACATGATGTATAATGTATTACATGAGTCTGATCTAGAGAAATATGTGAGGTACCCAAGCCATGTGTTGAGCCCTGAACCTATTCAGCTCTTGAGAGGCTGAAATGTCCTGAGTCACCTATGTGGGTATGATATACCAAGGTGAGAAAGAACTCAGATGGAAGAATATGAGATGATGAAGGTTCTTGGGAAGAACCATGGAAAGGGTGAAGCCACATGGGAGCCATGATGGACATATGAAAGGCTTATCCTGTTTGTTTGCTTGCCTGATGGAATTTTGAGGGCAAAATTCTTATAAGAGGGGAAGGATGTTACAACCCCAATTTTTGGGTTTATTTGGTGAGAAATGTAATTTCTCATATTAAGGATATTTGAACAAATAATGATATAAATTGGTTCGAATAAATGGGTTTTGTTTACAATAGCCTTGATGTTTGTGTTGTGGGCTTTATTGGCTATTGGGCCCAAATAATAAGAAAATTCAATTAGTGAATGAATAATTGAATAATTGAGAAAAGAAAAATGTGGAAACCTCTAGAAGGAAAATCCAAAGAGGGATTTCGTGCCACATGGGTTCCTTGGGTTACAAGGAGTCTAAAGTTGCAAAGAAAAAGCAATAAGAAAAGAAAATATTAATTAAGTATTTCTTTTTTAAGAAAGAAATTGAAAACAGTGGTAAAATGTGGAAAATAAGTAGAAAGATGTATAATTGGGTAATCCTTAGAGGAATTTCGTATCCCAAGCATTCCTAATGATAAAAGGAATAATAATGAGTAAAATAAAATAGAAATAAAGAGAAATCCTCAAAAAGAAATATTTTAATAAGAAATACACATGATAATGAAGAATAATGCATTTAGATGCATCTAGAAGGATAATGAATATCCAATAAAAAGGATTTCGAAATCACAGAGTTTCTTGGGATCCAAGGATTCCCAATGAATAAAGAGGAAAGATAAGATACCAATAAAGTCAAATAAGAAGATAATATGATGCATAATGAATAATTATGCGGTATTGTTAAAAAGAAGTAGTGTTTCAACAAAAGGAAATATAATTTCGTTGTTAATGGATTAAAATGCAAGAATAATGATAAAAGAGAAAGGATTTTCGTTTATCGAATTATCCATGAAATAAAGCTTAAAAAAGGATAATGAGGAGAGAGAAGAATACTTCTCCTAGAAGGAATATGAATCCTTTTAGAAAGGGACTCTTTGAGTTGTGTATAAGCCTACCTAGGGCTTCGTTTCTCACCCCTATATAAGGGGTAGAGCTCTGGTTCGAAGGGAAGGAGAACTCCATGTTTGTCCAACCTATTATCCTTCTTCTTTCCATCCTAACCCTAACGATGAGGGTTTAACCCTATCCCTAGAGACGAGGAGCCGTGGAAGAGGTACACCAGGGTCGTGCTGCTCCCACGATATCAAGTAGACGCTCAATGGTCGTCCTCCTCCTCCTAGCTACGGGCAGCAGTAGCAGTTAGGCTGCTTTGATGGCTGACGGAGTTTGGCCTGATCAGCAATGAAGTGGCCGCCTTGGCAGAGATCCAGAGGTGCCCCGCGTGTGCCAGATCATGGTGGAGGTAGAGAGGGAGCTCCCGACAAAGATCGTGGCCCAAGGAGGAAGGGGCAGCCCACGCTTGGCTATAGGATCGCGACTGCGCAGGGTTCTCGAGGAAGAAGATGACTAAACAAGCTCTGGAAATTTATACCCCTCCTCGGGTTAAGGAGCATGCCGTTTAGTCAGGGGCAAAACTAACTTTGAGTTATGTTTCCTGATTAGCAACGTTGCATGAAGTCGAGCGACGTGGCGCAACCTGATTGGCCAAGTAAGTGAATCCTTGTGAAAATCATATCTAATAAATAGTAGCTCGGATGAAAAATTTTATACATGAATTTTGCTCAGAAAAATGAGGGGAATCCATTAAAAATATAATTGAATCTTGTTTTCTTTTGCAATTCGAAAAGTAATAGAAGATATCAACTTTAATGTATTAATGTTTAAAGAACCCTATTTTGAGATGAATAATATATTTACAAGGGTTTAATGGATGATTAAAGTTGATAATGGCATGTTAATGATAAAAAAGAACATTAGGAACTAAAAGGATGAACTTTGCATATAATTAGTTAATTTAGAGCTTATGTGCATAAATGGGCTTTAATGGGCCTTGAAACCCTAATGTTGGTAAATGCGACTCTTAATGGCTTTAATTATTCAAAATAGTGAACAAAGATAAGATATAATGATTCTAAGATATTTCGAGCATTAAAGTTCCTAATTTGTGGATAAATAGCCTTAATATAGAAATTAGGGTTTTTGAATGAATCAAGGTAGAATTAATGATAAATAACATTCATATGAGTATTAGAGCATAATGAACTACAAATTGATGATAAACGAGCATAATGACCTTGTCATGGGTTAAAGAGGATAAAAATGGTAGCTTTAATGAAAAGAGGCTTAATGGACTTATATAATGGTGGATTATGCCTTAAATCCGAAACTGAGGATTAGATGTTGAGATAATTAGGGTTTGTGATCAATTGCGTTAAATTAGGGTTTAAAATAGTAAAAGATGAAGGGAAGCCCTAATTGCAATAGAAACCCTAGGAAGCGAGCTAGGTTTAATGGATCTTGATGACATGAATAATAAAAAGGGAATTACATGATTATTTCAGGATCTTATTGAAAATGCTTGCTTGCTTGGATTCTTATTTGCACGGATATTTCTATTCAAATTGTCAGATCAGGTATGTGGTTAATTATGAATAACCGCCTTAGTTTCTCGAGGATTTTTCGGATGTTTATTCGCATTGAATGCAAATTATCAGTTTGGATGTTCATACTTGCAAACTATAAAGTCACTATGATTATCACATTAATAATAGAAGTATGGATTATCGCAATTACATGCTACCCTGATGGATGATGCCAAAGATCAGGCCCAGATGGGTAGACCAATGGACACCTTGAGTGGTGACCCTAGGCACCAAACTTAGGAATGAGAAGGTGGCCTATGATATTGCGTGACTAGTGGGCACCATGAGTGGTGACCCCCAGGCACCAAGCTCAGGATTGAGAAGGTGGCCTTAAGTCATTGGCAAAGGAAACCCTAAGGTGGGTATGCCAGGGTTAGGGAAAAAGCGGTGGAGAATGTCATACTGAAAAGTATAAATTGGCTGGTTAACTAATTTGATTGTGATTATTAAATTGTTAGACATAATTGCAAGATTTTGGTTGTTCCCACATACCAGTATATTTCGATATACTGACCGAAGTTTTGTTTTTCGGCATTTTAGGAACAACAATTGAAAGAACAAACAGTAAAGTGACACATTGTGGAAATAAGAAATAAAGTGCAAGGAGGATTAGATAGAATAATTCAAGCTCTGGATAGATAGATTTCCAAAGTTTTCAAAGGTAAGTAAAGTTTTAATTTTATACCAAATTCTAGTTAGTTAGTAGAATTTCATAATTATTATTGATTATTTGTCAAACCTTTGATCCTGTTAATTGAATAACGGCTCTGACCTTTCAGTCTCCCTTAATTGGGGGTTACCGGGAGATGGGGTCGTTACAATGGATGTGAAGATATGTGCTAAGAATGGTTGTCTTTGCTCATATTTAAAATTTATGACATTTTAGAGTAATTATTTTGATTTCTCTTTCATACATTTCAATGGATTCCTTGTGACTGTATGTGATTAGGAAAGATAATCATGTTGTTGAGCAAAAGATTAAGCTACATGAATATGAACATTGGGACCAACATACGAGTTTAGTGTTGAAAAGAAAAGTTAGACCCTAATGCAAACTATATGGCTCGGATAAAATATATGCTATCTATAGAGCATAAATATATATCCTCTAAGGAGAATGATCATTTAGAAATCAAAGTATGAAATTCGTTAAGAGATACTAAGAAAGATAATTATATAATTTTATAATCATACTAATAAATGAGAACTAAAAGAAAAAGTTAATAATGTTCGACGAAAGGTATAGAATATGACATGAAGATGATACAAAGTATATGAAAGCTGACATAAGAAAAGTGGTATGTGGATGTTAAGATCAGAATAACTTTGTTTATAGAAGGTAATGTGAAGAGTGAGAAATATGAAATAAATGTATTTGAAAAATATAAAATAGATTTGAATATGAGAAAAGTACAAATCGAATGCTCCATTGGTTGAAAGATATATAATCTTAGTTTTATACATATTCTCCTTTTCTATGTATTCCTTACTTGAGAAGAAAATAAAAGAAATATACCATGAAAATGAATCAATGATTAATAAGAGAATTGTACAATTAGACTAATTGAATACAAATGTAAAAGTTGAGAATTAGTGGGGTATGAGATAAGGATTTATAATTTGCATGCAACCATATTTAGGACAAGTTTATATGGAAGAGACATATGAGAAGTTAATACATTGAGAGTTAAGTTCCTAACAATACTTAGGATAAACAAAAACACATATATTTAGATAACTACAACACATATTCCTCATTGTCTGAAGATCCTTGGAATTCATGTATTCTTCAAACCTATAGAACCTATGGATATTCTTGAGATATCTTATATCCATATTAGATAAGTTTTGTATCCATTCTTATTGAATATTAAACAATCTCTAGAAATGATTTCTATATAAGATGGGTTGGTACTATAGTATTTGTACACCATATTTATCCTTCATCTCTGTCATACTTAGTTATTTTACTATCACTCCTTAGCCATGGATAGCTGTAATAGTGATAACTACAAGTTTACCTATCAATACCATAGTAAGAATTAATTAGTTGAGCATCTAATCTTCCCAGTTGATTGGTGTATTGGAGTCTAAGATAATGACACAAGTACAACAAAGCTTGATTGTGTTCTATGGAACTACCTTACTATATTATTATTGTTTCTCTAATCAGAAATCCAAATAGAGATGGTTTGGCAGCGTGATTAAATGTAAGATATAAAAAATTGAAATAGAGATCAAATATTTTGAATTAAGAATTCAAGATAGAAAAATAAAATTATACATAAATTTGATATAATATGACCCAAAGAAATGAAACTAATCTTGATTTGTAAATATTAAAAAATAAAAATTGAGAAAAGTTCATAATTTAGAAGCAACAACTGAGTAAATATCATCAAAATAATGCTAAATATAGATATAAATACAAATTATGGTACTGCCCCTATATATGGCAAATTGCAAGTTAAAAACTATGGTAGAGATAATAAACAAGATTATGAGAAATGGTACCCTTGATTAGAATGCAAAAATTATGAGAAATTTGATATCCTTCTTATATTAATAAATTAGTACTAATACCCAATAAATACCCAAAATCCAATAAATAAGGTGTGATGATAAAGAAGGATAACTCAAATAACAAAATGGTGTGAGAGTCATTTGACAACACATAAATTTATCTTTGATTCTTCTCTTAGATTTTGAGGGTGAAATCCTGAAAGGATGGGGCATTTGTCAAACCTTAAATCCTAATTAACCTTTAATCTACATTTTCCCACAAAGTAGTCTAGTTTTCCAAATTAGTCTAAAGATCATGATTCTTTTCTTGATTGATTTATTAACATGTTATATACTAATATTGGTTGACTAGACATGATTTGGGTAGACAAAACCCTAGACATGTTGAAATTAGGATTTATATCTTGATATTTTTTTAAAATAGATTAAAATGATGGATTTATGGTAAATCAAATTTTAAATTAATTTTCACTACTTATAAATGATATTAAACTACTAGTTAGCTCTATAATTAAATTGAGTCTATAAAATTTTATGGATATTTATTTGGAGGTCAAACACTCAACATATGCCCAATTATTGGTCTCATAAATAAAATGTAAAGGAAAATTTCAATTATGGATCTCTTTGTAAAATACTCAACTATCTCCAATGTTGTTATCAGTCTAATTTGACTTGAAAACTCAAAATCCACAATCATTCCCTAAAATTTTCTTGTTGAAGGTAGATTGATGATTTTGAGTGGATTTGGGTGGATGTTGCCTAGGGTTGATCTAGCTCAAGTTCATCCCCATATTCAAGTAGAATCTAGTTTGTTCTTTGATTCTCTTATTCTTGATTTCACATTTACTTAATTCTCTTGGCATGGTTGAAATGTTACTGAAAGTGGAGAAAAATCCTAATCTATCCATCTTATCTCTCTTTTCTCATGCTTTCATCTAGGAAGGATACTAAATTATGGATTTTGTGGTGATTTTCAACTTTAGAGAAGTTTGGTGGAACTTTATGTAAAATTATTAACTCACCTTCTTGGAACAAGAGAGGAGGTATTTCACCTACTTATTACAATAAGGTTGAGTGGATTTACACCCATTTGGATATTTAAGTATGCAATGAACTCAATCAATTAGAGCTACTTCATGAAAAGCATGCAACAGACTCAATTTGAGCTACTTGATGCAAAGAGAGTGAATTTGGTTGATTTTTTGGTGAAATGGGGATTTTATTATGATTTTTTTGGAAATAGGTAAATAGTATTGCCAAAAGACTGTATAGCAATCTATACACAAACAAAGGCCACAACCACCAACAGATCAGGGGAATTATCTACATAAAACCCCAATCCACACAAACAAAGAATCCAACGACCACCAACTGACCAGGGGTATTATCTACAAAAACCCCAGTACATTTTAGAGCTTGAGCTCAGGTTAGAGATCATTTCAGGCCTAACAAAAAACGCCCAACACATGTACCTACTAATACTCTTCAACAGGAAGTTAAGGCTCAAAGAACCCCTATTATGTATCCTCTTATTTCTTTCTCTCCAAACGTGATAGCAGACGCACGAGAGGAACAAGCCACCCAAGCTGAACTCCTTAGGCCTGCAAAAGTGAGTAAGGAACGAGTTGATAGCATCATCAATATTGTTGGGCACATGGTGTCCCCATTCATTACGTAGGCATGTGATCTGCCATAAATTTTTAGTGAACTGGCACTCAAAAAACAAATGTTCTTTCGACTCTGCCTCCATGTTGTAAAGGAAACATTTGTTATTAATCTGAATACCCCAACCCTGCAATCTGTCATACGTGGGTAATCTGTCTAGCTTGGCTCTATACAAGAGTGTGCTCCATTTGGGGCAGTGGAATTGACCCCAAAGAACATGGAACCATGACATATCAGGCTCAACACTAATGTTGATGCTGGGTACTGTAGTAAAGGAACTAGCAAGACCCAGAGAATCAACATGCGGCATCCCCGAGTTATCGCTGACCTGGTTACACATCTTCCTCCATATCCTGGAAGGGTTGGAGCCACCCGCCAGGATAAGGGCAGGTCCGTATCTTTTTTTTATCCAAAGGACCCAAACATTATTAGCCTGATTGCAGAATTTGTCAATGAGCTTCCTCGTGCAAGCCTCCATGATTTTGTGACCATTTGTAATTTGTAGCCCACCTTTCTTATACGGTTTGGCCATATTGCACCATGCGACACCATGGTTGCGTCCTCCCCACAAAAAAGATGCAAACATAGCTTTGATTCTATTCAGACAGACCATCGAAATGTCACACAAATCTCCCCAATATCTCACCATGCTCTGGATGACAGTTCTAATTAAAACCATGCGACTAGCCATGGAAATGTTGATTCCAGACCATTTATCCACTTTGTCCTTGATTTTGTCCACCAGCATACTGAACTCTTTCACCGTACCTCTGCCTCCCTTGATGGGCACACCCAGATATCTCGTCGGCCACACGCCCCTCTTGACTCCCATGGCAGTTTTAAGTCTACCTCTTCTCGAATCACAAGATTTAGAGTTGAAAATGTGGGATTTCAGCGCGCTAATGTACATCCTGGTGGCACGACCAAAATTGATGAGAACCTTCTTGTAAGATTTTAAACGGCTGACATGTCCCGCCGAGAAAAGAAGCACATCGTCAACGAAAATTAGGTGTGTCATCACCTTGCAGCCTTTAACACTGAAGCTTTCAATTCTGCCCCTAGCTTCTTCCACCTTGATAGCTTTAGTGAGCCCCTCCATCATAATTGTGAACAACAAAGGAGACAATGGATCTCCTTGTCTCAGTCCATTAGTAGCCTGGAACAACCCAATATGTGTGCCATTTACCAACACAGAAAAAGAAGTCGTCTCTATGCATTCTTTCAGCCAATTAACCCAGGTATTCAAGAAATTCATAGATTGCATGATCCGCCACATGGCATCCCAATTCACTGAGTTATACACCTTCTTAATATCGATTTTGATACAGGTTTTAGATGAGGATCTTGGTTTATTGAAGTCCACCAAAAATTCATTGGCTAGCAAAGCACAATCTGCTATCTGTCTCCCTTTGATAAAAGCATTTTGTTCGGCTGATATGATACTCGGGAGAATCTTTTTCAGTTTACCAGCAAGCACCTTGGATATAATCTTATACAGAACTGAGAAGTAGGCTATAGGTCTATAGTCACCTATTGAGAAAGCCTGCTTAGACTTGGGAATCAATTTTATAAAGGCGTGATTGACTGCTCTGACCATACGACCTCCATTAAAGAACCATTTAACGACTTTGCAAACCTCGGCTCCTATGAGGTACCGCATCTTCTGGTAAAATCTACTGTTGAACCCTTCAGGTCCCGACACTTTCGAATAGTGAATGGAGTAAGCACCAACTTTAATTTCCTCATCCTCCACCCTCTTGCACAACTCATCATTCATGTTAGCATTGATTCTAGCTCCAGGAATATGCTCATCTTTAAAGCTAGAGCAAATGATATTCTGGTTATAGAGCTTCTGGAAAAACTCGACAGCCTCAAAGGCAATCTCATTCTTCCCCCATACAGACTGGCCCTCTTCATTAATTAGCTCATGTATGGTCTCCAACATCTCTTTCTTCTTAACAGCACTATGGTAAACTTTAGAGTTACGGTCTCCATCAGCTACCCATCTCATCCGACTCCTCTGCCAATAGAACAGTTCATTCCCTTTTTCCAACTGTATCAGTCTATTTTCTTCTTTACTTTCATCATCAATTGCTTGGTTATCCAGCGGACTCAGTCTGGTTTTGAGCGTGACCCTGTTATAGCTGTCCACAACCTCCCTGGTCAAGTTAGGCAAGTTAACCTTGTCTTTAGCCCATTTCTTCCACGCCTTCTTTGTCCTTTGCATCTTCTTGAGCACAATATACAACGGGTTACCCTCTATCTCAGTAGCCCAATTCTCCTCTACAATAGCATTAAATCTTGGCCAGTCACACCACAGATTAAGAAACCTGAATGGTTTGGGAGACAAAGGATAATTAACAAGTTCAAGTCTCATCCAAGAATGGTCACTGAAAGGATGTGATCCTAGCTTCATACAAGCATGGGGGAAGATATTCAGCCATTGTTCATTAACCAACCCTCTATCCAGGTGACTCATAATTCTCCTACTTATGTTTTGCTTGTTAGTCCAAGTGGTGATGCCCCCGACAGTGGGCAGTTCCAGAAGCTTGGCTTCGTCCATGGTATCATTGAAAGAAGCCATGATTCTTTCGGGAATAGGCAGACCCCCTTTCTTCTCTCTAGCATGTCGGACATTGTTGAAATCGCCAAGAACAAGCCATGGGATTTCATTTTGAGCAACCCCTCTAATATCCTACCATTAGCTTTTCCGGTCACACTCCAGATTTTCACCATAGACTCCAGTGATGATCCCTGAGAACCCTCCTCCATTGAAACAACTCACCGTAGCTGCTTGGTCAGAAATATGTATAGTCTCCACCCTCCATATAAGAGGATTCCAGCCCACAACAATTCTGCCCCTCCACTTCATTCAGGTTATCAATGGTTTGCCATGAGTCAGGAAAGATAGAATTAACCCGACTCCCTTCCGCTCTCCTAATCTTTGTTTCAAAGCAGAAGACTAGGTCCACCTTCATCTCAAGTAGAATCGACTTGAGTCTTCTCTGCATCCCAGGCAAGGACGCCCCTCGCACATTCCATGCGAGGATGGAAATCTAAATGCCTTTGGAGCAGCTCCCTTCTCCGGAGCCACTGCCATTCTTCTTCTTCTTGGTTGTGTTCCGAGTGTGTCTCAGACTTCGGCCTATGGTGTGAACCTCCATGATACCTTCATCACCCATGTCCTCCAGAACAGCAAAGGGGTTCTCACCCCCTCAGTCAGTACCCTTATCAGCTGCAGTAGAAGTAAGAGGACCACCCACAGAGTTGATGTTGTCTTCTGGTTCTTCTCTTCTCTCAGACAAATTCTCAATCACCTCGCCCTCTTCCCTTTCCTTCAAATGGTCTTCAACGCTTTCATGGTCGTCAGTCATATGAATAACCAGAGACGCAACACTCTTCTCGCTGGCCATCACCGGGATCACATTGACAACCAACTCCTTTTCTTTCCTCTTCTGATTGGGAGGTCTTGACTTACCAGTCTGTCGTTGTCGTCCCTTCGCAGGCTCGGGCACAATAGGTGGCTCGGCAGTAGTGTCCTTCCTAGCTCCTGGGCATTATCCTGCTCCATGCCCAAAAACCTTGCATTCAACACATCGATCAGGTAGAGCTTCATATCTCACCTTGACTTCCCACTCCTCACCATTTGGCAGTTCGACCATCACTTCTGGGGGCAGTTCGGTGCTAGCGGAGATGTCAACACAGAACCTGGTGCACCCCATGGTAGTACCATCATACCTCCTGTCCATTGCACGTAGAACGCCAATGGCATTGGCGATCACTGCGATGGCCCGGGGAGTCCAGTGTCTCGCGACATTAGGGAGCGAAACCCACACAGGGGCAGTGGTGAAGGCCGCCCACAGAGTGTCCGCTTCCCTCATCCATTTCCTCACGAGAAAGAGCTGATCGTCGAAAAACCACAGTTCTCCTGACATGGCCTTCTTCAGGTCCACTTCACTGGCGAATCAGGCTAGAAAAAGCCCGCCGTCGAGCGTGAACAGCTCCATCACACCCCGCGGTCTCCAGAACCGGAGCATCCACCCTCTAAGTTGCAAAGGGTGGCATTTCTTTCCCAAGATTTGGATGATTGCCGAATGCTTATGGTAATCCTCCATCTCCTCGAGAATGTTGCTAGTTATCTTCATCCACAACCTCTGGTGCCCTTCTCTCCTGAAGGGGATTTTGGGGTCTTCATCGCCAGCGCACCGCAAAGTCGGGGGAGGTCCGATCACCACTCACACCCATTCACCCGCCACCGTGACATCAGTGGCAGGAGAGAACCAAGCATCTTTCTCAGTCGAGGAGGAGGTCGAGCCAGGGATGATAGCAGCAGGGGGGTCCAGCGCCCCCGCCCGCCATGGATCACCCGACCTAGGGAGCAAGAGAGAAGGTGCGTCCTAGAGAGAAGGCAGAGCGCACAAATTAGGGTTTCAATTTTATTATGAAATTTAGGATTCATACTTATTTGATAGAAATTTTCTAATATGAAACCTTCTTGAAATAACTTTTGTGTTATAGATTCATTTTTTTAATTATCAAATCTCATGTTTTCATCAACTTTTGCCCTAATTTGATAGGTTATGGTCATTTAAGGTGAAAATAACTCAAAACTTCATATTTTGAGATGGAATGTTATACACTACTCTAAAATGATTTATATGATAGGAAATGATTTATGTTTATTCTACTTGAGATCTATACTTCCAGTAATCACTTTCTTTGTTTAAAATTAATTTTTATAGACTTTTTATAAGATTTTGGTGAAATTAAAAGTGAGTGGAATTTATCCTTTAGCCATGGTTTTCACAAATCAAAACCAAAAAATGAATAACATGATTTTATATTCTTCTAGTTTAGTTTTTATCACTCAGTGAGCACTCGACAAGATTTTTAAGACATATATGATCTAAATAGCTAGAAAACTTGATTGAGAGTGAATCATTTCTGTTCTATAAAAAGTTTACATGATTTGTATGACTTTCAAACATAGTATATACAATTTCACCGATGTATCCAAGTATGCCCTAAATCTTCTGTAGTGAAACTCATGATAAAGTGTACTATTAGATATCTTGATTCCTTTGGGTTATGAATTCAGATGATAAAATGAATACCCTTTCAACGTTATTTACTTGATGATCAGTTTAGCTAGTTCAAGCTATTCACAATTTTACATACAAGTAGTTCACTATAATTTAGTTAGATCATATCAACAATATTTAGTATGAAAGATCAATCATTCCATTATAGCATAACACATTTCAGTATATTCATATATGTTCATATTATTAAGTTCAAGTGAAATACAATGTTGAGAATATGAAATTTGGTTGTATTATTTTTTAGAATACAGGAAGTAGATATAATTGTTCATTATTGTTATCAGTAGTGAAATATAGTGCACAATGCGGAAAGATTTAGGTACTAGTTAAATATAAGAAAATCTTAGTAGAACATTGTGTATTGCACTAAAGAATAAATAAGAGCTTAGATCTCGTGGACAATGTTGATTCCTTACAGAGGTGTACACCACAATATAGGAAATGGCATACCCAATGACAATGTCCAAGAGAGGAAGTTGGAGCATTCCAATAGGTTAATAGGGGTTAATACTGGTATGAACAACCACTTGGTTTATAGTAGGGATATCCAACGTTAACTTGGAATTCCGTGGGCACCTAGTTTAATTACTACTTAATGAGTCAGACTTTGTGGAACCACTAATGTAGATAGTTTCAACCAGAGTGTTTTGACTATCTGCCTAAGTACTTATGTTTATAGGAGGAGTGCATATTATCCGACCAACTGATATAGCTATCAAGGCATACATGGCAAGCCCTGTTGCAAACTGGGGAGCTAGTTAGTAGACTTAGAGTCTTAAGTCTACTATAAGTCTTATATAGTGAACCCGTAGCTTGCTATGATTCTTTCATGTTGTTTTACACTTCATGTGGATCTGGGGTATTAAAAATACAACTAAATGATTAAGAAGTTAGAATCATGAATCTATTTTTTGGTTATTTATATTAAGTAATTAGATATAAAAATGTATTGTTTACTTATTCTCAATGTTTTAGTATGATTAGGAATTTTACGATATTGCTCATTTAGTTAAATATTTATTAACATGATTTTATATACTTATGTTTTAGTTCTCTTAATAGACAATATATAATTTGGACTTCTTGTATAAGTTCCATTTATTGAACCACTAGCTCACACACTCTACTAAACAAATATTTAGATAACACTACTAATATGGATATAACAATCGATTTCATAAGAGTCCTATCATAGAAGGATGTTAGTAGTAATTTAAGATAGAATTAGTCAATTTGGGTCCCTGTCTACTCTAGATCCTTGTATAGAAAGAAGAGAGTTGTAAATGATATTGCATAATATTGAGTAATTACTGCCAGAACATGTATTTAGCTACTAAAACGTGTGTACTTTTAAATATCAAAATTAATATGAATTCCTTAGTGTGTATCTTTAAGATTGTAATTATCTTAGGAAATCTGGTTGTATACATGTGCTATGTCAGTTCACGTGATTGAATGTGTCATATATGGGATTTTTCAATTGGAAAAAACTTAAAAATAATGTTTTGGCTTTGTTTAGTCCTTATTTGATGCCCTAATCTCATGATTAGTAAAAATGTGAGATACGGGTGTAATAATAACCCTTTACAACCAACTCTTCCTCACCCCTATAAATATTGAACTTATCTATATTTATTCTCAAGTACAGACGAATGTTCTTTACGATAGTCCAATGACCTTCATTGGGTTCTTATTGGTACATATTCATCATGCTTACACCATATGATACATCAAGACATGTACGTACCAATGCACACATGATAGACCAAGTATAGAGGAATACAAAATCTTACTCATGCATGCCCTCTCTCCTGAAGAGTTATGACATTGAGCTCTAGAGAGACTTATTCCATGAGACATTGTTAAGTTTCCTCTCAAACTCTAGAAAGCCCATTTTCACTCTATGGGTTCTCATTGGTATATGTTCATGATGCTTACACCATATGATACATCAAGACATGTACGTACCAATGCACACATGATAGACCAATTATAGAGGAAAACAAAATATTACCCATGCATGCCCTCTCTTCCAAAGAGTTCATACGTTGACATCTAGAGAGACTTATTCCATCAGACATGGTTGAGTTTCCTCTCTTAAACTCTGGAAAATCCATTTTCACCCTATGGGTTTTACTCCTTCAAAGTATCTACCAAGGTCCATACCTTGTTGGTATACATGGAGTCCATCTTAGATCTCATGGATTCGAGACATGTCTTAGAAATTTGGTCCCTTAATAGTATCATTATAGGTTTTTATTCATCATCATCCGTAACGAACATGTTTCCTATTGCGTCATGATAAATACATATATCTATATCTCAAGACGTGTCCAATTAGGCCTTTGAGGTTCTTGTGTTACATGAGGAACTTAAGATCCCACAATAGCTTATGATTCTTCTTGATCCTTATTTACCTTCATGGATTTGGTTTTTTGATCTTGAACATTTTTGAGTTCTATTTCCTCCCATGGGTTCCTTTGGAAATAAACTACATTCAAGGAGTAGAACAATTCTAGAAGAAAAAAAATTTTAGATGGAATACATAAGTAATATCCCTTGGTTTCCTCAGGATATGCAAAAAATTGACACTTGTCCAATTTGGGTGCAACATTTTCAACATACTATTTTCTTATATAAGATTCACATCCCCAAATCTTTGTAAAAGACACATTGGTATGTTTCCCATTCTATATATCATAATGACTTTTGAACCAATTTAGAAGGTGCATGACTAAGAGTAAATGTTGTAGTTTCAAAAGTATATACCGATAAGTAAGTTGTTGTCTAAACAAATTCATCATTTATGGTAGCACGTCTAACAAGGTGTGATTCCTCCTTTTTGACACACCATTTTTTCGTGCCATTCTATTTGGAGTCCATTTTGATACAATTCCAAGGTCTGTCACAAGAGCCTCAAACTCTTGGCTCAAGTATTCACCACCATGGCTGATCAAAGTGCTTTGATATTCTTGCCAAGTTGATTATGTACTTAATCCATGAATAACTTTAACATTTGAATAGATTTTGACTTGTTTTTCATTAGATACAAATTGAGATGTCTACTAAGATCATCAATAAATGTGATGAAATATTAATACCCACATATGGTACATGTGCCAAAAGGTCCACATATGATAGTATGTAAGAGTCTCAATAAATCACTCACCCTCTCATTGTTACAAGTAAGAGGAGTTTTTTTCATATTGATAGATAAACAAGATTCACCTTTGTCTCGTAAAGACTCAATCTTTATGATAAAATATTTACAAAATGTATCAAAAGTACAAAACAAATCTTTATTATAATCATAATTTTACATTAGAGTTGTGGAAGCATTAAACATAAATTTATAAGATTTATAATAGACATTCATTCCTAACTACTCTTCAACAGGCGATAGCTCATGCATGTCTCTCCTTTGTGAATCATCGATGAGTTTCAGGAGGGAAAAAAAACATGGACCCCATGAAGGGAAAATATAGGTCAGCTACGTTGGTACTAAATCTAATTAGTGAGCTATTTTAAAAATAAAGAGTTATGAGATCAAATCTACGTAAGCTTGTATGGTGGACGATGGGAATAATAAAAGATAATATAGTTACCATGCTAATTTAAAAAGGTACAATAATTCAAAGTGGCAACTAGAAAACAATAAAGAGATTCTTAAAACTAATATCAAGATTTCAAAATGGAATGATTTTTCTCAAAAATAATATCAAGATATTAAGTATTCAAAATGAAAAGATTTATCCATTGGAATAATCAATATAATATTTTGTATTCACCAGTGGCTAGGTTCCTAGTGTTCTCTCCTCTATGAGAGAAACACTTTTGCATGTGGGGGTAACCTGTATTGGGGGACCTCTAATTGTCTACTATCCACTATGTAGGGTTGGGGGATATCACCCGCCGAATCTAATGAGACAAAGCTCTTAGCCAATATTTTGAATTTTTGTACTAATATCAAAACCAACAAATATTTCAATTATTCAACAATGTTGAACCTTCAATTTCGTCATGGTGACCTTCAACAAGAAGGAGGAAATAGGGAGGTTTAGCACTAAGGGTGAATTGCAAGTCTGATGTAGATGGAGGAAGAAGTGGTAGGTTTCTGAGAACTAAGCAGACGACGACACATTTGGGAGGTTGCAAGTCTCTTAGATCAAACTTCTTATATACACTAGGATTTATATAGGGTTGGGTATGAGTGGTTTTCCTATGTCTTTGCTTCTCCAATGCTGAGATAAGCTGGTCGCAAGAGGGTGTCACAATCTGTAATGGATGGTTGTTGTCTTCTAGCTAGCCAACAAAAGGGTGATGGTGGATCTGTACTAGGGTTTAGGTCATCAAAGAATTTGATCATTGGATAGAATAAGGATCTTCATAGGTGGAGGAATAAAGAGAACCAGAAGGAATCAGTACGGAAGGGAGAAGACCCTACGGGGGTCCTGGCCGTCAAAGCCTCGTTTGACATGCACTTTATTTTTTTTCTTTTTTTCTTCTTCTTTTTTTTTCTCTTGAATCCTCATATTCAATATTTCATAACTCTTAAGTTACACTCCTTTTGACCCAAAAAAAATTCCATTTCTTCAAGTTGTCTGGATCTAAATTTTAGAAATAGCACTTCTTATGTTGTTTTATTTCAATGTGGATAATAAGTATACTTTCTTCATTAGTATAAAAGTGATTATCTAATTATCACAACTATGTTTTTAGTGATCCAGTGCCAAGCATTTATAATTGAGTTCAATTCTTCAACTTTGGGTCCCAATCGGAATGAATAGATAAAAATGTGGACAAATTGCATTTTGGTACTCAAATTTCAAGATAGTTTTATGAAGTAAAAATTTGAATGGAGAATTTAGCTAAAGAGGTTTTCAGTGTGACTAGATTATGAATAATAGCTCAGAAAATTAAATTTAGTACCAAAGTCTTGTATGTTACAACTCTCCACCCCTTAAATATGATTTAGTCCTTGAAATCAAGACGACTAAGATCTATCCAAAGATAAATCTCGACCACTTAAGAGGATTCAACTAATAATCTCAATGGACATGTCAACTAGTATGTGGTGCCCTTCACTAACTCTAGGTTTTCACCTCTATGGTTTTGTCATACCTTCTTGATTGTGTCTTAGCTCAAGAAATAATTGATGAAATTCCATAAAATCATTTTTTGTACATATATTATTATAAAGAAGTACTTTTTGATGAGAAAGATTTCGATGCAAACATGAAAATGGCAAACGGAGAGAACGAAGTCACAATCTTCCTTTATTCACCATACAAACCACTACTCTAAAGGGTCACTAGAATAACATCACTTATGATGGGGAAGAAGGATGTTGGTCTCTACTAGAGGGGATTCACAAATTCAAATTAGGTCTTCTAACTCACTATTCACCTTTCAACTACTACTTTGTTCAATTGTTGTAATCACATGTTCCATTTTTTTACATTCAAATTTGGGTTGATGATTTTGTCTAGGTGTTATGACTTTCCCCAAGTAGTAGAAATCACCTTGGCCATGTCGGTATGCAAAGTGAGGAAACCCCACCACCACTAAAGTGGATCAGGAGTAATTATGCCAGAATATTCACTAAACATCCTTCCTTAGACACCTCATCTTAATTCACTTACATGGTGATGTTATTAAATGGTGTATTAGACAACTAATTTCACCTAATGTTCCATTTATATCTTAGGTAGGCATGGCTAGTAAAATTAGGGTTGGTTGTATACTATTTGTCAAAGTTATAAGTGTACTAGTTATATAACCCTAACTTCCATGATACATGCATGCGTGCTGACTATTTATAGGCTCTCATACCATGTTGTAAAGACCCGATCTTTACAATCAAATATATACAAAACATATCAAAAATATAAAAAAATATTTATTACAATTATACTTTTACATCAGAGTCACAGAAGCTTTAAATATACGATTACAAGATATAGAATAGATTCCTAACTACTCTTCAATAGGGAACAAATCATGCACGTCTCTTCTAATCCTTGTTTTTATAACTTGTCCATGAGTTCCCAGAGGAACAAAACCACACATGGACCCCATGAGGGGAAAATATAGGTCAGCTAGACTGGTACTAAATCCAATAATTGAGTTATTTTAAAAATAAAGAGTTATGAGATCAAATCTAGGTATGTCCATGAGTTCCGGGAGGAACAAAACCACACATGGACCCCATGAAGGGAAAATATAGGTCAGCTTGGCTGATAGTAAATATAATTATTGAGCTATTTTAAAAAGAAAGAGTAATGAGATCAAATCTAGGTAAGATTGTTGGGTGGACTGTGTGAATAACAAAAGATAATCTAGTTACCATGCTAGTTCAAAAAGGTACAATAATTCAAAATGACAATTAGAAAACAATAAATAGATTACCAAAATTAATATCAAGATTTCAAAAGGAAATGATTTTTCTTAAAATTAATACCAATATATCAAATATTCAAAATGAAAAAAATATCCATTGACACAATAATATAATATTTTGTATTCTTTAGTACTAGGTTCCTAATGTTCTCCCCTCTATGAGAGAAACACTTTTGAATGTTGGGGTAACCAGTACTAGAGGACCTTTAATTGTCCATTATCTACTGTACAAGGTTGTGGAATAATGACTCTTTGAATCTAGTGAGTCAAATCTCTTAGCCAATATTTCTAACTTTTGTGCCAATATCAGAATAAGCCAATATTTCAATTATTCAATAATGTTGACAGTCTTGGCTTCAAAAAAAAAAATGTTGACAGTCATTTTAGTCATGGTGACCTTCAACAAGAGGGAAAGGCCAATAACAAAAATGGTACTCCACTTTTATACAAATGAAATATAAGAGGGAAAATGGTTCAATAATATAATCTATAATTTAGTGCATGTTCCTTTTAAGCAAGAGTCCAACATTTATCAGAGTCAAGATTCATAGGAACCAAAAGTAGCAAGATCTAGAACGAGAAACATTTTGAGTCACTTTATGGTCCTTGGCTAGGAATCACTCATTACTTATCATTGTGAATGTCAATTGGTTGTATTTCCCCTTTTTCCATGATTGTTATGAAGTTTAAATACATTGATTTCATAAAGTAATAAAATATATTAGGTACCATATAATTCCATGTCATAATAGTGAGGAAACTAATGGTTTTATGTATAATTAAGATAAGAACAATGTACCCACATGTTAATAATTAGATCTCAATACACATAATGACATAATTACACATTTACTAATATTTGAATGGAGAGATATCTTGTATAATCTAATAATTAAGTATCATCACATTTTACAGTTTGTGATATGACATTATCTAAGACCAATTAATTCTCCTTTGTGATTCTCTATGTTTCCATTAAGATAGGTTGATCTAAGTCAAAAGGGATTCATAAGTATATTTGTTCATACTGGAGTATGTACACATTCTAGGGTTGTACTAATAATAAGGGTAGATTATTCATAATAACTAACTTATTACTCCTATGTTTAACATATATGTACACAATAATGTGACTAACATTTACATAATGGTTTAAGAAGACTAGGTTATTACTGAAATAGTATGATGAGATTATTATTAAATCTTTGGTCTACTTATACCTTTACTAATGGGTTTCTTATAATCATAATTTTTGGATCACATATTCACCAATGAACTAATATGTAATTGTGTACATGGATTCGTATGGTATAACTAACATGTCTTGAATCTATCTTTGTATGTATTAATGTGTTTAAACTATGCCAATATATGTGACTTGGGGTGAATGTCACGGTATGCACCATTGATTATGTGTGACTCACGATCTATAGCTTTGATAGTTGATTTTAGTCTTTGATCTTATGTGTGTTTCTTGGTGTCTAATAGCCTAGGGTTAAGATGTGGTTTCTAGCTGAAGGAAAAGAAACAAGGAAACACCCAGGGTTAAGTGTTTCGACGTACCTGATAACAGCAGGGGTGTTGGCCATGGAACTTCTTCTTGGTGCATGTTAACCTGGCGGTGTCGAGCAGCCGCAAGAGTTACCGGAGGTAGCATCTAGACAGCTCGTGAGGAGGGCAGCGGTCGTTTAGACGAGGGTGTTTACTGGTTGCAGGTCATTGGGTCGACAGGGTTTATTTGTAGATTCGGGTCTCAGGGGACTAGAGTCCCATGGACGGAGAGGTTGCGGCGCAGCGGTTGATCGGAGGCCGGAATCTGTCTGTAGGCTAGTTAGTAGCACCTTCACCGATGATTGTTTCAGGCTGGGCAACGGTTGCGGATTGGCTCGGTGGCTGGGCGCAGTAGGGCCTGGCGATAGCGAAGTGGTGCCGGTTGTGGTGGACGTGGTCTGCGGCTGTTGGTTCCAGCCAACGTCAGCCAGCATAGCAGATCAGGGGGAGAGAAGCCAAGGCGTGAAAACTTGGTTGGTGACGCAGGGTGAAGAAGGGAAGACGGCTGGGTCGATTTGACATCATTCAGATGGGTGGTGTTGCGCTTTGTTGTAGATCTGGGGGTAGCAGACGATGGCTATGCCAGCACAGCTTGTGGAAGTTTGAGGATCGCCGTCAGACTCAGGTTACTTGCGAAGGGGATGACCGGTGGCAGGGTTTAGTCAGGTGAAGTTGCAGGTCCTTCCCGGTGGCTAAGGCGGAGGAGGAAGGCCACAATATGGTTGACCATGGTGGCGGCAAAAAGAGGAAATAGGGAGGTTTATCACTGCGGGCGACATGCAGGTCTGAGGTAGATGGAGGAGGCAGTGGCAGGTTTTCTGAGTACTAAGCAGACGGCGGCACGTTTAAGGAGGCTGCAGGTCTCTTAGATCGAACTTCTTCTATACACTAGGGTTTCTCTAGGGTTGGGTACGAGTGGTTTTGCTGTGGCTTTATTTCTCCGGCGCTGAGAGAAGCTGGTCGCAAGAGGTTGTCGCGATCTGTAATGGCTGGTTGCCGTTTTCTGGCTACCCCACGAAAGGGTCATGGCGGCTCTGTACTAGGGTTTAGGTCATCAACACATGTGATCGTTGGAGAGAAGAAGGAGCTTCGGAGGTGGAGGAATAAGGCCAAAAAACCAAAATGGCATGTTCGGGCATTTTAATTACCAAAATGACACGATTCAAAACTTAATTTTCAAAATGACACGTTTCTGAAGCAATACGTCCCCCAAATGAACGCATTGTTTCTGGTGGGCTAATACGTCCCTACGTCCCCAATGGGGACGTATTGCCTCCAATAGAGCAATGTGTCCCCAGTGAGGACGTATTGCTTTTTTTTATTTTCATTTTTTAATTATGATACCATGTATGTTATATATATATATATATATATATATATATATATATATATATATATATATATATGTTAAATTTCTAAATGGACATAATCGGCATTAAATTACATATAATCAGCTATATATGTAAAATAATACCCGAAGATAATAAAATAGTTACATAATATTATATTTTATTAATACATAATATTTATAAATGTAGATAAAAGTATTTAAAATTAATGGATATAATACTAAAATTATGTAATAAAGTTTAAAATTATACAAATAAAGAATATATATATATACATGTATTTATTTGTAAACTTAGAAAAAATGAAAACTATGATAGCAATAAAAATAAAAAAACTAAAATAAAAAACTAATATAGTAGTATATAAGACACGATGGTGCACATAAAATACACATACATAGTGTATATATATATATATATATATATATATATATATATATATATATATTAAAGGCATGTTACATAATATCAAAAAAATAAAATAAAAATGTCAACTATATAAAGTATATATATACATGAACAATAACAATAGATAATCAAAATAAAATATATGATACATATGATAATAAATGCAACACATAAAAAATCATAATATATTATGGAGCAAACTTTTTTATTATGTTTAAACAATAATATATTAACATAAATCATAATAAAATAATAATATTTGTAACTTTTTATCCAGTTTAGAGACAAATATAATATGATAAAAATCAAATATATTATGATTTTTTATTTAATTTAAAATCATATGTATCATATATTCTAATTTGATTGTTCATTATTATTGTTCTACTATATTTTACTTTGCATAATTGACATGTTTATATTTTTTGATATTATATATCATGGCTTTCATATATATATATATATATATTCTACATATCAACGTGTGGTATATGTTGCTTAATTAGTTTTCTTGTTCTTTATTCTAAGTTTACAAATAAATATACACACACACACACACACACACACACACACACACACACACATATATATATATATGTATGTATTTGTTTTATTTATATAATTTTAAACATTACTATATAATTTTAGTATTGGACCCGTCCCCCGTACCCTAGCGTCGTCTCTGGCGACTAGGGCTGCGGAAGTGGGCATACCTATCCCAGTCCAAGGGGCTGTCGTAACTCTTGCAGGTTCAAGGGAGAGTGCTCGGGCTCTTGGTCCGGTGTCCAATATGGTAAAGGAACTTACGGAAAGGTGTGCAAATCTGAAACTGATAGACGAAGAAGAGGATACTATCGATCTGGGGGAGGAAGAAAGCAGGGTGGGAGAAGATCATACAGACTTAGCGATCGTTGCGAGGCTTCTTACAGATAGGGCGTATAACTTCTAGGCCCTAGAGCGAACCCTAACTCAGGATTGGGGGATGAAAGAAAAGGAGGACTTCAAGCAACTCGGGGGAGGCGCCTTCATCATACAGTTTACACATTGGCGAGATCGACAGCGTGTTATCGACGGAGCGCCGTGGAATTTTGATGGAAAGCTGCTCCTTTTCAAAGAAATATGTAAGGAGGATCAACCGGGGAAGATTGCGATCAACCATACTCCTTTCTGGATATGACTGTACGGGATGCCACTGGGCTACAGAGGGGAGAGAGCGGTGATGGAGGTGGCTAACAGAGTTGGCTTGTTTTTGCAGAGGGAGGGTGATGACCTTGGATGGGATTCTTCCATTCAGGTTAGGGTCCTCCTGGACGTGACCCAACCTCTGAAGCGTGTTATGAAGATAAGGGTGAAGGAAGGACGAAGAGTGGAGGTGGAGGTCAAGTACGAAAGGCTTGGGATCTTCTACTTTGGCTGCGGATTGCTAGGACACACAGAGAAAGATTGTGAGCGGGGGCAATCGGAGGGAGAGGAGATACAACAATGGGGAAATTGGCTTAAAGCTTCGCCGTGGAAGCAGCGTTTGAGGGAAAGGGAGGGTGAGAACGAGGATGGGGGTGCAAGGCGGAAATTAACTTTTAAGGATTCGTGAGGGGGAGGGAGTACGTCGTCGAGGGGGGGATTGAGACATCTGGGCGAGAGGCGGAGGGGCCTAGAGAGTGTAAGGAGAGGAGGCAGGAAGTCTCAGCGCCCTTACCGGGTCTGTGGGGGCGGAAAGTGTTGAGAAACAAAACACCGCCTGGGGCAGATCCTGATGAGGACGCAGGCAGCCAGGCCGCGTCGAGCGCGACAGATGCGAACCTTCGGAAGGGCACCAGAGGGAAGGGGCCGATGATCGGAGGAAAATAGAGGACCTGATCTGTTACGACCCCACCTCCCGATAACCCCCAATTAAGGGAGACCGAGAGATCAAAGCCGCACCCATGACTTCCGGATCAAAGGTTCGGCAATTAACCAAGAATAATTATCAAATTTTAACATACTAAACTGAAAAGCTGTAAGAAAATAAACTTTGCATACCTTTTGAAATTTTGGATTTCTAACTTCTATCCACTTAATGATTCTACGCTAACTAATCCTCTTTGTATTATTCTTCATGTATTTCACAATGTAACGATTTACTATTTGTCCTTTTGGCTTGTACCTAAAACGCCGACAAACAAAACGTCGATCAGCCGAAGCTGGTATGTGGGGGAAACAATAATCATTCAATTATATATAACAATGTATCACATTCAATTATCATTTAATAAACAAGTTTACCTTTTAAGTATAACAACGCGATCCATGTGTATCCTATCCCCTGCGCTGTCCCTGTAGTGGACCTGGATACTACCTCCCATGTGGTAGATTCCCATTTTACCCCTAATGACTTCACCTAATAGGTGAATCAATTTCTAGGGCTGAGTCACATGGCACTACCCGTAGGTAGCCCACTCCATAACTCATGGTATGCTAAGAGTCTCATGGCACTACTCATGTGTAGCCCAGTTTCTAACTCATGATACCCTAGACCTTGCTCTAGGTTATCCTTAGCCTTTGCATAGCCACAAGGGTGGACTCATATCTAGCTAGTTATACATGTATACTCATAGTGATAGCCATAGCCACTTTATAGTTGCATGAATTAAAACATCCAACAGTTATTTCATGCATTGAGGGAAACATCGATACAAACCTCAGAAAACTAATCGGTATAGTCATAAGCGTAACCACATACCTGATTTGATGAGTCATGCAGATTATTCAACATATACTTCATGTACATTCAATCAAGCCAATCAACAGATCCAAGCAAGTAATTCAATCATCACATAATTCCTGAAAAGAATATGTACTCTATTTATTACACACTTCATCAAGAATCTACTCTATTAACTTGGATTCTCTTTCTAGGGTTTCTAATCCGCATTAAGGTTTCATTAATATTCATTAGGGTTTCTTAGATCGATTTCTCAAACTTCATTCCTTTTAGGTCAACAAACCCTTAAATACTCTTTTCCATTTATATAAACCCTAATTGCTCAAACTATTCATTTAATAGCTTTTATACTCAGATTGACTTAGGATCATCATATCCCTACTTGTTTATGGATTTGAACAATTAAAACATTTAAAAGTCATATTCACCTAAATTAGGGTTTTCAAACTCATTAATGCATATTCATGCACGAAATCCTAAATTAAGCCAATTTTAGTAAAAGATTATCTTTTTAGATTCCATCTTCACATTTATCAACAATAGGTTATTATTGGCTTGAATTATCCATCGAACAACATTAAATCAAATCTAAGGGTTTTTCATTATTTACATCATTAAAGATGATAACTTTATGTGCTTTTCATATTTCAAGCATATTTAGACTAATCACGTGCAAAGGTCTCCCTTTTTGAACATAATGTTCCTTTATTCATTTAACAGGTTAATATCAACTCTAATGATCCATTAAACCCTATTAAATACTTTATTCATTTCAAAATAGGGTTTCTTAACCTTTAATTCATTAAAGATGATAATTTGCACTACATTTCGAACTATGATCAGATTCAGGCTATAAAACTATTTTTATTGGATTCCTTGTGTTTTTCTTATCAAAATTCATATATAACTTGTTTTAATCCGAGCTCTCTAGAATTAATTACAATTTTAACAAAGTAAGGTACCTCTCGGCGAATCATATGGCTCCACGTCATCCTTTCCCATGCACGATGGCTGTTTGCAAATATAACACAATTACTGCTTTGTCCCTGGTTAAGTCAGATAGTCTTCAACTCACGGAAGGGAAAAAGTGTCCAACGACACTTGCCTTCTCCTTCCTCGCGCGTGCCCTAGCGCGACCGCTTCTGCAGCCCTTCGGAGCTCCGCCCTACCTCCGTAAGTGCTCGAGGACCTCCACCAGCGGGTGCCCTAGCGCCGCCGCCTTCTGTCGTGCCTGGGGAGCCGCCCAGCTTGCGGCCTAACCAACCTAACAGCAGCGCACGGTGCCTGCAACTTATAGGCGACCTGCAGCGCCCAGCGGGTGTGGCGCAAGCTCCTAGTGCACGGAACGATGGCCTCTTTCTTATGATGTTGTTGTGGGATCAAAGGGCACCTAACCCACCTCCTTGGCGTCCCCTAGCTGCTCCGGAATAGAGCCACACTCGTGGGTTAGGGTTTCTTTGCAAAGAATAAGAAGAAAATGAGAGAGAGAGAGAGAAAACCATGGGATCTTTCTCTATTCGACCCAAGGGCATACCCCTTTATATAGGGGAGTTCATGTATGCCCTAACATGACCTTCTAAGTGGGGACAAGTCCTACTCCCATAAGGAATCCTATTTCTTCAAGGAGAAGAAACCCTTTACTCTCTCTTAAACCTTTTATGTTCCGTTTCTTTTGCTATTAGGAATTCAATTTTCCTCTTTCTTATCCCCTTTATTCTTTCCCTTTAATCCATGGAACGAATTTCTATTTTCCCTTAATAGCAATTGCTTTCTTTTTAGCAATATCACTTAATACATTAATTGTATACTCACATTATTTCCTTATTTTGAAACTTTGATATTTTCTCTTTATTCCTCTTCTATTTTCCTCATTTGGTATTCCTTTTATCATTAGGAATTCTTGGAACACGAAATTCCATAAAGGATCATTCAATTATACCTTTTTCCTCTTATTTTCAACATGTTTCCATTATTATCAATTTCTTTCTTCAAAAAAAATATTGAATTAATCTTTTCTTTCCTCATTGCTTTCTTTTTGCTACTATGGACTCCTTGGAATCCAAGGAACCCAAGAGGCACGAAATCCTCTTTGGATTTGCCTTCTAGAGGTTTCTACATATTTCTTTTCTCAAATATCCAATCATCCATTTACTAATTGAATTTCCTTGTTATTGGGCCCAATAGCCAATAAAGCCCACAAAGCAACCAATCAAGGCTATTGTGAAAGGAATCCATTTATTTGAAGCAAATTATATCATTATTTGTTGAAATATCTTTAATATTAGAAATTACATTTCTCACTAATTAAGCCCAAAAATTGGGGTTATATCATCCTTCCCCTCTTATAGAAATTTTGTCCTCAAAATTCAAACAAGCAAACAAACAATTCAGGATAAGTCTTTTCCATGTCCATCATTGGCCCCTATGTGGCTTTGCCGTACTCATGGCGTTTCCAAAGAACCTTTATCATCACATATTCTTTTCTCTGAGTTCTTTCATCCTGGCGTCTATAAACTACACAGGTGACTCAGGCCATTTCAGCCTCCCTTGGGGCTCACTAGGTTCATTGCTCAGCACATGGTCGGGGTACCTCACATAGTGCTCTAAATTGGACACCTGCAAAACATCTCCCATTACTCTATCCTGGGGGGTAGGTCAAACCTAACCTTCTCCACCCATCCATCTCTAATGGACCCATGTATCGGGGACTCAGCTCTCTTAGTTATAACTTAGAGGGGTTGGATTTTCATGTCACATTTTCTCCCACAGTAACTGGTATGTCAGTCTACTTTGCATCTGCTCACGACTCTCATCGTCTCTAGGCTTCTTCCAGCCCTTGCGCAAACAAAGTAACTTCATCTACATGCACTGGGGTCCCTCTTTCTAACCATCATGTGGTCCTTTTCTAACCATCATGTGGCCCTTTTCACCAACATCACCTTACTGAAGTGGTGACCGACACAACCTCCCTTACAGAGCTTCATATAAAACCCGATACTGGCTATGGTGGTCATTGTCACATCTTTCATCAGACAAGAACTGTCTCTAGATATCACCCTGAACGAGCATACATGCCCTCATCAGACCCTTTAGTCTGGATCATACTAACCATAGTTAGGGGTGATAAACTATACTAATATTGAGTTCTTCATGTACCTACTTCCACTTTATGGAAGTGAACCTTTAGGTCAAACTTCAAGAACCTTTGAACTTGCTTCATGGTATAATTGAGCCATCTTTCTCATGGGTAGTTCAACTGGATCTATCCCTTATCCGAACTCTTCCTTTCTCATATTATCTAGGTAAGGCGACCTACCATAACCCATATTGTATCTCGACCTTCTTTGGCCCCGAGAAGACCTATCACAACATCCATAGTGTTGAGATCCCATTCCATCTCAAGGAACTCCTTTGTCCTCTATATCGATACACTGGGTTACTGGGTTTCGTCCTTTACCTCCTGGCTTGCATGGCCATAAACCACATGTAACTTTATCTTAAGCATCCAAAGTGCTATTTCCATTACCACGGTGTATGGTGATCTCTAATCATGATTTCTTGCATGTCATGATTCTTCAAGATTGATTTCTCCGAAACCCTAAACCACTCTAGTCAGGGTTTCATCACCTTCTTTTCCAAAGAGGTGCATATGAGGTTCTACCACCATTCTTTCATCGCATCGAAGACTAGACTAGCTATCCAAACAACCTTTAACTTTTCAACACATCTTGTTACGTCTGAGTGTTACCCAAACACCTCTCCTTTTCAAACTTAGGGTTAGCCAAACAACCTCTTCTAGCTTCTAATCAAACAAGTCAGATGTATCTCAACCAGAGCACCTATTACCACTTCACATCCTTAGGTAATCAAGTAACGTTGAAAAATACACTTTCATGTATTTCATTTATCATCTCACCTCAAACTTTATGTCTATCTTCAATTAAGAACACTCTCTGATTTCATCATCATGGTGCTCAAACTCAACCTGGTATACTTGTAAGTTCTACATAGCTCATCATAGAAACTTCCTCATAAGGGGACTACCTCATTCCTCTTAGTGTTAGTAAACCTTCCATGTATCATTCACTTTACCAGGGTAGGTTATCTTCTCTATCCCCATTTCTCATGGCAACGTTCCAATCTATATCATCTCTTATCCTTGGTGTATGGCATGCGTAATATCCTATCTCTCACCCCCATAACAAGAGGAAATAAGCATTTGGCTGCAGTCCAAATACAGAGTTCTTCCTGTTCCAAGAGTAGAGATGGTGCATCCCACCTTGCCAGTACACCTTTAAATCTAAGTTGCAATGTGCCACATATGTCTCTTCATCACAAACATCATGATATCAAACTAGTCTTGAACCTACTGAGGTTTATATCCTTGGTCACCTCCTCTAGGTCTATAGGGTACCGACTCTTTTAGGGTCATCCCTCTTCCCTCATGCATCAAGAGAGTGCCCTACTCATCTGCCCTTTGGGTCCCATGAGTTCATGAAGGTGATCAATCTCCTAACCCATGGCCCTCAGACAATGATAGCTGTTGCCTCCTGACCCTGTGGTCCTGTGCAACTGGGGAATTAGGCAACTCCTACTTTTATCAGTCTTATCCCTACCTGACCCTAGGATAGACTTAGGATTCTCCATTATAGTACATGTTCACTTAGAACCTTACCCAAGTCTTCATCATCTCTCTTTCTTCATTCATGGGCTGGCTCTCATCCTTTCATAGGGATCATGGCAACCTGCCTACTTTGGTCAAGCCCCATACCGGTTACCTCCATGGTAACACATCCGCATGCACATATAGATGGATATCTATGGGTCTATAGGTTCATCCTCATACCATGTACTTTTCACTTAGCTTCTTAAGATCCTATGAGACCTCTTTAGGTTACCTTGAACCAACAAAACTGATATACACCCTTCCAAAGGGGTCCCTCTCCCAGGATGGGAGGAAAACTATCTCTAAGGTCACAAAAGCTCTTAGGTCCAGGGTTTACATCCGCCCGAGCCTACTTAACCCTAGAAAGCCATTAAGGCATGAGCAGATCACTTACTGTACCATGCTAGGTCATACTTGTCCTCTTTCCTCGATGTTGGATTAAGATCGAACTTTCCCTTTATCATCAACCTAGCTGTGAGGGGTTCATCAAACACACCTTAAACTTCAGGGGCTCCTCTTTTCCTCTATTCATGAGGATTACTATGCTCGCTTCTATAGGAACTCAACTTCTCATTATGAGCCTTAGGTACACCACTTCCCCTCTTAGGCCTAGGAACCCTAGGTTCACTGCATGCTCTGTCTCTTAACTACAAACCAAGCATGAAAAAGGCATGACACACACTCCTTGTCATCCTTCAACTCAAGCAACACTTAGTGTTGGGTCCTCCTCAAGGACAACCAATAAGGTACAAGGCCTCATAACCTGCTACTAAACCTCTTCAGGGTAAACAAAACATCTTCTTCCTTTCTCAGAAGGTAAACACATATACCGTAGGCACATAGGCACCAGATGTTTCATCTTCTATCTCTAGGGTTTGGTCCCTCTAAAGGCAACCAAGATATCATTAACTTTCAGGGATCAATCATGAAGCAACCACTATCATCCATTGTTCAGGGTTTTAGGCTTCCAACCTTCTTGCTGGGTTTCCTACTCTCTCTAGAGCTAACCCCACATCCAACCTCACCATTAGAGGTCCCTTCTTCATGAAGGATCAACCTCAAAAGCATGCTCTACATGGGTGAAGCCTAGGTTCGGACTTAAGGTTGCTCGAGATCATCCATAACCCTTTATGCTCCATCATAATTCCTTATCCAGGGTTTCATCCTACTGTCAGCATTATGACGTGCCCTAGGTGCCAGCTATGCCCTACTTGCACAAGCCCATAGGGTTTCTATGGTCCTTCACTAACATCATCATATAAGGAGCTATCCTTTACCCTATCAAGCCCGACCCTTCACAGGGTTGGGTTGCCAAAGGTGCTAGGTCACCCATGGATCATATGGCATCCCAAAGGCATGTCCTGTCAAACACCTGGTCCAACTCATCTCTTTCTAACCTTCACTTAGGGTTAGGGTTAGCATCATCCTCAGAGGACGTGCTAGGGCTCTACTTGCAATGGAGATCTCTATCTCCAAGACTAACTTATCCTCCTGACAAGAAGGTCTACTCTCAGGTCTACTCTGAGGACATGACAACTTATGTCATACGACCTAAGCATGTATCTACTCTTTAATTTGCGCTTAATCTATTAAGCTTATGTCCATGACATCTTATTTACATTCTTTTCATTAATTTGATGGAGGATTCCTTAAACCTTATTAACCTTACCCATACCTCAAGAGGGTGAGGAGAAGAAAGAAAACCCTAATCCTTTATGTCCTTATCATAATTTTGTGATGAGAAAGGATGAATAAGATGAGAAGTCCTAAAGGTATCTTATTTTGATTTATACCCTAAGAATTTGGCTAGGCGGTCACACGGGTCCGGGAGTCCTCGTATTCTGACTAGCGGTGCAGAGGAAAATCTTGCCAGCCCCCGGTCGTGATCCCTTTCTAGACACCTCCATCTTTCGGATACTCCTCTAATAACTCCCTTGGGTTCTATGGAGTTTGTAAAATTTAATAATTATTAATGGTTAACTGAGGAACCTAAGCTCTGATACCAAATGTTACGACCCCACCTCCCGATATCCCCTAATTAAGGGAGACCGAGAGATCAAAGCCTCACCCATGACTTGCGGATCAAAGGTTCAACAATTAACCAAGAATAATTATCAAATTTTAACATACTGAACTGAAAAGCTGTAAGAAAATAAACTTTGCATACCTTTTGAAATTTTGGATTTCTAACTTCTATCCACTTAATGATTCTACACTAACTAATCCTCCTTGTATTATTCTTCATGTATTTCACAATGTGACGATTTACTGTTTGTCCTTTTGGCTTGTACCTAAAATGCCGACAAACAAAACGTCGGTTAGCCGAAGCTGGTATGTGGGGGAAACAATAATCATTCAATTATATATAACAATGTATCACATTCAATTATCATTTAACAAACAAGTTTACGTTTTAAGTATAACTACACGATCCATGTGTATCCTATCCCCTACGCTGTCCCTGCAGTGGACCTGGATACTACCTCCCATGTGGTAGATTCCCATTTTACCCCTCATGAATTCACCTAATAGGTGAATCAATTTCTAGGGCTGAGTCACATGGCACTACCCGTAGGTAGCCCACTCCTTAACTCATGGTATGCTAAGAGTCTCATGGCACTACTCATGTGTAGCCTAGTTTCTAACTCATGATACCCTAGACCTTGCTCTAGGTTATCCTTAGCCTTTGCATAGCCACAGGGGTGGACTCGGATCTAGCTAGTTATACATGTATACTCATAGTGATAGCCATAGTCACTTTATAGTTGCATGAATTAAAACATCCAACAGTTATTTCATGCATTGAGGGAAACGTCGATACAAACCTCAGAAAACTAATCGGTATAGTCATAAGCGTAACCACATACCTGATTTGATGAGTCATGCAGATTATTCAACATATACTTCATGTACATTCAATCAAGCCAATCAACAGATCTAAGCAAGTAATTCAATCATCACATAATTCCTGAAAAGAATATGTACTCTATTTATTACACACTTCATCAAGAATCTACTCTATTAACTTGGATTCTCTTTCTAGGGTTTCTAATCCGCATTAAGGTTTCATTAATATTCATTAGGGTT
Source organism: Alisma plantago-aquatica (assembly GCA_963693085.1). Classification (NCBI taxonomy): domain Eukaryota; kingdom Viridiplantae; phylum Streptophyta; class Magnoliopsida; order Alismatales; family Alismataceae; genus Alisma; species Alisma plantago-aquatica. Next base: position 695,849,360 of record OY856410.1, on the reverse strand, counting down.
TCTTAGATCGATTTCTCAAACTTCATTCCTTTTAGGTCAACAAACCCTAAAATACTCTTTTCCATTTATATAAACCCTAATTGCTCAAACTATTCATTTAATAGTCTTTTATACTCATATTGACTTAGGATCATCATATCCCTACTTGTTTATGGATTTGAACAATTAAAACATTTAAAAGTCATATTCACCTAAATTAGGGTTTTCAAACTCATTAATGCATATTCATGCACGAAACCCTAAATTAAGCCAATTTTAGTAAAAGATTATCTTTTTAGATTCCATCTTCACATTTATCAACAACAGGTTATTATTGGCTTGAATTATCCATCGAACAACATTAAATCAAATCTAAGGGTTTTTCATTATTTACATCATTAAAGATGATAACTTTATGTGCTTTTCACATTTCAAGCATATTTAGACTAATCACGTGCAAAGGTCTCCCTTTTTGAACATAATGTTCCTTTATTCATTTAACATGTTAATATCAACTCTAATGATCCATTAAACCCTATTAAATACTTTATTCATTTCAAAATAGGGTTTCTTAACCTTTAATTCATTAAAGATGATAATTTGCACTACATTTCGAACTATGATCAGATTCAGGCTATAAAACTATTTTTATTGGATTCCTTGTGTTTTTCTTATCAAAATTCATATATAACTTGTTTTAATCTGAGCTCTCTAGAATTAATTACAATTTTAACAAAGTAAGGTACCTCTCGGCGAATCATATGGCTCCACGTCATCCTTTCCCATGCACGATGGCTGTTTGCAAATATAACACAATTACTGCTTTGCCCCTAGTTAAGTCAGATAGTCTTCAACTCGCGGAAGGGAAAAAGTGTCCAACGACACTTGCCTTCTCCTTCCTCACGTGTGCCCTAGCGCGGCCGCTGCTGCAGCCCTTCGGAGCTCCACCCTACCTCCCTGAGGGCTCGAGGACCTCCACCAGTGGGTGCCCTAGTGCCGTCGCCTTCCGTCGCGCCTGGGGAGCCGCCCAGCTTGCGGCTTAACCAACCTAACATCAGTGCATGGTGCCTGCAACTTATAGGCGACCTGCAGCGCCCAACGGGTGTGGCGCAAGCACCTAGTGCACGGAACGATGGCCTCTTTCTTATGATGTTGTCGTGGGATCAAAGGGCATCTAACCCACCTCCTTGGCATCCCCTAGCTGCTCCGGAATAGAGCCACACTCGTGGGTTAGGGTTTCTTTGCAAATAACAAGAATAAAATGAGAGAGAGAGAGAAAACCATGGGATCTTTCTCTATTCGACCCAAGGGCATACCCCTTTATATAGGGGAGTTCATGTATGCCCTAACGTGGCCTTCTAAGTGGGGACAAGTCCTACTCCCATAAGGACTCCTATTTCTTCAAGGAGAAGAAACCCTTTACTCTCTCTTAAACCTTTTATGTTCCTTTTCTTTTGCTATTAGGAATTCGATTTTCCTCTTTCTTATCCCCTTTATTCTTTCCCTTTAATCCATGGAACGAATTTCTATTTTCCCTTAATAGCAATTGCTTTCTTTTTAGCAATATCACTTAATACATTAATTGTATACTCACATTATTTCCTTATTTTGAAACTTTGATATTTTCTCTTTATTCCTCTTCTATTTTCCTCATTTGTTATTCCTTTTATCATTAGGAATTCTTGGAACACGAAATTCCACAAAGGATCATTCAGTTATACCTTTTTCCTCTTATTTTCAACATGTTTTCATTATTATCAATTTCTTTCTTCAAAAAGAAATATTGAATTAATCTTTTCTTTCCTCATTGCTTTCTTTTTGCTACTCTGGACTCCTTGGAATCCAAGGAACCCAAGAGGCACGAAATCCTCTTTGGATTTGCCTTCTAGAGGTTTCGACATATTTCTTTTCTCAAATATCCAATTATCCATTTACTAATTGAATTTCCTTATTATTGGGCCCAATAGACAATAAAGCCCACAAAGCAACCAATCAAGGCTATTGTGAAAGGAATCCATTTATTTGAAGCAAATTATATCATTATTTGTTCAAATGTCTTTAATATGAGAAATTACATTTCTCACTAATTAAGCCCAAAAATTGGGGTTATAACATCATCGGACGACGGGGAGGAAGAGGTGGGAAGCCTAGAGAAAGTGAACACAGAGGATGGAAGATAGAAATAGATGTACTACCGGGACCTCCTCCTAAAGATAAAACTCGCTCAGCAAGGTGAAGGGGAAGTCGTGGGTGAAGTCCAAGAAGAACAAGTTGGCAACGAATTCAGGAAGGAAGGTGATACTGCATCTGGGGAAGATGGTAACTATAGGGGAGTGCAACGTACGGGGGTGGAGCAGGTAAACCATAACCAGGAAGATGAGGGGAGACAAGAGGAGCTATGTTGGGAGGCAAGGATGAGGGCTAACAAAAATGATAACGGGGGAGAATAGAAGGAAGAAGAAAGACAACGTGAAGGGAGGGGGAAAAAGAAACACACACCTTGGGTGTATAAGATTAGTAGGGGAGCTAGGTTGGGTATTCCTGAGGAGAACGTGGTATGGGAATCGTCGGTGGGAAAAAAAATTAGAGAACATGATGCATGCGAAATGGAGGTGGACTCACACGAAGAGACTGAGGGAAAAGGTAAGAAAGCAAAATGCCAGTCACTGGAAGTTAGTAGCAGTACCCGCAGGGTTCCAGAAACCCAAGTAGCGGAGGTCGGTGCGGACCGATCCCGCGAACAACAATGAAAATCCTATCTTGGAACTGTCAGGGTATGGGCGACCCTGACACGGTTAAGGCTCTCCATGCTTGGTGTGGGAGAGAGTGCCCAAACATTGTCTTTTTGATGGAGACAATGATTCCAGGAAAAAAGTTGGAAGAAATGCAAAGAAGCTACATTTTCTTGAATGGGATATGCCTTTCTAGAACAGGGAGGACTGGGAAAGTAGGGGGTTTGGGTCTCTGGTGGAGGGAGACAGAGGTGGAGCTACTGAGTTATTCTCAATGTCACATGGCATGTCTCATTTCTGATTGGCAAGACACGAGGAAGTGGAGAGCTATTGGTATATATGGCTGGGCAGATCAACAACAAAAGGGCAAGACATGGGATCTAATGAAAGAGCTAAAAGATGAAGTAGAGGAACCAATTCTTTTCTTTGGAGACTTCAATGAGATCACATCAAACTCGTAGAAGAAAGGAGGTCCTCCACGTGAGGAAAAATACATGCAGAATTTTCGGGATGCTATGGATGACTGTACTTTGACGGATATGGATTTTGTTGGGAATACTTTTACTTGGCGCAGGGGTTTGACGGAAACAACTCTTGTACAAGAAAGGCTGGACAAGTTCTTATCTGATTTGGAGTGGAGGGGCCTATACAATTTATGTAAGGTCTTACATCTCCCTATTTATGAATCTGATCATGCCCCAATTGTTCTGATATAGCTGGTGATAGGAGGACACATCGAAATAAAAGAGAGAGATCCTTCATGTTCGAGCCTATGTGGGTGGGAGAGGAGGAATGTAATGATGTTGTCAATGAAGCGTGGGTGGCAGGAGGAGGATGCAATATCAAGGGCAGGCTAAAACAGTGTGGAAAATGCTTGCATGAATGGGCTACCATGAAGTTTGGGCAAAGAAGAGAAAAAAATAAAGCAATTAGAGGCTGCACTTACCAAGATACATGCTGCACCACCGAATGCAGAACGACTACGAAAAGTAGATGAAACTTTACAGGAACTACAATATTGGCTTAGGAAAAATGAGTCTTATTGGTGCGCAAGAGCTCGGGTCAAAGAAATGAAAGAAGGGGACAAACATACTGCTTATTTTCACTGGAAAGCAACAAATAGGAAGGAAAGGAATCAAATCATGGGGTTGAAGAATGCATGGGGTGATTGGACTGCAGAGGAGGAGGAGGTCAAAAACATCATTATGATTTTTTTTGAAGATCTGTTCAAATCCAGCAACCCATCGGAGTTTGAACGGGCAACACAGGGGATAGAAAGAAGGATTAACACCACACAGAATGACCTTCTGGAAAGGGACATTGAGGATGTGGAAATTCGAGTTGCCTTAGACCAGATGCATCCGAATAAGGCTCCGGGCCCGGACGGAATGAAAGCCATGTTTTACCAAAAATACTGGCACATTGTGGGAAAGGATGTGGCTAGCTATATTAAAATATGGCGGCGGGGGGAGTACAATATGGGGGACCTGAATGAAACTCCCATTGTGCTTATTCCCAAGACTGAGAAGCCTACTGAGGTAAGTGAGTTCAGGCCTATTAGCCTATGCAATGTGATATATAAATTGGCTTCAAAGGTTATTGCAAATAGACTGAAACCTTTTATGAATGAGATGGTATTGGAAAACCAAAGTGCCTTTATACTAGGGAGAATGATAACAGAAAATGCTCTTATTGCTTATGAGCTCTTCCATGCCATGAAAGGGGAAAAGGGAGGGAAGAAGGGAAGCATTGCAATGAAGCTAGATATGTCTAAAGCTTATGGCAAAGTGGAATGGAAGTTCTTATTGCATGTCATGGGTAAATTGGGTTTTGGAGTTTGGTGGAGGGACAGAGTCAGTGATTGCATCACATCCGTTAAGAACACCTTTGCCGTGAATGGAGACAGGACCAGAGAGCTCAAGCCTTCCCATGGACTACGACAGGGTAACCCCCTCTCTCCTTACCTTTTCATTTTGTGTGCTGAGGCTTTTTCTACATCCCTCCTTTTGGCTGCATGTGATGGCCTGCTGCATGGTGTAAAGCTATGTAGAGAGGCCCCTAGTATTTCACATCTCTTTTTTGCAGATGACAATATACTCTTTGTGAGAGCAACTTCTGCGGAATGCTTGAAAATTGCTGAGATTATCAGCCAATATGAACAAGCTTCGGGCCAAAGAATAAATCTATCTATGTCAGAAGTGGTCTTCAGTAAAGGAACATCACCAACAAAGAGAGCGGAATTAAAAGATCTTATAAATGTGAGGGAAGTGAATACACATGCTAAATACTTGGGGTTGCCAGCGGTAGTTGGCAGGTCCAAAAAGCACGTCTTCAGCTACATAAAGGAAAGAGTTTGGAAAAAGTTACAAGGATGGACGGAAAAACTCCTATCAAAAGCGGGGAAAGAGATTCTTATCAAGGCGGTGGCTCAAGCAATACCTACCTACGTAATGAACATCTTCCAACTTCTAAGTGGGTGCATTGACGAAATTCAAAGCATGGTGGGGAGCCAAGAACAATGAAAGGAAAATAGCTTGGATCAGCTGGAGTAAATTGTGCTTGCCTAAAAGAATGGGGGGCCTGGGGTTTAGGGACCTCCAAGTATTTAGTCAGGCTCTTCTCACAAAACAACTCTGGCGTTTGGCTACGAATCCGTCATCTTTGGCAGCAAGGGTGATCAAAGTGAGATATTTTCCGAGGACAACTATTTGGGAAGCCCACAGGGGGTATAACCCCAGTTATACATGGCATAGTTTGTGGGGAGCAAAAGCGCTGCTCAAGGAAGGGACAGAGTGGAGAATAGGTAGAGGTGAGGAAGTTCGGATTTGGGATGACCTCTAGCTTCCAGGAGAAGACAGAGAGTTGAGGTGGCTGCGTGGGAGAGAGGAGGGTCAACCAACCATGGTAAAGGAGCTTATGATGATTGAGGGGGAACAGTTGGATAGAACAATCATACAACATTATTTTCCTAAGGAGTACATGACTCGCATCTGTGCGATCCCTCTATGTACTACAAATATCATGGACTCCTGTAGATGGTGGCCAACACCGAAAGGAACTTTCACAGTCAGGTCGGTGTACTGGCTGGGCCTGATGGGAAGGGAGGAGGCAAGACTGCATGCGGAGGGGGTTGGAAAACACCTATGGAGGAAGATATGGCACTCAGGTTGGGTCCCAAAGGTAGCACATTTTTTATGGAGAGTTTCTACAGGAGGCCTTACAATGATGGGCAGACTCTACAACAGACATTATGTAGAGAATGGCAGGTGCAAACTGTGCTCCTCGGAGGTGGAGAGTATTCCCCATATGCTGTTTCGTTGTCCTAATGCTACTGAGCTATGGGATGCTAAAAGTGGGCCGGTAAGATGGATAGTGGATGAAGTGCAAGGCAGAGATGTTTCCACCACTGTGGAGCAGATCCTGGATGTAGAGCTGTCATCGGTAAGAGATGAGCTGGTGGCAGCGATGTGGGCGATCTGGAGGAGAAGAAATGAATGCATGTTCAGTGAGCAGCACACATGGACACACTATCTCTTTGTACAAGCGACGACAATGATCAAGGATCATAGGGCGCATGAACCATCGTCAGAGATAACAACGGATGCCGGAAGGGGAACGCGTTCATAGAGATGGACTAAGCCGGAGCGGGAGATCATCAAGATCAATGTTGATATCTCCAGAGGTGAGGATGGATGAGAAGCGGTAGGATGTGTGGCAAGGTGTTGGACTGGAAGGGTTCAAGCTATGGGGGGCTTCAAACTAGGTCTGACCCAACAAGTGGCGGAGGCAGAAGCTTTAGGCACGAGGAAGGCTGTGGAGTGGGCTCAAAAACTTGATTATAGAAGGATCGCAGTCGAGTGTGATGCACAAACGGTGGTGCAGGCTTATGACTCTACTATGGAGCGAAGAGACTATGTTGGGGCTATCGTGGTCGACATTAGAAGACTTAGTTCTTATTTCGAATTCTTTTCCTTTTCATTTAGTACACACAGTTCTAATAGAGAAGCTCATATAGCTGCGAACCTTATGCGTAATAGCAATAGTTCTAGTCTGTTTTTTACCAATTCCTTTCCTTCTTGCTTTGTAGATGTGGTTACGACTGATTTAGCCGAGTAATGAATGGCAGGGGGGCCGTTGGGCTTCCTCGTCCCTAATTCAAATTTTTTTTTAGTATTGTATCCATTAACTTAAATACTTCTATCAACATTTATAAATATTATGGATTAATGAAATATAATATTCTGTTATTATTTTATTATGTTCAGGTATTATTTAAAATATATGGTTAATTGTATATAAGTTAATGTAGATTATTTTCATTTAACAATTTAACATATATATGTATATATATAACGTACATGGTATCATAATTAAAAAAGTAAAAAAAGCAATATGTCCTCATTATGGATGCATTGCTCTATGCGTCTCCATTGGGGACATATTACTTATTTAAAATAGAAATACATCTCCCGAGAGGACGTATTGGCCCCACTAGGAGCAATATGTCCTCTTTGAGGACGTATTGCCTCAGAAACGTGTCATTTTGGGAATTAAGTTCTGAATCATGCCATTTTGGTAATTAAAATGTCCAAAGATGCCATTTTGGTTTTTTGACTGAGGAATAAAGAGAATGAGAAGGAATAGATACGCGAGGGAGAAGACCATATGTGGGCGCGGGTCCTAGAAGTCAAAGCCCCGTTTAACAAGCGTTATATCTTTTTTTCTTCTGCTTTTTTGGCTCTTTAATCCTTTTGTCTTCAATATTTCATAATTCCTAAGTTATAGTTCCTTTTGGCTCGAGAAATTTCCATGCCTTCAGGTTGTTTTACTCTAAATTTTAAAAATAGTAGTTTCCATGTTTGTGATTCCGATGTGGCTGATAAAATAATACTTTCTTCATTAGTACAAAAGTGATTATCTAATTACCACAATTATGTTTTTCCGTGATTCCAATGCCAAGAAGTTATAATTGAGTTCAATTCTTCAATTTTGGGTCATAAAAGGAATGAATAGATCAAAATAAGTACAAATTGGGTTTTGGTGCTCAAATTTCAAGATAATTCTATGAAATGAAATCTTGAATGGAGAATTTATCAAAAGAGGTTTTCAATGTGAGAGGGTTATGAATAATAGCTCAAAAAATTAAACTTAATACCAAAGTCCATATGTTACATCCCTAGTTATTCAAAACCATATTAATCTTTCTATCCATATTTATAGATTCTAGAAATGTACTTCTCATTTATGTGGCCTAAAGGACAATACCATAGATATGATATGTCTCAGTCATCAATTTTAAGCTTCTTAGTATTTATGTTATAGACACTTGTCTCAAAAACTAGAAAACAAGGATCATAAGACACAAGAGCATGGCCATAAAAGACCTCATCTTTACAAATCGAACATCCAGCATTCTTTATATGAAATTCAAAACTATTCTTACCTAAATATGAAATAAAAATTATGTTCCCATTATGGAATCCACATAACAGAATATATGTAACTCCATTAGAAGCACATTGGGCATAGATAAAAATAGGTGCCTACCTCAATGGAAATAACTCTTGATCCATTATCAACACATAGTTACACCTCTTCCTTCTTCAAGGTTCGACTTTTTTTAGATCCTACATATTTCAAGATATCTTGGATCCACATCTAGTGACCAATATCCCTGATGAAGAAGTACATAGATTTATGTATATAATATATATGCTTGAACTATAGATATTTATGAAATGCTTCTTGTTATTTATTTCCTCTAGGTAGAGAGGACAATTTCTTTTTCAATGTCCATTCTGGTGACATTTGCCTTATTTACCCACTCTTCCTTTTTCTTTGAGTGTAGAAGACTTATATTTTTGTCCAGTCTTTGAACTTTTCTTGTGTTTCCTTTGTCATTGGACTTTCTTTTTCCTTTTAAAAACATAAAAAAGGACTTATCTTTGTGTTTTTTCATTTGAGCCTTAGTTGTTCTCAACATGCCAAGCAACTTTGACAATGATTTAAGAAACCATTCATGTTGTAATTCATGATAAATAATCTATATGATTATATAAATAACCATAGTATCATATCCCTAGCTAACTCCCAGCCAAAAAAAACCTCAGTCTTTCTAGACTTTCTACATACTCAATTAACTTGAGCACATGGGACCCAACTATCATATTGTACTCACACAATGTCTAGGAGAAAACATACCTCTCTAGCCTTGATATTTCTTGGTACAAGTTTATAAAGTATGTAACCATATCATGAGCTCCCATGTTCTCATGTTTCTTATAAAGCTCATGGTTCATGGAGCATGACATGAGGCATTTGATGTCTACAATGACGTTGGAATTCTTATGAAAGCTTTTTGCTTTGCCCTAGGTGCATGCATCTGGTAATGGTGTATCAAGGACATAGATATTACCCTTATATGTGAAAATGAATCCCAAAGTCCTAAACCAATCATGGAAGTTGTTTCATTAAGCTAATCCTTTTCAATGATAGATCACAATGAAAAGTGTTTGTTACTGTTCTATTTTGATCAATGCAAAATATATTCATGAGCCAATATATTGATTTGAAGAAAATATCGATATTAATTAGGCTTTTAGTTATAATATCACTTCCATTATTTTATTTTAAATTAAATGACCTGATAATTAATCCATGATATTGCAGAGAACAATCTTCTATAAGTCAAGATTTGCATTCCATCACGTTGTGAGTCATCTTTAGTTAATGACTAGGTAGGCAACATTTTCTAGTTGCATCTAATGCAACTCTTGGATAGATGGATGTGTAAATTTTTGTCATGAGCCATCTATGTTCCTATGGGTGCATCAACTGATCAATATTTCCTAGTTAAGTACAACCACAATGACCAACACAATAGATTATGCACATTGCTATAGCAGACTCACATATAAATTATCACAGTTCATCAAGATAGATAGAAACCACACTAGGAATTCCCAGACGTAGTTGATCAAGGTCAACATCACCTAGTTGGTTCATCCCAAAGACACCCAATGTTGGCAGACCCGCATATCCATTATCACACTTCCCCAAGATAGATATCACACTACACTTCAACGTGCCCACACATAGATGATCAATGTTTCCATGTGTGTTTCAGAATGGAAGACATCTTAAATTTAATATACATGAGTGTTTTTTCTTATATACATATACATATCCAACACCACATACTTATTATATGCATCATAAACATGTTATATCCACAATCCATGATTCACAAACTATAAGCATATATATACATGTTATATCCACAATCCACGATCCACAACCTACAAACATATAAGCATTGGTTATTTCCATGTTGGTGTAAAACTTTGGAACCATAAAGAATTTATGTCCACCTAAGGTCATTCATTGTTATGCATCTACAAAATTTGAAATAACACATGAACCTACATTTGTCATGCATCATGGTAGCTCCATGGATGCAACTTGGAGTTGGATCTTCAAGGCCACCTAGTCATGCCAACTCCACCAAATATAATTATATTCCTAGGTAATATTACATGGTATTTAAAAACCTTGAGTTACCGTTGAGGGAGCTAAGAGAAAACAAAAATCATTACATAAGAATAAGAAAAGTTCAGACTAGCCATGCTAGCCATATACTTAATCCACTAAGATCCAAGCACCAACCACAACATGCACATAAAAGGGTCCTTGGCTATAAATATGCAAATATACACCAATCAAAACATTTTTAAAAGGAGTCTTGTATTATTATATTTAAATGTCATATCATATACATGACCATTTTTATGATCTATTTTTTGACATATATAAATGTCATATCATATACATGACCATTTTTAAATCTATTTTTTATCATAGATTTAAGATTGCATATTTTAATACATGACCATTTTTATGATCTATTTTTTGACATCTGTGCAAACAAAGTGGGGTACATAGGGTCAACGACCCTGCATGGGGATTCACTTTTGTGCATAAGAAAAATTCATATCTTTCCATAGTTGACCTAATTGGCCATATTAAAACTTAGATATGAAATGAGTGTAGAATTAATAGGCATACATATTAATATTTTTTCATTTGCATCACATGCAACTATACAAACAATATGAAACAAACCTTAGCTTATCAATTTAAATCAAAATGAAATATAGATTGATGTGGCTCTGATACTACTATTAGGATATCTATAGACACAAAATAAGTGAGGGAAATAAAATATTTCATCAGTATACCCACAAGAAGATCTCATTAATAGTGATGCATGATGAAGGAGGGACACAAGATATTCATTTTTTTGGAGTAAGTTCAATGATGTTTCTTGTGCAGAGATGAATGTTACTTGTATTGGTGCTCTTATAATGGTTGGTGGTTCTCTCCCAACATATTATCTCGACCTACATCTATGTGTAGTCCACATGGACAACTAACAACTCTACATCATACAACCTGAGTTAATTGGAAGGAGACCCTTTCTTGGCAATGTGCTAGCATTAGACTTTCTCTCATTCTCTCTTTCCCTTATGAGTACTAGTGGTTAGGGTTTCTCACATAACCATATAACATGCACCTTGTCGGTCACAACCCTTTGAATAGGGGAGGTAGAGAGTAAGGTTTCTAAACAAGAATATGAGAAATGAAAAGACACGGGCTGCATTTATGTAGAAATAAATAGACATGTCAGCCAATAGGTTGGGTAGTACATCAGAGTAGCTAGATTGGTCTAAACATTCTCAAAACATATCATTAAATTAGTCGATGGGTTAATCTTATTAGTTTATCGACTATTGCTTAGTCACTTGACTAGTTACTTCAGTTGGTCATTTGGAGTTCTAGTAACTATATATTAAACAATCAATCAACTTATACATGAGTGTGGCGAACCGTTCGAACAAAACATCATTGACTAAGAGAAAGCGATCATTAGCAGCGGATTACTAATAATCACTAAAAATTAAAACTATTTACAAAAAGATCCATACACTGGAAAACTCTTTCAAAAAGAACCAAAGTAATTCAATTACATTCTGGTTCACAAGTACATATCTTATACCATTCCTTCTAGAGGATTACAAGCATCAACTGCCATGTTTAAAACTATACACAGGCAACATAAAAACATTGAGGCATCAAGCCAAAATCTCAGATTGATTCATTAAACTAACTACTGACTCTGAGTTCCTGAGAGTATAGATATGACACATAAGACTCTATATACAAGATATGTCAGCCAATGCCTCTACCTGAGTGTCACTGCTGTCCCTGCTGCTACTGCTGCTCTTCCCCTACTATAGGGTTTCTGCCTCTTCCTCCACATCTACCTAAAAAGTGTTGGTGACCAACAGAGTGAGACCCAGTCCCAACGAGAGATATAACTCTCCGCCAAAAACATTATTATTGCAGTTATAAGAATAAAACTAAGCAGAGGAATCATATATATTCAACAAAAGTTAAATCAATGTCTAAATAGATAAAAACAATATTCTTATTCAAAGCATTTCAGTTGTTAACTTGATAAAGTAGCATATCACTTATCCATTAAGGAATATGAAGAACATGTATAACATTTATCCGATATACTAAGCAAGATAACATCAACAAGTGATTCTCATATTTCAACCTTAAGAAAATACACTACACAACTGATTATATTTTACAATCATACTTAATGCCCTGAAGAGATGAAGTATACCGTTCATGCTCCAACTGACCATGATTACGTAAAGCATCAATATTCAAACCCTCATTTCATCATAGAACACTTGTTACCACTTATCATGTAACTAAAACACCTTTAGGTCATCTGACCAAAGTAAACATGATACTTGCTACACAAACATCTCACATGGCTCACAAGGCCCATTTCATCTCTTATTACCTCTCACTAGGCAACAAACATGCTACGACTCACAAGGCCCATTAAAATAAATAAATGACTCATCATAGCTCATACCTGGCTATGCTCATCATCTCATGATACCTGTATGGTTAGTACACATGATAACAGTTATACCAATTACATATCGACATCATGTTATACAAGGGTAACACCACTAATCCCTCATTAGGGTTAGGGTTTCCCAATTCATATCAATCAGGGTTACTCATCCCCTTACACAAATTAGGGCTAGGTTTTCAAATTAGGGTTTCATAATACATAATATCATCCTAGATTAGGGTTTCATATCACATTACTCTGTATCAGGGTTTTACATTACATCCTTACCTTGAATTAAGGTTTCTTATAACATTTCCCCTAAAATTAGGGTTTCATATAGCTTTACCCAAAATTAGGGTTTTCATGAAGCATTCCCTTAAATTAGGGGTTTTCATTAAAATACCCTGAATTAGGGTTTCTCATATCATTACACTAAATTAGGGTTACACCATCACCCTAGATTAGGGTTTCACCTAGCTTTACCTTAATTTAGGGTTAGAGCTCATCAACCTTCTCAATTAGGGTTTCATGATCTCTTTATCAAGGATCATACCCTAATTACATATTTTATTCATGTTGAGAGTGTTGAGGTTTAACCACTGCATGATTATCATACATGTATGGATTCCTCTCTCTCTCTCATCCTCTCTAGGATATTAATTACTTCGAACTTAATTAGATTAGGTTAACTCTTCATTCAAGTGTTTACATTTAGGGATAGCATAGTGTATTGAGGCATTGCTTCCATAAGCATCAAAGGTTAACCACTCAAAAGGTACTAATCACTTAAGTACCTTGAAGGTACAAACATTGTAATTACCTTTGATAAATATCATCAATAATCATGGGGTTGATTGTACTTACATGGTTTGAATCAATGAGACCTTCAAATGGTCTTGGGGTATTAGACCCTCAAACGGACTTGAAGAATTGTAAATCGAATCAACTCATTCAATTTTGAAACTGAATCAACCCATTCGGTCTTGAAACCGAATCAACCCATTCGGTCTTGAAACCGAATCAACTCATTCGGTCTTGAAACCGAATCCATCCATTCAATCTTGAAACCAAATCAACTCATTTGGTCTTGAAATTGAATCCATCCATTCGGGCTTGAAACCAAATCATCAACCATTGATTTAAAACCGAATCGATCTATTGGGTCTAGTGTTTGCAATCAATGGACCCTCCAACATTGAAACCATTGAAATTAGGTCAAATTGAGACCATTGGATCATCATCCAACTTATGAAATCACCTGATCTGAAATGGTCTTGAGGCCATTTAACCTCAAACGGTCTTGAGACCATTTGGTCTCAAACTTTCTTGAGACCGTTTGGGCCATTCAACTTAGAAATTGACTCAATCGATTTAGGGTTTCAACCATTCAATCCAATTAGGGTTAGTAATCAATGGATCACTCATCCTTGAATCCATTAAATTTAAATCAATTTGAGCCATTGGATCTCCATCATTCACATTAACAATTAACCCCAAACGAATTTGAAGTTCAATTTACCCATTCGATATTGAGATCCATTACCCATTCAATTTTGAACTCAATTACCCATTCGATCTTGAAGTCAATCACCCATTCGGTCTTGGGTTCAATCACCCATTCAGTTTTGAATTAAATTACCCATTTGGTCTTAGGTTCAACTATCCATTTGGTCTGAAATAAATTACCCATTCAGTCTTGGGTTCAACTACCCATTCGGTCTTGATACCAAATCAACTCAATCCATTTTGAAACCGAATAAGCTCAATCAATTTTGAAAACTGTTTGCCCATTCCTTTGTTGAGGTATGTGCTTAATATGACATCATCATATTTAAGCTTCAAACCTTAGAAATCAATTGTGATTCTTATGGTGATTTCAACAACTAATAAAAAGGAAATTGAGGAAGAAGAAAGGTTCAACACATGATGAATAAATTGCAAGCAATAATGACATTTAAGGGTTCAAGTTATATAACCCGCCTTCAAAATTGAATCCAATCTTCAAGATTTAGGTTCTCAATGGTGAATGAAGCTTTCTCAACCTCCCAAGGCTCGTCCTCAGGTCTTTGAGTGAAATGAATGGCTAAGGTTGAAGATTGAATGAAGAAAAGAAGAAATTAAGCATTGAAATTCGATTTCCATCATGAAATCAAGGTTGAAGATGAATGTGGAGCTTATCTACAGGTGGGGGCATGTCCTATTGTTTCTCCTAAGCTCCTTTGTGCATGGAAAAAGCAAGGAAAGAAAGAAGGGTCGAAAAAGCCTTTGATTTGAGTTGGAAATGAGATGTTTATAAGGGAATTTCAATGAGAGAGAAAGTGATAAATAATTCCTTCAACTCCCAAAATAGGTGCCACATACTCCCCTCCATCTCTTGCATAAAAATCCATATCCCCCACCTTGTAATTCCTATTCATTATCCATGAATTAAAAGAAAGCAAATTAAGCACCTTAACCATTATAATAACAATATCCAAAATTGAGTGGATATTACTTTTTCTTTAACTAATGTGAGTGGGCTCTCCACTCACTTTAGATATTTCGTTGCCTTTGCAAGGCACAAGGACGTTCAAACTTATGCAAATTCAACCATCTCATTTTTGGTTGAAGGGCACTTCCATTAATATATTTATTTTTGCATTAAATTGAATTAGGGTTTCAATTATGCTTAAATCTTGATTATTTTATTATCAAGATTCTCTCTCCTCCAAAGAGATTCAAATGAGATGCCCCTCTAATTTTATTGTCTCTAAATGATTCCAAGAAACATTAGGGACTCTCTAAAGGTGGTATTTTGCATATTGAACCCTAGGTTTTGGGTAAATTGTACATTACACCAAAACTAGGTTTTAATGCACAACATTGCTCAACAAGTTCTTTCTTGGTACTCAGGCTTCCACAAGCCATACCTATGCATAATTTTCATTCTTATGATGATTCAACACTTGAGAAACATTTTATCATGTAACATTTGCAAGTTAACCCCTCAACTTAGGTAATTTGCACTTTAGTCCAAAATAAGCAAAACATTGTTTCAACATTATTCAAAAAGGACTAAAATTGAAACATAAGTTCCTCTTGATCCTTAATTACTTTTCAAGTGATAAGAGCAAGCATATAATTAACTTTATTAAGCAAAACATCTAGGGTTAAAGCATAACCCAGGTCAGGGATGTTACAAATTATCCACCCCTAACAGGGATTTCGTCCCCAAAATCATCAAGAGAAAAGAGAAGGATACTTCCTCCTCATCTCTTCCTCTAGATCCCACGTAGCTTCTTCAATGCCACGGTGATGCCAGAGAACTTTCACAAGACATATGTCTTTCTTTTTCAGCTTTTTAATTCTTTTATCAAGGATCATCATAGGTCCTTCAACATATGATATATCATCATTTAATTCTACCTCCACAGGTTGCAGAACTAACTCTGTGTCAGGATGACACTTTCTCAGCATAGAGATATGGAAAACTAGATGCAACTTATGCAGCTCAGGTGGCAAATCTAGCTTATAGGCTACCTTTCCAATCCTTTCAATGATTGGATAAGGCCCAATAAATCTAGGAGCTAACTTTCCCTTCCTTCCAAATCTAAGAACACCTTTACAAGGTGAGACCTTGAGATATACTCTGTCTCCAACTTGTAATTCTAAGGGTCTTCACCATTTGTCGGCATACGACTTTTGTCTATCCTGTGCAACCTTTAACTGTTGTTGTATTATTTTAATCTTCTCAGTTGTCTGCTGCACTAGCTCAGGACCTAAAAGTTGATATTCTCCAGTTTCATACCAACATAAAGGAGATCTACAACGTCTACCATATAGTGATTCATATGGTGCCATATCAATACTGTGCTGATAGCTATTATTGTAAGCAAATTCTATCAAGCTCAGGTGTAGATCCCAACTTCCTACAAACTGAAGGACACATTCCCTAATAAAATCCTCCAAGGTTTGTATGGTCCTCTCAGATTGTCCATCTGTCTGTGGGTTAAAGGCAGTACTAAACCTTAATTGTGTACCCAAAGCTTTATGTAGTCGCTCCCAAAAATGACTCGTGAAATGGGGACCTCTATCAGAAACAATAGTAGATGGGACCCCATGCAACCACACTATCTCATCTATATATATCTGTCCCAGCTTCTCAACAGTGTAGGTTGTTTTGACAGGAAGGAAATGTGCTATCGTAGTCAACCTATCAACTATTACCCATATGGAATCATGACCTTAGGTTGTTCTAGGCAAATCAACCACAAAGTCCATGGTCACATGATCCCATTTTCACTGCAGTATAGGCAAAGGTTGCATTGTTCCTGTGGGATTTTTATGTTCAACTTTAACCTGCTGACACATCGGACAC
Source organism: Alisma plantago-aquatica (assembly GCA_963693085.1). NCBI lineage: Eukaryota > Viridiplantae > Streptophyta > Magnoliopsida > Alismatales > Alismataceae > Alisma > Alisma plantago-aquatica. The sequence continues at coordinate 695,832,352 of OY856410.1, read as the reverse complement.
CGCATAACAAACTCAGCTACATGTTTCTTCAATCCTGGCCACCAATACATATCTTTCAAGTTATGATACATTTTGGTGCTCCCTGGATGCACTGCATACATCGAAGAATGAGCTTCTTCCAAGACTAACTTCTTTAAGTCATTGGCATCAGGTACCACCATCCTACCATGGTAACAGACTACCTGATCCTCTGACTCATGAAAGCCATCCCATTTCTCACTACCATACTCTAACCTGATTTGTTAAACCACAACATCAGCTTGCTGTGCTTCTTTAATCTGCTGTCTTAGAGTAGGTTTCACTTGCATCTTAGCTAGCAACCCAACTAACAAAGATACCTTAAGCTGTATATTGTTTTTCCTCATAGAGATAAGCATATCTCTTTTAAAGCACACTAAGGAGTTCAAGTGTGCTTTATCTAAGGCTGATGATGATGATTTCCTTCTTAGTGCATCAACCACTACATTAGCCTTCCCGGGATGATAATCAATTGTACAATCATAGTCCTTGATTAACTCCATCCAGCGGCGTTGTCTCATGTTCAAATCATGTTGTGAAAAGATATATTTTAGATTCTTATGGTTTGTGAAAGTATAGAATGTTTCTCCATAAAGATAATGCCTCCAGATCTTCAAGGCATGGACCACAACAGCTAGTTCTAGATCATGTATCAGATAATTCTCCTCGTGTTTCTTAAGCTGTCGAGAGGTGAAAGAAATCACTTGATTATCCTGCATCAACACACATCCTAGACCATTCTTAGATGCATCACAGAAAACTATATACCCCTTCCCTTGCTCAGGTAATACTAGCACAGGTGCACTTGTTAACCTTTCTTTCAACAACTAGAAAGAATGTTGACACTTGTCATTCCAGACAAAAGGAACCTCCTTCCTGGTCAACTTGGTTAGGGGTAAAGCTATAGAACTGAAGTTCTTAATGAACCTCCTGTAATATCCTTCCAGTCCTAAGAAACTGCGTGTCTCCATCAGTGTCTTTGGCTATTCCCACTACATAATAGATTCCACCTTCTTAGGATCAACACGGACACCTGAGGTAGATATTACATGTCCTAGAAAAGAAACTTCTGGTAACCAGAACTCACATTTGCTAAACTTAGCATACAACTTATGCTCTCTTAGCAAAGTTAAAGCTTGATATAGGTGTTGCTCATGCTGTTGAGAATCTCTACTATATACCAAGATTTCATCTATGAAGACTACTATGAACTGGTCAAGAAAATGTCAAAAGATTATATTCATGAGTTCCATGAATGTAGCTGGTGCATTAGTTAGTTCAAACGACATAGCTATGAACTCATAGTGACCATACCTTGTCTTAAAGGCAGACTTAGGTATGTCACTCTCCTTGATACGCAACTGATGGTATCCTGACCTCATATCTATCTTAGAAAAGATAGCTGCACCACACAACTGATCAAACAAGTCATCGATCCTTGGTAGAGGATACTTGTTCTTTATGGTTACCTTATTTAACTACCTATAATCGATGCATAATCGCATAGATCCATCCTTCTTCTTAACAAAGAGAACCGGAGCACCCCATGGTGAAGTACTCGGTCGAATAAAACCTTTCTCAAGCAACTCCTGTAGCTGTTTCCTGAGCTCTGCCATCTCAGCATGTGTCATTCTATATGGTGTTTGTGCTATTGGCTGTGTGCCCAGGATTAGATTAATCTCAAAATCAATCTCTCAGGGCAGAGGAGTACTCAAAAGTTCCTCAAGAAACATATCTTCAAACTCCCTAACTATCAAAACTTCAGAAAGATTAGAGCTCTCCATTGTGGTGTCTACCACATGCGCCAAGAATGCAAAGCATCCTTGTCTCATTAGCTTCTCCGCTACCATAGCTGACACAAGACAGGTTGGAAGAATCTTTCTGTCTCCCTAAAAGATCCATGTGTCACCATCATCTGTGAACACAGCCTGCTTGGAATCACAATCCAAGACAACCTTATACTTTTCTAGGGTGTCCATCCCAAGAATCTTATCAAACCCATGCATCTAAAGTGGTATAAGATTCACTCGAATGCGATGTTCAGAAAAGGAAAGAGTGCAGGGAGAACACACCTGCCGCAGCACTACAGATCCCAACAAAGGGGTTTCTAATAACATACTATCTGCTCTATGACTGACAGTCATATTGCAGTCAAGAATCACTTCTCTAGTGATAAAGGAATGCGTAGCACCCTGATCAATTAAAACAGATACGAAGTAGGATGAAGACAAATCAGAATAAAGTAGTTCCATCTGACTTGTCACAACCCGTGGGTTGACTACTGCTTCAGGTTGATTCATCGCATATAATCTAGTTGTTACTTGTTGTTGACCCGGTGCTCGGTTGTTGGGTGCCGACGAACCAGCTTGGGACGCTTGCCCACGTCCTCAAGTAGCACTCGAAAACTGCCTCCTCTAAGAGCCTTGCTGATTCTGCCTCTGGGGTTGAGTCACCATTGTGTTCCCGACTGGACAATCCTTTGCTAGATGTCCCACTTGTTTGCACTAATGACAGATCCTGGTCTCAGGATAGGGTCTATGAGGTCCAGTCACTGATAACACCAAATTTGGTGATGTTTATGGCCCATATTTCATTGTCAAATCTGCCCTTTTAAACTGTTTCCTCTCCTTTTTGTCATGTTTTTCAAAAAATAGGCCACACTACGCTCTTAACTCAAATTTATCATCTTTTGTAGACTTTTCCTCATTTTTACACTAAAAAATCAGCAAAAGGCCCATCCCACCCCATGAACATGTTCTACCTACATCGGCCCTCCTTCCAGTCGGCCGACACACTCACTCCCTACCATACAACAACCCGATACAGATGCTGGATGACATGGGTGTTCCGCGCAAGAAGGCTCTGACGGGCGACACTTACCCGACAGGGAGCTGTACTCGCCACGACAACTGAAGTGTGTCGCGCGATACAAGTCACCCACCGGCAGGCGCTCACTCGTCACGACACCCAACACGGTTGCTGACCGACACCCACTATGTCGGGCGACACGCATGACGAGCATCCCTGAAGCCGTGCTAATGCAGCCGATGGAGGACACATGGCGCCCGGAGAACCACAACTTCTTCAAACCGCTGCCTATAAATAGCAGCTATAGGACTCTGATGGGACGGGTCAGAATCTCGCAAAAGCTAACTTGGGAAAGCACCTGGAGCTAGCGTGTCACGTCCCAAAGGTGTACCGGGAGATACTAGGTAAGCACTTCCCCGACCCAAAAGGGCGGGAATGGTTCACTTAGAATCCGTCCCGATCACCACAACAGCCCAATATCGACTAGAACGACCACCCGATATGAGGAACCCGATGCTCTAAGTGGTCTCTAGCCTGGCATGATACCGAGCTCGATACAAATCAACCATTACAGTGTGTCGCCCGAGATGGTGGCATCCCAACACGACCATATCGGGAATGAGAGCCTTGAACGATACGTCAGGCCGTCATGGCTTGTCGCCCGACAGGGGACGCCACCTGACACAGGCGTATCAGGCAAGACTCCCACCCGGTATCGGGCTAGGGAGACCTTAGGGATCTGTTGCTGCTTGTCGCCCTCCTAAATCAAGGAGGCGATACTTATCTTTACCTTTTTCAGTCCTTTACTTTCTTTATTTACGCAATGTAGCCAAACCCTTTTATATAATGCTTATGCTAATGGAATTAGAGAAGTTTTAAATATATGTTGCTTTATGTTTGGTCCCTTTTTGTTGGATGATTGATTTGTTTAGCATTTGAACTCTAGCTTGTACGTTGGATCATGTTTTGACTAGCTATCGAATCATGTCTCCCGTTGCAACTCCCTCGAGAGAGGTGTTGTGGCTCTAGTGTTTGGTCCGATTAGGGAGTACGAGAGTACCCATGATCGAAGTTGCTTCAGTAATCTTTCCACTCTGACCCAAGTTCAACAATCTTGAGAGAGGTGTTGGTGCTTAGTTAGAGGTACCCTCTTTGAGAGAATGGGTACTAGATGTTCCTGCTACCGCTTGTTTTATCGAAGTTTTCCTCCTTCATTCCTTACAAAAGAAATAGTGTTATTTCCTTTCTGTTGTGCTAAAATCCTAAAAAATGATAAATGTTAAAACCTTAATTTTCCCTTAACTCCAGTTGGAGATAGTTTTCTTTTATTTTATCGATCTTCTCCTGTTGTTCCCTTTGGGAAATTTATCTTCACCTTACCCTTGCCGGAGTGTAATGTGTTGATTCCATGTTCTTAACACTACCACCCTTGTCCCTGTGGTTCGACCCTGATCGCTACTTCGGACCCCGTCATCATTGTGGGGGCCTAAGAGTCGGGTAATTTAAAAGTCCGACTACTTCAAATCCGCTCCTTTTAGATGCGTGATTTAGGCCGGTCAACTTTTTGGCACCGTTGTCGGGGACAAGGCAAAATGGTACTGTTAACGAACCTGAATCCACTAACTACACTCCTGTGCCTCAAGCTTAGAAATGAGCTTGACAACACTTTTTCCTTTTTGATCTTCTAACCTGAAATGAGTATAGAGTAGTTCGTTTTATTGATACAAGTTTTCTAATTTGATTATACGTTCTATTCAGGTACTTAGGAAAGAAGCATTTTGCTTAGTTGAGCACTGACATCGCTAGTCGTGCCACCTCTCGATGAACCACCTCTTTCGAAAGGTGAGCAAAACACTAGAGTCGGACCTCACTAACCTCCGCGAGGGAACAATGACCGTTATGATGGCGAACAACAACATGAAGAACCTGAAACAAAACAATTTGAGGATGATCATCATCGCGAGAGACGTCGTCATCACCGCAGAAACCGAAGAAATCAACATAATCAGGAACATAACCATGGGGACAGTGACAGTGAAGATTCTAACGAAGAAGAAAAGACCCTCAGGGAGTTGGCTGCCACAAAGGCCAATAACTCAGGATGTCCTGTTGTCATCCCGAGGTTCAACGCAACCAACTTTGAGCTTAAACCATCTATCATTTCTATGATCCAGAACAAGAGCTTCAAAGGGAATTTGAAGAATGACAACCCTTACCATCATCTTGATGTCTTCAAGAATATTTGTGATACAATTAAAATGCGGGGTGTTCCACAGGAGGTGATTTACTACAAAGGCTTCATCTTTTCCTTTGAGGATAAGGCTCTATCTTGGTACCTCGGGATACTACACCAAGCTCTTAACGGATGGAATGCATTGGCAGACACTTTTTTTTAACAAGTTTTATCCTACGGAGAAAACTGTCAGGAATAGACAGAGGATCACATCTTTTATGCAAAAGCCGAATGAGAATCTACACGAATCCTGGGAAAGATATCAATAATATCAGAGGGACTGCCGTCATCACAACTACAAGAAGGGTTTCTTGATAACCACCTTCTACAATGGTCTGACCCCTTAAGAAAGGGTATCGCTGAATGCAGCAGTAGGGAGTGACTTTCTGGGGAAGAAGCCCAACAGATCCAAAAAGATCATCGAAAACATGGACAAGTTGCAGGCCGTCACCGACTATGATAGATCTTATAGAGGACATGATAAGAAGGCCTCTAGCGAAGGGCCCTCGGTCAAATCCAAATATCTGGAAGCGATTACCACTCAAATTCAGAAAATAGCCACTGATGTCAGACAATTGAAAGAATCAGGTGGAAAAGGAAAGAAACAGGTTGAGAAAGTTATGAAATGTGTCACCTGCGGAGAAGGTGGACACGAGGTTGATAACTGCATTTACACCCGACCTGACGAGTCAACTGAAAGTGAATCCAAAGCAGAGGAAGCCGAGAACGTCTCTTTTGTCAACTTCAAGAGACCGGATCACCCTGGTTTTAACTATGGCAATAAGGATGCGACCGAAAACTCGCATCAGATGAACAACCCCACCAAGCAACCACAAGGTTTTGAGAAAAGGGGCAGACAAGGTCAGTTCACCAGAACTACCAATTACCAATCGAACAAGGCAAACTTCCAAGGGAAAGGAAAGTACCAAAGTCACCAAGCAGCTAACCCTAGTCAAGGCCAAGGTCAAGCTAAGGAGCAAAGTCAGGACAAGAACTCGAACCAACCAGACTTGGTGGGGTAATTGTTCGATTTTGTCAAATGACAGGATACTATCAACAACTAGCTGGCACAAAGCGCGCTGTCCAATTCAGGAGTCCTGAACACTATGCAAGTTCAGATGGCATACATGCAGACTCACCAATGCCAAATAGATCAACAACTGGCCCAGATGGCCGAGTTAGTAAAGAATCCCTGAGGTAAGATACCCTCCAACACTGAATCTACTAAAATGGCAATGCTAAGCTCAGGGAAGACAGTAGAATGCCCTGAAGAAGTCAGACTCGAGGAACCTGAATCAAGGACTGCGGTAGAGAATCCCGCAGAGGAAGACAGTCAACAAGCTCATACCAGGGAGCCAGAACAAAGATCTATGGAGGAACTGTTTGGAAAAAGAAATCCTTACTCTCCTAAGTTGCCTTTCCCTTACAAACTAATAAAGGCACATCTTAAAAAGCATCACGAGAGGTTTATGGAGTCAGTAAAGAAGCTTCATCTCGAAGTACCCTTTCTGGATGCTTTAGAGGAAATGTCGACCTACGCAAAGTTTTTCAAGGATTTAATAAACAAGAAGAAAAGAGGCGGAAGGATTGAGACTATGCATCTAGCTAGTATGTCTTCTGCTTTTGTCAAAGCAAATTTACCCAACAAGAAGAAGGATCCAGGGGCTTTCACCATTCCTTTTGCCGTTGGAGATAACATCGAGTGGAAAGGTCTTGCTGATTTAGGGGCTAGCATCAACCTTATGCCCTTGAGCCTTGCACAATGTATGGGTTTGACGAATATGGTCAAGACCAACATGAGTATTGAATTGGCGGACCATACCTTCAAAAGACCCGTTGGAGTTGTTGAGGATGTACCGATCCGTGTGGGAAGTTTCTTCATTCCTTGCGACATTGTGGTCATTGACACTGTGGAGGACCCTAGCTGTCCTATCATCTTTGGACGCCCCTTCTTGGCAATGGGAAGAGCGTTTATTGATGTTGCTGAGGGAATAATTACTCTAAGGGTCAGAAACGACCACTTATATTTCAAGGTAAAGGATGCTATGAAGGGACCGTCCCTACTAGAGTCTGCTTACTTCGTAGAAAGCTACAACCAGTTTTGTGAAGAGGTGGAGGAAGATATCTTAATGGTAGACCCGCTCATAAGAGCGTTAAGCAAACAAAATTCTGATTATGAAAATCCAGAGGTTGTCGAGTTTCTCAACTATCTAAATCGGTTTGATGAATATCTAAGCGACGAAGAAGAGGCAATAGAAACAGTTAAGTTTGCTTCTCTAGAGGAGGCACCGGAAGAAAAGTCACCCAAAGCTAAACCAGAGTTGAAACAACTACCTGAAGGTTTGAGGTATGAATTTCTAGATCAAGAAGAGAGAAATCCAGTCATCGTTAACGCCTATCTTACGAAGGATCAATTGAAAAAGCTTCTTGAGGAGTTGAGACTCCACAGGCAGGCTATAGGATATTCGGTAGAGGATATCAAAGGCCTTAGCCATGCGTTATGTATGCATCACATTAATTTGGAAGAATATGCTAAACCTCTGGATCAACCCCAGAGAAAATTGAACCAGATGCTAAAAGAAGTTGTGAAGAAAGAAGTAATCAAACTGAGGGATGCATAAATCATCTACTCGATAATGACAGTAACTGGGTGAGTCTGATCCATGTGGTGCCGAAGAAAGGAGTTATAACAGTAGTAAAAGGAGACAAAGGCGATGAAGTGGAAGTTCAGACCATCACTGGATGGAGGATGTGTATAGACTACAGAAAGCTGAACCAAGCCACGAAAAAAGATCATTATCCACTTCCTTTCATTGATCAAGTTCTGGAAAGACTAGCGCATCATGACTATTTCTGCTTTTTGGATGGTTTTTCTGGGTTTTATCAAGTCCCCATCTTACCAGATGACCAGGAGAAGACTACTTTTACCTGTCTCTATTGGACTTACACCTTCTGAAGAATGCCTTTCATCTTGTGCAATGCTCCCACGACGTTTCAGCGTTGTATGATATCGATGTTTTCAGATTTTCTGGAAGACATCGTGGAAGTTTTCATGGATGACTTTTCTATCTATGGGAAGGACTTTGATGCCTACCTGAAAAACCTGTCTCTAGTTTTGCAACGCTGCGAAGAAAAGAGTTTGGTCTTGAATTGGGAGAAGTGCCAATTTATGGTACGTGAAGGCATCATGCTAGGGCATAAAGTCTCACGAAAAGGGATCGAGGTAGATGTTAGCAAAGTTGAAGCTATATCTACACTACCTCCACCGAAGTCTGTAACTAGACTGCGGAGTTTCCTCGGGCACGCTGGTTATTATCAAAGATTAATAAAAGACTTCTCGAAGATCTCGAAACCATTGTCCAATCTTCTAGTAAAGGATGTTGAGTTTGATTTCTCTAACAATTGTGTAAATGCTTTTTAGGCCTTAAAAGATGCCCTTGTCTCACCGCTTATCCTTCAAGCTCCAGACTGGGAGCTACCTTTCGATCTTATGTGTGACGCCAGTGACTATGCTGTAGGGGCAGACCTAGGATAAAAGAAGGACAAAAAGCACCATGTAATTTGCTACGCCAGTCATACTCTGGATGAGGCTCAGGTAAATTACATGACTATAGAGAAGGATATCCTCACGATTGTTTTTGCTTTCGACAAGTTCAGATCTTATCTTATCGGTACGAAGGTGAAGGTCTACACAGACCATGGGGCAATAAGATATCTTATGCAGAAAAAGGATACCAAACCCAGGCTGTTAAGGTCGGCTTTGTTACTCCAGGAGTTCGACCACGAGATCGTTAATAAGAAGGGTGCAGAAAATGTAGTCGCAGACCACTTATCAAGGATCATAGTCGAAGACCAGAAGGAGCCACCTATTAACGACAATTATGCTGATGAAGCCTTGCTAATGGTTGAAACCAAGGATGAGAATTTGCCTTGGTTTGCAGATATTTGTAATTATCTTTCCTGTGGAGAGTTACCTCATGATATAACATACAATCAAAAGAAGAAAATCTTTTCAGATGCAAAGAACTACTATTGGGATGATCCTCTTCTCTTTAGAAGATGCGCAGACAACCTGTATAGAAGGTGTATCCCTAAAGAAGAGGTCCCAAACATTCTAAAAGAATGTCATGCCTCTCCATATGGAGGACACCTGGGGAGCGAAAGGACCGCCACCAAGGTGCTGCAATCAGGGTTTTACTGTCCCTTATTGTTTAAGGATGTTGCAAATTATGTATATGTTTGTAAAGAATGCCAATCGACAGGAAACATTGGAAGAAGAAATGAGATGCCTATGGAAAATTGGGTCGAGGTCAATATCTTTGATGTATGGGGAATAGACTACATGGGTCTGTTTCCCCCCATCAAAAAGATATTAATACATTTTAGTCGCAATAGGTTATGTGTCTAAATGGGTGGAAGATGTTGCCACTCAAACTTGCGACTCCAAATCAGTGATCAAGTTGTTTGAAAATACTATCTTCCCTCGCTTCGGGGTACCTCGTAATGTGATAAGCGATGGTGGATCGCATTTTGGAGAAAAATAGTTTGAAGCACTCCTGCGGAAGTATGGGGTTAAACACAAGGTCGCTACGCCCTACCACCCTCAAACTTTAGGGAAGGTGGAGGTTTCGAATAGACAAATTAAGAAGATTTTAGAAAAGACTGTCAGCCGCACGAGGAAAGATTGGTCGATGGAGCTTGATGACACCCTTTGATCCTACAGAACTGCATATAAAGCACCCATTGGAACTACCCCTTACAAATTGATTTATGGGAAATCCTGTCATTTACCCTTAGAGCTTGAACACAAAGCACTTTGGGCAATTAAGTTTCTGAATATGGATCTGGAGAAGGTAGGAGAGAATAGATATCTACAGATAAAGGAACTTGAAGAGCTGAGAATACATGCCTACAAGAATGAAAGGATATATGAGCAGAGGACCAAGGTGTGGCATGATGCCCACCTGAGGAAGAAGGATGTGAGTGAAGGTGACAAAGTTTTATTATTTAAATCCTCTATTCATCTTTTTCTAGGTAAACTACAAACAAGATGGTCTGGACCCTTCACCGTAGCAAAGATATACCCATCAGGGATGATGGAGCTGTATGATAAAGATGACCCATCCAAGATTTTTCTAGTAAATGGGTACAAAGTAAAAAGGTTCTATAAAGATGAAGCGTTTGTGAGAAGGACAGAGATCAAATTGTAGGATGTGGAAACAGCTGAAGGCACAAAGTGAAGGATCTGAAGCTGTTGAGCTGACGACGCTAACTACAACACTCCTCGAGAGGCAGCCTGAGTTTTACTTTTCTTAGAATAGGACGTTATTTCCTTTCCTGCAAGAAAAAACATTATGAACATTATGATTGTAATAAGGCCCGAGTCAGTGCATGCGTCACATGCTCTGACTCTTCTATTTTATGGGCCACCGCTCTATTTTATGAGAATTGATGAGTAATACTATCTGAGGCTGGGAACTTCACCTTAGGCCAATGATGTTTTACCCATCAATTGCCTTTTCCTTCGCTTTAATTTTGGTTTTTTTAGATCAAGTATCTTGTTCTGAAGCCTTGTGTCAGGAAAGGATGCATTACTCGCTGGCCGATATTGGGCAAGAACCCGAACGCATCGCGAGACACGCCTTGACGGGCTAGGCGTATCGGGCATCACACCTCATCCATGAGCTATGCCGGACGATACACCCGAGCAGCGAGCACCCGTATCGGGCGGCGTGAGTAATAACCCTTGATTAGACGGATGGGATTGCTTGTATTGGGAATGATTTGTCTCTTCGCCCGACACGTGCCCCTGTTTTACCCGTTTTACCCCCAATATGGATTGCTATATATAGTACGGAGGTTTAACTGTGTCGAGCTACTACATTTACTCTTCACCTACTCCCGTATCGTGCAGTAATTTTTCTCGTTGCTCCCGTGTCGCGCAACCAAGCTTTTGCTCCCGTGTCGCGCAAAGCTAACTTCAGATCACAAAGGTATAACTCAACATCCATATCATTTTTCTTGCCCGACATGACCCTCATGTCACACATTTTCGTATCAGACTCACGACTTTAATTGGTTTCTTTGTATTGCCCGACACACGTCTGTGTCGGCTGCGTTACTTTTGACCGTATCGTGCGACACATCTATAACGCGCGCTTACCTGACACCTTATATCGGGCTAGACCCGTGTCACCCAGTCCATTTTTGTTTCGCGTTTCGGGCAACACCTTTTCTTTCGGAACGACCGTATCGGGCGCTTCACATCGCGTGGCTGTGTCGCTCGGCACACCTTGATCTTTAGACGTATCGGGTGATGGACATGTCGTTTAGTTTTGAAGCCCGATACGGTGGTGTCGGGTAGCTCTTGTATCGGGCAGAACCTTTTGGCTTATCGTGCATTCAATGTTCTTTTAAAACACCAATATCGACTTTGCGTTTTTACCTACCTCACATCGGGTTAGGTGAAACATTTAGATACTTAATAAACTTGTCTTATGATAACAAAAATGGCCTGCACCAAGCAAACTGTTGTTCAAGTTGATGAATACGGTCGTAGGATCGCCACCGAGGCCACAGCTGAAGCTACGATAGTCGGGAAGAAACACCCAAATCTCGAGGTAGCCGTGCCATCCACGGCCGCGAAGAGACCAAAGACAGAAGAAGTAACGCCCCCAACAACAGTTTCAACTATGGAAGCAGAACCTCTGGATCACACACCAGGCAGGTTCGTGCCCAGAGATAATGAGCACTGGCGTCGATACTCAGAACTGGCAACAAAAATCTACAGGCCAAGCAGATTTTTCCACCAGTCATCCTTCCTCCAACTAGGCATTTTCGACAGACTAGAGAATGTCCTAGCTACAGTAAGGATGAGGAAGATCTGCTTCAGCCACTCTGCCTGCTACACTGAACTCATCAGGGAGTTCATGTCATCTCTCCGCCAGGTGCAAAATAAACCCGAAGAAATTGAAGAATATGGCGGAGCAGACAGACTACAGGGGCAGCTATACAACGCCGAGCACGTCATCTCCGAGAAGCTGCTCAACGATATCTTCTCTTTTAGCGAGGAGGAGAAGGAACTGCTTAACAACGGTGCAAGGATCACCGAAGGAGACGGGTTCGACCCCGTGGAGCTCTAGAGGAAGCTGACCGATGAGTCATCATTCAAGCCGGGAAGCAAGGTGGCGGCCGTGCACTCCTACTTCTGGAGAATAGTGAACAAGCTTGTGGCATGCCTGCTCTTCAGCAATAATGAATCAAGCAACATCTACACCGAAGAACTCCATCTCATGTGGCACATGATGGAGGGCAATATGATCAACCTGGGATGTTTCTTGCTGAATAGGCTACACCCAATAAAGGATGCCACCAAGGAGTACTGCATGGGTGGCATCGTCAATCTGATTGCGGTCGGGTTAGGGTACCCTAGGGAACCGTGCTGTCTCTCAAGAATGAGGGGCGATGAGAAGATTGACCTCAAGTTCCTCATGAGGGCCAGCATCATCAAGAATGAGGGGTGAAGATACTTCTACAAATTCACTAGAACAAACACCCTCCTTCCGCTTCCTAGCCGCACCAACTACAACGTAGAAAAGCTGGTCTACACCAGTGTAGAGATTGAAGCGGTGGCAGTCGAAGCCGCTTACGCTGCCACCACCAGTATATAAGAGAGGACCGCTGCAAGAGGAAAACCAATTCCTCTTGACACTCGGTAGGACAAATCTTCAACAACTCATGCTGAGCCGCCCACCGCTCTAGAGCCACCGACAACAACCGTTAATAGAGCTGTCGTCACTCCTACCAATCCAGCCACGATCACAATAGTATCTGCCATTGCTAAAGAAGTACCGGCGATCGTGGAGGTCTCCGAGACAACAGGGGTAGAGACAACCACACTAGCCCCTACGGGAGCTTCCGTGGAAGAGACAGCCGCAGCTCTCGAAACTGCTGTGGTGCCCTTAGTGGCAGAAGAAGAGATGCATTCGAACGCTAGTAATGGGTCGTTCGCCGAGATCCTCAAGATGGAGCTCAAGGCTGTGCAGCTTACGCCAACACCACCGTCGGTGTCTCCCATAGCAGCTGCAGAGGAGGTCACTGACAACAGAGAGATGGAGCAACATCCACCCACACCGTGGCCTTCTCCACCACAACAAGAGGGCGAGGCATAGAAAGTCGAGAAAGCGCTTATGCCTCTCCTAAAAGCAACTACCTCGCGAACAATCGAGATAGATTCTACCTCGTCGGGTAGACCCTCGCGCGAGAGGAGTTTCGTGAGGACGCGAGGGAGATCTTCAGGAGCCCCTCCGTTGCTCGGGAAGATGCTGGCGCATGAACTCGATCACTTGTGGGAGGTAACAGAAAGCGACTCGGCTACATTTACTTCACTAACCCACAAGTTTTCCATTTTCCAACAGAGGCTGAATAGCCAGGAGCGGCAACTGTTGACTCTAGTTGGCCTCCCCAGCCAACTAGAGGCACTCAACGCCACACTGTAGCAGGCCCTCCAATGCCTTAACGTGATCAAGGAGAGGATGAACACGAGGGATGATCACCCACATCTAAGGCTGCCGAGGAGATCTCCGTCACCTCCTGGCTCAGGCTCTCAACCCCCCTCATCAACATCCTCGCCAAGATCGTCGTCTACTTCCTCCTCCAGTAGGCCATCCCCAACGCCCGAGGAAGGGACGCCGCAAAGGTCAGCCAACGGAGCTCCAGTAGGATAGGCGAGCTCCCGCAGTTTGGAAGAAGCAGCTCCGTCAGTCAACTAGATGAAGCTGAGGATGACAATGAAGCAATCAGTGTTAGGGAGGACTCTTCTAATGAATCTGAGGGAGAAAGGGGGGACATCTGTGCCGCAAATGAAAGACACCCCCCCAGAGGAAGAAGTTTGACGACAGATGAATTCTCTACGCCGTTGGAGATACCTTCCTTCGAGATGGACGACTTCGACAGAAGGGTCATCAGATACCAGTCGATCAGGGACCAAAAACTACTAAACAAGGTCTTGAGGTCGCATGCTAATGAAGAAGACATCGTCTGGAGCGACAACTACTTCTCTGTATGATGGGGAGCACTCAGAAGTATGTTCCGCTCGCCAGCCATTGTCGGAAAGAAGTTGTTCAGGGTCCTAGAGGGTGCAATAATAGAGAATATCAGCACCAGGACAGGTCGGCAAACAATATACAACACCACCCCGACCTTGGAAAGAAGATTGATGATGGGAGTACCAGACTCCATCGCGGTGGCCAATATGCTACGACACATTGAAGAGCACAACACGAACATCGTGTTGGCCCTGTATAAGCACTACAACATGTGGTTCCTGTGTGTGGTAGACATCCGAAACCATGAGGTCCAACTCCTCAGCTACTGCAACAAGGAGGTGCCACACTCAGGACTTATTTTTAGTCACCCGGAGGATAAATATCTCAGGCTTCTACTGCTGCGTCTTCTCCAATCCATCAAGTAAGGAGTCCAACGTCATAGTGGCATTTGGAACTTCTTTTCTATCGGAGACTTCCCCATCCAAGAAGAAGAGGGAAGTGGCAACAACACCTTTATCATCTTGCACACCATGGATATGCTCAACATATTCGGATACATGAGGCATCTCTAGGGTGAAAACTTCTTCCATATCAGGATCACCTACTCCTTGCTGCTGATCAAAGACAGACGCTACTTCTAAGACATAGGGGTACCAGAGAGGCTGCTGGATAGTGACCAAGCAGACGAATCTTCGCAACCCAGCAGCACTCCAGAGAAAGAATCTGATATAGAAGCAGACGTCTACGGGGTAGGCAAACGGTTAGAAATCCTGCGGGAGGTACACAAAATTGAAGATACTGCTTCGCCTGAAACATCAGAAGAAATGATCAGCAACTTCGACTGTTTCTCGTGATCTACACTCACACATGAGCAGGTCAATGAAGTTCTTATGAAGTTAGTTGACTCTACCCCCGTAGACGTCACCTACGAAACAGGCAATTTCATAGTCCCAGTTGACGACTTGAGGGAAATGGTGAAAGAAGGAGGATGTTTGGCAATATCCGTGGCGGCCTCCAGATACGGTCGTATCGGGCATGAGCGCCTTGAACGATACGTCAGCCCATCATGGTGTGTCACTCGACAGGGGACGCCGCCCGACACAGGCATATCAGGTAAGACTCCCGCCCGGTATCGGGCTAGGGAGACCTTAGGGATCTACTGCTACTTGTCGCCCTCCTAAATCAAGGAGGCAATACTTATCTTTACCTTTTTCAATCATTTACTTTCTTTATTCACACAATGTAACCAAACCCTTTTATATAATGCTTATGCTAATGGAATTAGAGAAGTTTTAAATATATGTTGCTTTATGTTTGGTCCCTTTTTGTTGGATGATTGCTTTGTTCAACATCTGAACTCTAGCTTGTACGTTGGATCATGTTTTGACTAGCTATCGAATCGTGACTCCTGTTGCAACTCCCTCGAGAGAGGTGTTGTGGCTCTAGTGTTTGGTCCAATTAGGGAGTACGAGAGTACCCAGGATTGGAGTTGCTTCAGTAATCTTTCCACTCTGACCCAAGTCCAGCAACCTTGAGAGAGGTGTTGGTGCTTAGTTAGAGGTACCCTCTTTGAGAGAAGGGGTACTGGATGTTCCTGCTGCCGCTTGTTTTACCGAAGTTTTCCTCCTTCGTTCCTTATGAAAGCAATAGTGTTATTCCCCTGGTTCTGTTGCGCTAAAATCCTAAAAACCGATAAATGTTAAAACCTTAATTTTCCTTGTAACTCCAGTTGGAGATAGTTTTCTTTTATTTTATTGATCTTCACCTGTTGTTCGCTTTGGGAACTTTATCTTCACCTTACCCTTGCCGGAGTGTAATGTGTTGATTCCGTGTTCTTAACACTACCACCCTTGTCCCTGTGGTTCGACCCTGATCACTACTTCCGACGCTGTCATCGTTGCGGGGGCCTAAGAGTCAGGTAATTTAAAAGTCCGACTACTTCAAATCTGTTCCTTTTGGACGTGCGATTTAGGCCGGTCAGTCACCGATGTTGATGTTGTGCTGGGGGCTCTATTTGGAACAAAACTATGACCCCTACCCCTACTTGACGTCCATTGCATCTGGGTATTGAATCTTGATGGTGCTGCCGGTGCAGAAAACCTTGGATTCTTAAAGCCCTCAGACCTTTGTCCTTGAAACTGTGTGTACACCTTCTGGCCACTGGTCTTTTGCTTCTCGATCACAGACCTCTCTATCTGTCTGACAGACTCCAAAAACGTGGCAAACCTCTCACTGTTCTCCAAAGCAGACACACAACATTCAACCCCTTCTCAAAATGCCAAATTCTTTCCTCATCAGTAGCTGCCATATGCGGACAGAACCACAAAAGCTCCATGAACTTAGCCTCATATTTGCTAATGTTCATTGGTCCTTGTCTTATCTTCTCAAACTGAGATATCTTTTCATCTAGGTAAGTCTTAGGGAAGTATCTAGTGATGAATTCTCATCAGAATTATTCCCATCCGACCTCAACACCTAGCCTCTTGCCCTCTTCAATTGTCCACCAATGGCCAACATTCCCTTTCAAAAGGTACACTACATGTCTTACCTTTTCAACTTCCAGAATATTGAGGATTCTGAAAGCCTTTTCCAGCTCACTCAACCATAAGTCAGCATCTACTGGGTTGGCTGTACTAGCATACTCTATGGCTCCTACCCAACGAAGCCTCTCAAAAGTCTTGCCAGCTCCCTATCCCTCATTATGGGCTGGCGCCCTAGGTGTAGGTGGTGGCATCCTGTCCACCATATGCATCATGGTTGCCATGAACTGCCCAAACAGAGCATGGAAAGCTGGGTTCTCTATCATGGCTGGGTCAAACTGGGGATGTTCAGGTGCCAGTTCCTCCCTAGCATAGTCCCTTGCACCTCCTCCTAGTGCAGCAATGCTGTTCTCAGTAGCACGTTCTTCGTGTGATCCAGACATCTTCAAGTTCTTCTTCTCCTAAATGAGCAGAAGTCACTATCAGATAAACTGGAAGATACTAGAATAGACTCAACAACCTTAATCCTATGTCTCTGCTGACTCAGCAAACCTAGAGCTCTGATACCGACTAAACTGTAGTGAACTGTTCAAACAAAACATCATTGACTAAGAGAAAGCGATCATTAGCAGCGGATTACTGAAAATCACTAAAAATTAAAACCATTTACAAAGGGATCCATACAATGGAAAACTCTTTCAAAAAGAACCAAAGTAATTCAATTACATTCTGGTTCACAAGTACATATCTTGTACCATTCCTTCTCGAGGGTTACAAGCATCAACTGCCCTATTTAAAACTTTACACAGGAAGCATAAAAACATTGAGGCATCAAGCCAAAATCTCAGATTGATTCATTAAACTAACTACTGACTCCGAGGACCCGAGAGTACAAAGACAATACATAGGACTCTATATATAAGATATGTCAGCCAGTGCCTCCACGTGAGTGTCCCTACTGTCCCTGCTACTACTGCTGCTCTTCTCCTATTGTAGGGTTTCTACCTCTTCCTCCGCATCTACCTAAAAAGTGTTGGTGACCAATGGAGTGAGACCCAGTCCCAGTGAGAGATATAATTCTCCGCAAAAAAAATTATTATTGTAGTTATAAGAATGAAACTAAGCAGAGGAATCATATATATTCAACAATAGTTAAATCAATGTCTAAATAGATAAGAACAATATTCTTATTCAAAGCATTTCAGCTGTTAACTTGATAAAGCAGAACATCACTTATCCATTAAAGAATATGAAGAACATGTATAACATTTATCCGATATACTAAGCAAGATAACATCAACCAGTGATACTCCTATTTCAACCTTAAGCAAATATGCTACACAACTGATTATATTTTACAATCATACTTAATGCCCTAAAGAGATGAAGTATACCATTCATGCTCCAATCGACCATGATTACATAAAGAATCAGTACCACATAAGGTCAATGGAAGAGCCAGACTCCAAGAACTCAACCTTCTTAGTCAGTACGAGATTATATGGCAGAGACATCACGTGTCAAACTGCAATTAGCTTGCTAGGGTATAGTGGCATCTTCACTATAGAGTTATAGCCCACAACATATACTCTCTTCAGGGTTATGGCCCATAGCCAATGCCTGGTATCATATCATGGAGTCATGGCTCATAGCCATACTCATACTGGGGTATGGTCCGTAACCAATCCCATACATAGGATATAGCCTGCAACCATTCCTATGGGACATGAGGATATAATTTCCCAATTACCCCCACATATTCAAAAATATGCGCTCTGAGTTAAACTCATTTCACCATTCAACAAATTCTGACGCTGATGGATCTATGGTCAAGGCAACTACATTATATGATATCACTTGATTAATTAAGTATATTAGCATATTCTTTTAGCATCAAACAAGTTTCCAAACATCAATTATTTTAACAATTGCTACAAAGAATGTGTAATACTTTCATCAAGTACTGTTCAAATCTTTAATAAAGCATTGGGATCTCAATCCCTCATCTCATCAAGAGCATTCTCATCCTTTCACAAACTCATCATCATGCTTATAGAAAATGGGTATTCAAACCCTCATTTCATCATAGAACACTTGTTACCACTTATCAGGTAACTAAAACACCTTCAGGTCATCTGACCAAAGTAAACACGATACTTGCTACACAAACATCTCACATGGCTCACAAGGCCCATTTCATCTCTTGTTACCTCTCACTAGGCAAAAAACATGCTAAGGCTCACAATGCCCATTAAAAATAATAAATGAAGCATCATAGCTCATACCTGGCTATGCTCATCATCTCATGATACTTGCATGATTAGTACACATGATAACAATTATACCAATTACATATCAGCATCATGTTATACAAGGGTAATACCACTAATCCATCATTAGGGTTAGGGTTTCCCAATTCATATCAATCAGGGCTACTCATCCCCTTACACAAATTAGGGCTAGGTTTTCAAATTAGGGTTTCATAATACATAGCATCATCCTAGATTACGGTTTCATATCACATTACCATGTATCCGAGTTTCACATTACATCCTTACCTTGAATTAAGGGTTCTTATATCATTTCCCCTAAAATTAGGGTTTCATATAGCATTACCCAAAATTAGGGTTTTCATGAAGCATTCCCTTAAATTAGGGGTTTTCATTAAAATACCCTGAATTAGGGTTTCTCATAACATTACCCTAAATTAGGGTTACACCATCACCCTAGATTAGGGTTTCACCTAGCTTTACCTTAATTTAGGGTTATAGCTCATCAACCTTCTCAATTAGGGTTTCATGATCTCTTTATCAAGGATCACACCCTAATTACATATTTTATTCATGTTGAGAGTGTTGAGGTTTAATCACTACATGATTATCATACATGTATGGATTCCTCTCTCTCTCATCCTTTCTAGGATATTAATTACTTCAAACTTCATTAGATTAGGTTAACTCTTCATTCAAGTGTATACATTTAGGGTTAGCATAGTGTATTGAGGCATTGCTTCCATAAACATCAAAGGTTAACTACTCAAAAGGTACTAATCACTTAAGTACCTTGAAGGTACAACCATTGTAATTACCTTTGATAAATATCATCAACAATCATGGGGTTGATTGTACTTACATGGTTTGAATCAATTCGACCTTCAAATGGTCTTGGGGTATTAGACCCTCAAACGGTCTTGAAGAATTGTAAATCAAATCAACCCATTCAGTTTTGAAACCGAATCAACCCATTCGGTCTTGAAACCGAATCAACCCATTCGGTCTTGAAACTGAATCAACTCATTCAGTCTTGAAACCGAATCCATCCATTTGGTCTTGAAACTAAACCAACTCATTCAGTCTTGAAACTAAATCCATCCATTCAGTCTTGAAATCGAATCCATCCATTCGGTCTTGAAACCGAATCATCAACCATTGTTTTAAAACCCAATCGATCTATTGGGTCTAGGGTTTGCAATCAATGGACCCTCCAACATTGAAACCATTGTAATTAGATCAAATTGAGACCATTGGATCATCATACAACTTTTGACATCACCTGATCTCAAATGGTCTTGAGGTCGTTTGACCTCAAATGGTCTTGAGACTGTTTGGTCTCAAACGGTCTTGAGACCGTTTGAGCCATTCAAATTAGAAATTGACTCCATCGATTTAGGGTTTCAACCATTCAATCCAATTAGGGTTAGTAATCAATTGATAACACATCCTTGAATCCATTAAATTTAAATCAATTTGAGCCATTGGATCTCCATCATTAACATCAACAATTAACCCCAAATGGTTTTGAAGTTCAATTTACCCATTCGATCTTGAGATCCATTACCCATTCGGTTTTGAACTCAATTACCCATTCAATCTTGAAGTAAATCACCCATTCGGTCTTCGGTTCAATCACCCATTCGGTTTTGAAGTAAATTACCCATTCGGTCTTGAAATAAATTATCCATTCGGTCTTGGGTTCAACTACCCATTCGGTCTTGAAACCGAATCAACTCATTTGGTTTTGAAACTGAATAAGCTCAATCGGTTTTGAAAATTGTTTGCCCATTCCTTTGTTGAGGTGTGTGCTTAAGATGACATCATAATCTTTAAGCTTCAAACCTTCGAAATCAATTGTGATTCTTATGGTGATTTCAACAACTAATAAAAAGGAAACCGAGGAAGAAGAAATGTTCCACACATGATGAATAAATTGCAAGCAATAATGACATTGAAGGGTTCAAGTTATATAACCCGCCTTCAAAATTGAATCCAAGATACAAGATTCACGTTCTCAATGGTGAATGAAGCTTTCTCAACCTCCCAAGGCTCACCCTCAAGTCGTTGAGTGAAATGAATGGCTAAGGTTGAAGATCGAATGAAGAAAAGAAGAAATTAGGCATTGAAATTCGATTTCCACCATGAAATCAAGGTTGAAGATGACTATGGAGCTTTCCTACAGGTTGGGGCACGTCCTCCTATTACTACTAAGATCCTTTGTGCATGAACAAAGCAAGGAAAGAAAGAAGGGTCGAAAACGTCTTTCATTTGAGTTGGAAATGAGATGTTTATATGGGAATTTCAATGAGAGAGAAAGTGATAAATATTTCCTTCAACTCACAAAATGGGTGCCACATACTCCCCTACATCCCTTGAATACGAAGCCATATACCCCACCTTGTAATTCCTCTTCATTATCCATGAATTAAAAGAAAGCAAATTAAGCACCTTAACCATTATAATAATAATATCCAAAATTGAGTGGATATTACTTTTTCTTTAACTAATGTGAGTGGGCTCTCCACTCACTTTAGATATTTTGTTGCCTTTGCAAGGCACAAGGACTTTCACACTTATGCAAATTCAACCATCTCATTTCTGGTTTAAGGGCACTTCCATTAATATATTTATTTTTGCATTAAATTGAATTAGGGTTTCAATTATGCTTAAATCTTGATTATTTTATTATCAAGATTCTCTCTCCTCCAAAGAGATTAAAATGAGACACCCCTCTCATTTTATTGTCTCTAAATGATTCCAAGAAACATTAGGGACTCTCTAAATGTGGTATTTTGCATATTGAACCCTAGGTTTTGGGTAAATTGTACAGTACACCAAAACTAGGTTTTAATGCACAACATTGCTCAACAAGTTCTTTCTTGGTACTCAAGCTGCCACAAGACATACCTCTGCATCATTTTCATTCTTATGATGTTTCAAAACTTGAGGAACATTTTATCATGTAAAATTTGCAAGTTAACCCCTCAACTTAGGTAATTTTCACTTTAGTCCAAAACAAGCAAACCATTATTTCAACATTATTCAAAAAGGACTAAAATTGAAACATAAGTTCCTATTGAGCCTTAATTACTTTTGAAGAGATAAGAGCAAGCATATAATTAACTTTATTAAGCAAAACATCTAGGGTTAAAGAATAACCCAGGTCAGGGATGTTAAAATGAGACAATCATCTAACATTCGATCATTAGGTAGAACTCCTAATATATCTTCTGCACTTTCAGATAGTCTAATGATGTTCCTATTGGAAAACTGAACATTTTAGTGACCAATATGACTTGTATCCATGACTATACTCAACTTCAATGTTCATCCTATGTGTGTGATCCTATAGAATACAAATTACATTGGTAGTGATTGCTATAATCATATTATGACTTCAAAAAGTGATAAGAAATATCTAGAACATATCATAGCCACCCAAGTAAATGATAAGTTAAGAACAACTTCAATCTGTGTAATCATTGTTGTTGTGATTGCATATTCCTTTATCTCTGATATCCAAATTGAATCTAAGGCATGGAATTATCATACTCTTAATGTGTAATCTAAGTTTCTTGATCAAGAGTAGACTATTGAGGTACATTTGATCTTAATTATAAGTTGAGAACAACTTCATTACGTAAGTGACCAATGTTACTATGACCATATAATCTCTTTTTCATAGATATGTAGATTGAACTCAAGTCATGGAGTATTCATCCACTTAAAATTAAATATATGTTTCTTGATGTAGAGAAGAAGATTGAGATTCTGTGAGCTCAATATCATATATTGACTCATAAGAGCATGTGAATGCATTTCATAGTATCACTTCTGAAGTGTCATGTATTCACTCCAAGATGATGAAAAAATACCATCTATATCACTCATAGTAACTAATATGTGTCACAGTGCGCCCAATCACTACATGTACAACATACATTATCAAATGTCATGTTGAGTAATGTTGAAGAAAATGTGCTAAGTTAGAATTGGGTAAACTATTTTGTGAAAGAAGTTGGCCTTAAATTAGATATTGTATGATTAAGTAGTACAAACTCTGAGTAACACATTTTTTTTATAAAACTAATGTGTGAATGATATGTATTGAGTGGAATATCTGTACAAAATTGAGGCTAGAAATATAATCCCTAGTTCTCTTGTAAAAAATCTACACTAGATTTCTCTACAGAAAAACTACCAATAAGATAGAGTTTATGGTGTTTTTTCTCTACCAAATTGGGTCTATATTATTGATAACACCCAAATTAGCGCATATTCTCTATGCATTTTATCTATGGTTTTATATCACTTTAGTCATAAAATGCACTCTTTGTCTCATGTTTTATGCTTTCTGTCTTTCCATTAGATAATGTAGTTAAAATAGCCAATAATGTAGCCAATTAGCCAAATTTTGACTTACAGGCACCGAAACTAGCCAATTTTGGGATTGTCAAGTACCGAACCTAAAAAGACAAGAATTCCAGCAGCTGGCTAATACGGTTTGGCCGATACAGTTGCCCGATACGGCCTGGCCGATACGGCTGCCCGATACGGTCTGCCCGATATGGTCTGCCCGATACGGTATGGCCGATACGACTGCCCGATATGGTCTGGCCGATATGACTGCCTGATACGGTCTTCCTGATACGGCCTGGCCGATACGGTCTGGATGATATAGCTGCCCGATATGGTCTGGACAATATGGCTTCCCGATACGGCCTGCCCGACATGGTCGTCGGGCGACAGTCATATTGGCCCACTTGATGCCTCAAGATCAAAGCCATTGATGAAGGACATGTGGAATAATAAAAGCTACAACTCCCATCAACTCACTACCTATAAATAGCAGCTGCCAACCTACAAAGAGAGGAGAGCCGGAGGGAGGACCCTGTAAGAGCTAGT
This sequence comes from Alisma plantago-aquatica, assembly GCA_963693085.1. Lineage (NCBI taxonomy): Eukaryota > Viridiplantae > Streptophyta > Magnoliopsida > Alismatales > Alismataceae > Alisma > Alisma plantago-aquatica. The sequence goes on along the minus strand of OY856410.1, from coordinate 695,808,588 downwards.
TCCTAGACCAAGGAGCTAGTGTGTCGAGTTCCCTAAAAGTCTGCTGTGCGATACGGTCTGCCCGATACGGTTGCCCGATACAGTTGCCCGATTACGGTTCTTGATACGGTCTGACCGATATGGTCGCTCGATACGGTTGCCCGATATAGTCTGCCCGATACGATTGCCCAATACTGTCTGCCTGATACGGTCGCCCGATACGGTCTGCCCGATACAGTTTCCCGATACAGTTTCCCGATACGGTTTGCCCGATACGGTTTCTCGATACGGTCGCCCGATACGGTAGCCCGATATGGTCTAGAGAGAGAGCCGAGGAGTCCAAATGGATAAAGAGAAGACCCAAGGGCCGAGATCCGACCTGCACAGAGGCCGAGGAGCGAGAGCCACCTCTCCTCTACGGGCTATATCTCTTCCCTCTTTTCTTTGATTCTACTGCATTTCTTTGTTTCTTATACAAACGATGTTTATCCATCTTTGTTCGGTGCCAGCTATGCTTGTCTATGGCTCGTTAGCTCCTTCTTGGCTATGTAGCCCAATCTAGGCATGAATATGTACTTTTTCCTTAAGCAAGTAGATTCATATCGGATCTAGTATGTTGCATGTTCTATTTTCTCTTTCCAAGTTATGATTTCTAGTTTGGTTGATCTTTTACTCGCTTGAACTATTGTTTCTGCATGTATCGAGAGATCCATTGTAGGAATAGCTAAAAGATGATAGTATGGATCTGAACCCGAGAGGAGGACGATCCAAGGTATTCTATTCCTAACACCCCATAATATCCTAAGACCTGAGAGGGAACTTAGTGTATTATGAGGTGTTGATATGTCATTCCTCGAGAGAGGGTCATTGACATATTGTTGATGGTTTTAGTCATGCATTGTGAGAGTGAGTGGGACGACCCCACATGACAGATGCCACCATGCATACTAGATGCTTGCTTGGGTGTTCAAGGGTTATCTACGCCCAAGAATGAGTGCATCGACTGCCCCGTTTGTCGTTACATAGCCAAGAACTCTCTTTCTCTGATTAGTAGAATCACGAGCTCTATTTTGTTTTGTTTTGTTTTATATCATGACAACCCGCTAGACTAGTTCTAGCAGTTACTTTTATCGACTATCGTCTTGGCTTATCTGACTAAAGAATGAGATCTGTGGCATCCTAAATGTCACCACGTCCCTGTTTTCGACCCCGTATATCTACTCCGACCCCGTAATAAAGTTGCGGGGGCCTAGAAGGTTTCGAGTTATAAATTTAAAGCTTGATTCCTTCCTTTGTCCCGCGTTCATTTCCGGACGCGTGAAAAAGGCCGATCAACGTTTGGTGCCGTTGTCGAGGATGTGGTTTTCCACATTTACACGCCTAGTAGATTTTTGTTCTGTCACTATAAGCCTGTATATACATGCATAGTTTTCCTCTTGCTTTACACATGCTTGTTCATATATACTAAATCACTTTTCTATTTCTCATACCTTTTTCAACCATGGACCTTGCTTACACAAGACAAGTCATCTTGTCCACCTGTCCTCCTGAGTTTTTTCATAGTTCCGACTGTTGGTAAATAATTGAAGGTTGTGCTCTACAACTAGTCGAGTTATACTTACCTCCACCATCGTCATATGTCGAGATTCCAACAACGGAGACTGCCAGTCAGCCCTCGACCCCCATGCTATCATGGGATCAAGAACTGATTAAGGAAGTGGAGTTGTCTAGGGAAAGTATTCAAGCACTCACCACCTTAGCCCCTCATCTCCAAGAAGATGTCGATCCAATGCAACGACTACTAGAAGAGCAGGATCATCATCTCAAAGTAGCCACCGAGGCTGCAGACCGAAGTAGTAGTATACTTCAAACTGTTGAACAAGGATTCATCCTAAAGCATTAGTTTGATACAGTGGGTTCCCCTTATATGTGCATGGTAGAATCGACGGATCTCAAAAGCATTGCTGCTCAAGTACAACAACTTCATGATAAAGATGTTGAACAAGGAGGGAGGCTCCAAGAGCTCATCGATTTGGTTACAATTCGGTTACAACTGCCATTACAAGACGATAAATATGTTAGTCATCAAGACCATTCCATTGGGTCTGAAGTGGAGTATGCACCGTCATCCTATTCAGACCATCAACTAGATTCACCAGGATTTTTCTGTGAAGACCAACCCACTTGGGGAAGCCCTTCATTCTATCCAGATGACCCAGCTGATGAACCAATGGAAGAAATGAGTCATAGACATGAATGGATCTATGATGATGATGATGAAGACTCAAAAAGCCAATTGACCTCAAAACCAAAAGGTTGGTTTGAGGAACCAGAGTCAGATATTGAACCAGACCAGAGTGACATTTCTCATATTGAGACTTGTCATTTAGCTTTGAGCAGTACACCAACCATGGTTTGGAACAATTTGTTCAACGATGAAGATGAAGACAGCTACTCAACATGGAGCAGTGAGTATAGTAACGAAGACGAGTTGGAGCAGCACGAGCCATCATTCACCACCATACCTTTACAAGGCTTGGTGGACGTCAAGGGGTAGGATGGACGGTTCACTACAACATGGCTGCTGAGCATGAAGACACCCCTGACTCCATGCCAGGTAATAATCTTGGGGTGGTAGAACCACAAACAAATTCTTCAGAGGGTACTTTTTGCTCAGAAGATGATTGGATGACTCAGATGGTACATGAAGATTTATCTGAGCATCCAACCTCAAGTGTAGAGATGGAGAGAGAAGTTATGAGTCCTCAAGATGACATCCAACCTCTCTCATCTATCTCATCCTATTTTGACATGCCAGGACCTTCATTTTCAGAATCATATAATGAAAGGTACCCTGAGGATGAAATGCCTAAGAATTTATCCCAATGTAGTTCAAGCCACTTCCAGCACAAAGATGACTTCACCGAGTCGTCGGATTTCACTTTGCTTCTTCGGACTCAGAAGGGCCAACACATTCTCCTATTCTACTCCTACTATGTGGCGGAACCCGTCGGCAAGACACAGGTGACACTGGTCCTAAAACTTAGGATTTGGGATCCAAGTGTCGGTATCGTAGGGCAGCCACCCCCTTTTCTATTACCCACCCTCCCGCCCTTTTATTACAATAAATTTTTCTTTTCATGTTCTTATTAGTTAGCTTCTTTCTTCTAACTATTTTTATATCCTTGCACCCATGCATCATCTTTAGAACTTCAATAACTGCCGTTAAAATCATGCATTCCTACCTCACTATCTCAAGTTTAAATCTTGCTCGAGGACGAGCAAAATTTTTAAGCTTGGCGTGGTAGGCTTCACCCTTCTTTCTCTTCACCCTTCTTGCATTCATGTTCACTTCCTGCATTTAGTTTTAAATTTTCAAAAAAAAATCAGCTTTTTAGCTTTGCAATTATGGCTATGTGGTGCGAATCTGATTGATAAATTCTTGACTTTATGCCTAATTGCACAGTTTTCATCTTAAAAATTGCTTGACCTTTTGCTTGGCCTGCTCTTTGACTCTTTCCTTGAGTTTGGTAATAAATCTAAGGTTATGTCCCTTTTTCATAGCTTAAAGCTAAATTCCCTTGATCTATGTCGTGAATGGCAAATCCATGGTAAAGGACCGTTGGAATGAGCTAAATCACGATTAAAGTCTCCTAGCTGCGAATTTCACAAGCTTTCCTCTATTCTAAGGATTCTTGAATCATAATTGCAACTTTTCACACAGGTGTCAAGCGGTTCATGATGAGTTTTGAGCTATAATCAAGATAAAATGTTTTTCCTTGATGGACTACGTGGCTTCTCACATTAGATTGAGTAAAAAAGATGAAAAATAAAAAAATGTGCAAAAGAGGCTTGTCCGCCCACAAAATCCCAAAATATCTATATAGTTCTCACCCAAGCCTACAAATAGAATGCAGATGATACAAGCCTGAGTGTGAACAATAAATGAGTGTTGTTTTCTCTTTTAGGAGAGTTGAGGATGGTGCCAAACCGGTGTATGATTGCGCTCATGAATGCGGATATGTCGTGCCTGGTAGTACCACTCTAAAAGTTCATTGGAGAGTCACTAGGAACCCCCTAGGTGACCTATGAGACCGTATCAGTAGAAGGGTTGGTTCAAGCACAGTACGAAGAGTTCATCTCACTACTTTGGACCAACTGGTTCAGACTGCAGGGACTGTTGCTCGCTACATGGACCAACCTGACACAGATCGGGATCCTCAGAAGTCATTAGAGTCTTTTTGCTTTGTTTCTTAGGACATGAATAAGTGAGAGGCGTGGTATTCCTAACTGGTTTGCATGGATTCATGGTAATGGCTTATTGCTCATCACCTGCGTGATCACCTATGTGTCAATTCTTTCATGTTTAATAATTATGATTTAAACCCTCATGAGTATCGACATGCTATAGTGAATTCGCTTAATCTCGCCTGGACGCTCTTTGATCTTGCTTTGGCAGGATTGTGCATGATTGGTGGGGGTTTGCTATGAAATGACACAAATCAAGAGAATAGATGTTTTAAACTATTTTTCTTAACCTTAGCAACTATTGCCAAGCTTAATTTGGATGTTATCTTTTTATTCTTTGAGCCCAGTCTTGCTTGAGGACAAGCAAGTTTTAAGCTTGGGGTAGTTGATAACACCCAAATTAGTGCATATTCTCTATGCATTTTATCTATGGTTTTATATCACTTTAGTCCTAATATGCATTCTTTTGCTCATGTTTTATGCTTTTTATCTCGCCATTAGATAATGTAGTTAAAATAGCCAATAACGTTGCTAATTAGCCAATTTTTGACTTACACGCAACGAAACTAGCCAATTTTGGGACTCTCAAGTACCGAACCTGAAAAGACAAGAATTCCAGTAGCTGGCCAATACGGTTGTCTGATACGGCCTGGTCGATACGGCCTGGCCAATACGGATGCCCGATACGGCTGCCTGATACGGTCTGCCTAATACGGTCTGGACGATATGGTTGCCCGATATGGTCTGGACGATATGGCTTCCTGATACGGTCTACCCGATACGGCCTGGCCGATACGTCTGCCTGATACGGTCTGGCTAATACAACTGCCCGATATGGTATGGCCAATATGGCTGCCCGATACGGCCTGCCCGACACGGTCGTCGGCGACAGTCATATTGGCCCACCTGATGCCTCAATATTGAAGCCATAGATGAAGGACACGTGGACTAATAAAAGCTACAACTCCCATCAACTCTCTGCCTATAAATAGCAGTTGCCAATCTACAAAGAGAGGAGAGCCGGAGGGAGGACCCTGTAAGAGCTAGTGCCTAGACCAAGGAGCTAGTGTGTCGAGTTCCCTAAAAGTCTACTGCCCGATACTGTCTGCCCGATATGGTTGCCCGATACGGTTTCCCGATACAGTTGCCCGATATGGTCTGCCCGATACAGTCTGCCCGATATGGTCACCCGATACAGTTGCCTGATATGGTCTGCCCGATACGGTTGCCCAATACAGTTTCCCGATACGGTCACCTGATACAGTTGCCCGATACGGTCTGCTCGATATGGTCTAGAGAGAGAGAGAGCCGAGGAGTCCAGAGGGATGAAGAGAAGACCCAAGGGCTGAGATCCGACTTGCACAGAGGCCAAGGAACGAGAGCCACCTCTCCTCTACAGGCTATATCTCTTCCCTCTTCTCTTTCATTCTACTGTATTCCTTTGTTTCTTGTAGAAACAATGTTTATCCATCTTTGTTCGGTGCCAGCTATGCTTGTTTATGGCTAGTTAGCTCCTTCTTGGCTATGTAGCCTGATCTAGGCATGTATATGAACTTTTGCCTTAAGCAAGTAGATTCATATCAGATCTAGTATGTTGCATGTTCTATTTTCTCTTTCCAAGTTATGATTGCTAGTTTGTTTGATCTCTTACTCACTTGAACTGTTCTTTCTACCTGTATCGAGAGATCCGTTGTAGGAATAACTAAAAGATGATAGTATGGATCTGAACCCGAGAGGAGGATGATCCAAGGTATTCTGTTCCTAACACCGCAGAATATCCTAAGACCCGAGAGGGAACTTAGTGTATTCTAAGGTGTTGATATGTCATTCCTCGAGAGAGGGTCATTGACATATTGTTGATGGTTTTAGTCACGCATCGCGAGAGCGAGTGGGATGACCGCAAAGGACAGATGCCACCATGCATACTAGATGCTTGCTTGGGTGTTCAAGGGTTGTCTATGCCCGAGAATGAGTGCATTGACTACCCCATTTGTGGTTACATAGCCAGGAACTCTCTTTCTCTGTTTAGTAGAATCACAAGCTCTGTTTTGTTTTCTTTGTTTTGTTTTATATTGTGACAATCCCCTAGACTAGTTCTAGCACTTACTTTTATCGACTATCATCTTGGCTTATATGACTAAAGAATGAGATTTGTGGCATCCTAAACGTCACCACATCCCTATGTTCGACCCCGTATATCTACTTTGACCCCGTAATAAAGTTGCGGGGGCTAGAAGGTTTCAAGTTATAAATTTAAAGCTTGATTCCTTCCTTTGTCCTGTGTTCATTTCTGGACGCGTGAAAAAGGCCAATCAATTATTGTAGTCCACTTTTCATATAGAGATTGACTCTATAGAACTTCGTATAAATCAAAGAGCTTATGGAAAAATGTAGTTTACAGTATCTATTTTATAAGACAAAATAATGCTACATGTTGATGATAATGTTAGTTTTAGTGACCTTTTCTAAACTATCTTTATTTTGTTGTATCAGTTCTAATAAATGGGAAAGTCAAAATCATAACATCAACCATGTAGCACTTCCTACCTATGAATCATGTTTTAACTAGTGTTGTTGGCCTTATCTGACTATGTTGTATCTATATGTGTAGTAGGGACAACTTACTTTGATTTTGGTTAACCTATTCTATGTCCACTTATTGTGTTTCCTATAAGCACCCAAAGTTGGTGAGAACAAAGAAAAATAGATATTACTAGAGAGGTATAAGACTTATTGACTAATATTTCACAGAAACTACAAAATGATAAGATAAGTGATAAAGAAATGTATAAATAGGCTTGAATAAATATGCTTATTCTACATAAGTAGAGTCACCCAAAAAAGAGCTTTCTTCTATATTATATGAATAAGTAATAATAAATGAAAGAATATAGAAAGTGAAAAAATAAATATATAAAAAGTGAATATAGAAAAGTGAAAATACATATCAAAAGTGAGTAGTTTTGTGTGTGTTAAGGAATTGTTCATTAATGCCACCAGGGATGTAGCTTAGGCTAAAAACCTTGGATAAAAAACGGCCCTAACAAAACTCCATAAGTAGATAAATAGTCTGAAGGGGCTACACTTCATAAAAATGAATTTTTGGCTTGATTCATATTCTAAGTAGATTTTACATGGGTAATTGTGGATAAAGTATCCCTTAGGGGGGGGGGAGTACAGTAGATGGATGGACTAGGCATGAGGGATTTACCTGACATGTGGCTTGAGATGGGAGCATAACACCCCCACCCTCCATACAATACTAGTTATTCCCTTGTTATCAAGGTATATAATGTTGATATTTTTTGTAAGGGGAATTTTGGATTTCACTCACATAATGTAAGGATTCTAAGCCTATGCATGTTTCTCCATATATAATTATCACGTTGCAAAGACCACATTAAAGAAATATGGAGAAGTTTCTTCTGAATCACTTAACTATCTGCTTCTCAATAATTCTTTCAATTTCTTTCCTATGATTCTTTTGATCAACATTAAGATCAAAGAGAAACTATTGATAATGAAAAATCACCAAAATTGGAATAGTTTTCAGCAAAGAAATGTAAATATAAAAAATCCATCTTTCTTGCATCAAAAAAATTTGATAGACTTACGAGTTGTTTGTCATATATTCTCACAATACTTGAGGAGTGTAGAAATAAACAAGACCCAAGGATGTTCTTGATGAATTAGTCACTAGGCCACAATATTTACACTCACAAATAATTATTACTCTAAAGTATTAGCTTGAAAAAAAGTATGCATATGCATGCATACTTGTCATGCTTGTTGTGAAGCTATATCAATTGATTAGGAAATTGACTTCATCATGTTCATGACTCTTTTGATGTATATGATTATAGACTCAAATAGGAAACAAAAACTAAGTGGTATAATTATATTAGAAAAATAAAACATGTTATCTTATTAGGCATTTGTTAGAAGGGATGCAAATGTATTTGTATATGTCATCACCACTAAGTAGGTTGTGGGTGATGTCATCTCTGCCATTGTGACTTTACAAAGGTTTTAATTTGGATTCTCTTCAAGTCGTCAATAAAACACCTATGAGCACTTGGAATTTGAGTGAGACTCAATGCTTCTTTTGTGAATAGGCAATCACCCTTTGAACTACTAGGCAACAATTATATAGTAGCATGTGTTTTCAAAGTGAATAAGATGCGATTGTTCTTTCTATCAATAATATTTTCTTGCTTGGATTTATGATCACTATCCCTATCAATACAAGAGATGCTCACTTGAATGAATAACTTGTCTCTCTTGATAGTTGCGGGGACACTGCTACTAGATAAGAAATTCTCAGTCAACCAAAATAACATGTTAGAGACTGCTCAGTAAGTCTAATATATACAATTATATATGGTTTATTATGTTATTGATGACATAATGATACTTGGGTAAACATAGTGTTGTTTATTTTCATTCTCTCTCGTATATCAAACATGTCAGATGTGGTTTCTATTGTATTCTAGCCATGTACTTTAGCTATATTTCAAGCCTCTCAGCCATCTTTAGTCCCACATTACTTACATTAGAAGTGAGAGGGATCCTCTTAAATGGAAGAGGAGACCAAAGGCTTGTGGGCATATCTTGGGGCATTTGAATTTAATGCTAATTGGTGCATTGTTCCTTGATAAATAAAAAATAGATGTGTCTGTGTTTTGCCTTGCCATGCCCTGCTCGGTTTTGTCTAGTTTAGTATGTGCCTGTGATTTAATATTTTTATTAAATGATATTTATTTATTTTATTTTATTTTATATTTTTTTTTACTTTTTGTTGTTTGGAAATCCATAGATGCACAATTTCCCATTCTTTAATTGCCTCAGAAAGGCAATTCTCTTGAGACACCTAAACTATAAATCTCTTTGATCCAAATTATACCCTTTTTTCATCTAGATTTGTTAAGTCTTTTAGGTGTCTGGTCCGAGTCCATTTTGTTCCTATTTAGGTGCGCCCAATGAATCATTTTTTGGGGAACTTGTTAACCAATAAATTTTATAGAGAAAATGACTATCTCTGGGCGCCTATCTATGGTTTTTGTCCACCTATAATATGGATATGCTTCAACCATTTCTAACACATAGAAAAAGACATCCAGAAATACAGTTCCCAATTGAGAATAGTTGAGCATGAGAGAATGACTGTGTGAGAATTGTTCTCTTCCTATTGCTACTGTGTGTGACCTCCACCATCTCCCATCAACCTTCTATATCACCTTTTTCCAACTAGTCTCCTTTCTTATTTTTCACCCATTATCGTGCATCTAAGTGTGTCTCATGCGACTTGATTTTCGACGATGTTTGAGGGTCATAAGACAATTCGACAATGTCCTCTTCCTAGCACCAGAAGGCAGTACCTGAGCTGGAGGTGACTGAATCTGGGAGGCAAGCTGTTGGTAAATCTTGTCCATAGGAGCGACAAATTTTTCTTCATAAAAGTGATCTTCATGACTTGCTTCCCTCACATGCATATCTAAACTCTATTTTTATATTCTTTATTATTGATCAAATTAATTGTTGCCATTGTTGAAAAGTATTCAACAAAAAAATTCAAACTATATCCAACATTAGTGAAGAAAAAATTACTTTTTTGTTAGTGTTTATTTTGTTATTAATCTAGCTATTACTGTTTACATAATATGGACCCTGGAATCATGATAACTATAGAAGGCATAGCTATTCTTAGGCCCAAAATATTTGTGGGTTTATATTTTTGTTGTTGGAAGCAAAAGATGAAATTCTATTTCACTTGCTTAGGTCTAGTTTCTACTATCACACCACTGAGGAACATGAACAATCTTTCAATGTTGTTGATACCTTGATTGCAACTTATATCGACCCATATTCTCCATCTTTTTCTCCTGCCAAGATACCCAAAGAAATAGATTATTTTGTCATGTAAGGATCTTGTTCACTATTTCTGATGAGCTTTATGAGATCTACCACCTTCTGTCCTTGAGATTTGGCAAGATTTGGATGACCAGTTTGGAATGCAAGATGTTGGTCTAGAACAATATGCTTTCATGAGATGGTATAAAACAATGTGTTCGATAATAAGTTTGTTCTAGTCCAAGTACTCTAGTACCAAAACCTCATCAGGAAATATATTTCTAGTAGATCTTGAGGAGAAGGTTTGTAACAACCCCCAACCTCTATTATCCCCAATTAAGGTGGAAGTAGAGGGCAAGGGCTATTACCATAATTTTGTGATCAAGGTTTAGTAGTTAACTAATAATAAATAAAATTAACATTGAATGGAAAAGAGTTTGATGACATTACAAAGATAGAATCTCCTACAGAGAGTTACATGGAATAGAAAAATAATGTTTGCAACATAAAGTAAATCTAGCTATTTATAATCCTTCAGGATGACTTTAAGCATCTTTTCTTTTGGTGTCTTCTTCTCTGGTTGTCCATCTTTCAGATTAATTGTAGTTTAACCTAAAATAGGTGAAGCAAAAATGCGGTCAATATATTGAGATATACTGAGTTTATGGGGGAAACAAAATATATGCATGTAGGGGTAACAACATAATATTCCATGGCAACAATTATTATTAAAAAAATTGAACAAGCATTTTCTTATTTTAACCTCTCAACCCTGATCCTTTCACTCTATGTGGTAGGAGCCTTTTTAAGGGGAGCCATCTATTTAGGGTTTGGTGCTTGCAATGGACATTCAAAACATTCCTTTCCATGCTTGGTTTTATACCGACCTTCCTTTCCGAGTTTGGCCTAGGATGACCTTCCTTTCATGGATTGATCACCAGTCATTCCCATAATGACATCTTTCACCCTATGCTCTTTAACACACTAGAGTTAATTATTTAGGTGTCAAGAAAGTTACATTTATATAAAATGATACTCATAGGGGATTTATAGATTGCAAAAAGTAAATAAACAATCAAGCAATTTAATTACAATCCACTCTGAAACTTCGGGAAACATGAAAGTCGATAAGGAGAATATTCTTAGGAGTAACTACATACCTTTCCTCAAAGATGATTTCACTTCTAAGTAAATAAGAGAAGGTGCAACCAATCAAGAACTCAACCTATAATTGATGTATAATGCCCAAGTACTACTATTGTGTTCACAAAATATCCATTAAGACTGATTGGGGCCCAAAGCTAGGGTTTTGGGTCAAATTAGGTTTTTTTTGTATGGAATCACATTAAAGATTGCATATTTATGCACTTTTGTAATTCAAGTGGGAATCATGTCTTGAAATCAATTTTAATGGATTCCTCATATTTTTGGATCAAAAATATGTATATATATGTTTTGTTTGGATTTACCAATTAACTACTAGGATTTTTGTAAATTATAACCATTTGGATCAATCATAACCTACCACTTAGGCGGTTGATTGGTCCAGGGCACACATTGAGGGGCCATGATAGAGCCAATCATCTCATTCCACATCGGTAGCCCGCTCTCACATGGTCAAGTGAGAAAAGGAGGGGGAAAGGTTAGGTGTTCCCTTATCTCTCAATAGTAGACGTGGGGGCAGAGAGGACCTATCACCTAGGGTTGTCTTCTACCTCTACCAGTCTATGCTCATGAGTATCCTCATGTATGAGTCAACACAATGGTTGACTCTAGGATTATGGCTTCCTGAGTTGTAGGCAAAGGTGTTGTCATCTTCGGCTTGCCCTGCCAAACTAGGTGATAGCCTCAATTGGCTAGTAGGAAGCCAGAGAAAAGAGGAAGGAGCAGGGTTTCTTTGAGAAGGTTCAAAGAAGTGAACCAGAGAGAGGGTAGGGGTTAGGATCGAAGTTGGAGGTAGGGAGATGTTTCTCAAGTCTTGTGGGTCTCATAGGAGGGGTATTGGCCTTAAAAAGGTATTCAAACATCTTATATAGCCCAGGGTTTGAAGGGTTGGCCACTGACTACTCTGGTCAATTGGGAAATAGCTTAACAGCTTTCCAAAGGAGGTGTAACCTAGGATGGTTAGATTCGAGACCATTTCTAGGATTTAATGGGAAAGAAACTAAGACAAGAGGTGGTTCTGAGAGAAATAATTGGGGGTGAGAGGACCAGTAAGTGTGTTCTAGACTTTCCTTCTTCATCCCAAGATAGATGATGACATGCCATTGTATGATCTTTGATCAATGGTCTCATGGGCATGCGTCAAATAAAGGGCCGATTCTAATATTTCCAAATCAAATTATATTGTCCATTTAATATGTTAGTTAATCAACCCTTTCACTTTTAGATATCTAATTAATTCATATCTCTCTCTCCCTTTATACAAATAATCCCAAATTTTAAAGGAAAAATTGTAATGATTAAATCTCATTGTGGGCACGATTTGGTGGCAAAATACACAAACTAAATATCATTGTTCTTTCCCCTTAAGAAATTGCTTTATTTGATTCATTTAAGGCATAAAATAACTCCTTTTCCCATCGAAATTTGGCAAACAATCCTATTTTGGTATGTTTTCCCAATAACTGCAATATTGGATTGAATAAAACTTATTAGTTATCTTCATAATATCTTTCTAGAAATTTCCACATAATTCCTTATTTAAGTAGCAATTTTCCATTACTTTTAGGAATTCCTTTATTGTTGAATTTTCCACTCGTTCTTTAGCTAATAATTATCCATGAATTATTGGAAGTAGTAAAACACATGAAATCCCCTTTCATGTGTAGAATTTGCATTCTCGAACTAAAACTTGCAAACAAGATATGAAAATACCAAACTTTATAATATGTCCTTAACAATCCAATATTGGCATTCAAATATATGTATAAATACAAGAAAAAAATCTTGGTTATAACATCATTTCCCTCTTAGAAGAATTTTGTCCTCAAAATTCAACTAGTCAATTAATAAGTTCGTGATGAGACTTTTCCATGTCTGCCTTTAGCTCCCATGTGGCTTCATCCTCAGTATGGTGCTTCCAAATAACCTTTACCATATCAATATATTTATTCCAAAGCTCTTTCACCTTGGAATCCAATATCCTCACATGTGACTCAAAGTATGAAAACCTTCCTTGTAGCTCTTAAACTTCAATGTTCAACACATGGACATGGTCCTTCACATAGTGCTTCAGATTGGACACATGGAATACATCATGCATCATGCTATATTTTGGCGGTAAAACTAGACTATAAGCAGCCTTGCTAATCTGTCTTAGAACCTTGAATGGACCCACATATTGGGGACTCAGTTTTCCTCTACTTTTATCTATAGCTCGGAGGGGTCAGATTTTCAAAAACACATGATCGCCTACTGAAAAGTGAAAATATGTATGCTTTTTATCAGCATACAACTTATATCAGTCTTGGGCTCTCTTTAGACTTTGTCTAATCAAGGTGAATTTATCATCATATAACTATAGTTCCTCTGACCTGAGCAAGGTCCACTCATCATTATCATCCCAGTGAAGCGGTGATTGACATAGCCTCCCACAAAGAGCTTCATACAAATACATCCTAATATTGGTTTGGTAACTATTGTTGTATGCAAACTGAACTAAGAGTAGATATTGTTCCCATGATCCACCCCAGTCTAGCACATATGCTATCAACTGATCTTGTAGGGTCTGGATCATACGATCTGACTGGCCATCAGTCTGGGGTGATAGATTGTATTGAACTTCATCCTTGTATCAATTTCTTCTTTGACTTGTTTCCACAATTTTGAGGTGAACTTAGGTTCATAGTTAGAGATAGTCAAACTTAGAACACCATGCAAACAGACTATCTCTCTATTATAAAGCTCAACCAAGTCTGACACCTTGGAAGTAATCTTCAGGATAGGAAAGTGTGTTGTAATATATTGAATCTTCGATGTAATCTCCATATAATCCTTTTTCCCAAGTTTCCCTTTCATTTCTATCCTTTATGTCCTTGATCTTTAATTAGTGGAATTTATAGTGGTGTGGTGAACATTTATTACCTATTTGTACCAATAAAAGGGTTTATGCACAAATACCTTAGTGAAAGTCTATATAAGGACCTTTGTTAGATGTTATTAACCTTAATAAAACCTTTTTATGTGTTTTGAAATCATAAAATGAGCCTAAGTTTCAAATTTTGTTCAATTTGGATGTTGTTTGTGCAAGTTATGCAATTTTAGATACATTTTGGACTTTCATGCAATTTACCCAATTGGGAGGTTTTCTTTGCAAATTATCACATGTATTATGATACTTAGATATTACCTTACCCTTATAGAGATTTTGAACCATGGGGAACCTAGTTGCGCATTGGTTTGAAGGTGTTTCTCTCCAAGGGCATTTTAGGGATTACCCTCTTTATAAATGAGTTTATCTTTAAAAGCTATCAACCAATGGGGTTATTTCTTTGATTGGAGGATAGTGGGGATGGACTAGAACTCTCCATTGTATTTTAGAGTCTACATTTGATATTCAAGAATCCTCTATGAGCTGTCCTCTTGCATAACCATGAATCCCTAGGCTAAGGACACATGGAAAGTCCCATAGACACATCATGCTTGCCCCCTTCTTTATAAAGCAATATCTACCCCTTCCCACCTCCCAATTCAAAAATTATTTCTATCCCTCTCTTTACTCAAGTTAGATCATCATTCATACTCTATTTGGCCATGAATGTGTTGTTGCAAGGTAAAAGAGGGTGCCTACCTTGGTGAAGAAGGCTCCTAGGGTTCCGAATTTGCTCTAGTTAGGGTTTCTAAAGCTCCTTCTTGGTGATTTTGACCAAAACTAGTAAGTTTCTACCTTTAATTCCCTATTTTCATGCTTTTAATCTACCTCCCACCTTATTTTAGGTCAAAACCATGTCCTTCCATGCTAAAACCCCACCTAGAACCCTTAAACACCTCATCTCCATGTTCTTCTACTAGGATTTTTCACCTCTAAAGTGGAGAAGGTACTTCTTGCTCGAGATAGGAGCTTCGTTGGAGAAACCAACCTCTCTAGTTCGGGAACCTTGCTGCTTGAACCTGTCCGCCTTCCTAGAGGAAATTTTTATGACCCCTTCTCATATATTGCTTACTACATGCTTAAAACTCAAGCTTCTATGATTAAAAATTGATGATTTCCATCTCTATTTACCATGTTCTTCTAGGGTTTTGGTTTCTTGCTGCTTCACCTTCTCTAGAAGATGTAGTTTGGTTACCTATGCTTCTCCAACCCTGATCTTGGGTCAAATGGAGTTCTATCTCTCTCTCTCTCTCCCTATCTCTCGCAAGGATTTCTGGCTTGTCATTTCCTGATTGGTTCAAATTGAAAAATTCATATCTTTTAATTTGCTTATCCAAATTTGACAAATAAACATGTTTTGGAATTAGAAATTAATATCTATTTAATAAAAATATTTTCAAGTCTGATTTTGAGGTTTGAGTAAGGGTGATTTTTAGAAAATGAATTTGGTGCATAAAATCCATAAAAATTACATCATAATCATCATAACTCCAAAATTAACATAAAAATACATTTCCTTGATCAAGAGAACCTAGTAAGTTCATTTTTGAGGTTTTCCAAATCTAAATCCGACTTTTGATTAAAATGTCTAATATTAGAGTGCATATGCATTAATGTGCATAATGAAAAAAAACTCTAATACATGTTAATACATTGAAAATAGGCAAAGTGGAACTTGGATTCAATTAAAGTGGCAAAAGTTAGTAAATGATATCAATAAGAGAGGTATGTGCATTCTTACACCCTAAGTTGGGATATTTGCAAACCAAACCCTATATTTCCCTAATGAGGCTTTAATGAACCCTATTTCCTCTATTCATAATCTTTTAAACTGCCTCAATATCAATAATGATATTCTTTTTCTTGGGTTTTGTACCCCACTACCATGTTTCAAATATATGATGCTTTTACTTTCCATAGTTCTCTTTAGCATGTTGATGTTATTAGACTATTTAGCTATAGTAGTGGTACTTTTGTAAAACCACCCATAGATAGGGCATGTATTTATTTGCCCTAGGGAATGTCTTATTCTCACCCATAAAAATATGTGTAGGTGACTGGGAATGTATTAATTCTCCCCTCACCTATAGGTTGAGGTTCGGTAGGTGCCTCAACCCTACTTAGTTAATGTAGTAATTATTAGTCATGCATGTGATTCCTTTATTATATTAATGTTATGGCAAGCATCTATTTTGATTATGCCTCATACTCTTGTTCTCATCATCTAATGATGCAATCTTAGCCTTTACTTTCATGTTATTTCCTTATCTTTTGTTCTTGTTCTTTATTTGACACATACCTTATTTTTCTCTTTCTTACTGGGTGATTTCCCAAATACCCAGGTTTAGATCCGTGTTGAACATGATCAAGGAGAACATAGCTTCCAACATGGACCTAGCTCTTGGAGATATTGCTTGGAGATAGATTTGAAGTAGTTTGAACTTTCCTAAACTTAGATCCTTACGTGGTATCATACATGTAAACCCTTATGGTAGATTATGATGTACTTTTGTAATCTTTTATGAAAATTTAACATAGTCATTTGTTTGGTTCCTCTACTACACTTTGGTTGTTTTGAATACTGTTTATTGAAATTTGAAACTTTTACACCTATTCCAACATACCTTTGAGTGTGTTCGGAATGGATGTTTTATTCTTCAAATTTTCAGTAGGGAGTGGATCCCACTCCTTACATGCACTGACTTGGTTAGACTGTCCACCATGAACCGTATTACATCATGTCTTTTTCTTGTCTTGGGAAGACCTACCACAAAATGCACGGTGATCTGGTCCCACTTCCACTTAGGAATCTCAATCAATTGCAGTAACCCACCGCGTTAGTGGTACTCATCCTTCACCATCTGGCACGTGAGACAACTAGAGACATACGAGGCTATGTCTCTCTTCATTAGTGGCCACTAGAAGATACGTTGCATGTCTTTGAACATCTTAGCGTGATAGGTTGTACTTAGTACTTCAATCCAAGAGCCTCTTGTAGCATGGGTGAATCCTCAAGAGCCCAAATACAACTTTTATACCATATTCCACCATTGACATCCATCGAGAGGTATGTTTAAGGCTTTGCCATTAAACTCTTCATCTTCTCTAACTCTGGGCTGAATAACTAGGCTACTACAAGCTTGGTCAATAGGTAAGGACTGATTTGGATGTTTTCTACATGGATTCTATCTGCCAAAGGTTGAGAAGTCCATCTAGAAAAATATTCTAGTCTCTTTCATTGGTTAAATAACTAGCTACACAACTGAGACATTTTTGGCTGACGACATCGGCTACTACACTGGCCTTACCAAGATGGTAGGCTATGGAAAAATCTAAATCCTTCAAATATTCCATCCAATGCATTTGTCATAAGTTTAGGTTCCTCTGAATCAATAGGTAATTTAGGCTCTTATGGACGGTGAAGATGTCAAAGGTAGCCCCCTACATATATTTTCCCCAAATATTTAAGGCATTTAAAATTTCCACAAGTTCTAAATCATGGATTGGGTAATTCAACTCATTGGGCTTGATCTATCTGGAAGAAAAGGTGACAAAAACTTTGTTTTACTTAAAAATGCACCCTAAGTCCATCTTTGATGCGTCAGTGAAGATGATGAAACCATCATTCCATGAGAGTATGATTAGAATAGGGGATGAGGTAAGCTTTTCCTTCAATTCCTAGAATTGTGCTTCATGTTGATCAGACCAAATGAACTTCTGATCCTTCCAAGTGAGCTTGGTCAAGGGAAGAGAAGTCTTCAAGAAATCCTTAGTGAAATATTGGTAATGCCCAGCCAATCCCAAAAAACTACAAATTTAGGATGTGTTCTTTGGGGTTGACCATTCTTGAACGAATGCTACTTTGGTAGGGTTCATTGATATGGTTCCTCCAACTATAATGTGCCCAAGGAAAATAACTTGTTTTATCCAAACTCACATTTTAAATTTTCCCATAGAACTTCTACTTTATCAGGATATCATATCAAGGACTTTATATAGGTGCTCACGGTGTTTTTCTAAGTCATCGGAGTAGACTAGGATGTCATCTTTTAACACTATGACAAAGGTTTCAAGGAAGGGATGGAACACACTATTCATGATGCTCATGAACACACTTGGAGCATTAGATAAACCAAAAGGCATAACCAAAAACTCATAGTGGCCATAATGGTTTTGAAAAGTAGTTTTTGGGATATCTTCACTCTTTACTCACAAATGGTGGTATCCAATCTCAGGTCAATCTTTGAGAAAATTTGAGCAATTTTGAGCAGGTCAAATAGGTCATATTGGGGTAAGGGATACTTATTATTAATGGTGGCCTGATTTATCATCATATACTCTATGCACATGTCAGAGTGATCCATCCTTCTTCTGCACAAAGTGTATAGGTGCTCCCCACATGGATGTGCTCGGTCAGATGAAGCTCTTATCTAGGAGACCATGCAGTTGCCTCTTCAACTCAAGCAACTTGGTGGGATCCATCATGTAAGGCAACCTAGAAATTGGGTTTGTCATGGGAGATAGCTCTATTGAGAAGTCCACTTCTCTCTCCAGAGGTATGCCTAGAAAATCATCAGGGAACACATCAACATAGTCGCTGACTACCTCTATTTCCTCTAAGGGATTCATTTTGTTCTCTAGCTCAATCACTAAAACTAAGAATGCTAGACAACCTTTTTCTACCATCCGTTGTGTTATCACCAATGACACATATAGGTAGGTGGTGGCATCTTTTCTACCTCTAATGGTAAAGGGTGGATGACCTGGCTTCTTTATCCTTATTTCCTTTTCACTATAGTATATTTTTATATTATAGTTATAAAGGCAATCCATTCCTATAATGACATCGAATTCATTCATATTAAGAAGGATAAAGTCGATAGGAAGTTCATTGTTCATATATTTTACATGAATGATTGGTGTTTTTAAAGGGATGAGAAGATACAACTACTAGGGATAGTGACTTCCAAGACATATCCCGAGTCCTTGAAGTCCAAACAAATCATAGTTGTGAGATATCACAATCAGAAAGTATTCATAGAACTAGAGTCGGGTAAAGCTTTAACATTATGTCCCATGATATCAATTAAGCCTACATCATATTCATGGTGGTCAAAACTATTATACATTTCATGGTACAAGATAGTAAATGGGATTCTTAGGATGGTTATATTCTATGAGTCTATTGGCATTGGCCTGAGCTTCCTCATTATCAATGACAAAGAATTGGGCCTTTCAATGCTCTCCAACCATTGGGGCTTCTCCCTGGAGTGCTACAACCACTTGTTGGGCCACTAGTGGGTCTGGACCTCGAGGGTCAGGGAGAGGATAGTTGGCCCAGATGTGTCCCTCTTGCTAACAATGATAACACATCTTCTTTTTATATAGACATCTTCTAGGGCACTTTTATTAGAATCTGTCATGCTAAACAAGATTACTCAAAACTCAAGAACACGGTCGATCACTAATTAACCACACAGCAGAAAAAAAGGATAATTAAAACCAATTTATTTCACCATCATACTCAAGAACATTTACATAAAACTCCAACTTCTTGCTTGTATTCATATATCATGCCAAATATCTTTACAGTTATCCTGTGTCCTCAACGACAACATATAGATATAGGAGAGCATTATCCAAATATACAAGTATCAAAATACTATCACAAGCTTGAGTCAATTGAAACATCCTCCGAAATGGTACCCATCGTGCAGGCCGGCCAACTATGCACTTTAATCGGATCTCGGGTGTGCCGGGCGCTCGGGGCTCGAGAGTTTTACGCTGTCTGGGGGGGTCACAAAAGTGGCACTTCTACGGGGGCGGTTCTCTTGATAATAAAAAAAAACATCATGTACTAAACTTTCCCTCCCAGACCTAAGAATGTAGGGACAATTCTAGGAGATACTAGACATCTAGACAAACTTCTCTAAGTCCAATTCTAATGCTCATCCTTGCTGTCACAAGTCTCTTGTCAGTGATGTCGATCACCTAAAAAGATGCAGTGACACACGAGGTGAGACCCATGTCGTAGCGAGAGATATAACTCTCTACCAAGGGTTATTGATTATAACAAGTCATTTATTAAACAATATAAGTAGATCAATTTTTTTTTGAAAGTAAGCAAGGCAATTATATTGAGAAAAGTCAAACGATATCTACAAAGGTCATAGATCCATTCAAGCTTGGTAACCCAGAAATAAGAGATACAATGTTGTGATATAAGAAAGATCAGATAAAAGTGAGATGCTTTTGCCTGAAGTCCTCCCCAAAAAGCTGGCCAAATCAACTTTTAAATGGAATCCCTTCACGGTCATAGGTGACACTTGCATCAACACAACCCCTAAAATTGAGACCTGAGCTAATAGAGCCTAAATCCTTATAAAATAAATCCAACCTTTCCAACAAAGAAGTGCAGAGCAAGGTCATTAACCACATACAAAGAGGCACTAAGATAAGCCTCGATCATAACCAAAGACAAACCTAAAAACAGGACACTACAGACACAATAAAGGCATAATAGGGAACAAAAGACAGACACATAGATGACATCACATGCACAAGCTAGAGCTACCAGAAAAGCCCATACAACACTGTCTGACTGGAGAGGAGCAAGGTTGCTGACAAGAAAAAGAGGGAGGGACAGTTCGGGGTAAACCCACCACCTAGACCAAACCTCAATGTCTTTCCCTATACTCAAGACAAGAGGAGAGTAGCCAAAGGGACAAGTATAATAGAAAGGGGCCTCCATCAACAAACCCAGACCCAGACCCCCGAAGGTCCTCCCACCCTTATGGACCAACGAGAAAGGCAAAGGAGAAACACAACCAGGCCAAAAGGAGAGTCATGATGGAGAAAGAAACAACATACCAGGCAGCTAAAAACGACAAATCTACACAAGATGAACTAGAAAAACAAAAATTGAGAAAAAAGAAAAAAAGGGGCAGAAGATGATCGACACATAAGGTAGACGAAGGAGGATAGAGGGAAACCCTCCTTCAGCAGAACCACGAGTCGGATGCCACAAGAAGCTTCACTTTTCAGTCCTAAGATAGGATCCGAGCATGATCACCAAAGAGATGACAACAACCACCACCGTTAAGATTAGATCATGATCCAAACCCGTGACCTTGAGGAAGAAGAAGAGAATCTTAGAGATGTCACCTGCTTCCAGAATTAACACAAAAATGGCAAGTGGAGAATAAAGTTTCGAGGAGAAGGTGGCCAATGTGAACCACCGGACCCCCTCCTCAAGATGGAGAACGTCATGTGAGGAGAACCCTAAATCACCCTTGTGTTTGCCCAGAGCATCACTACACAGTCTCTCTCTTCATTTTGTCCTTTTATTAAGTACCTGTATGAGAAGATTAAATAGATTAAGTAAATTGAATAATACAATAGCACTACCATATATAATACTTCTTGAGAACAGTTCAATTCAGAGTCTTATTTGCAACATTCAAAGATAAACATTATTCTCAGAGTTTAGGTGTAGTTAACACTATGGCATGACTATCATCGTGAGCCTAACTGTTATCATGAGTATAGCTAATAGTTATTAGCATGTATAATAGGATAGGCATATTTAACTACATAGGAGTGGCTAGAAGTATAAGCATAGCTAACAACATGAGATAACTATCATCATAAGCAAGTCTAGCAGCATAAGCATATCTATCAACATGAGTACATCTATCAGAATGAGTATTCAGTAGCAGAATCATGGCTATCTTCTATATTGCATTACACACCATCTATATATAAAAGGGAAAACAAGGGTTATCATCCAATGTGAAGTGTGTTTAACCCTAAACAGACATGCTACATGACTAGATTACATATTTTATTAATCCCTGAGGAATTTGAGGTATACCACTCAGACTCTGACTGACTACTGTTAAGTTGAATTCGGTGCCATACAAGATCTAGGAGAGTCATACTCCTAAGATATCACCCACCCTCGGTTAGTACGAGCCTGCCGCAATGACATATACAACTACAAAACACCCTAGTCCATCCTTGGTATATAGGTCACGACACTAATAAACCTAGGTATACAAAAACCCAAACATATGAAGTACAATCACAACTGTCCTCCATCTCATCATATGTACAAAACTTGAGACATGATCACAACCATTATCCTACCATGGTATGACCACATACATCCTCCATAACCTTGGAATTAGGATGACTAGGACACACAATCTCAAGCACTCCACATACACAACAGTATGTGCTCTAAGTTTTTCTTAGGAATACTTGTTTCACCATCCAACAAATTCTAACACTTGAATGGATCTATGGCACATGGAACTACATAATTAGGGTTTCACTTGATTACTTAATGTCGATTAGTATGTTTTAACTACAACAATCAAGTTGCATACAAACCCTAAAAGAGTTCTACAAAAACATGGGTATATTGCAACCTCAGAAGATATAATATGTATGAAGTATAAAGTTGATCACATCATCACATGGTATTGTCTCACTGCCATACATGTAGCAATACGCATCATCATACCATCACATGATACAAGTCCTAGTTACATCATACAAAGGATAACACATGGATTAGGTCACAAAGCCATGTCCAAGGTCATAAGACCATTCACATAATTCCCTTTAAGAATGTCATTATCTTTCCATGCATCATCAAGGCTCATCATGCCAACAACATTTATGTAATACACAGTTTCAACATATACTTGTATTTAAAATCTATCATGTTCACATGGTGTCATAAAGGAAGGTATCATTAATAAGGTATTGATAATCATTTGTTAACCTTTTAGGGTTACAAAAATCATTACATAAATCATTCCTTCATCATGTCATACCAGGAGGTTAAGTATGACTGGCCATTATTGTTTAATTACATTAGGTTAAGTTCAATCAAGATAAGTGTAACGTGCGAGCCCACTACCCAAGGCTCTAGTAGAGTTTTAGGAATGACGACTGGCCCCACAAACCACCACTAGCCCTAGCTACTCACTTTGTCCTCACTTACGTACAAGCTAGGGTAAACTTCCCAAATGGTCACTCATCCTAGTACTACTCTAGGTTGAGCATGCTTAACCACAAAGTTCTTTAGTGATGTGATGCATGAAAAGGAGATGCACCTTGGTGATATGGAAATTCCAATCATTCCTTTTAATATCATATTATCTAAGGCCTCAAATCCTGGTATGTTACAATATCCCCCACTTACACTCTTGACGTCCTTGTCAAGGCTCAACTATATGGCCTCATAATCTCTCCCCATTTAGTGCAGACCCCAATGGCTCGTGTATTACCAGCTCCCAACCATGGCTACCAGATCAACATTGGCTCCAACAACTAGGATAGTCCTTTTTAACATGCCTAGACCACACAACTCAAAGACTGGCATACCACAAGCCCAAGTGGGCCCCACCTACTAGAGGGGAATTGGCTCTAATACGATTTATATTGCCCGATCCCTCTAATTAAGGCTCTAGTAGAGTTTCAAGAATGACAACTAGCCCTACGGACCACCACTAGCCTTAACTGCGTACTTTGCCTCACTCACGCACAAGCCAAGATAAACTTCCCGATTGGTCACCCATCCTAGTACTACTATGGGTTGAGCATGCTTAACTACACATCTTTTTAGTGATGGGCTCCCTAAAAAGGAGGTTCACCTTGGTGATATGGGTAGTCGAGTCATTCTTTTTAAGATCATATTATTTGAGGCCTCAAATCTTGGGATATTACAATAAGTGAAAGTGATATCATCAAATCAGTGCCTCAAACCAAAATATGAGCTTTTACATTTACTTAACTCAAACACATCCATCACATAGTATCCCCATCTAGTGAAGGATGAATAGGATAATACACTCCCATTGAACTCCATACTATCCTCAAATATGGTTCATACTTATTTGACATAAGGTTCAACCGTTAGATTGTAGCATTAAGACAAAGCCATCAACTTAGGAATCGATTTACATAATAGAAAAAGTATTGGACTGTAGGCAAACAAGACCATTGAAAACATGTTCCAGAATCACCACCAAAGAATCTTGAGGATAGTACAATTATACACTTAGGGGACCAACATTTGCTGACTTTGGTGACTGAATCTAAGAGGTAAGCCACTAGCAAAGATTGTGCATAGGAGCGGTGGATTTGTCTTCACGAAAATGACCTACGGAGGATTTTGTCTTTACGATAATGATCTCAGCGACACACCCACATGCTCATCTAAAATTTATTTTCATTTTTATTTATTATTGATCGAATTAATTCTTGTCATATCTTAAAAAGTATTTCTTAACAGTAACTGGAAAATTTGGAACTTTATTCAACAACTTCCACCTAGAAAATCCATAGTTAGTGTTAATTTCCTATACTACTTGCCATGTTGCGGTCAATGAGCTTCCCTGGAACTATAATATAGACCATATCATTGACTACTAGATTCATAGAAACACATGATCAACCATCCTATAAGTATGTAAAACTTTATTTCACTGGTCTTCGTTGCCCTTAGCTTCAATCCATGAGGATATCGAAGAGCACTACCACATCATTGACTGCCTATGCTCAATAGTTGCTAATAATCGACCCATAGCATCCATTTAGACAAAAAAATGTACGGATCAGATAATTAATGTGGAAGAATAAACATTAACGCTAGATAAATGATTTTGGTTGTTCTTTTGAGTTGATAAATGCTCAATGGGACACATAGGAAATTGAAGAAGCAGGGCATGATGGAGTACGAGATTCAACCTGGATCAGTAGAAGTAGAAGTGAAAGGGCGTTGACAGTTCTACAAAGCTACAATGACAAATTAAGGACAACATTAACACATGGACGGGAACAACAATTAAGTTAGTAGCTTCACCTTTTCACCCTCAAACAATCTCGGACATGATCATGTTGTGTCATTATCCACCAGTCCTACGATTCTAGAAAACAGGCTCTAGGAGCCCAATTTTATGCACTAAAAGCCCGTCATTTCCTAGAAAACAATGTTACAAAATAATACATAAAAAATTGAGAGATGTTATTTCATTACTTTTAAATTATACTAAAATTACATAGAAAAGTAACTTTTCCAATCATTCTGCAAGTTCAACCTTGGATTGAGTTGGTATACCCCTATCTTTTCATGCAAATTAATATTTTTCATAAAGACTGTATTGACATGACTACGGTTGTAACTGGAATGGGTATACATGCATACTTGCTTTTGCATACCCACTTTCAAGTATTCGAATGAGAGTATATACCAAGTTCGTGTGAAAAAACACACACGAGAAGAAAGAACAATCGCATAAGCAGGTAACATGATATTTACATGGTTAGGTCAGAGGGACATACTCCATATAAGGGGACAAAATTTCCATTATGTTAGAGAAAAGGGTATATGAGGAGCACTCTCAAAGGAGGCAGATACACCATGGATTACGACGGTCGTCTCAATACATAATACAGGATGATTTTAACCCTAACAAAGGTGTGTATACTTTAAAATATAGAACAATAATATTATCTTTATATAGATCACAAAAATAGATCATATCATATTGTAATGGGCTTCGACTCCTGCATCATGTTGATGAAAAATCTATTTATTTCTGTATAGATTCTATAATCGAATCTGAAAAATCTTCAAGGAGCATAATAATTTCTACCTTGACAGGAAGTTTGTAGCTCTATAGAAAAGAATAATAGTAGATGATCTCTCCTCCTCCAGCCCTTGAGGGCATCACTGTAGTCTGTGTAGACTAACAAAGTCCAGATGGAGTCTGAACTTGAAAACTGGAAATGACTTCATCATCATATTTGTAGGATTTTCTTATCTTGCAATCTTCTTCACCATAATTTTCCATGTGCTATCACTTCCCAAATGAAGTGATACTTGGTGTCGATGTGTTTTATTCTTTCAAACATCTAGTATTTTGTGAGACAAATTGCACTTTGATTGTCACTGAAGATGGACATTGTCTTTTCTAGAATGCTTAACTCTACACATAGTCCTCTAAGCCATATAGATTCTTGGATGGCCTTTGTTAATGCCATGTAGTCAATCTCAGTGTTGAACAAAGATACAGTGGGTTATAATGTAGCTTTCTAGCTTACAACACAGTCAACAACAGTAAACAAATACCATATAAGAGAACATATTTTATCATGGTCATATGCAAATCCAGAATCAACATACCCAATAAGTGTCTTTTTTTTTGGAAAATTGGGTAAATATATTCCAAAAACCCCCAAAAAGGGGAAAAAGTTACAAATCACACCCTCACGTATGACTACAACCTACTAATAACTGGTTACAACGGATCCCAATTCCTAGCAATAATAGGAGGAATATCAAGATATGATTTAAAAGAAAAATGCATGCTCTTGATCTCTAAAGCTAGACGGTTGAAGATGACCACAAAGTCGGAAGCACCACCATTATGCAGCCGTTTATTACGCTCCTCCCAAATGAAGTAGACAACACCAATAATGGCCCAACGCTCGATAGTTCTTGATTGTTTGGACCTGTTGCCAAGGTCCATAAGGCAGCCATGTAAAGAATAAGAAGATCTAATATTGAGTTTGAGTTGAGCACGACCCCATATGTATTTCTAGAATTTACATCCCTCAAATAAGTGTGCAATGGAATCATTGTGTTGGCCACAAAGTAAACAAGCAGGAATAGGAGTCCTTGACCAAGAGTTAATCTTTTCAAAGGTAGGAAGGACGTTGGTAAGAGCTCTAAAAGAAGTGAGGCTCCACCTAGGATTGTGCTTAGAGATCCAAAGATTCTCAAAGGCCTTGTCAGTAGGACGCTTTTGCCTTATATTATCCCATAGATCACTACCCGCCCACATGGAGAAGGAGGGCCAAAGAAAGACCAAACACCTATGACAAGTAGAGGTGTTATTGGAAGTAGAAACTAGGGAAGACCCATACCTCCGAGACATCCAAGTGCTCCATATGCATTGTTTCCGATTGAACTTCTCAATTCAATGTAGTGTATGATAGTCAGCAAGTTCATCTAATCTTTGAAGACCAAGACCTCCTTCACCACAAGGATAGGCCAGCCATGACCAGCAGGAGGGGTGCATCGAGTTGCCCCACAGGAAGTCAGAGAAAAGCAGTTCCATACGATGTAGGATAGCTGGAGGTATGTCTCCCATACGTAACCATTAGCTAATCAAACTCATGGCACAATGCTTTATGAGGATGAGGCGTCTTGCCATTGATATTTTAGATCCAGACCATCTTTGTATCATGTCTCTAAATTTGTCTAGGCATTCATGAAAGTGACATCTCCTGAGATTGCCGCCAGCCAAAGGAAATCCAAGATATTTTGTGGGCCAAGTGCCCTATTGAATACCCAAGCAACTGAGTAGTGCATCCTTATTACGGAAAGAAGTAGATAGGAAGATATGTGTTTTATTAGGATTCCACTTCATACCAGAGACAATACCAAACTCAAGAAGAAGTTTTTTGAGATGGGTAAGACTGCGTAGCCGACCCTCGGTGAAGATAAGAACATCATCTGCAAATAGGAGATGGCTAAGCGCCCTGGTCCCACTGATAGGATATCTCCGTATGAGTTTGTTGTCATATGACACCTCAAGACATCTGTTGAATCCGTCCATAGCAAGAGCAAATAGAAGGGGTGATAAGGGATCACCTTGCCGTAAACCATTGGAACTTTTGAAGAAGCCAACTGAAGATCCATTATGCAAGAGGGAGAAGGATGGAGTCTCCACACATTGTTTGAGGATGGAGATAAACTTCACACTAAACCCAAGGCCAGAAAGACAATCCCATAAATAGGACCAATGAACAGAATCAAAAGCCTTAGTGATATCCAGTTTAATGCAGGCTGTCAGAGGACTAGATTTCCTATTAAATTTAAGTGTGAATTCAACTGCTAGGAGAGAGTAATCCTCAATTTTCCTTCCTTTGACAAAATCACCTTGGTAGGGAGAAATGATGTTCGGCAGAAGAGTAGCTAGCGTCCTTGAAATGACTTTAGTAATAATTTTATAGAGCATTGAGCAACAAGATATAGGCCTAAAGTCAGCTGGGGATGAGATAATGCCCTTTTTAGGAATAAGAGCAAGAAACACATGGTTGGCCTATCTAACCATGTTACCCCCTTAAAAGATCCATTGGACAACCTTAAGAAGATCATCACATATAAGATTCCAATTTTTCCTGAAGAAATAACCATTGAAGCCATCTGGACCCGGGCTTTTGTGAGGCAAAGTAGGCTCACAAACACCCAAGTTTCCACCTTAATACTAAGGCAAGATCGACCTAATTCATAATCCAATTCATCACTACTATCCATGTGAGTATTTTGACGAGGGATGGTGGGTGGGTGGATAATTTACTAGATAGGAAATAGCGGATGTCTCATCAGAATTAAACCTCTTGATGGTGTCAACCCAATGTGGTAACCTACTACTTCATAGCATTGTTGTGAATAGGAGGTGAGAATGTTTAGGGAAACCCATAGACATGCCAAAGATTGTAACCATATTTGTAGATGGATTCCAAGTGCAAGATGGAAAATCAATTAAAACAGTAGTCTCAGACACATTTGGGAATACGATGGAAGATGCATATGGATTTAACACAGTCACCAATCGTAGAACATGAAGAACAAAATCTTCAAGAAATGTCCACCATACAAAATTCCCCTTGTCTGATATCCCTCTAAATGTTTGCTTCAGATGATTGTGCATGGATATTGTCAAAGAGATTGCATATTAAGAAAGGTATGTTACCGATGTTTGTCTACTGATCATCTTATGGAAAGATGCCTTCATCCTTGAGGGTGTACAATCCCAAACCTCACATATAAGAAAGTCTTCCCTCCACTAAATCAAAACAAGCCACTTTTTTCACAGCACATGAATGGTGCTCCCATCAAGGCTGCAAAGAATTTGAATGTTGTCTTGAAGGATGATAATCCCTACTGAAATACAATATCAGAGATTGTCAAAGGTGTCATTTAGTTATCATGGTCTGATAAGGTATCATGAAAGATATTAATATGCTTGGGAAGAAGTAGTGGCCATGTAAACTTGATGTGGTCTAGTTTTCCAAAAGTAAAGTTGTTTCTTTCTTTGAATTACTCCATAATATGGAACATGCTCTTGAATTGAAATTGGGATCATTCAAAGAGAATACTATAGATGTTGTTTGGATAATTTATTCCTTGCACTATGAAGGACAATGATTGGTTCTGGGTTGAGGATCTACCTCATTCTTACCAATATGATGATCCAATGATGAGGTTGAAATGCCGCAGTGGCAGCGAGCTGACAGAGATGAAGTAGAGATTTTGGTTCTTGTGGAAGCGTTTAATGAGGACATTCCTTCTTTTATTTGGCCCACAATGGGTGTTTTTTGTTTTTAGGTAACGCTATTAAAGGTGGCATTGCTAGTGGGGGATATACCGGGTATTGTCATTATGTAAATGGCAGAGAGATTGGAGTTACCAATAGAGACCTTCTGTGGAAACAATTTCTCTTCCAACCAAAGTCATCTTGAAGAATCACAACCTTAAAATCATAGGCGTGGGAAAGGTCATATACCTATGGATGACCAAGAAAAGATGTCAAAGGAAACCAACACATGAAGTTTATGCTTCTTCTCAAGATTGTCCACCTAATGGACATTGAGTCAAACTGGGTGATCATCACACACCAATGAGCAAACAAATCAAGAGGTTGAGAAGAAGATGGGTTACTGATGAAGAATGAAAAAGAACATCCCTACAGGATAAATGTCTAGATGACTTTGTTAATAGTTAGTGCATTCCAAACACTACATGACGTGGTTGTACCAGGAATAAGAGCGGGATGTAGGAGGGTCCAAAAATGAATGATTTTCATGTTGAAGGTAATCTATGAGACATAAATGCCTCCACTGACTCCTGGTCCAGCAAGGATGTATGCAATAGAGATGGATCATGTTTCTATGGTGATACCTACATAGATAAAAGAAGATGGGTCACAAACCACAATAGTTATAGGAGTAGCAAAGGGAGCTTTTAAAGAAGGGCCTGAACCATCTTAGTCCATCTTAGTGAAAGGAATCCTTGTTTAGTTATTTATGTCAAAGTTTATTTTGTAGAACACGAGAGGGATTGCTAATCATAAGACCCATAGATGTTCGGCCTGATTGTGTTTCTAGTATAATCCATTGTTTACAAAACTAATGGAACCTATGATTAATGTTGAAAGGGAAGAAGAATTGATTGACATTATCCTACTAAATTGGTGTTGTTCTAATCAATCTGAAGATGGGAAATTTTGGGTGTTTGTTGATCCCTCCATGCTGCCTAAAATAATCACTATATATTAATAAAGTATCACATTAGTATGTTCAATCTTCAATGAACACCCTTTATGACCATGATTATGTATGCTAAATGCAATATAGTGGTGAAAAGATCCCTTTAGAAAGATACCCTACATCAGGTAGAGAGATTTGCTGACATTCCTTGGTTCATTACAAGTGATTTTAACATTATGTGTACTATAGGAGAGTAAAGGGGTATTTGTTTTCCTAATCATCAAGGTATGTGAGAGTTTAATTGTTGGATTCAAAGTATGGCATATACTAAAATTTCTTTTAGTGGAAGATCCTTCACTTGGTTGGATAAGAAAATTTTGACACCGACAACATGGGTAAGGTTGGACTACGAGTTCTTGAATCTTAGATGGGATTTTATGCCCATGGAAATTCAGATGACATGTCTTAATAGTATTCATGTTTTTGACTAATGCCCGCTCCTTGTATCTGTCAAGCTTAGGGTGCATGCTCGTAACTCGTCTTCTCATTTCTCTCTACTTGGCTCACCCATGATGTCTGTATCCCTGCCATTGAGAGAGGATGGTGGATGGATGGGTGGGATGATCATAATACATATTATTTGCCAAATGTGTCCACATGAAATGATATTCAAATGAGTGGAATAAGAATGTTTTGGGGATATCCAACATCAAAAAGTGAATTTGGAAGAGATTGTAAAATATCTACAAATTGAGTTTGATGTGGGACCAATAAATGAAAGACTTTTGAGGGATGCTGAAAAAGGCATGGCTCAATCCTGGAATGTAAAGAAATATTTTGGAAATAAAAATCTCGCATATAATGGTTACAGGAAGGCAACATGATAACTAAATTATATAATGGTGTTGATAAATCTAGAAGGTCTAGGAATCACATGAGAAGAATCTATCTATCAAATGGGGTTTTTTGTACCTCTCGTGATGAGATGATTACGGAAGTGGTCAGATACTATGAATGTTTATATTATTGTAAAAATGATTGTGAGTTAATGGATGAATCTCAATTTCTATCTTGCATCCTTGGTTTTATTTATACTGATGATACTATGACATTAAGAGCCCCCCATGATGATCTAGAAATTCTTACTACCATTCAACAAATGGATAAGAAATGTGTTCCTGATCCAGATGGTTTGACTACATCCTTCTACATTGTTGCATGTCATATTATTAAAGATGATGTTTCTACCTTGGCTCGTAATTTGTATACCTTGGCAATCCTTTCCACCAAAGCAAAAAATGTAACATATTATATCTAGTCCCAAAGATAGAGGACCCTTCTGACCTTGCTATTGATTTCTGCCCCACTTCGGTGGAAAATGTCATTCTCAGGATTTTGTGTACATTATAAACAATAGGCTAGATTATTATCTTCCAGACATGGTGTCTGAGGAACAAGGAGCATTTATACAAGGTTTTGATATTACCCATCACATAAAACTCACAAAAGAAATGGTTTTATTTATGGATCTATAATGGGCTCTAGAGGAGGGGTATGAATACAACTAAAATCACTTAAACAAAGTTCATTATACCTTCAAGTTGTATCCCAAGATAATATTTCATATTTGAATTTTGAGTGCAAATAAAAATGCATATTAAGGGAGAGAGATTGAACAAGTACAAAATAGCACAAGTTATTTATAGTGGTTCTAATCTCCAAACTACGAGATGTACATTCACTACCTAGAGAGGTAAACCTGTAGGATTTTCAAGCATGTCTCACTCATTGTATATTATGATAAAATTTACAACATAAAATCACCCTTTCTAGGTCAAGGGCTAAACTAAAATTCCTTTTTAGATCAAGGAGCCCATAACCATTAGAAAGGATTTTCCTATCCATGACCAAGAGTCTTCCCTTTTACTAAGGACTTACCTACTCTTACAACGATTTGTTGTCCTTATCCAAGGAATTACCCACTCTTGCAACAAGTCTTCGACCTTCAAGGTCTTACCCATGTCTTGGATCTTTGGCCTTTGACTTCACCTACACCAAGTATAAGCTTTTCACCAAGTAATTCCTTCCCTTCTTCTTCTTCTTCAACTCTCTTAGACGAAAAACAAAATCTTCATTTTCATGGTAGAAAGAGAGATTGGGAGGTGGAGGAAGTGAGAGCCTCCCAAGATATACATGTAGGACTAGCTCTTTTTACAAATATTCTACTCACTCGAATTGTTGTAGCAAGTGCTTAAGCCCATGAGAGTGTATGTAGGCTCTTTGTGGGTAAATCACTCTCAACTATATTATATGAACCTTCATAGTACTTGGGTAACCATGGGATGAAGCCCAAGGGGTCATATTTATAGTTGAGGATGCTTCCTATCTGTTAGTGCCTTTTTAAATGAATTCTAGCCATATTGGGGAGAGTCCAAAAAATATTTTTCACTTTGGGACTCTCTCCAATACCTAGATTTTGCACAACATAACTGGCCATTAGTCTAAGTTGGTCCAAATATAGCTCATCCGATAAGGATGTCATTCGAGTTAGGTCTAAGGATAACTTGTCTGACAATACTCCCTATATAGCCAGATTCTTTGATTAGTCGAGTTATCTACTAATAAGAAACATAACCGAAAAAGTTCCTAGCAAAGCCAATATCAAGGGGTCTCGGTCAAGTTACCCCAGGACAACCTCAACCGACAGGACCACATGTCTTGTGTTGACCTGAGAGTTATAAATTGTTTGTATTTTGATAATGACTTAACCATTCATTCATATGTATCTAATATGTCTACTTGATATTGATTTCAGGTATTAGATACATGAAAAGGATGAATTCAATCAAGCCCTAGCTTGATCAAGTTCAAGTAAAAAACAATGCAAATGCACTTCTATAGAAAACTCCCTAAAACCCATAGGATGATTTTTATAAGCATTTGTATTGATGTTATGACTTGTAACTAAGATGAGAAAAAAATTAGGAGCACTTAATTTGAATGATTAATCACACTAATGCCATTTTCCAAAATACATCACATAATGCCTATCCGGTCGAGTTTCTCTTGTAACAAACTCAACTGACACCCTTGATGCATTTAGAGAATGTCCAGGTTTGGTCAAGTTTCAAAAACATAGAAATTAACTGACACCCTACACTGGAAAATCCTATTTAAGTGATCGGTTGAATTACATCCAGGATAAACTCGACCGATGCTTCAAATTTTCTTGGTCATATAGTGCAATTGTTCGAGTTACCTTTACTAAAACTCAACTGTCTGTACTATATAGAGTGTACAAAAAAGTGATTCTAACCGTTGGAGTGTTGCAAAACTCGAAATTATATATGTTACAACACCCCAAACTGCTAGAAAACATTCCTTAGTGCTCCTACCCTCTAGGGGAGCCCCAACTATAAATATGACCTCTTAGAGTTCATTCCAAGGTTTCTCCTGCATGCTATTCAAGCTCCTAGCACTAGTTGAGTGCATCCAATCCACTTGAGCCCCTTTCTCTCTCTTGTTTGCAAATCAAAACATCCATATGAGTGAGATAGGATATGTGTGAGAGAGCTACTCCATTGTAGACTTGTAAAGCTCTCAAGGCTTCCCTTTCCCCAACCCCTTTAGTCAAGATCAAGTTGGTGAAAGCTTCTCCAAGTGAAGGAGATTCAAGGTTTCTTCATGTGGAAGGAGAAGGTGCAGATGCTTCTCCAAGGTGAAGGAGAAGGTCAAGACTGAAGATATAGGAGTAGAGTGGGTAATTCCTTTAAGGAAAAAGACTTGGTGCAAGAAGTGGATCTCCTTGGTGAAAGTGTCCATCTACTTGCAAGAGCGGGTAAGACCTTGTATATGTAGAAGAGTCCAGCTCAAAGGATAGGTAAGTCCTTGGTTGGTTTATTGGCTCCTTTTGGTCCTTAAAAAGGAGGTTGTATATTCTTGACTCATAAAAGGAAGGTCATCTTGTATGTATTATGATTGAATAGAAGTATACATGGGTTGCAAAATCATAGAGCTTGAACACTTTACATATCTTGTTCTTATGTTTGTCCAATATCTCACATCCTTCCTATGTATTCTTAGTTTCACTACAAATTTAGTATTCACAATCCAATATCTTGAAGTAACTTAAAGTTCTAACAAATCTTTTTAAGTGTTTTTAGCTCTATTCTCCCTCTAGAGCTCATTGATCCAACAAATGGTATCAAAGCCACATTCTTCCACAACAAATATCCTATGAGATGAGAAGATGGGCGACAACCTACTTGGGTCTCTTAACTTGGAAGTTGGTTTCTCCATGAGATCCCCAATCTTTGATGGCACAAACTTCCTCTATTGGGAGAGGCAGATGCAGTTCTACTTCAAGGGATGAGCTACAACATGTGGAAAGTAGTCATCATTTTGTACAAGGATCCAGTGGGAGACATAGCTACTTGGGATAAAGATACACTCAAGAAGGCACAACTGAATGCACAGGCTATAAGCATCATCTGTGAAGCCCTCACTCGCTCTAAGTTCAACCAGATCTCTTCTTGGGACACAATCCATGAGATATGGAAAAAGTTGTGTATAACCTATGAAGGCATAAAGCAAGTCAAGAAGTCAAATATCTATATGCTCAAGGGTCTCCTTGAAAACTTCAAGATGGGAAAGAAGGATAAAGTGGTTGAGATATACAAAAGGCTCAACACCATCATCAACTAACTTGCTTCTTTGGGCCATACCATGGATAGAGAGACCATAAACTCCAAGATTCTAAGGTCTCTCCCTAAGACATGGGAATCCAAGGTGACTTCTATTGAAGAAGTTAGAAGCCATGGTGACATATCCATCAAAGAGATCATTGGAAACCTTCAAGATCATGAGCCAAGACTTGACAAACAAGAGGATGATGAGAAGCATGAAGAGAAGGAATCAAAGAAGATCAAAGACAATGCATTCAAAGCTCAAGTGGAGGCAATGATTGTCCCACAACAACTTGATTTCCAATCCTCTCCTCCTTCCTCAAGTGAAAATGAAACCCCTAATAACCTTGAAGCTAACTAATCCAAGCAGAAGCACTTCAAAGGAAAACCATCCTCCTCCTCCACTCCAAGGTGATATAAATTTGGACAAAAGAGATACTATAAGAATGAGTTACCCAAGGCCAAGAAATCCTACCACAAGAGAAGCTCCAAGAAGATGGAGGACTACAAGAAGTGTGACGTCCCCAGATTTTCCAAAACTTAATCTGATGTGAGACGTCCAAATTGAAACCCTCACCTCAGCGAGAATCCCAATTTGAGCACCACACACTAGGTTAAGAAGAAGAAAATCAGAGGAAGTCATAAGGACACAATCAGTAGCACATGTACATGAACAATAATAAAAACATACACACATGTTCACCATTCAACATATAATTACAACATGAATTGTTACAACATTTGATATTACACATTGAAAGGTAAACTTATACATATACACGTACTACCTCTAAACTACAGGATCTTAAGACAACAGGTCCACCTGTACATCAGCTCGCCACACAACTCTCACTATCCTGGATCTTCAAGAGCATAACCACAACCTAAACAAAAGATTACATGCGGTACACGTCAGCACAATATTTCAAGAATATTGTACTGAGTACGCCTACATGTCTTTTATTTACCTCTCATCATATCTTGGCAATAAGATAAAACTAATATACTTGGCAGAAACAGAAGAATATAAGAAAAGCATATACTTGCACAAAGATGTTCATTAACAAAAAAGAACACATATTTTAAGCTCATTTTCCATTATATCATCCATGCATTTACTACCTCAGAGTTGAATGCATTAAGGCCTTTATGATCTACTACCAAAGAGTTGGATCATTTCACAATGTGATCTACTACCAAAGAGTTGGATCACTTCCAAGTACTTTACTACCAAAGAGTTGAAGTACTTATTTCCAGCACTTTACTACCAAAGAGTTGAAGTGCTTAGATATAATGGAACAAACATATTATGTTTCATGTGTTCATAGCAATAAGTATGGAAAATCGTGCAACATATCATACCAGAACAATCCTTTCATCCAATATCATATGCCAAGTATTTTACTACACATATAACACAAGCATATTGTATAATAAGCCAAGTAAGAGGTAATAGCATACCTTCCAAAGAGGTATACCTAATCATATCCCTGATGTCATCTATATCCTTGGATAAACCTGATTAATACAAGACCATGTACTATCATCAGATTCTTATCATCTTGCATCTCATCTTAACCCTAACTATGTTCATTAGGGTTTAGCTTAGTTCATTAGGGTATGTGTATCATTACTTGCGTTCTTATCTTAGATTTATCTTACTGATGTCATTTTCCTGATTGTGGTTCATTATCTGAACATTAGGTTCCATATTATTTTTGTGCACATATTATCCCTAGATCATATTCATTAAGCATATTAGGGCTTATATCACATTAAGAGTCAACATCATCATATAACATGGATTCTATTCATCATTATGATCTCATAATTAAACTAAATTTTCATATACTGATATGAGCTTACTCTGTGAATTTCATCATTTATTGAGCACATATGTATTTATTGCCTTTTATTTAGGGTTAAAAGCCCTGATTAGCCATATGGAGTAAATTACATGATTTCATGAACCATCATCATAATCACCGACATCCAAAGGATTGTAAGCATGAATATTGATTTACTGACAAGTTATCATAATTTTTGTACATCGCTTGATATTTATTATCCATCAATTAAGCATTTCACAACTAACAA
Organism: Alisma plantago-aquatica; assembly: GCA_963693085.1. Lineage (NCBI taxonomy): Eukaryota > Viridiplantae > Streptophyta > Magnoliopsida > Alismatales > Alismataceae > Alisma > Alisma plantago-aquatica. The sequence goes on along the minus strand of OY856410.1, from coordinate 695,771,343 downwards.
GATATCACTGATATTAGTGCAACTAAAGACTGATATTATGATCTCATGTCGTTCTACTTATTTTTCTGAACATTTAGGTACCTTATTTGTATTTTTCAGACATTCGAGCTATTTTCTACGAATTTTGGAAGATATGCACATTATCTGGATTTCTTACCTTTTTCAGCCAATCTGGAGCCGCCACATAGACATGTGGGGGCGCGACTTCCCCTGCCTTAACCAGTTCCAGTCGACGCGGTTCTTGCGTTGGATCCGCGGATCTAAGGATCTGCCAATCCGGGTTGGGGCTCTACCTCCCTCGTTCTTTCTCACGATCGCACCTTGCGATCTCTGTTTCTCCGCAACAGAAGCTTCCGCCTCACGATAGATCATTGGAGATGAATCGGCCGTCCTCCAGCATTAGCTCTACAGGCATCTCCTCTGACAATCTTCTCCAAGCCGTCTCCGTCAGCCTCTTCCTCTAGTCTCATATCCTCCAAGCAGGCTCACAGAAGTAACCTCGCAACTCCAGATCTGCCTCCCGGTGAGGACGCCGCCGCGTGTGCTTAGTTCCGGCGAGCAAGATGATGGCATGAGGATGCTCCTTGCCATCTGCTTTGGCCTCCAGTAGCTCCATCCATGACCTCTAGACTCCCACAGTAGCTCGCATCCTGGGGTTTGGTTGCAGATCTCGACCTCCGCGAGGGCGCCGCCGTGGTCTTCCTGTGCGCCGCGTGTGCACGCTCCTGAAAATGGCCGCCGCCGGACAGCCTCAACCCCAGCAACCAAAGGCGTCGATCTCCTCCTGCTGCTTGGGAGTCTTGTGGGGCTGGCCGCCCTAGGCTCCAGGGATCTCGGTGCCGCTACAAAGCTCGGTCTCCGACTGAACGCCGCTGTAAGCTCGGTCTCCGACAGATCGCCATTGTGCAGCTACTCTCCGTCCAAAGGTAGGCTATGAGGTCTTCTCCTCGTTCCGCTGCGCCTCTGTTGGCTCCTCCAAGCTACAACTCTTCTCATCCCCACGTCACCTGCAGTTTGTGGTGGAGGGATAATGGAGAGGGAGAGGGCACTCCACTCATGGCATCTAGATTCGTGAATGGTCGTAGAGTGTCTCTAAAGAACCGAGTGCAACTGTCCATCCCTTACTCACACGATCAGTGATCGTGGATGAGCAAAACATGCATGTTTCCCAACTCAATGATTGACCAAGAAGTTGCAAGGACAAGGTCCTACTAATGATGTACCATGATTCTCGTCCAAGGCTATATCCCCTTAAACAAATCCAACTGTACCACGTTATCAAGGAAAGGTGGCTTCCTATTATGTGGCCCTAAGTTATAAATCATATAATGTGTTCTAATTGAAGCACACCTCAAGAATACACATTATGTTATCATTTCAAACCTTAGCGTATCTCTCTAGGGTCATCCCAACAAGGTGAACTTCAACAAAGGATTTACAACCATGCCTTCTACATTTTATCTAAAAGTATACCATATGATCACTTATCCACATGTTTCAAAGGTATAAATCTAGGGATATTGAAGCCAATATCAACATCCACAGATCTCGAACTACATCAAAACTATTGGAATTCTCAAAATTATTCGACCTTATGATTTCACTTATGTCATTGGACAATTAAGGACTCCAAAAGTCCACTCCATCACATCCTACACACCTTAAAAGAAATTCCGTCCTCGGAATTAAGCCAGAAAACCCACTTTGTCACATCATATACATCTTAAAAGAACTTTCGTCCTCGAAAGTCAACCATACACACAAAGGTTACCTAGAACCATGTACCCAAAGCACTAATAGGGGGGTTTTACAACCATCTTGGTGCACCAACACTCCATTCACGGTTTAGAAACTTTGGTTATATCATTACATATCTCACATGTTAGGGTTGCATAATTATTCTTACCCGTGCATTATTATTCAACATGTTCCAAAGAAGTTAACTGAGGTTAACCCATTATTAAGGTGTCAGCAACATTTTATGAACTAATCGTTAGAACATGTTCAACATTAACATATGTCTTTTATGAGGGAGTTAACTAAAGTTAACTCACTTTATTCGTCTAGATCATATCAAGGTGTCATAATCATTATGTTGTGCTAATCATCAAACTATATTTTTCATCTTTATTAGGCACTAAGATTAACACCTCATGTAACATGTTGCATTCATATGATCTTATTTCATTGTTCATATTAAATTGCAACATATACTAGTGATTTCATCACAAGATTAGCCAACAATTTCACATTATCATCAACATATATGTATATGGTTAACCATTTATGCATTGATATCAATTAAACCATCTTTATGATTTCCATCATATCATGTCTATATATCATGTCTCGAGATTAGATTAATCCTTACATATATTAAATTATGGTTGTGCTAAACAAACTTATATAAGTGGCTCGTTAAACATATATCAAAACTTTAGTCCAAAAGAGGTTCTCGTATCCCATATTGTGAGGGCAGCTCAGTCTCTCTGAGCTAACTCAACTCTATGAGTATCTCATATGCACAAACTATATCTTCCCTCTCGATCTAGGGTTCTTAGGTATACCTCATTGTCACTAGGGATAGCCTTACAAGCTCTAGCCACATAAGCACAAACAAAAACATGGTATGGCATCCTCTTCATAAATCTCTAACCATGAAACATCTTACCAAAAGCTCTCTTATATACACCACTAGATTCCTATGTGGGAAACCACCAACCCGAGCATGAGGCTTCACAAAAACTAACATACTACCTCCTCCAGGGTCTTGGGCTCTCTCCCTCACCCAGATGGCAGGCACTCATATTGATGTTCGCATGTTCATATATAACTAGCCTCTCTCTGTCTCTAGGGTTTGGTCCTCCCAAGGACATCTAGGGTTCAAGATAACTATAGGAATCATGCATAAAGTGACTCAACGCAATCACTCAGGAGTATTCTAGTTTAGGACATATCATATCACATATTTCTCGTATTTCTCATATCATGGAGACTAGGTTCTCTGACCTTCTCCCTGTGGGTCTCGCTCTCTCTTGAGCTAACCCCAAAACTGGTCTTAACACTAGAGGTCCTCCTTTGTACCAAGAGAGCAATGATGAAATCCATGCCACATGGGAGGAGTCTTCTTCTAGTGATTCCATATCCAATGAGGGAGGATGCCACACTGCACTCATGGCCTCTAGTAGTGAAGACATTGGTGAGGTAAATGAGGTAAGTGAGGTAAGATTGCATGATTTATCTAAAGAAACCCTCATTGATATGCTTAATGCTTCCCAATCTTCTCTTTTCAGATGTAAAGCTAAGAAGAGGTTAGGGAAAATAATTGATGACTTGTATGTTAAGCTTGATATCCTTGATCGAAATGAGAAAATGCATCTTGATAGTATTGATTTTTTGTAAGGGTAGTTTCTTGATATTTAGCTCCAATACAATGGGGTTGAAGTAGAGTATGGTATCTACCTTAAGAACATCAATAGTCTTAAGGAGAAAACCAACCCCGTCTTGATGAGCTAGTTTTACTTAGAATTGAAAATGATGATCTTAAACATGCTCGTGATTCTATCAAAAATGAAAATATAATTTATCTTGATGATCTTATCTTTCTTAGAACTAAAAATGCTAAATTACTTGCTCAAATTAATGATCTTTCTTTTAGACCTCTATTGCCTAGTAATGAGGTAGCTAGCAATACTCTTGACAGAGATTATTATCATACTAAATACTCTATTTTGAGGATGACTTAATTCATGCACAAGATGATCTTGCTAGATTATCTTCTATTGTCATTACTCTTAGTGATGATAATCACAAACTTAGTGCTTCCTTGCAAAAATTCCTTGAAGGGAAAAAGTCCCTCAAAGAAGTTCTAGATCACTCTACCAAACAAGTTGGTACTAGTAGTTTGGGATATGTAGGGGGAGCTCCAAAGAGCAAGAGGAAGGTGGTAAGGGTAAAAAAAAGAAAAAGAAACCTCCTTTCTTCCATGGAGAGTCATCCGTCTCTAAGGACCCTATGATATGTGTGCATTGCAAGAGTGATGAACATTACTCTACTTATTGTCGTTATAGAGAGAAGGGGCCAACCCAAAGATGAAATGGGTCCCTAAGCTAACACCAGATCCCAAGGTTTGAATTGGGCACTGACACCTTCCTTTCTTATAGGGAAAAGGAAAATGGATTGTTGATAGTGGTTCCTCAAAGAACATGTCAGGTGCAATCAGACACTTCAACCAATTCACAAATAAGAAAGGAAGATCAGTGACATTTGGTGACAAAAACAAAGGTAAAGTGATAGGTGTGGGTGATTTAGGTGATTCACTATGCATTAAGAATGTTCTTCTTGTGGATTTACTACATCACAATTTTATTAGTGTTAGTCAATTATGTGACAATGACTATCTTGTTTTTTTAACCTTATTAGAATGCTTTCTTCTAGATTCCCTCTCCTATAATGGCATATATAATAGAACTAGAAATGGTAATCTTTATGTTATTGTTCTTGACTCTATTAAGCCTATTGTTGGTAGATGTCTTGTTGTTAATTCGATTGATATATCTTTGTGGTACCGTAGGCTTGGCTATGTAAATATGCATCCGTTGAAGAAGTTGAGCAAAAAGGAATTGGTCAAAGGACTTCCAAAAATGGATTTTGAGAAGGATGAGAAATGCCAACCTTGTACCCAAGGAAATCAAATCAAATCCTCCTTTTAATCCAAAGGATCCCTTAGTACCAAGAGAGCTCTTTAACTTCTTCACATAGATCTATTTGGACCAATGAGAACTCAATCACTTCGTGGTATCGAGTATTGCCTTGGGATTGTCAATGACTTCTCTCACTTTACTTGGACCTTCGTTTTAGTTCCAAAAAGTGATACTCTTAATGTTTTCTCAACTTTTTGTAAATGATATGAAAATGAAGCTTCTTGCTGGATCATCTCTATCTGTAATAACCATGGAGGAGAATTTAGAAATGACTTTTCTAAACATTTTTGTGAGGAATCTGGGTATGCACATAACTTTTATTCACCTCAAACACCTAAAAAAATGGGGTTGTAGAGAGAAATAATAGGTCGCTACAGGAGATGGCTAGGACCATGCTTCTAGCACTACTACAGAAACAACCTTTGGCGTCGGTTGTTTAACCCCCTTTGGCGTCGGTTTCTGAGCGACGCCTATGTGGGCGCCGCTAAAGGTCGAACACTTCGGCGTCAGTTTTTTAACCGACGCCTATTTAACATATAGGCGTCGGTCTTTTAGTAGATAACTGATGCCAAAAGGGTTCGCACCACAGAAAACGACGTCATCTAGGACACATTCTGCGTCAGTTATCTACTAAAAGACCGACGCCTATATGGACTATAGCGTCGGTGTTTACTTGGTAACCGATGCAGAAAGTGTCCTAGATGACGCTGTTTTCTGTGGTGCGAACCAGTTTGGCGTCAGTTATCTACTAAAAGACCGACGCCTATATGTTAAATAGGTGTCGGTTTGAGACGAACAGTCGACGCCATTTCCAGTATGGCTGTTTCCACATTAGGCGTCGGTTTTGGTCAAAAACCCGACGCTGTAGGTCTTTGCTGACGGTTTTCTGTAAATAACCGACGCCTATATCTATTTTTTTTTCATATCAGTTTGCAGGCCTGCTGTGGCTGGTCAGCAGGATGAGAACCTGCAGTTTAGTTTTCTGAACTGTAGGTTTACGACATCCATTGATATCAGCCTACAAACATGCCACAAACCTGCAAAAGTCCCAAGGAAAATTTCACACAAGTAGATACATTCATACATCAATTCAATTCTCACATTCACACATATAGAAACATTCAAATACATGTATTAACATTCAGAAATATTCATTTACAAAGTATCATTCATTATCTCTATCAACATCCCAATTATATCTTACAGTTGCCACTGCTTGTATGGCTTTTGCCCATTCTTCTCTTATTTCATTTAATGCTTCCATCGTATATGGAGCATGTATATTTTTTAAGCGTTTACCTATAGTGTGGTCAGTTTTAAACACCTGCAAAGAGAATGATGTATATATATAAGTAATAATATAAAAATAAGATTGATAAATTTCATACTAACTAATGAGACTATATATAATACCTCATGTATGGTATCGATGTCCAATGCAGCATGTTTGATAATCATCTGCATAAATCGCATCACATAGTATGTGCATGCCCAACCATTGTCTTGTGTAGCGCACTATAAATTGAAACATACAAAATAATACAACTAAGCACAATTCACATCAATAATATATACATTGGAGTCGGGAACTTACTTGTACGTTCTGCCAATTTATTGGCTGGTTCTTTTTCCTTGGGACCGTTCCTCCAGTCTTTTTGAATGCATCTAAACCCCTATATGTTAATATAACACAGTAAATTACATAAGTAAATAGTAATGTAATAACAGATGTTAACAAATACAAAAATGAAATATTTCTCACCAGAATAATGGCATTCTCATTACGTGTCCAATTTTAGTGTTTAATGTACTTCCCGCGGGATCTAGATAATAAACAGTGAACGTCACGGGGACAATAACTAGTAACTCCCAATGTTTATCGCTAGAGGTAAAAAGTTAAAAATTAATAACTCAAAATGCACAATAAAAATGGAATTTTCTTAAGTACAAATTATAAATAAAGTAAACTTACTTGACATTGAATGGAGCTATTATTATCGTCTTCTTTTGCTGACCAAAAATTGTAAAAGCATCTATACAATATTGTTGAACATTATCAGAGTCTTTAGCTACCATACTAATCAATGATGGAATCAAAAATCCCACATGATCAAATGCAAATTGTTTGCAATGATCTTCGACTAAGTAGCTGCAAAACATGTATTACGTATGCATTAATATATAAGAAACCAGATCACTAGATCTTACACAAGGTATATGGATGTATAAACAAGATCTCACCTTATCCATGTCTCTATCATTGATGTATTTAGCCAATCATACATAAAAAACTCAATAATATCTTGTATAAATAAAGAGCTATCGTATGATTGACCTGCATAATCTGCATCTAAAGAAACAATTATCGGGCAATGTATATTATGTGCCCGTAGCCAACATGCCATTCCCCTACAAGCAGGACCTAACGGGTATGTTAGGTCAGTTGGAACCCAAGTTGGTAATGCGGGAAGTGGAGGTGGAGGCCTAGGTGCTCCTGGTGTCTTCTTTTTAACCTGTATATATAATTTCAGATCAGTTGACATCATATATACACATTAACAGTCTAAATCAATGTAAATTTATCTTACAATTTCAGTAGTGTAGACGACATCTGCTTTGGGCCACAATATGACCCCGCCTTCTGCCTCAGCAAGTGTATCAATATCCGGGTGGGGATATGGCAATGTAGCTTCCCTCCAATCGGGTAACACACGTAATGGGCCCACACGAACGTAGCCCTGTGGCATTGGAGTCCCGTGAAACCTTTCCCCAGGAAGGGACGGGTAAGCCTGCGCCTCTGCAACAACATAGTCTTGTATTCTTAAGCGACATGGCTTCAATGCCTACAAATTTACGTAAAGAATGTTATACATATATACATATCATCTTGAAAACATATCATCTTGAAAAGACTAGCTACAATGTCATAAAAAATACTTACAACAGACGTGTTAGGCGATGGGTCTCCAGGATTACTCACAGTCTGTGCATCAGGAGAAGAGTGGGTCGCCATAGGCTGATTGGAAGCCTGAGATGCCTGCCACCGCAACAATTCTTCCTTGACCTTCTCAGCAACTACATCGTTGACCTTCTTAGCAACTATATCCTCGACTCTCTTATTCTCCTATACATGGATAAAAGAAACATTAGCTTCTTATTATTGAATTTCCTTTTGCAGTAACATTCTAAAAAAAGAATAGGTTACCTCTTCTTGAGAAAGTCCCGCTTTGGGTTTGCGCTGGGATGGCCCAAAGAATGCTTTGATGCCCACACCAGCGCCTGCACCCCTAACACGTCCAGGATGCTCTGGGTTACCCAGAGCAACTGTCAATTCATCCCTTGTGCCCTGAGGGATGAACGTGCCTTGTTTCCTCTGCTCGTGCAGCTCCCGCTAATCACCATCAACAGAAATTGGTAAATTAACACCACAAATAAACAATATTCAAACGATTGCTCTAAGAGTTGTATTTTACCATTTTCGCAGCCGCCTCAGCAGTTACGGGCTTCTTTTTTTCACCCTTCTTGTTTTTCCTCCCAGCTATCCAGATATCATGGCGAGGCATGGGTGTGGCAGACTCCTGAGTAGGAGCAGACTCCTGAGTAGCCGCAGACTCCGCATGTAGTCTTTGGCGAATGCTTGCATAGCCTTTTGGACCCATAGTGTGGTCATGCACATTCAGTGCACGCCTTGCTTTTTGTGCGTCACTGAGGGCCTAGTTAGTATGCACATTAATGATTTGGTTAGAATCACTAAATGTTAATCTTGAATAGGTGAATACAATGTATATTAATTAAATTGGGAGTGACACCTAATACCTTGAATTCTTCAGATTTTCTTGAAGCAACAAAATTGTCCCAATCTTCTTTGTCCAAGAAGTTCCATTGTTCAAGGGCTGACTTCTTTTTCTTATCACCCTCTTTTATGTATTCTCTGTTCAGATTTGTCCTATAATTCCTAAGCATCTTTCCAGCGCGTTGCATCACACTTTTACGATGCAACTTCTCATCCAATGCAAACAGATTCTGTAAAATAGAAATGTTATTAACTAGTATCCAAAATAGAATTGCAAATAATAGAATTTGTAATCTACAAAATAGAATTGCAAATAATAATAACTCACGCATAAATCCTTCCATATCAAGTCTTTTTTCCCCTGAGGAACTTTATGCCAATTATCATACTTAACACCACAATGGCTCCGAGTGGTACACCCAAGATAGTTTACAAAATTATTGCGGTTCACTCCAATTGCATTTCCTCCATTATCAAACTCCGCAACCAATTTGGATCCACTGCCACTAAGCGCTATTAACTTCTTCAACAGAGTGATGCCCCTTTTCTTGTTAAGTGTTTGGTGCTGCGCATCAAGTTGCTCCAGTGCTTCAGTGGGTACATGTGCATCATCAACCTAAAATTTGACAAAAAAGTAAACACACTGAATTAGCCCAATATAGAAATATAAGATATATGACATAACTAGAAGATAATGAATTTTATAGAAATACAGGATATGTTTTTAGAACTTACATTGGTATCCTCGCCATGCTCTTCATGGACAACATGCTCATCATGGACTTCATGCTCATCATGGACATCATGCTCATCATGGTCAGCCATCTGAAAATGTCATTAAAAAGGCAAACATTTAGCATTTGTATTAACTAGAAAAAGGCAAACATTTAGCATTTGTATTAACTAGAAAAAGGAAAACATTTAGCATTTGTATAAACATACATGTCTCTAAAATTGTGATCTTTTATCAATTAACAATCCTTCATTGTGATCTCCGCGCACATATAAGTCATCATTAGCTTTAATATTTTGTGGAGTTGGCAACCCAACTGAGAATGGACTGGAGTCATCATACTTATCATAGTACTCTTCTTCATCTATAGGATCTTCAATGAACTGTCTTTTACCATGAAGAACAACCGACCATTTATCATTTGCAGGATCATCGATATAGAATATTTGTTTCGCCTGTGATGCTAATATGAATGGTTCACCCTTCTCGCCAATCTTTTCAAAGTTCACCAAAGTGAAACCCAATTCATCCACTATAACTCCTTCGGTGTTATCAACCCAATTACATTTAAAGAGCGGAATTTTGAAATCTATGTAGTCAAACTCCCAAATGTCTTCAATGACACCGTAATATGACATTTTAGCTTCACGTGGACTCTTATCCTTTGCACTTGCAAAGTACATAGTCGACGCTTGAAGAGTGACCCCACTATTTTGGACGACACTCTTATCATCTTGGCACTTTGTGTAATATGTGAATCCATTAATGTCAAACCCTTCATAAGACATAACATTCAGTTTTGGTTTAAAGGCGAGGCATTTGATAGTTTCTGTAATATCATTTGGTGTTTGAGATAGTTGATGTAAGACTTTATCTTTAAACCACTTAGTAAAAGTCTTATTATGCTCTTTAGCAAGCCACATTGAACTTGCTCGAGGATGTTGTCTCTTTATGAAATTGGTATGTTCCTCGATATAAACACTCACTTCATCCATATTGTGTAAAATATACAAGTGAGCTTGTTCCAACTGCTCACGGATGATTACTTTCACCCGTGATCCCGAAATTCCTTTGCCCTCCTCAATATTCTTGTCATTATCAGGAGTGTCATTACCACTGAGAAAGTCATTGCAAAAATCCATAACCTCTCTCTCCACATAACCTTCAATAATACTCCCTTCAGGCCGATAACGGTTTCGAACATCACCTTTAAAAACGCTCATGTATCGTTCAAAGGGATACATCCAATGCAAGAAAACTGGTCCCAACATTTTCACTTCCCTAGTCAAGTGGACAACAAGATGTACCATGATATCAAAGAATGAAGGAGGGAAATACATCTCAAGCTGACATAGGGTAACAACCACTTCTCTTTGAAAATTATCGAGAGTATCAGGGTCAATAACTTTGCTGCATAGACTGTTGAAAAAGAAACAAAGTCTGGTAATTGCAAACCTTACATCCTTCGGCAATATAGATCGAATTGCCACGGGCAATATTTTTTGCATTAGAGTGTGACAATCATGAGATTTAAGACCTATCAACTTCAGATCTTTCATTGATACCAATCTACGGATGTTGGATGAGTAACCATGTGGCACCTTAACATTTACCAAGCATTCACAAAAAGTTTTCTTCTCCTTCCTAGACAACATGTAACAAGCAGGAGGTAAGTATGTTCTTTTATTACCCATTTCACGTAATTCTGTTAATTCTGACCTTATTCCCACTTCACGTAGGTCCAGTCTAGATTTTATCCCATCTTTAGTCTTACCTGGTATATTTAATAGAGTTCCAATGATGCTATCACAGACATTTTTCTCAACGTGCATTACATCGATACAATATAAGGAAGATCCCAAAATATTGACTTCTTCTTGAATGAAGAATTGTCACTCCGTGTGGCCATACTACATTGTGATTTCTTACCAAATTCATTGACAATGTCTTTTACTCTTGCATAAACAACATCCCCTGGTATAGGTTTAGGTGCACTCCGTTCATCATTCCATCCATTGAATGCTTTGCGCTTCCTACGATACAGATGGAATTTTGAAAGAAACCTTCGATGACCAAGATATACAGTCTTGCCGCCATGTTTTAGTCTTATTGAATCAGTGTTTTCTTCACATATAGGACACACTTTAGCTCCTTTGACACTATATCCAGACAAATTCCCATATGCTGGAAAGTCATTAACAGTGTAAAACAACATAGCGTGCAAACGAAATGTCTCTCTTGCTGAAGCATCATAGGTCATCACACCTTCAGCCCAAAGTTTCTTTAAGTCATCAATCAAAGGCTCAAGATAAACATCGATATCATTTCCGGGTTGTTTAGGGCCCGATATCAACAACGACAACATAACGTACTTATTTTTCATACACATCCAGGGAGGAAGATTGTATATAACAAGCATGACTGGCCAAGTGCTATGTTGGCTTCTCAATGTCCCGTACGGATTCATCCCATCTATACAAAGCCCAAGTCTTAGATTCCTATCTTCTTCACCAAATTTGGGGTACAATAGATCAATCTTCTTCCACTGTGGGGAATCAGACGCATGTCGTAGGATCCCATCATTATTTTTCTTAACATCTGCATGCCACCTCAAATTATTCGCATCTTTCGGATTTGCAAACAAGCGTTGAAACCGTGATATTATAGGTAGATACCACAACACCTTGGCAGGAGAACCAGTTTTGGACTCCCCCGAAGTCGTCAATTTATACCTTGACGCACCACATTTTGGACAATCTTTCAAATCTACATAGTCCTTTTGAAATAATACACAATCATTCGGGCATGCGTGTATCTTCTTGGCCTCCATTCCCATTGGGCACAACATTTTGTTTACCTGGTATGTTGAGATTGGCAGCTCGTTTCCTTCAGGAAGCATTTATTTCAACAAAGTCAACAATGAAGTGAAGCTTTTGTCGCTCCATCTATTGTTAGCTTTCAACTTATACAATCTCAACACAGCGCTAAGCTTCGTAAACTTAGCACAGCCTGTGTATAACGGTATCTCAGCATCATGCACAATGTTTCTAAAGATAGGAGGTGGATCGGTGTGCTCTACCCTACAACTATCCAGCATCGCATCAACGATGTCTGCTGGAACTGGTTCGTTCACATTTACGTCATCGGAGGCAATTTCTTCTTCCACCCAAGCACTGCTATCAACATCTACTGGTTTCGATTTTGAAATCTCTCCATGCCAGTGCCATTCTGTATAGCCTTGTACAATCCCGTTGCACATGACATGACTTTTGATTTCCTCACCAGTGTTGACTTTCAAGTTGTTACCGCAATGCCTACATGGACAGTAGAACCTATCTGTAGGTTTTTTCCTATGTTCCTCGGCAAATCTAATAAACTGATCAAGACCAGATATAAACTCTGGGGGTGCAACGATTACGAATGGACATCCATGATCTATCCATTCTATGATCAGAGAAAACAAGTATATATTAGGAAACAAGTATATATTAGGAAACGATTAGGGTATACGCTTACATCCTAAGTGTATAATGTGATGTCATTCTTATATATAATAAATGTGTACCACCTATCCCATCCTTGAACACCTAATCTCACTAGTAAGTGTATAATGTGTATTGGGTTTTCAAGAAAATTTCGACAGCATTTCCCTGCTGTTCTCTAAGTACATATGTACTTAGAGAACAAATGGGGAAATGCTACTGAAATTTTCTCAAAAACCCAATACACATTATACACTTACATCCTAAGTGAGATTAGGTGTTCAAGAACAGTCCCAAACTGGGGGCTATCCAAGATTTACTCCTAATGAGTCAATCTTGGATGAGTTTCTAGGCCAACAAACACATTTGATGTCATTCTTATATATAATAAATGTGTACCACCTATCCCATCCTTGAACACCTAATCTCACTAGTAAGTGTATAATGTGTATTGGGTTTTCAAGAAAATTTCGGCAGCATTTCCCCACTGTTCTCTAAGTACATATGTACTTAGAGAATAAATGGGGAAATGCTACCGAAATTTTCTCAAAAACCCAATACACATTATACACTTACATCCTAAGTGAGATTAGGTGTTCAAGAACAGTCCCAAATCGGGGACTATCCAAGATTTACTCCTAATGAGTCAATCTTGGACATTTTTCTAGGCCAACAAACACATTTGATGTCATTCTTATATATAATAAATGTATACCGCCTATCCCATCCTTGAACACCTAATCTCACTAGTAAGTGTATAATGTGTATTGGGTTTTCAAGAAAATTTCAGCAGCATTTCCCCGCTGTTCTCTAAGTACATATGTACTTAGAGAACAAACGGGGAAATGCTACCGAAATTTTCTCGAAAACCCAATACACATTATACACTTACATCCTAAGTGAGATTAGGTGTTCAAGAACAGTCCCAAACCGGGGACTATCCAAGATTTACTCCTAATGAGTAAATCTTGGACGGGTTTCTAGGCCAACAAATACATGTGTTGTCATTCTTATCCTAAACTAAAAATATATGGTTTGTGTATTAGGCATCAACAACTAGAATACACCACTAAAATTAGACACTACCAGTGTATCCAATGAAAGATGAACTTATTAGAGAAGTCAAGATACTGTATTTGATTTTGGAGAACTTCAAGTGATAGAAGGATGTGATGAGAAGATAAAATTATTAATCATGGGTGGAAAGGTTCCATACCAGATATAACAGGAATTCAAATATCAATGAAGAATACATCTGAACGAGTTTATGGTTTCCAAAAGATAATTCAAAGTGCATATCAAAGTTAGGGTTTAGTCTCACCATTAAGAATATCCAATTTTAGCGGACATAGATAAATGCCTATTATCCAGACCTGACATGCACATATTCAAACTCTAGATACAAAGAATAGCCTCAAGGACATGGCGGAGGAAGGAAGGAGGAAGAAGGCAGTACCTTGAGGGAAGAGGATGAATGCCTGGCCTGGAGAGCAGCGGCCTGAGCAGAGACCTATAGGCAGCCGGTGCCGGCAAGGACAACACCAAAGAAGCCACCGGCGACGAGGAGAGCAGCAGCGCGGCGGCGAGGAAAGATGAGGAGAGGAGCGGCGCGGCGGTGAGGAGAGGAGCAGCGGCACGGGGGAGCAACAGCGGTGGCGGCGCGAGGGAGGGGGCAACTACGGTGGGGAGCACCGGCGGTAAGAATCGCCAGACCTAGCAGGAGGTTCGCAATGAAATAGAGAAATTGGGAAGAGTTCTCTGTTTCACGGGGCTATTAAGTTCCCAAATAGCGTCGGTTGTTTCAAACAACCGACACCTATTATCTTCAGCGTCGGTTGATAGTAAAAAACCGACCCCAAATTAGTTGGCGGGAACTATTATCAGCGTCAGTTATCCAAGGATAACTGACACCTAAAGTGGAACTTTTCGCACAGAATTTCATTTTAAATAGGCGTCGGTGAATAGTTAAAAACCCGACGCTGTATGTGGCCCAAATTTTTTTCGGTCGAAAATTGGATTTCGCGGGTGCTTTTAGGCGTCGGTTGGTTATAGTAAGTCGACGCTGAATACAAAGCGGTACCCGTGTCTGGCTGGTCTTCGAATATAGACGTCGGTTTGCCTAAATAACCAACGCCTAATATTATAGGCGTCAGTTTTCCTTAATAACTGACGCCCAGAAAAGAGACACTGAACGCTATTTCTGTAGTAGTGTAGTGTATGAAACTCCAAAGAAGTTTTGGGCTGAAGCCATTAGTAGGACTGTACATTTCTCTATCCAAACTAGTAGAACGGACTAGACTGACTATTTGGTCTGGCTTTGTCGTGGACCAAATTGATTTTTAGTCTGGTCATCAGTCTGCTATTTATTCTTAATCTGGACCTCAGTTCGGTCTGGACCGGTTGGACCATATAACATAAAAATGTCACATATATTAATGAAATCCAATATTTATGAAGGATTGTGGGGTTGTATTGTACATTATTGATGAATCTAGAATTTACCAAAAGGTATATTAATATTTTGGTTTGCATTTATGTCTCTATATCGATAAATGTCAGTTACAGTAACCATTGCACTTATGCAAGTAGAGAGTAGTTTCTAAATAAGTTTGAATATTGCATACATTATGGCTACAAAAAACTTAAAGAATGCTGCACATTGAATTAAATTGTTAATAAATAATTGTATTATGTATTAACTATCAAAAAATAAACTTTATAATTATTTCAAGTGTTAGTCTTTTATGTTCTATAAATTTATGATAGCTAGTCTCGAATAGCTTGTTGTGTGTAAATATTGAATTAGTAATGTTCCTAATATTATTATGATAGTTTACTCTCTCAAGTTGTAAGAATTTAATTATGTAACTTGGTTTATGTTAACAAAATCAAATAGATTATTAATTATTTAATAATTCTATCATAATTATTTATATTTTAGAATCAAGAGTAAATAAATATTGGTTATCCGGTCTGGTATTGGTTCAGACTGGTTCTTACTTGGTCAGGTCTGCAGTCCATAACGTTTTTGTTAATCGAGTCTCAGTTTGGTCCAGTCTGGTCTGGGTTTGGACCAATGTACAATCCTACTTATTAGCACTTCATATTTTGTGCAAAACTAGGTTTTTACTCATCCATCTTTAAAGAAAAACCCCTATGAGTTATGGCACGGTGGAAAATATTCTATGGATTACTTTCATATTTTCAGTTGTCCTTGTTTTGTTTTGAACACCAAGGATTATCTCGACAAGTTTGATGCAAAATCTTACAAGGCTTTCTTTCTTTGCTATAGCACTACCAATAGATCTTATAGAGTATTTAACATTAAATTGCCTATAGTTGAAAACTCTATCAGTGTTAATTTTTTTGAAACTAACCCCTCTATTTCCAAGTATATTGTGAATGATGATATTTTAGATGAGGTGATCCCTCACTTGAAAGAGCTCAACATTGTTGAGAAAGGAAAATAGGTGATAGTTTATGAAGAAGAGGAGGAATAAGAAAAGAAGGATCCAACTCCCCGCTTTGCAAAACATCATTCTAAAGAGATCATCATAGGTAATCCTTTTGGAAGGGTGAAGACGCAAGCTGTATACAACAAAGAACAAGCCGAGATCCAATTCATCTCACAACTTGAGCCCAAGAATGTGTAAGAAGATCTTAAAGATGATGAATGGATCCTCGCCATGCAAGAAGAGTTAGAACAGTTTGACAAGAAAAAAGTATGGACCTTAGTGATAAGGCCAAATGATAGGAAGATAATTGGCACCAAGTGGGTCTATTGAAATAATATGGATGAAAGTGACAAAGTGGTAAAAAAAAATCAAGGTTACTTGCTGATGACTACAATCATCAAGAAGGTATTGATTTTGATGAAAGAAATTCTCTTGTTGCTAGAATTGAATCTATCAGAATGTTACTTGCCTTTGATAGCTATAAAAATTTCTTAATTTATCAAATGGATGTTAAAAGTGTGTTTTTGAATTGTACAATAGAGGAGGAAGGTTTTGTGGCTCAACCTCCCAGTTTTGAACATGATAAATTTCCTAACCATATTTATTTGTTGCAAAAAGCTCTCTATGGACTCAAACAAGCCCCTAGAGATTGGCATGATAAACTAAAGAACTTTTTTCTAGACAATGGATACATCATGGGAAAATTGGATTCTACTCTATTTCTAAAACACACTTCTAGCAACTTTTTGATCATTCAAATTTATGTAGATGATATTATATTTGGCGGAACTGAACTTGATCATTGCAAGGAGTTTAGTTCTCGTATGCAGAGTGAGTTTGAGATGAGCATAATGGGGGAGCTTACTTTTTTCCTCGACTTCCAAATCAAGCATACCAAGGAAGGTAACATCATCAACCAAGGCAAATATACAAGTGAACTCTTGAAATGCTTTGGGATAGAGAAAACCAAGCCGACGGACACCCCCATGTCAAACACTGCCAAACATGACAAAGATGAAGAAGGTGAGAAAGTGGATGAGAAGCTCTATAGAGGTATGATTGGAAATTTATTATATAGAACTACCTCTAGACCTGATATAATGTTTAGTGTTGGATTGTTTGCTGGATTTCAATCAAGTCCTAGAAAATCACATCTCATAGTGGTTATGAGGATTTTGAGATATCTAATCAAAACTCAAAATTTTGGACTATGGTATCCCAAATCAAGGAACTTTACTCTAACTACCTATAGTGACACTGATTATGAGGGGTGTTTGATTGATAGAAAGTGCACAAATGGAACATGTTTCTTCCTAGGACCATACTTGGTTTCTGAGTTCCTAAGAAACAAAGCATAGTCTTTCAACTATCAAGGATGAATACATTGCAACTGGGAGTGATTGTACCCAAGTCTTATGGAAGAAGCAAATGCTCCAAGACTTTAACATTCATTTTGATGCTTCTCCTATCTATTGCGACAATACTAATGCAATTAATCTCTCTTATAATCATGTATTGCATACTAGAGCTAAACATATAGAGGTTTGTCACCACTTTCGTCATGAACACATTTCCAAGAAGGATATCCATATCACACATGTGGATACGGGAAATCAACTTGCATACATTTTTACAAAACCTCTAGCTAGAGAAAAATTTAATTTTATTAGATCAAAATTGCATATAACTTCTCTTGATGATATTGACATGAAATCTAGCTAGATGTTTCTTTCTTATATTCGGTCATGTTTTACTTGAAAGTGCTACAGTTGCCATGTTTTCGTACCTTGTTTCACTTGTTTTTGGCTATTTTCCACAAATGCATGTTTTATTGCAAAATAGTATCCAATGATGAGTGGAATGTGTGTCAATATGTTTACAATACATGATAGGATAGAAAAATAAATCTATATAAAACTCTAGAGGCTTAGAATTAAATTTTCTCTATTTTGGAAAGGCTGACCATTCAGTGGAGTTTAACCTAGTATAAACTCAACCGATCCCTCACTAAGGACCAAACTATACTTCAATATCAACTGAGTTTCCTAACACAGAACTCGACTGACACCGCTACTAGATGCAAATTAAAAAGGGCATCAACTAAATTTTCTCCCTTTCAACTAGAGAAATTTGATCAATAGCTAACCTCCAGTGTTCATCCTCCAACCCTAGGCTAACCCAACCTATCCTACACCCTTCCTAGCCTCCGATCAACCCTCCTTGCCTCTCCCAACCATGACCTAGGTGGTTAGGTGACCTGCTACTTGCATTTTCTTCTCATTTGGTGGTCATTTCCTATCAATTCGAACTAAATGGCCTCCAACCATAGGAAACAATCCACAGTTCGAGTTACATCACCATTCACTACTCCTCGGTATGTCTCCTTTGATGGAACCTCTTTCATCTCAACTCTAGCCTTGAATATGTATAAGGAACCCCTTCCTAGGACTCCTTTCCCTTTTCATGCTTTGTTTGAACCTTGTTTTGCAACGAGTGAGGTGATAAAAGAGGTCGCCTAGGTGTTCAAAGCACACCATCTTACTTCTTTGTGTGTAGAGAGTTTGTGCTTTGCAAATTCCATGTCTAGCATGAAGGTTTTCCATGAATTTTATGTCAATCTCATGCGGAACTAAAACACCACAGGGACACCACCTAATACCCAGGTCATATTGACTTCAATGATAGCCAATACCAAGATATCAATATCTGAGGATTCATTGAATACCTATTTCTCTGGTACTGACTTTATCTCTTCTTGGTTGGCTTCCTATCCTTCATACCATGACCTGCTGGACCCCGAGAGTTTCTATAAAAGCTTTGACCATGTGCTCACCCTTCTTGGTATCCATAAGTTTTTGAAGAAACTCTATCTCCCATATCGAAAGAAGTTCATCCTACCCTCCTATTCCCTTGATATCAAGACATGTCTGATCACTTTAGTAGTAAATTGAAATATCCATCCCAAGAGGAATCAAATGGAGATTATAGAGAATTCTGCTGTGATCATGTACTATTTTTTGAATGATGGCAGTGTCAAGTGGGATCATTATATTCTTCATCATATGACATGCTTCGACTCAGGGAAGAACACCATTATATCCATATCCCTTATCCTAACCTGATATGTGTTGTGTTTGCTCACCATGCTAAAAAATCTCTCTTTCATGACCTTGGCTACAAACCAAGTTAGAAAGGAGTTTACATTAGTGAGACTACCATAAAGAAAACCTTTCTTCCTACCTCCTCCACCACACCAGGTGCCTCTTCCTCCACTCAGGCCCCTCTACCACCACCACCCCAGACCTAATCGTGCCTTGTTCTCTGTGTCCAATGAAGCCCTCATGGGATATATGATACATCAACATGTGTATAATCTCCATGTTTAGGACCACATCCACCAAGACTTGGTTCAGATCATGTCACAGATGAACCTGTCCTACAGCCATCCCTACCCACCCTACCAGGCTTACCCAAATGTTGATTATGCTTCTTTTGCCTATAGTCAGTTTTACCATGATCCATCACCCACTACTCTGTTGTACCCCCTGTTGCTTCTAATGGCAGACCTTCCCCTGCCCCTGGTGCTACTCCACTTCTAGATCTTCCTTTTGGCCCTACTCACACTCTTCTTTTTGGTCATGATGGCATGTCTACTCTAAATTTTGAGCAAGCAAATACATTACATGCATGTGGCATGTCTTGGGCTACACAAAATGCCAAGTGGCATGGTACTCATGCTTTAGGACCTCCTACTGGTGAGGAGATGCTTGACCAAGATGCTGAGGAAGATGGTGGAGATGGTGATGATGATGAGGATGCTGATGGTGATGTTGGTGATGATGGCTCGTCTGATGACGATGATACTGAGGCTACACCCGTTGCCATTGATGCACCATCTGATGGACATGAGGATTACCAACCTGAGGATGAGAATGATGACATAGTTGATTTAGATAGCCTAGATATTTATTTATGTAGTCTATTAGGGTTCTCATACATATCTCTTTTTGTAGACTATCAGATACCAAACATTTGGGCACTGGATCTGAGGCATACTATTTTCTTATATCGTCATTTTTGCTAGCTTGTAGTTTTCATACCGAGAGGACATACCTAGTGTTGTAATGTTAATCTTATGTACCTTATCTCATTATTTGGTCACATCTTATGAGTTGTTGGTATGTGCTGCCATATTTTTATTATGACTCTAGATTACTTGTTTCTCTATGTTTTGTCTCTATTTGGTGCTTGCTTTAGTGGTTGCTTGTGTAGTTTGTGCATGTGGAGAAGAGCAGTGTTTTATATCTCTTCGACCCCCTAACATTTTTATATTATATGAGGAGAAATGAGATCATCCATATTGAATTATTGGTTATGTGACCCTTTTCTGGGCCATTATCTGAAATATCATGTGACTTAATAGAGGACCATTTATTATATATATGTTCTATGGTTGTATATGGAAAGACTAACCATGCAGACATAGGTATGAATTGAGGGGGAGCAATTGACATTTTTCATTCATATATCCCCTTGCAATTCACAAGGTAAAAGTTTAACTTTCACATCCTTTTCAATATGTTGATGAATGCTTTGTCATTGTTAAAAAGGGGGAGAATGTTGACCTAAGAGTTATACATTGTCCATATTTTTATAATGACTTAACCATTGCATTCACATGTATCTAATATTTCTACTTGAGATTGATTTTAGGTATTAGGTACATGAAAATGGTCAATTCAATAAAGCCCTAGCTTGATCAAGTTCAAGTAAAAAACAAAGCAAATGCACTTTTGTAGAAAACACCCTAAACCCTTAGGATGATTTTTGTAACCATTTGTCTTGATGTTATGACTTGTAGATAATATGAGAAAAAATCATGGGAACTTAATTCAAATAATTAATCACTCTACTGACATTTTCTAAAATACATCACAGAGTGCAGTTTCTCTTGTGACAAACTCAACCCACGCCCTTGTTGTATTTTGAGAATGTCTAGGTTCAATGATTTAAGTGATCAATCGATTTTTGTCAAGGATAAACTCGACCGATTCTTCAAATTTGCTTTGTCATATAGTGCAATCGGTTGAGTTACCTTTATTAAAATTTGACCGACTACACTGTAAAGAGTGTGCAGAAAAAGTGATTTTAACCACATGAGTGTTGCAAAACTCAAAATTATATCTGTTGCAACACCTCAAATGGATAGAAAATGTTCTTAGTTCTCCTATCCTCTAGTGGACACCCCAACTATAAATAGGACCTCTCGGAGTTCATTCCAAAGTTGCTCCTTCATGCTATTCAATCTCCTAGCTATAGTTGAGTGCATCCAATCCACTTGATCCCCTTTCTCTCTCTTGTTTGCAAATAAAAATGTCCACATGAGTGAGATAGGATATGTGTGAGAAAGCTACTCCATTATAGACTTGTAAAGCTCTCAAAGATTCCCTTTCCCCAACCCCTTTATTCAAGATCAAGTTGGTGAAAGCTTCTTCAAGTGAAGGAGAAGGTGCAAGGCACCTCCAAGTGGAAGGAGAAGGTGCAAAATCTTCTCCAAGGTGAAGGAGAAGGTCAAGGCTGAAGATCTAGGAGTAGAGTGGGTAAATCCTTCAAGGAAAAAGACTCAGTGCAAGAACAAGATCTCCTTGGTGAAGGTGTCTAGTTGCTTGCAAGTGTGGGTAAGGCCTTGTAGAGGTAGGAGACTCTAGCTCAAGGATAGGTAAGTCCTTAGTTGGTTTATTGGCTCCTTTTGGTCCTTAGAAAGGAGGTTGGGTATCCTTGACCCCAAAAAGTAAGGCCATATTGTATGTGTTATAATGGAATATAACTATACATGGGTTGCAACATCCTAGAGCTTGACCTCTCTAGGTAGTGGACTAATTTTCTCCAAGTTTGGAGATTGGAACCACTCTACATAGCTTGTTCTTGTGTTTTTTCAATCTCTCTCATCCTTGACATGTATGCTTAGTTGCACAAAATACTCAATATTCACAATCCTATATCTTGAAGTAACTTGAAGGTCTAATGAATCTTGTTTAAGTGTTTTTAGCTCTATTCACCCCCTCTAGAGTTCATTGATCCAACATCTTGGAAATTTTCAAGTCCTCCAAAGTGCTATATAATTCATCATAATTAGTTCTATTATAGTTATGAAATTAATTATAAGTAATACAATTATTACAAGTGATTTACATCAAATATCAAAAGAGAAAACTATCTATTCTTCAATCTTGACCGTTGTGCTTGTATGACTTAATTTCTCCAAATTTGGATGAGAAAGTTTAGGAATTTTGAGTGTCTCTATGTAATATGCAATCACTCATGTAGAAGCATTAGATACAACTAAGTGGAATGGTTTAGTAATCATAAAAAATAAGGGTTTAGTTAATTTAGACCTTGTGTCAACATTCTCCCCCTTTTTAAAGAAGAAAAATCATTCCATAAATACATTGAAAGCTTTCTAAATAAGATAAATAAAATCATACCTTAGAAGAAACCTAGGGGTTTCAATGAATTGAGTACATATTCTACCCTTCAATTTATTATGATTGAGTTCATATACTCCTCAAATTATGCTATTCCTCCTGTAAAGTTAAATTTCATAACATTCATAGAAACTATGTCTTCTACTCATATATATTCTACATAAATGTGTTCTCCCCTTTTAGATATGTCTTCCCCCCTGTCATTTAAAAATATGAGGGATTGAAGAGATAAAACAAAACATGTGAAAACAAAGAGTGGAAGATTAAGAACTAAGGGCTTGTCCAAGCAATGTATTTAAAGAAAATCAAGACATGCAACTGAACAAACCTATATGTGATTTTAGCAATAATCCAAGAAATGCTATGTAAGAAAGTAATTAAAGATAGTATATATACAAATCAAGGAACAAGCTTGAGTATGTATGAAATAAGATACAAGCATTGCATATAGTTGGATACCAATGCAAGAACAAAATTAGAATTACATGTAGATGGACTACTGGTAGATCATATCACAGGTTAGGACTACTAGAGGATCTAGAAAAGGATTCACAAGTTAAAGAACAAGTTATCAGTAGATGTACATAAATATCCATAAAAAGAAATATGCAAATCTAGAAACATGAATGGATATAGCTCACTAGCAAATATGTTTCATTTACCAAAAGATGATTACCAGTAAGAAACTCAAGGTTTATAATAACAAGATATACAACTAGATAGAAGTATCATGTTAGAGAAATCAACTTATTCACAATCATAGGTTTCAAAGAGATTATCATCAAAATATGTATAACAACTCAAAATAAGTAATTGCAAGATATAGAGATACCAATATAGAGAAATTAAAAAGATAGAGTTGTATGCAAGATAGGAAATTTAAAGCATGGAAATATGTATATCAAAAAAGGTACCAAGGGGGTTTCCAATTGAATAAGGATATTGGTTGATAAAATATAGTTGATAGGGAAATTATCATCCAAAAAGCCATCTGTATATTCAATGCATAAAGTTGTTGGTCGAGTTTCTGGGTTGAACTTCTCAGCCGACAACAACTACTGGAAAGACCCCATGATACTCTTCGGTTAAGTTTCCTCAGGACAAACTTGATCTACAACAATTATTGGCAAACCAAAGGATGCCTATCAGTCAAGTTTTCTCAAGACAAACTCGACCGACAACAACTGATTTACAAGAACATACACTTTTCAAGAAAACATATCTAGAGGCATGATAAAAATATAAACAATATCCAAACACATATAAGAAAGTTAGTAATGCACTATGAAAGCATCAAGGGAAGTTTTTGAGTAGAAAGGTGATGAGAATCACAATATACCAATTTAACTTAAAAACCATATGTAAGGCGCATACAAACGTGGTAAAAAAAGCAATGATTGGATATGAGAAAGAATGCCATTACCTCTATTCTTACCATTTCTTTTCCACTTGTCACCCCATACACATATCACATTTCTTTCATTTATGTGGATTGGGAAACAAATTTGCAAATCAACAAACTCATGTCAATCCATTAGCAAGTGACTGGCAATAAGAAAGATGAAATGATCTCTAATCATATTTTTTGGGTTCGAGGGATGAGGTTTAGCTTAGCAACCCAAGTCCTATTGATTTTGGGTGCTTTTCTAAAAGGATCATGTGTAGAATGAATACCAATTTCATTAGAATAGTTGTAAGTGCCCTTAGCATTGAAACTAGTGGATTCTCCATGAAATATTGGAGGTCCTTTATCTTGTTGTTCCTTTGGCGACTACATATCCTATTTCATGTCTACTAATTTGTTTAGTAGTATAGTGTAGGGTATCACTAAGATTCTTTTTACCATCTATGAATCTTTGTAAAGAGGATCTTAAACTATGATTACCACACATCAGAGAAGTAAACATGGAAGACAATTGATTCATATAATCTCTAGCATGCAAAAGATTGGTTTCTAAGCAAATATCTTTGGTCATTTAAGAATCTTTTTTAATATGAAGAGCAAAAATGTTATTCTCTCTACTAGTATAACTAGAATAAGATTCAAAGACATTTACTTTAGCAATGAAGGAAGCATTTTCTTTTTTCAATCAAAGTAATCTTAGAAAGATAGACACTATTTTTAGATTCTATTCCTTGCCTAACAAAGTCTTTGTCCTCTTTTTTAGTTCTAAGAACATTAATATCAAGCATGAAAGAATTCACAATTTTAGTATACTCTTCATTAGAACTAGGAATAAGAGGTTGAGGGTCTAAAAATCTAATATTATCAAGAAAGCTAGCATTTTCAAGCTTAAGAGCATCTATTTATCTAAGATAAGCATTGTTTTCTATCCCAACACCATTGAATTTCAATTCAAGTTCTAGATAAAGGTTTTGTAGATTGTTAACATCATCTTGTAAGAAAATGTTTGCATGTTCAAGATCGTCCTTTTTCTTCATGAATGTTATCAACAATCTTAGAAAGCTTTTTGTTTTTATGTTTGCTAGACTTAAGAGTTGCACGAGTAGCATGAATTGTGGCAATTAAGGGTTCTTTATCTAAAATAGTTTAGATCTACCTAATTTGAGTCTTCATTAGGATGTCATGAGAGCAAAGTGGCATTCTAAACTTTCACTAGAGCTTGATCTGGATCTTCATCTAGAATCTTCACTTGACTTTGAGTTGGAGGAGTCACTAGATATTTTATGCCATTTATCCTTCTTCTTGAATCCACCATTGAGATGATTTCCCTTGGAGTAGTGAGCTTCAAGATCATTTGAGGAGACATCTTCATTTGAGGATGGAGGAGATTCACTAATGACTTGGTTTTGCACGATAGATTCAACTTGGGCTTTTATTGAAGCCTTATTCTTTCTCTGACACACTCTCTCTTATTCTCTTTCTTATTCCTCTTTCTTATCAAGTAACACTTCATAAGCTTGTATATTTCCTATGATCTCTTTAGTAGGAATCTCAGAGAGAGACTTTTTTCTTCTATGGTAGTCACCTTTGTTTGCTAACAATGTGGAAGAGTATGGATGATCTTAGAGTTTATTTTACATTGATCCATGGTATGGATTAGGGACAATAAGACCATTTACAATGGTTTTGAACCTTAAGAACATTTCAGACACACTATCATCCTTTTACAACTTGAAGTTTTCAAGGATACCATTGAGCATATATACTCTACTTTTCTTCACTTGGTTTGCCACTTTATAAGTGACACATAACTTTCTCCATATATCATAGGTTGTGTAACAAGAAGAAATCTGATTGAACTCGGTGGGGGAAAGAGATGCATAAAGGATGTTGATGGCTCTTGAATTCAAGGTTTCTTTCTTCAAAGTATCCTCATACATTCTTCTACCTTTGTCTCCAATTTCTTGTATGGAAGATCCACCATTATCCATAGCTCAAGACTTGATCCTTGGATGTTGAATTACATTCTTATCTTCCAATAGAAGCAGTTCTCCCACCAAAGACTGGAATGCTGATGTAGATCTCCCACCTTGATTACCACTCATATTCCCCTACTTGTGAAAGTATATCTTGGAAAAGACATGCTCTGATACCAATTGTTAGATCTATAATAGTCTCTATATTGGGGTGATTACATATAAAACCAATTAAATAAATCTATTAGACCTTAAAGTTATATCCCAAGTTCATATTGCACATATGACATTTGAGTGAAACTAAACAAATATAGAAAGGGAGAGAGAGACTGAATAAGAACAAAATAAAACAAGTTATTTATAGTGGTTCCAACCTCCAAGCTAGGATATGTACATCCACTACCTAGGTAGGTCAACCTCTAGGATTTTCAACCATGTCTCACTCCTTATATTCCATTATTACAGTTGCAACATAAGACCACCCTTTTCTAGGTCAAGGGCTAAACTAGCATTTCTTTTTGGATCAAGGTTACAATGATCATTACAAAAGACTTACTATCTATGACCAAGAGTATTCCTCCTTGATAAGGACTTACCTACTCTTTCAATGAGTCTTTGGCCTTCTCCAAGGACTTACCCACTCTTGCAACAAGTTTTCATCCTTCAAGGCCTTACCTACTCTTGTCTTGGATCTTCCGCCTTTGACTTCACCTTCACCAAGGAGAAGCTTTACACCAAGGGACTCCTTCCCTTCTTCTTCTTCACCTCTCTTAGTCAAGAGAGAGAATCCTAATCTTCATTGTAGAAAGAGTGATTGGGAGGTGGAGGAAGTGAGAGCCTCCCAAGATATATATGTAGGACTAGCTCTCTTATTATTTCCTACTCACTCTAATGGATGTAGCAATTGAATAAACTTGTGAGAGTGGATGGAAGCTCTTTGAAGGTAAATATTTCTCAACTATAGTATAGGAGCATTCACACTAATTTTCTAACCATGGGATGAAGCCCAACGAGTCCTATTTTTAGTTGAGGATACCTCCTAGCTTTAGGAGTCATATAAGATGAATTCTATCCATCTTGGGGAGAGTCCAACATACTTTGGGACTCTCTCTAATGGTTAGTTTTTGCACAACATAACTATGCATTGGTCGAGTTAAGCACAAAGACAACTTGGAGACAAGGTAGTCGTTCAAGTTAGGTAAAAGTACAACTCAACCAACAAGACTCCCTATCTAGCCAACTTCTTTGGTCAGT
Organism: Alisma plantago-aquatica; assembly: GCA_963693085.1. Taxonomy (NCBI): domain Eukaryota; kingdom Viridiplantae; phylum Streptophyta; class Magnoliopsida; order Alismatales; family Alismataceae; genus Alisma; species Alisma plantago-aquatica. The sequence continues at coordinate 695,744,057 of OY856410.1, read as the reverse complement.
TGAGTTATCTACTGATAAGAAACTCTATTGACAATGGTTTGTGGAAAAACCAACATCAAAGCCTGTCGGCCAAGTTACCTTAGGAAAAAAAACTTGATTGAAATGATCACCTATGTTGGACTTTGTCAAGTCCTATAAAGTGCAATACAATTCATCAAATTAGTTCCATTACACTTATGAGAAAGTCATGCAATCATTACAAGTGATTTACATCAACGATCTAAGGAGAAAAACTATTTCTTCTGCAATCTTGATCTTTGTTCTTATGTGACTTGATTTCTCCAAATTAGGTTATGTAAGTTTAGGCATTTGGAGTGTGTCTATCTAATCTTGTATCACTCAAGTAGAATCATTACACCCGAATAAGTGGAATGGTTTAGTCATAATCAAAACAAGGGTTTAGTTAGTTTAGACCTTGAGTCAACAATAATGACTTAGGAGGGCCAGGTCAGAATGAAACATCATTATCAAGATGGATATGAAGAAAGCCTATGATTTAGTAGACTAGAAATTACTATGAGTCATTCTCATCAAGAAATCTTATGATTTAGTAGACTAGAAATTCCTATGAGCTATTTTCATCAAGTTTGGAATGATGTTTGATATGGTGAACCTCATGTTATGTTTCTTTCAGGGATCTTGGATTCTGTGGTAATGGGGTTTCTGCATGCTTTTTCCAAATGCACAAAGGTCTTAAGCAAGGGAACCCACTCTCTCCATCCATATTTATTCTATTTGAAGAGACTTTATGTAGAGTGATAAAAAATTATATTGTAAGAAACAACATTCAACCATTCAGATTCAACAGAAGGAAAATAGCACCACCAATCCTCCTTTTTGAAAATGATCTAGCCCTTTTCTTATAGGTCTGCACATCAAGTCTTACTTTCATTGATGATATATTTATGGAATATGAAATATTCTCCAAAAAAAAGTAAATAAGGTAAAATCAAGATTCTTTCTACATCCATTCTTGGTGAGTGCTGACGTAATTCACAAGATCCTGATTCATTCACCTCTTGGTGAATCTTTTGTTTACTTGGATGTTCTTGTAAGTCTGAAACCAAATCTCTTCCTCCCCCTTGTTGAACATATATATGGAAACATGGAATAAGAATATACACACATGGGTTGATGACAAAATTCTTATGGAGGGGGGTAGATGATAAGAATATACACACATGGGTTTCCTGGAAGAAGACTGCTACTCCACTTCACGAAGGTGGACTGGGGGTTTCGTTTTGTTCATTTGATCATCAAGGAGTCACCCTGAAGGCAGTGTGGGACGTTTTGACAGATGAATCTTGATGGAAATATTTCTACAGGGCTAAATATAAGTGTATTTGGTGCAAATATGATGTACCATCATCCCAATGGAGGAATATATAGAGGGTGATGCCATGTGTTTACCCTCAACTCAGGTGCATAACAGGGAGATGTGATATGTCATTCTGGTATGATATTTGATGTGATGAACATCTAGCACAATATGCACACCATCCTGGAAGCCACAGAGGAAACCTTAGAGTTCATGATATATGGATGGAAGGGGAAGAATTATAGCGGGATAGGATTGAATAGCTAGTTATCCTAAAGGCTCAAAGATGATTATTAAAAGTCTTCAGTGGCCATAGGATCTTGAAGATAAAACCTATTTATGCTACTTCATAGAGTGGAGCTTTTACTATCCAACCAGCTAAAAAGACCATGATGAGAATTAACCTCAATGCAAAAAATTTGTTTCAACCCTTATCTAGTGTGGTATGGTTTATTGATGGCATACCAAGGGCTAGTTCACTAACATGGAAGGTCATTCATAGGGTTGTTACTACAGACGACAATATTGCTAGATGTGTTATTTTGACAGTTTCATAGTGCCTTTGCTGTAAATCACTAGCATGTCAGATGATGGATCACTTATTTGTTCATGAATATCTAGCAACTTTTTTGTGGATTCGAGATCTTATTGTTTCCTAGAGATACAACCTATTATGAATTTCAATATTTATACGTAGATATTTGAAAATTGTAAACTATCTTCCACGAGTGGCTTTAGAAGACAGATCATCAAAATCCTCCCCATCCCCTTATTATTTGATCCATTTGGAGAGCTATATGTCATTCTAAGTATGCCAACTTTGTAATCAACAAAGATACAAAATGGAACAATATTATTATGATTGCTAATTTCCTTATGAAGAAAAGAGATGCAAGAGGTTGGGGGATGGTAATTGCATTCAAGACATGAGGTCCTTAGGTTTTGAGGAACTACACCATATGATGAGACATCTAGATTTTTTCAAGTGCCCCCCCCTAATATTAACCTCAAACTCAATATCACATTGGGTACTTATTGGGATTCTTTCCATAACAAAAGAAGATGGACATGTAGTATTCTGAGAAGAATAATGGTAGTCTAGTTTTTTCTTACATGGCTAGTCTTAGTGCCATTGACTGTGAGGAAGCTAGTGCCCAGGCGTTGATCATTGCTTTGAAGATTTGTGAATATTAGAACTGCTCGGTGATGGTTATTGAGATGGATAATATCAACCTCAATAACTATGTTTGGAGAAAAACATACATTTGAGAATCACTCCCTATATTTAAGTTATTCAAGAGATAGTGGAGGACTAGGATATTAGAATTTCATATTACAAAAGAAACCAATCATGTTGCTAGGGAGATTGGTCACTGGAGTAGGGATGGAGAGGAGATTGAGATATTGATACATGTATATCCTTGCCCATCACATTAGAGGTCTTATACATATGGATGCAAAAGGTACATCATATATTAGGTTCTCTAGGATGGATATGACAGATAAATAGTTTTTTTCTTTGATTTTCTTGATGTTTTTTAGCTCCTGGTGAATGTACATGATGATAGGTGTTGTGGCCATATGGGTTTAGTGGATAATCATGCGGGTTTTGATCCACATCTGGTCATTCTTTGTTGATGTCCTACTATGAGGAGGGCAGGGTGAATAAAACCAACTCCTGGCATAAATAAAAAAAGATCAAGCTCTTATTCTATTGTGTTTGTTTCCCCCTTCATACAAGAAATTTTGTGAAACTATTTTGTATGGAAAATATTTAATAAAGCTAGAGGATGTTATTTGCTCTTTGAATTCCAAATCCATGGTTGATAAAGATTTGATTGCTTCATCAATCAGTATTCAGTCAGAGGCTTTATTGTCAGGGGTCAAACAAATGAAAAGGGTAAGAAGAAGGAGACTTCTAGATCTTTGTCCAGACCCAAGAATGCGAAGATCTGTAAAAATTGTAAGAAGACCAAATACATTTTTGATGACTACTACAAGTTGAAGAACAAGCTGAATGGGGAGAGTGGTGGTGAAAAAACAAGAACAACATGCATATTCTAATGCAGCATGAGAAGATACAAATCTTGTACTTATAGCATCATCCTCATCCATCAATGTCTATAATTTGGGGATTTTGGACTCTATTTGTTCACACCACATGTGTCTAGATAGAGACTAGTTCTCTTCTTATGAACAATTTGACAAAGGAATAGTGAACAGGGTGAATGATACTAGATTCCAGACTATTGGCATTGGGTCGACCTATGTAAATATGATGGATTTATTTGAAATGCCTCAAATGTTCGTCACATTCAAGACCTTTAGAAAAAACTCATCTCAATTGGCTTGCTTGAATGCAATGGGTTTCCAAACATCACTAAAAATGAAATATTGTCCATAACCAAAGGAAATGTTATTTTGATTAAGGGAGTGTGTATTCCGTAGAAACCTTTATAAGTTGATTGGTGCAGCTGTCACAATGCAGCTGTTGTTGTTTCTTCCCAACTACTTCAATTATGGATACCACCAAGTTTTGGCATATGAGACTAGGACACACGAGTCAGAAAAGTATTGATTTTTAAGTAGGTGAGGACTTTTGAATGGTGTTAGAACTAAAAAGGTTATATTTGTGTGAGCATTGTGTAATGGGCAAGTAGAAAAAGGTCAGTTTTCTACTACAATGCATGCCAGAAAAGGTCTTGTTGGTTATGTTCATTCAGACATTGGGGTCCTTCTCAAGTACCATCCATGGGTGGTGCTAGATATATGCTTACTTCCATTCACAATTTTTAAGTATGTTTTTTCTAAAGGATAAGTCTGATGCTTTTGATTAATTTATGAAATGGAAGACTTTGTTTGAAAGAAAACATGAAAGTGCATCAAAATATTGAGGACATATAACAACATGGAATTTTGTTCTTCTGAATTCAATAAATTATGTCAATCTGAAGGTATTTCTAGACATCTCACAATTAAACATACACTTTATTAGAATGGTGTTGCAAAACGTATGAACATAGCTCTTCTAGAGTGAGCACGATGGATGTTGATTAGTGTAGATCTTAGCAAAGACTTTTGGGCTAAAGCAGTCTCTACTGTTGCCTTTCTTATTAACTGTTCTCCATCTACTCCCCTTGGTTTTAAAACTATAGAAGATGTATGGTCTAGTCAACCAACAAATTACTCAAATATTTGTATTTTTGGTTGTCATGCATACATGTACTCAAATAAAGGAAAGATCAAACCTAGAGTTAAAAAAGTGCATTTCTTGGGTTATGCTAATGGTGTCAAGGTATATAGATTTGGGTTCACTAAACAAAGTCATCAAAGTTTTTGATTAAAAGAACTGTCACTTTTGATGAGTCTACTATGTTTTCTAAAAAGCAGATGGTGTTATATCTTCACTTGTAGGTCATTCTCAGAATTTGACAGAGCAAGTGGAGATTGAAGTTAGTGCACACAACTCAAAACCTCATGTTGTTACACTAAAAAACTCAAATGAATATGAAGATGACAATCCTAAAGAATATACACATACCATTTCTTCTAGAAGACAAAGAAAACATTCCAGACCACCTTCAAGGCATTCTTATTATGTTTTTGTGTATGCTTTGGCTACTACAGAAGAACCAAATGATTCTAGTGAACTATCTATCTATTTCAAAGTTGTGTCTGATCTAGATTTTGGTATGTAGATTGCAACTATGAAGTAAGAGATGGAGTTTCTTCAAAAGAACAACACTTGGGTTCTTGTAAATCCTCCTACTGAAAAGAAGATTGATGTATGTAAATAGATATTCATAAGGAAGGAAGCTGGTTCTAGAAATATTATTATAAGGTTCAGAGCATGATTAGTTGTAAAAGGCTACAACCTGGTGGAACACATATATTACAATGACATTTTTTTCTCCTATTGTCAAACACACATCCATTAGATTTCTTTTGGCATTAGTTGCTAGATATAATTTGAAGCTTGAACAACTTGATGTAAACACTACATTCCTCTATGGTGACTTAGAAGAGTAGATCTACATGTATCAACTTAAAGGTTATGTTTCTACAACAAAGAAGGATCATGTGTGCTTATTGAAGAAGTCTCTTTATGGCTTGAAGTAATCCCAAGATAGAGGTATTGTATAATTACACCAAAGATTTAGTGCACTAAATTTGTAAGACATGGGCCCACTATCGAAGGCTCTAATAGAGTTTCAAGAATTATGACTGGCCCCACGGGCCACTACTAGACTTAACTGTGCATTTTTTCCTCACTAATGCACAAGCTAGGATAAACTTCCCAACTTGTCACCCATCCTAATACTACTCTGGGCAGAGAACACTTAACCACATAGTTCTTTAGTGATGGGATCCTTAAAAAGGAGGTGCACCTTAGTGATATGGGTAGTCCAATCAATCCTTCTAAGATCATTTTATCTAAGGCCTCAAATCTTAGGACATTACAATCTCCCCTACTTGGACTCCTGACATTCTCTGCCAAGCTCAACTATAAGGCCTCATAATATCTCCTCATTTCAGTGCAAACCCAAATGGCCCATGTACACCCAGCTACCAACCACATATACATAGTGGCTCCATCCCATAGACCAACACTAGCCTTAACTACGTGCTTTGTCCCCACTCATGTGCAAGCCAGGATAAACTTCCTGACTGGTCACCCATCCTAGTACTACTTTAGGATGAGCATGCTTAACCGTAGAGTTTTTTAGTCATGGGCTCCTTGAAAAGAAGGTTCAATTTGGTGATATGGGTAGTCCAATAATTCCTTTTAGTTCATTTTATCTGAGGCCTCAAATCCTAGGATGCTACAAAATCACATCTTATGCCATCCCAAACCTTGATATCTAGAAGCATAAAAGAGAGCAAGGGGACCTATTGGGAGTAAGGTGAATATGCCTCACTCGAGGGGTCCTACTAGTTTTAAGATGAAGGTGCCTCTATTGAGGGTTCCATGATTTCAAAATGTTAAACATGTCTTTAGGTCTCCGTATTGGACTTGAGGTTGTAGCAACTGATTTATCAGGCCTTGATCAACTAGGTAAACCATAGCCAATATGTGTCTAGGTCAAACTAAAAGAAGACACTCTTTTCCTCATCAATGAGAAAAGCAAGGCAGAGTAGGCCCAATCAACATGGGTCACAGACTTGTCGATGAAGATCTTACATGAAACCCTCTCACTATCCTTGAGTGGAGTAGAAGTGGGGAGAGGGTAAACCCATTAGAAAGGGTACCTAGACAAAGTGGGGGAGTGAGGAGATGGTATCCCCTATCTGAAGGGGTTTCGGGGTAGAGTGGGGGAGATGATCACCCTTAGGAAATCACTACCACCCTCCATCACCCTCTAGCACCATTTGTCTCTCTAAGAGGTCTTTATCTTCAACTTTGAGTTTAACATCAATGTTTTCAAGGACCATGATTATAGAATTTAACTCATCGATATGATCACGAATAGAATTACCTTCATCCACACATAGTAAGTAAATATGTTGCTTATGATATAGCTTCATTTGAAGAGACTTTGTCATGTAGAGATTTTCAAGTTTCTTCCAAAGTCCTATAGCAGTAGTCTCCTTGGCGAGTTAATCTAGGACTTTGTAGGATAATGATAATTGGATGGCGGTAATAGTATTCAAGTTCATCTTCTTATTATTTTCATCCTTCATAGTGGTTGGCATCTTATCAGTCCCTTCTAGAGCCTAAGAGACTCCTTGCTACACAAGTACTCCATGCATCATGATTTGTCATAGCTTGAAGTTTATTGAGAAATCTAACTTCTCAATCTTGTATAAACTTGACATTGTTTGCGACTTTGACACCAGGATCTGATACCAATTTGTTAAATATTCAAACAGTAGTATATGGTGAGTTCGTATAGAAAAACATAGACAAGAAGAAAGAATAATCACACAACCAGAAAACACAGGATTTACATGGTTCCGTCAGAGTGACCTACCCTATGAGAGGAGACGAGATTTCCACTATATCAAAGAATAGGGTATATGAGCAACACTCTCAAAGGAGGAAGAATACATCTTGGCGTATGGCAGTAGTTGTATCAATATAGAATATAGGATGATCTCAACCCTAGAAAGAGTGTGTATACTTATACATGTAGAATAGAGATTGGATCCTTAAATGGATCTTGGGTCACAAAAAATCTAGCTATTTCTATATCAGATTTACAAGTCGATCGGCAAAAAATCTTTGAGGCACTTAATACCCGCAAACCCATACCCTCCAAAGCTGTCACAAGTATATTCTATTACCATATACCCACTAACCCTTGTATCACATACCAGCCTTTATATGAGTACAGTGACATATATGATTACAGTCATAGTTGTTATACCTTTATACCCACTACATACAAGTTTTAGACATATACATGTATAGAATCTAGCAACTAAGATTTCCATAGTTTTGAAACCTGACCCAACCTGGTCAGTTGAACCTCCACCCAACAAGTTTTGTGGGTTAGGTGGGGCTGAAACCCCTTCTTGTGAAAACCTAATGCCACACAAACAAGATTACTCATAAACCAAACACATGATCAATACCTAAAAAACCACACTACCAGAAAAGTAGGTAAATTAAAACCGATCTAATATTACCATCATATATAGAAACATATTATAATAGGGTCCATCAACCTATAATATATCATATACCATGTCAGGTATTTACATTTGTTCAGTGGCATCAGCCACAACCTGTTACAAAAGATCATGTTCACATGTACATGTCGCATATACAAACCACAAGGCACTAGCAAAACCATGTAGCATTATATATATCATCCACAAATCACATCCCTTCTCGAACCTAAGAGTATATGGATGACACTAGGACTCTACTACAACAACAACTAGCAGTTATTCAACCTTCTAAGGCAACTAATCTCCAAGCTGCTCTTCTTAAACAATGCGATCCTTCCTACGCCGTTTACGACTGATTAAAAAGATGTGGTACCCCACGGGGTGAGACGAATGTCCCAGTGAGAGATATAACTCTCAACCAATGGTTATTGATACAACATGATATATTTATCAAGAAGGATGAGCAGATTTAGCTAAATGAATAATTTAAACCAATTACACAATTCTAATAGCTAAAATAGATAAGTAATGGAATTATACATGATTAGAAGGAATATAAAGAACATGTAAGACTATCAACCACTAAACAGTTAATTTCTCTTTCGCCATTGTATAATAACTAAACAATATAAGAAACAAGGCAAGGGTAAACATCCAATGTAAGTCATGTTTAACCCGAGACAGATATACTACATGGTCGTATTACATCTTTTATTAAACCCTGAGGAGTTTGATGTATACCACTCAAAGTTCAATTGTCCATTTCTAAGTTGAAAATAGTTCCATACAAGATCTAAGAGAGTCAGATTCCTAAGATCTTCTCAGCCCTCAGTCATTACAAGTCTTCCACAATGATATATAAAGTCAAACTATAAAACTCCCAGTCCGCCTTGGCATATAGGTCACGACACTAGACACTAGGGTATATGAAACCCTATCACCGAGGTACAACCATAGTTGTCCTTAAAAATATCACATATATTAACATCAGAGGGATGACCAAAGTTGTTCTCATACCGAGGCATAACTGTAGCAAACCTCCATCCTCCTAGGGTCAGGATGACAAGAACACACAGTCTCTCACACCCTGCATACTCAACAACATGCACTCTGAGTTTCCCTTAGGAATACTTGTTTCAACATCCAACAAGTCTTGACACTAGAATGGATCTATGGCATAGGGGTACTACATGATTATGGTTTCACTTGATTAGTTAAAGCCAATTGGGTATCTTTTACTGCATCAATCAAGTTGCATACAAACCTTATAAGAGTATTACAAAGACAAGGGCAGATTGCAACTTCAAAAATATAAAATGTAGATAAACGTATCACATCATCTCATGGTACTGTTTCACTACCACTCATGATACATCATCATTATCACATCACCATGGGATACCAATCCCTTATAACATCAGTGGATACCACCTCAATTTTGGTAATCAACCTTGCACAAGATCAAAAGGCCATTCACAATGTTCCCTACAAGAACATAAACATCTCTCCATACCTCATTAAGGCTCATCATCCTATCACCATACATGTGATACACAAGCTCAATCATAATCTTACATTATGCACCATGGTGTTCATAAGATAGCAAATTTTGGGTTAAAAAAGTTGAGAGAGAGAGAGAATGCCATTATCACACTAATTACTCATGAAAGCTAATAAACATTATCAAGTACTTGAATTAGGGTTAACTTCAACAAGGTAACCAAATTAGGGTTTCAAATCAACACTCAAATCTAAAACCTAATTACCATCATATCCAACAATCTTGGAACAAAATAACTCAAACACCATCATCCTCAAGTCAACAAAAAAGGATGATCACAATAGGTCACACCATTCTTGGAGGCCGAAGAGACTAGATGCACTACAACCTTCATTGACTACTGAAAACACAGATTGGCGACCATTGAAAATACAAGGTTCAACCCTTCATTGACTGTTGAATTTGACCACCTTCAGAAATCACTGAACTAGGGTTAATCACCCTCCACAACCACTAATATCCAAGACATCAATGACCTCTCAAGTCTAAAATTCAACGACCACATAGGTGAGTCTTGGCGACTGAAGAAAAAAGGGAAAACTCATCTACCTCTTAAGGAGGAAAACCTTGGCAACTACTATCATCAAAACTCTTGGTGACCCCATTAATAAGAGAGAGAAAACATCATCAACCACAATATCAAGTAGTTTGATCATCACCGTGAAAATCAAAGCCATAAAGGTGTAAAAATCCAAGAAGAAGATTTAACTTCAAAAACCCTAATTTTAACCATCATCAAGGAAGAGCAAAAACAAGGTTTGTGAGATAGAAAACCAATGTCCATGCATACATGCATGCATCAAAACCCCTATCATCAACCAAGATATTGGGTACATGGATTAGAGTTCACCAAAGGAGAGTTATCTACTCAGATTACTATGTGAACATAAACCTTAGATCATAGATATCATCTTTCTTATAGAAACCACATTTTTAATTTTCATACAAGCAAGTGTAAGCAATAACAATTGAGAATGTTATATAACTCACCTCAAAGGAGAAAAAACATTTCCAACAAAAAGGAAGCTCCAAGGAAAGAGAGAAAACCCTATCTTGATCACCACTCTCGACCAAGCTAGCTCCACCTCTAAGAAGAAACAAAACCCTATGTCAAAGAGCAAGAAGGAGAGCAAAACCCTAAGCCAAAAAGACAAGAAAGATAAGTTATTCATGCTCAACTGAAGCACTACCATGGAAGCTCCATGGGTTCATTCAAGAAGAGAAAGAATAAGAGGGTAGAGAAGGAAAACAAAGATAAAGTGGAAGATCACTTACCAGGACAAAAGGATCACCAAACCATCACCAAAGAAGGGTTTCTCCAAACCCTAGCTCGACATCCAAGATGGATCAGCCACTTGAGCTCCATCTTCACCACCAAACACAAGGGGGATGAGATTTAAGGGAAGAAGAGAGAAAGAAATGGTGCAAAGAGTTTATATGCATGCAAAGAGAGAGGTTTATATTGTAAGGAGGCGGGATCACCCCCTTAATAAAATTTTGAAGAAATAACATCCATTCCAAACACACTCGAAGGTATGTTGGAATAGGTGTAAATTTTCCACATTTATTATAATGGTATGTGTGACGTCCCCGGATTTTCACCTTCCCAAACCCTATTGGGAATGAGATGTCAGAATCCGAGAACATCAAACAATCATATCAGAAAGCGATGCGGAAGCATAATACGCATACATGAACAAACAACTATAACATACACCATGACATTCTCAACATTTAACACATTTATATTACAACATGAATTACAATTGCGTATTGAAAGAGAATTTTACAAGTTTATGAACATGTATGCTATCTGGATCTTAGACAATAGGTAAACCTGTACAACTGCTCACATCCCATCCTTTATCCCATTCTATCTTTGAACCTAGAAAATACGAGAAACAAAAACATCAACAAAAGTTGGTACGTGAAATTAAAAAGCTATACTATGCTGGCATATAAAATACTCGAAATTGAAGAAAGAGAAAGAAAACATTATTTAAAGGCAGAAAATCAGGTAATCCCAAGTTATTAATCATATTTCAATAGACATGTATTACTATGGTGGACTTAGCACAAACATAAATATTGGGCCCTATCCCTGCGTACCTTGTACCATTAGGGATCTCCCCGCGTACCTTGTACCATTAGGGAGGTGCTAGTCAACATTAATACTTTCCCTCTCTAATAGGGAGATTAATGAACCATCAGTAACTACATTCCATTTTCTTTCCTTAGTATTCTTATTGTTCAAGGCGGAAATGACAATACATATAGATCTACATCCAACAATGTATTTCAAATACAAGCAAGCATGTACATATATTTAACATCCAGCAAATCTAGTCATATAATTATATCCACATACCTGAGTTCAGAGATTCATACTTATATTCTGGATCATCTACATCTCTGGTCATCACCTGATTAAGACAAGACCACATACTATCATCAGATTCTGATCATCTTAACCCTAGTCGTGTTCATTAGGGTTTATATTATCTCATTAGGATATGCCAACGTTTACTTGCATTATTGTCTTATATTTATCTTACTGACGTCATTTTCTAGATTATGATCTATTATCTGAATATTAGGTTCCATATTCTATTTTTTTGTGCACATATTGACCCTAGGTTACATCATTAACCTAGATTAGGGTTTTAAACCATGTATTAATATTCATCTTCATATAACATGGATTTCATGTACAAAACTGGTCTCATAATTAAAACAGAGGTTCAAAATACAGATATGAGCTTTCTCTGTAAATTTCATCATTTATAGAGCACATATATATTTATTGCATTTTATTAGGGTTATTAGCCCAAATTAGACATATTTAGCAAATTACATGACTTCGTATATAAATGTCATAATATTTGACATCATATCGATTCTATATCATGTTATAGAGTTACTAGTAAATTATCATAATTTTAGGCCATCGTTTGCTATTTATTATCCATAAAACAAGTATAAAGCATCTTGCATGATATCACTATGATTACTTCTTCCCAAGCCTGATATTATGCCTTCATTGTGTTCTACTCATTTTTTTGAGAATTTTGGTACCTTATTTGTATTTTTCTGATAAACGAGCTATTTATTATGCATTATACAAGAACTAAGCATTTTATGGGATATTTACCTTAAGCGACCAATCTGGAGGTGACACGTGGCCCTGAGGAGGGCGCACCTCCTTGGCTTGCTGTGGCCGGTTCTTTGGTTGATCCGGTCTGGTTCACTAGTGGGTTCAGGGGTTTTGAACCCGGTTCATCTTGATCTTGGATTGGGTTTGGAGGCCCGGTTCCTTCCTCGCTTCCTCGTGATCTCGACGCAGCGCTAGAGCCTGCGCTCTCAGCCGCCGCCGCCTCTCCAGATCTCCGACGACAAAACAACCCTCCTACAACGAGTGATCAGTAGCTCCCTCTCCTCCTCGGATGAAGCCGACGCTGCAAGGCCGGTCTCTGCTGAAAGGTCAGTGCCGCTCCGTCGTGGATGGGTCTACTCCGATCCGCCTGGTTCACTGCTACTGGATCAGGTCGACCCTCGACCAGCACGGCGTCGTCTGCTACGTGGAGTCTCCGACGCTATGCCTGGCTTAGATGGGGTCGTGCGGACCGTGAGCAGGTGATGGAGAGGTCACTGCGGGTGGAGAAGGGAGTAGGAGGCGATGGCAGGCGAAGAAGCGAGTATGCAGGGTAGCTGTTGTCGGCGGAGATGATGGTTGCGGTGTTGAGCAGATGAGGTCGTGATTTATGGGAGGAGAGAGAGGGTCGCAGCATCTGAGAATCGTGGGTCGTGATTAGGGTAGAAGGTGCGGGGGTCACGATCTTTGTGAATCGCGATCGCGGTTTAGCAGCAGGAGGGAACTGGAAGTGCCCACGGTCTGGGTATAGAACGGAGAGGTGGAGGGGAGAAGGTGTCACCTGTTATCCTCCACCACACCACCATCTGCCACCATCAGAAGGTGGTTGGTAAGCTGCGGCGGATGCGGATCTAAAAAGCCAGTCATTTGTTTCGAGGGTTGCTCCCTACTCGGAGGGATCAGTGCAACGACGAAGTCAGTCCCTTGCTCCGTTTTAACCGGAGGTAGGAGACAGCTAAGGGTCGTCCGATTATAGCCAACGAAGGCTGAGATCACGTTCTCACTAGACTATGGGCCGCGCCCAAGGAAAGGGGAAAAAGGCCAGCGTGACACATTTGTCACAACCTAGCTAATAAATGAACAAAAGACCAAAGTCCAATAACATTTATATCATTAATGTCCTCATCTACAAATAGTTATCTCTATTTGTAGAAGTCTCCAAAAATTCTGAAATTTTAGACATAGGCTCACAAAATCCTAATCTATCTTCTATTGAAATTTGGGACTCAAAGATTGTTATCTATCCATGCCAATAATTTTTATTTAACTAACCTCATGAATAAGTGTATTAACCTTAAATACAAGTCGATTCATCATCAACTCTATCTCTAATCATGATTTTTGGGTGAAATTATTCTTATCTGAATAACAAGATTCTCAAGTTGAGTTCAATCATATACAAGCATCATTGGTCATAAATTTCTACATTTGAGATCGAAATCTTGAAATCGAGGTCATCACATTCACCCCACCTTATAAGGAATTTCGTCCTCGAAATTCAACTAATCTCATTCTTAAGAGGCTATTTAGGAGTTCAACTTCATATACATCGTCATTGCTTAGGTTCTAAGACCACCATAATTGCATGCACTCTAAGCTGTCAGCTTAGGGTCTAGAGATTATTGGGTGTGTCCACCCCAACTTATATATATGTGGAAGCAGCACTTAATGTCTTAGCCATAACATGACATTATGATATCTTAGGATTACATCACCCCTAAGGATATGGGTTTTGTTCATACTTTTAAAGTCCAGGAGGAGATTCGTTTATTAGCCTTGATGTTCAGATCATTCAAATCCAACATCATCATTATGTCTTATGATCAACATCTTACAATGATTTCGACACAAGAGGAAATTTATCTTCATCCTTGATATTATGATTGTTCTACATAAGGAAGGCTTACGTAACATGCTTGACCATTAGGGTTTCACCCTATGGTGTGATATTCATACTCAACTTAGAAGCATATATTGAGAAGAATCAAAGTTACGACTATATTTCTGATCATATATTCTATGATCCAAAAATATCTTTATATCAAGTTCACGAGTTCAACTTTTTATGTCTTGCATGTATTATGTGAGGGGAAAAAGAGAATATATTGAGTTTATCCCATGATCTCAGCATCACATCTTTCATGTTTCATGTGAAGGGGGAAAAGAATGTTTTGAAGTCAAACTTATTATGATTTCAATCTTTGGTACTACATGTATGATATAGGGGGAATATAGAATAGGTCAAGCTTATACGAGTGACTCCTCATATATAAATCATCTATATAGCTCAAGTGAGGTTTCTATCGTCATATATTAAGAAAGAGAAGAAGAAGGGAGAACATGTATTTTGAGTATCTTTTGCACAAAGCATTATACTCTCATAACTAGTGTTCATATATTACCTCACTTGCAACTAATGATGAGATTCACAAAATATGTCACTCCAGCTAGGACCTAACCCAGCTAAAGGATTGACTTTATCATATGGGTTATCTACCCATCCTTTTCTTTTACCCAATTCTCACATATAGATTTGAATCATGCATAAGGACTCAACTCAACACTCGAGAGTAATCTAGTGTAGGACATTTTTCTTTCTACATATCTCATATATTGGAGTCTAGGTCCTATGACCTTCTCCTTGTGGGTCTTACTCTCTCTAGAGTTCACCACATATCTCATCCTACCACTAGACATCCTCCTTGTATAAGAGCTTGAGGCTCATGCACACTCATCTCTATCTTAAATAAGCTTATCTTGAATAGGAAAAAGGGAATATACTTTCATCATCATGACTTAGCATAGATCCTCCCAAGAGTGGATTCAGTTCATATATAACTCAAATCTTAATAAGGAAACTTATACCATCATAGATCAACTTAGGAAAGATTCTATATACTTATTTCCTTCATCTTTCTTTTGTCTATCTATCTATCTATCACATAATCTTACGAGGCTCTAGACGTCTAATCTAGATCCATTCTCTCTTCTAGACTGATGTTACTCCCTTTCACTTAGGTTGCATGAACACTAACTACTCTACAGTGTGAGGGACACATTTTTATATTTACATATAGGTAATAAAATATTATATAGTTTTTCTCCGAGAAAGAAGGCGTCAGAGAAAACTGTCGAGGTGCGAGCCGATTGGGAAACAAAACCAAACCAACAAACTCGAGTGTCCAACACACAGTAGATAGTCTGGTGTCATGTAACCTAATGAAATGGTGAGAACATGGTGTAGACTAGTGTAGCTACCCAATACATATGAGCTCTATATGGAAAGGGTCTCAGACACTTGTCTAAACCTAGTTCTCGAACATCTAGGTTCTAACCTAGAGGCTAGGTCAACCTTATTCCTATAGAACAACTTACTAAGTTTCTAAGGTTTAAAGTGAAAGGTGAGATTTAGGTTTATTGTTTCATGGTGAGCAATTGTTAGGTGTAGCTATTGTTCATGCTCTGATACCAACTGTGACGTCCCCGGATTTTCACCTTCCCAAACCCTATTGGGAACGAGATGTCAGAATCCGAGAACATCAAACAATCATATCAGAAAGCGATGCGGAAGCATAATACGCATACATGAACAAACAACTATAACATACACCATGACATTCTCAACATTTAACACATTTATATTACAACATGAATTACAATTGCGTATTGAAAGAGAATTTTACAAGTTTATGAACATGTATGCTATCTGGATCTTAGACAATAGGTAAACCTGTACAACTGCTCACATCCCATCCTTTATCCCATTCTATCTTGGAACCTAGAAAATACGAGAAACAAAAACATCAACAAAAGTTGGTACGTGAAATTAAAAAGCTATACTATGCTGGCATATAAAATACTCGAAATTGAAGAAAGAGAAAGAAAACATTATTTAAAGGCAGAAAATCAGGTAATCCCAAGTTATTAATCATATTTCAATAGACATGTATTACTATGGTGGACTTAGCACAAACATAAATATTGGGCCCTATCCCTGCGTACCTTGTACCATTAGGGATCTCCCCACGTACCTTGTACCATTAGGGAGGTGCTAGTCAACATTAATACTTTCCCTCTCTAATAGGGAGATTAATGAACCATCAGTAACTACATTCCATTTTCTTTCCTTAGTATTCTTATTGTTCAAGGCGGAAATGACAATACATATAGATCTACATCCAACAATGTATTTCAAATACAAGCAAGCATGTACATATATTTAACATCCAACAAATCTAGTCATATAATTATATCCACGTACCTGAGTTCAGAGATTCATACTTATATTCTGGATCATCTACATCTCTGGTCATCACCTGATTAAGACAAGACCACATACTATCATCAGATTCTGATCATCTTAACCCTAGTCGTGTTCATTAGGGTTTATATTATCTCATTAGGATATGCCAACGTTTACTTGCATTATTGTCTTATATTTATCTTACTGACGTCATTTTCTAGATTATGATCTATTATCTGAATATTAGGTTCCATATTCTATTTTTTTGTGCACATATTGACCCTAGGTTACATCATTAACCTAGATTAGGGTTTTAAACCATGTATTAATATTCATCTTCATATAACATGGATTTCATGTACAAAACTGGTCTCATAATTAAAACAGAGGTTCAAAATACAGATATGAGCTTTCTCTGTAAATTTCATCATTTATAGAGCACATATATATTTATTGCATTTTATTAGGGTTATTAGCCCAAATTAGACATATTTAGCAAATTACATGACTTCGTATATAAATGTCATAATATTTGACATCATATCGATTCTATATCATATTATA
The DNA here is from genome assembly GCA_963693085.1 of Alisma plantago-aquatica. Taxonomy (NCBI): domain Eukaryota; kingdom Viridiplantae; phylum Streptophyta; class Magnoliopsida; order Alismatales; family Alismataceae; genus Alisma; species Alisma plantago-aquatica. Next base: position 695,726,605 of record OY856410.1, on the reverse strand, counting down.
GAGTTACTAGTAAATTATCATAATTTTAGGCCATCGTTTGCTATTTATTATCCATAAAACAAGTATAAAGCATCTTGCATGATATCACTACGATTACTTCTTCCCAAGCCTGATATTATGCCTTCATTGTGTTCTACTCATTTTTTTGAGAATTTTGGTACCTTATTTGTATTTTTCTGATAAACGAGCTATTTATTATGCATTATACAAGAACTAAGCATTTTATGGGATATTTACCTTAAGCGACCAATCTGGAGGTGACACGTGGCCCTGAGGAGGGCGCACCTCCTTGGCTTGCTGCGGCCGATTCTTTGGTTGATCCAGTCTGGTTCACTAGTGGGTTCAGGGGTTTTGAACCCGGTTCATCTTGATCTTGGATTGGGTTTGGAGGCCCGGTTCCTTCCTCGCTTCCTCGTGATCTCGACGCAGCGCTAGAGCCTGCGCTCTCAGCCGCCGCCGCCTCTCCAGATCTCCGACGACAAAACAACCCTCCTACAATGAGCGATCGGTAGCTCCCTCTCCTCCTCGGATGAAGCCGACGCTGCAAGGCCGGTCTCTGCTGAAAGGTCAGTGCCGCTCCGTCGTGGATGGGTCTACTCCGATCCGCCTGGTTCACTGCTACTGGATCAGGTCGACCCTCGACCAGCACGGCGTCGTCTGCTACGTGGAGTCTCCGACGCTATGCCTGGCTTAGATGGGGTCGTGCGGACCGTGAGCAGGTGATGGAGAGGTCGCTGCGGGTGGAGAAGGGAGTAGGAGGCGATGTCAGGCGAAGAAGCGAGGATGCAGGGTAGCTGTTGTCGGCGGAGATGATGGTTGCGGTGTTGAGCAGATGAGGTCGTGATTTATGGGAGGAGAGAGAGGGTCGCAGCATCTGAGAATCGTGGGTCATGATTAGGGTAGAAGGTGCGGGGGTCACGATCTTTGTGAATCGCGATCGCGGTTTAGCAGCAGGAGGGAACTGGAAGTGCCCACGGTCTGGGTATAGAACGGAGAGGTGGAGGGGAGAAGGTGTCACCTGTTATCCTCCACCACCCCGCCATCTGCCACCATCAGAAGGTGGTTGGTAAGCTGCGGTGGATGCGGATCTAAAAAGCCAGTCATTTGTTTTGAGGGTTGCTCCCTACTCGGAGGGATCAGTGCAACGACGAAGTCAGTCCCTTGCTCCGTTTTAACCGGAGGTAGGAGACAGCTAAGGGTCGTCCGATTATAGCCAACGAAGGCTGAGATCACGTTCTCACTAGACTATGGGCCGCGCCCAAGGAAAGGGGAAAAAGGCCAGCGTGACACATTTGTCACAACCTAGCTAATAAATGAACAAAAGACCAAAGTCCAATAACATTTATATCATTAATGTCCTCATCTACAAATAGTTATCTCTATTTGTAGAAGTCTCCAAAAATTCTGAAATTTTAGACATAGGCTCACAAAATCCTAATCTATCTTCTATTGAAATTTGGGACTCAAAGATTGTTATCTATCCATGCCAATAATTTTTATTTAACTAACCTCATGAATAAGTGTATTAACCTTAAATACAAGTCGATTCATCATCAACTCTATCTCTAATCATGATTTTTGGGTGAAATTATTCTTATCTGAATAACAAGATTCTCAAGTTGAGTTCAATCATATACAAGCATCATTGGTCATAAATTTCTACATTTGAGATCGAAATCTTGAAATCGAGGTCATCACAGTATGTAAAAGACCAAAGTGTAGCAGTAGAATAAAAATAATTGACTATATTCAACTTTCATAAAAGATTACACAAGTACATCATAATATCCCATAAGGGTTTACATGTATGATACAACATAAAGGATCTAGATAGAGGGAAGTCTAAACTACTTCAAATCTTGTCCCCAGAGCAACCTCTCCAAGTGCTAGGTCAATGCCCAAAGCTATGTTCTCCTGATTCAACTGAACAACTTGTCCTAACCTGGGTGGTCGGGAGTGCACCCAGCAAAAAGGGAAGCAAAACAAGGTATGTGTCACAAAACTAGTCTAGGATAACAAGATAAGTAAAGCAAATAAGAATAGGCTAGGGTTCATCATAAGATGAAGATAACAAGAGTATGAGGCTATATTCAAAAGAAACGTGCCATTAAAAATTATATTAAAAAGGATTTTCATGTAAGATAATTATGACTACCTTAACTAAGTAGGGTTGAGGCACCTACCGGACATCAACCTATAGGTGAGGGGAGAATTAGTACATTCCCAATCACCTACATATATTTTTATGGGGGAGAATAAGACATTCCCCAAGGCAAATTAATACATGTCCTATCTATGGGTGGTTGTACATAAGTACCACTGCTATAGCTAAATAGTCCATAAAATCAACATTCTATAAAAGAATTTATGGAAAGTAAAAGCAGCATATAAATTAAATCATGGCAGTGGGGTACAACACCCAAGAAAAAGAATATCATTACTGATTTTGAGGCAATTTAACAAAAGAATCGTGAATAGAGTAAATAGGGTTCATATAGTGCCTCATTAGGGAATATAGGGTTTGGTTTGCATATATCCCAACTTAGGGTGTAAGAAATGCACATACCTCTCTTACTGATATCAATTACTAACTTTGACCACTTTAATTGAGTCCAAGTTCTACTTTGCCTATTTTCAACGTACTAAGATCTATTAGAGTACATAACACACATTAATGTATAGAAACCCTAATTTCAGAACTTTTTAGCGAAAGTTAGATTTAACTTTTGAAAATATCACCAAAGCACTTATTAGGTTCTCATGATCAAGAAAACATAATTTTATGTTAATTTTGGAGTTATGATATTAAAGATGTAATATTTATGGATTTTATGCATCCAATTCATTTTACAAAAACCACCCTTCATAAAACCATGAAATCAGACCTTGAAAATATTTTTATTAGATAGATATTAATTTCCTAATTCCAAAACATATTTATTTGTCAAATTTGGATAAACAGATTAGAAGATATGAATTTTTCAATACTGACCAATAGGAAAGTGGCACATTATCAAACCGATCGAGATAATGGAAGAGAGAGGGAGAGGGAGAAATCACCATTTGACCCAATATCAGGTTTGAATTTTCATAGGTAACCAAACTAGAGCTTCTAGAGAAGGTAAAATAACAAGAAACCAAAACCCTAGAAGAACATGGTAAAAAGAGATGGAAATCATCGATTTTAAACTTAGAAGCATGCATTTTAAGCATGTAGTGAAAAATATATGAGAAGAGGGTTAACAAAACTCACCTCTAGGAAGGTAAGAAGGTCCAAACAGAAAGGATCCCAAGATTATAAGGTTTGTTAGTTCCAAGACAAGCTCCTTTCTTGAGCAAAGATCACCTTCTCCACTTTAGAGGTGCAAACCCTAGCAAAAGAGCATGGAGATGAGATGTTTTAGGGCTCTAGGTGGAGTTTTACCATTGAAGGTCATGGTTTTGACCTGGAAGAAGGTGGGAGGAATACTAATAGCATGAAAACAAGGAAGGAAAGGGGGATACTTACTAGGCTTGGTCAAAATCACCAAGGAGGAGCTTAAGAAATCCTAAATAGCAAAATTTGGAACCCTAGGAGCCTTCTTCACCAAGGTAGGCACCCTCTTTTACCGTGGGACAGTAACTTCATGGACAAACATAGAAGGGACGATGATATAAGCTAAGGGAAAGAGAAGGAGAGGATTGCTTCTTGGATTGGGAGGTGGGAAGGGGTAGACATGGCTTTATATATAAGGGGGCAAGCATGAGGTGTCTATGGGACTTTCCATGTGTCCTTAGGCTAAGGCTTCATGGCCATGCAAGAGGACAGCTCATAAAGACTTCTTGTATATCCGAGGTCGGTCCTAAAAGCCAATGGAGACTTATAGGCCATCCCCACCATCCTCCAATCAAAGAAATAACCCCATTGGTTGATAGCTTTTAAAGATGAGCTCATTTATAAAGAGGGTAATCCCTATAATGCCCTTGGAAAGTAACACCTTCAAACCAAGGTGAAACTAGGTGCTCCATGGTTCAAAAACTCAAGAATGGTAAGGGAATATCTAAAGATTATAATGCATGTGACAATTTACAAAGCAAACCTCCGAATTGGCTAAATTGCATAAAAGTCTAGAATGTACCAAAAATCGCATAACTTGCACAAAAACATCCAAATCGAACCAAATTTGATAGGCTCATTTTATGTTTCCAAATCACATCAAAAAGTTAGATTAAGGTTTAGAGAACTTAATTATGGTAATTAAGCTTTCACTGAGATATTTGTGCATAAACCCTTATATTGGTACAATTAGTGAATAAATGTTCACTAAACCACTGTAAATTCCACTAATTAAACATGAATGACATAAAGAACAAAAATGAAAGGGAAACTTGGTAAAAGGGTTTACATGGAGATTACATCTAATATTAATTATGTTACATATATAGACAAGGGTTGGAGAGAGAGAAGGGAGGTTAGGTGTCATGCAAACACATGTCATGTGTCCATCAAAACTCATCCATGCAAGCACCATACTCAAACATGAAACTAGGGTGATAAAACCAATAAAACTCAATGACCACTTTAGTCCAGGAAAACCCAACGGTAGCTGAAGATCACCATGCTTGGTGACCGTAGAAGATCTTCAGTGGCTAAGGTGATCAAGTTCAATGACCTCTAACCCTAGATTCTTGGCGACCTAGAGGGGTCATATGCCTCATCAACCGCCAAGGTTAGGGGAACACTCCAAAACATCATCCACCAAATAGAACTTGGCCAAAGAAAAGCTTGGCAACCATTGAAACATAGGCTCATTGGTCAAACTTACTACAATGTCAACCATCCACATAGGCACCCAAGTGACACGCGCAAGATCCACATTAAACACAAGTATATGTATCAATGTAATATAGGCCTTAAGAGGCTTGGATGTTGAACTCAGGGAAATGTACCCGAGACTACTACTAAATGTAATGTGATCAGATAAGCTGATAAAAACTTTGAATGAAGGTTTAATTATCTAAAACATAGAAAATAAATCTAAGATTACTAATTTTGATCTCGAATGGAGTGAATTCCTTAGGATTATAGTTTCACCTCAGTTAGCATTGCAATTAACATCATATAATTAATAAACATCCCTCCTAACCCTGCACAAAGAGACATGTAGCAAGAATAACCCACTCTCATGGCATACTTCACTACCTAATATAATACCAATCTGACTCTTGTAATGATTATGTTATTAGTTAGGTGCTTTATTGAAAACTTTGGGTAATCTCTTTATATTCGTAAGCCTCCTTTCTCAAGGTGCAATATAAAACATGTAATTATATTATTTTTCAACCCCTAATACCTCTTTCGAAGCAATTAGCAGTCTAATTAACTACCTATGGGGATCCCAAATGGATAGTTTGTTATACTATCATTGAATTATGTCCAAAAATTAAGAAAAAGATATACTAATGCATAAAAGTTAATTAAAATGTATAAATCAGGCTACTCTTGGGTCCTAGGGAGCAAGGGGATTAACCACACATGATTGTCATTATCAAATACATAGGACAGAAGAAGAAAAATGTGGGGAATGTTCGAAAACTAAAAGAAACCCTGAAGAAGATGATCTAGTTGACTCCCTCATGTGAGTGTGCCGATTCGCTAACCTCAGACTGTAAATATGTTTGCCAGAGGTGCTCGAATCTCCCGAAACATGACTCTCATCTTTGTTTTCTCCTCTCTGTGCTCTCAACTGCTGTCCAATGGAATAGAATGAGTTAATTAGGTCAGGAAAAAATCCCCCTAAGTCATAGAACTGACTTAGGGTGTCATTAATTGCCAACTGTCAGATTAAACGTGATTTTTAGATATGCCTGATCATGCCGTATCAGTACTACTGACTGGATATCAGTGCTAGTGACTCCTTTAATAGTTGTGAATGTATGTGCATATGTTGGTTCTATCGAGTTGATGTCGATAGTGCCGAGATTTCTCACAAAATTCTAATTCATCCTTGTAGGTTGTCGGTAGCATCGACTTCTGGGTCGATACTACTGAGTCTTCTCGATTTCAACATGTTTCAAATTGAACATGTGTTGGTACCATCGACAACAAAGTTAGTAGTACCGAGCTATGTAGATTTGTGTAGAATCACCTAAAATCCACAAAAACCAAACATTAGCTCTCAAATAATGATGATTTTAACAACAAAATTCAAAATACATTTATTTGATTGAATTCGGTATCGCATGCTAATGAAAGTGAGTAATGCACAAATTAATATGAAAATGAACAATAAATGTATAGAAATCAATAATAAACAGCCTTTGAGAATGAAAATTATCTGGTGCATCAAACTCCCCTAAGCTTAAATGTTTCTCACCCTTGAGCAACACACCCTCGAGTCTATTTGAGACAAGTCAGCAAAAGGACATAAAATATGAATTTCATTTATCAGCTATCCACACCAAGCGGTCCCAAACCGGCCTTCAATGACCATTGAACAATCAACTACTCTCAAGAGACCAAAAATTTTCATAAAATATGTCCACCCTTAGATCAATGAAACACTATCAGTAGAGAAGTTAATATCATAATCAATCAGGCATTCACTTGGTGCATCATGTGATTCCCATCTACATTGCTCTTTCCTAACTACCAATTACTTGAAGTTGTTCTCCATATAAGAATGAATGAGGAGAATAATCATTTAAGTGGCCTACTGACAAGAGAAATGGATGGAATGATATAGGTGGCTTATGAAAAATCACAAGTAACATCTGAATTATTTATGCAAAAATAAAACATGATGAACCTATATGGTGAAGTAAATGAAAAATGCACAAATACTAATGCCTAACATTATGGGTGGAATGAGGAATATATTGAAAATCTTGTCAAATGGATGATAATGAATTAAAGGAGAAAATACATCACATGAATGTTTCCACCTCTTTGTGAAGAGTTTAGGGAATCCTTTCTCCCTCTTTATTTCAAAACATTTTTTTCCATTCACCCACTATTTAGCATGATGGAAAGTTATGTTAGGGCTTCACTAACATATAACATTAAAAAAATTCTTTTGTTATCTTTGGGTATGGATGTGTATACCTACATTCCCATTTTAGAGCAAAATAGGGTAACCACATGATGTAAAAAAATCAAATGATGAAAAATGCATGAAATCAACATGTAGTTGTTATACAACTAGATGGAATGCAAAAAAAATGTTTGTGAATATATATATATATATATATATATATATATATATATATATATATATATTTCATTTTGTAACTAATGCAATCAAAGATAAACCAACTATCATAACACCTATTATGCCATGCAATGCAAGCAAGATGAAATAATTCAGATTAATTGATCATCTTAAGGTGGTGGGTCAAAATGAATGGAAAATGGATGGAATCACATAATTAAGAGATGATGCCTTTCATGAAATTTGATATCCCACTCTAATGACCTATGTACAGGGTAACCTTAAGATTTCTTTCTAAGATTTCAATTTAACATCTTGTTGATTGTTTCATCAATTTAGGCTCAAACCCCATCTTCATCCCCATTACATGAATAATTAAGATTTCCATTCATACCAAATGTCCTTCAGATGACTAACCCATACACTTCCTCTAGATGGTGCAACTCAAGAATTTGAAACTAAGCCCAATTTTTTTTTCAAAAAGTTTCCATTGCAAACACTCGAAAGCACATGACAATGACAAGAATCATGAATTGAGCTCCTCTATGACACTAGATAGATTGTGGATCCTTCAACATGGACAAATAAAAGCAAAAAAGAAAATAAATACTAAAAAAGAAAACTAAAAACTAAATGATAGAGTTGTTCCAACACCCCCCAAGCTTGAACTGGACTATGTCTGCATAGTTAAAATCCAACTTAAGAGGTGGAACAGTGGTACCGACTCAAAAGGGTGGTGGTCGAGGTTGTCCCATGGTAGGATCATAGGGATAGAACATCCCCTGGAATGTTGGCGGCTGTTGTGGCATCTCAGGAGGTTGTGGATAACCTCCAAAGTGTTGGGTTTTATGGCCTCAGAGTAGGCAGCGGAAATAAAAAATTTACTGGCCATTAACTCATAATAGGAGATCGCATCAGTGACTATGTAATGTGAATGATGGTTTTAGTGAGATATACCTGGTCCTGGGGCTTGCCCAATGAAAATACCTTGCATCCATGTGCAGTCTTCAATGCCATGCCTTAGACGGTGCCTGTGCAGCTCCTGGTCTTCACCATGAACTCTGGCCTCCACCATTGACTGCGGATAACATGTCCTCTTGAGTATCAGACATCTCCCACCTCTACAGATAGTCCACATGGACCACCTGGAACTCCTGCCATTCTAGAAGAAATGGCATGAAGGAGACAACCCTCCTATTGGTGTACTAGCACCAACCTGCTCTCCCAAACTCAGACTACTTTTCTACAGTTGTCTTTCCCTCATTCTCCCTCCCTAGTCGGGTAGCACTTGCTCGGGCTCTCTCAGCTACCAAAACCAGGGAAGACAACAAATTTGTAGAGAAACTAATGTTCTGAGTTGTGTGTTCTGAGAATCCTCCAGTACCCCTCTATTTATAGTAGAGGGCAGGGTCATGGTTCCCAGTCTATTTGGGAGTAGAAGGATCTAGAAATTCCATGAATATTTTGTACTATGGTAGGTGAACCAATCATTTCACAAGTGAACCGGTCGGTTGGGAGTGTGAGCCTATGGGTTCACCCAGTGAACCGGTCATTTCACTCTCAGACATGCCTGCAATTGACTTTCCTCAATTGTTTCCAATTAATGTAAAGATTAATCCTTATTCCAATTGAATTGAACAAGTGAAACGTGAAACTTTTCCTCCAATAGGGAAAATCCATATTTCCTCATTTGGCAGGACTGTGACCTACCCGATTCACCAACCAGTCGGTTGGCTCACACCAGCCCATCGGCTCATAAGGGTGAACCAGTTAGTTGGCAGTCTTGACATTGCCAATGCAGTCTCCATTTGACCTGACACTCTAACCAGCTGGTTCAACACTTGAACTTGATAGTTCTGAGTCAAATTGGTCAATTGTATATTTAATTGAGTACCTAAACACCTTTAGTCTCAATATAAATATCATTCATGGACAATCTCTTCTTTCAGGGGTATCGTTTGTGTGTGACTCTACAGATTCCAATTTGCATTGGCAGTGAATGTTCATAACAACTTATGACATCACAAGCAATGAGCGGAATCTAGTAACTCATCATTGCTACCCAAGTAACTCAAAAAGTTGGAGAACAACTTCAACCTACAATCTATGATTAATGTTACCGTGATCGTTTAGTTCCTTTGTCACTGACATCCAGATTGAAATTGAGGCATGGAATGCCATCCTCTTCAACATTCAATCCATGTACCTTGACCTAGAGAAGACTATCTGAGATGTATGTGAATTCACATATCATATATTGAATCACATGAGTATGGCCATACAATTCTCAGTCTCACTTATCAAGGGGCCCTAGATATCATACTCCTTATAGGAGGGACAAATCCCATATCCAATCACTCACAGTCAAGTCCCCATGTTTCAAGACTATGTTTGATGATGTCAAAGTGTACCCAATCACATGTGATGAGTGCAGTGATTTTAGGTCTAAGAACCACAATCACCACCATCACCATGAGAGATGATTGTGACTGCCATTCCATGGTATCCATGTATCACTCTCAATGTGGGTCTATCCGATATACTGTTCTCTAACATATATTTATGTACTTGACTTGATATCATATATCATGACTAATGAGACTATGTCATCAGTCAACACACACTCTAGTCTTATGTATTATTGTTGTGTATTTTTCTTCCACAGTAATATCTGACTAGGGACATAACAAGAATGTACGTACTCTTAACATACATATGGTCTCATTATTCAGGTCCTTAACCTGAAGACATATGTCATCAAGTCACTTCATTCTTTAGACATCTATCATATATGTGTCATCATTTCATGAGTGAGACAAACATAATAGATCGAATTACCTTTATCATTAACAAATCGAGTATCATATGCCTCATTGCAATCATCATATGATTGTCTCTTTAGGCATACTATACCAACAAAATCCCACTTGCACTTAGAGACAATCACCCACGAATCATATTCAAAGTGATCTTAACATGTCCATCCTGTTTATGCTAAACAAGTGCTTTTATATTGGGTAAGAAACATTTTCTTCAAATTGATATATTGCATTTTGTCTCATCCCCTCGATGTACAACAACTTGTATGAGATGGAAGTGTCATAGTATGCTATCTGAAATTCCTTTGTCTAACCAGTAGGTCCATTGTTGTCACAATATTACTACTGAGTCACCAATGGTCAGAACCTCCCATAAGTTTATCCATATGAACTTATAGATGGATACAATATCCTGTATAGTGTTCGTAACACTAAGGTACTTGGCTTCATATTGTAGAATTAAACAATTGTTTTATGTTGGAACATTTCCAACTAACAATTCTTATTCTAAGGTCAAACATAATTTTGGCATTTTGGAAGCTTACATCTATGTAAATCTTTATACCCAACTCTTCCTTATTACCATAACTAAAGAACTAATCCTTTTAGTACTTCACAAGTACACAATGATTTCCTTCATGGTATTCCAGTTACTCTTACTAGATTTTGATAGATATCCATTCGTCATGTCTAATACATATAAGATAACTGGATATTTATATCATCTTGTCATATAAGATGATGCTTTCATATCTTCTTGTCATGTCCAATACATATAAGATGATGATGAGTTTGTATATTCTTGTCATGTCCAATACATACAAGATAATTAGTTAGTATTTTCTTGTCTTGCCCAATACATACAAGATAACGAGATGAGTTCATATGTGATAGATCCAATTGTGAATGCATATGGCATCTATCCATGTATTCCTTATTCTTCATAAGAATTGGGACACTTGACTCCTGAGAGACTAACTCCATGGAACATGGACAAGTTCTCTCTCACCATGCTAAACTCATTCAACATCTAGCCAAAGTATGTTCTCTTTCCTAGGACAAGAAGCCCTCTTGATCTATCTCTATAGATCTTGATTCCTATCACATAGGATGCTTCTCTAAAAACCTTTTAGAATGCACTTCATTGCTAGATTTTGTAGTATAAGGATGATACTCCCCGTCAATATGTGGAATAAATATATGCTCCCACTAAATTCTTGTAATCACACATTACATCTTTATTCTAACTTAAGTCAAACTCTTTGACTCTCTTGCCAAATTGAAGATCCAATTTTGAGGTGCTTGCTTCAATCCAAAGATTGATCTATGCAACTTTATAGACTTTATTTGCATTATTGGATTTATAAAACCGTTAGGTTGTGTTACATACACATCTTGCACAATATTCCATTTAAGGAATGCTGTTTTAACAACAATATGCCAAATCTCATAGTCATATTAAGCTACAATGGCAAGCATTATCCAGATGGATTTATGCATGGTAACTGCTGAAAAGATTTCACCATGTTCAACACCTTGAACTTGTTAGAAACACTTTTCAACCAACTTACCCTCCATGTCAGTCTTCTTCTGAAAAACCAAAAAGTACCCTATGGGTTTTACCCCTTTGGTTGGATCAACCAAGGTCATACTTTGTCGATGTACATGGAGTCCATCTTGGGTTTCATGGCTTCAAGCCATATCTCAATTTCTGGCTCTCATTAGCTTCTAGGTAGACTGTTGACTCATCATATGATCAACTCACAACCTTCTTATCCATAACATATCATATATCATTCAAGTTCTAGGTGTGTTCTACTAGAACCATGAGTTCTGTGTGTTACTTATGGAAATTTGAGATTCCAAAAATTTTTTTTTATTCCCCTTATTCCTAGCGTAAAGCATGTGCCCAAAAGGAAATTTTAAGATTTATCTAGTAATCACACTCTAACTCAACAAGGTGTGATTCCTTCTTTCTGATACACTTCTCATGATACACTATCATTGTGTTTCAGGTGGAGTCCATCATGATACATTATCATGATCTTCCATAAGGTTCTCAAACTCTTAGTTTAAAGTATCTCAAAATCGATCATATATAAATTTAATACTTATACCAAGATAATTATGTACTTCATTCTGATCTCCTTTGAACACTTCAAGAGATTCATGTTTGTATTTCACTAAATACAAACTATCATATCTATTGAGGTCATTAGTAAATACATTGAAGTACTAGTGATTACCTTTAGCATTTATTCTAAAAGGTCTATATACATCAATATGTATAATCATCCTCCCACTACATCTAGTGAAGAACCTATGTCATATTTCCCAATGAATGAGATTAGCTTGTCTCTATTGGTTCAAAAACCAAAAGAGTCTAGATATCCATCATATAGATTCTCGAAATTCAATCCCATTTATGCGCTCTAGATGACATTTCCATAGGCATTCAAGTTTGAGTTATCATGTCATTCATTACATGTGTCACACACATTTGTCTCTTCAACTATCAAGTATGTTAGTGAGACATAGGCATTTCCATCAAAGATCATATCTTTAAAATGAAACATCAGTCCATACCCACTCTTGCCCATACAAGATGTATGATGATTTTCATTGATGGCAGGTATATAATATCAATTCACTAATTCTATTACATGCCCATGAATGTCATAATGTAACTGTAATGGTAGAAACTCTTTCTGCACACAATTTATAGCTTACTTCCTCAGGTCCTAAAGTAGAGATCTCTATCTCTATCATCTTCCAGAGATCCTCTATAAAGAAGTTATTTCCCTTTCTAATGTCAAACAAGTGACAATGGTGGCTTTTCTTTCCTTATCTTTATAAGTGAAAAAGGACATATTCCCTTTTACACTTACCCCTTCTCTATATCTTGAGTGATGAAGATTTGGACCTTAGTTTGGCTTCAGAACACTTCTTAACCTTACTTTAGTCTATGGACTTCACTCTTTTGATCATTATCACAGGTTTTGTCCTTTCTTCATTCATGCTTTGGCATCAACATGCCAATCACTTTAGATTGTGGTTTGGCCAAGTTTCTCAACATTTGATAAACTGGTTATATGATTCACACAACAATTTGTAGAATCATATGTTTGGTCAACTCTTGACCTATCAGAAATCACAATTAATCTATATGCACAATCATATTGAGCATATGCGATTATACTTCATCTCCATCTGACTAATGTTACTCAAACATCACTTTGAAGACATTATACCTTTTATTCTTTACATTATTCTTAAGATGTATAACCATCTCAAGAATGTCCATGCTTCAAGCTGTTTATGCAACTCATAGTTCATATAGCTCAACATAAGGTTCTTGATATCTTAGGCATCATTGGCATACTTCAAGTAAGCATCTAATTTTAACCTTAGGTGCATTTGGAGTGGTTCAACTGGCTCTGGTCTTTCAAGGACTTTAGAGTTTACAATCACCATTGAGAACACTTCTCAAATGTCCCAAACCAGATTTGAAGTTTATCCCGTTTATGAACTAATCGCAATGATAATGTATTTGTGTTTGTCATTTGGATTCTACAAAAGAACTTTGCAACATTTCAAAACATTTTTTATTTGTTTGATTTGATAAAGGTGACGATATTAATTAGGACTTTAATTAATTATCACTCCCACTATTTTGATGAAATTGATAGCCCTCACCATCAATTCAGAAGATTTCAGCGTACAACATTTTAGTGAGCAAGATACTGATTTTCTCTAAGTCATGGACCAGCTAGGGATGCCACCCACAACTAGATTCTTTCAGGTAGGCAACGTTTTCCAATTGCATCTTATGCAACTCTTAATAGTTGGCATGCACCACTCTTTGTCATGTACATCTCCATGCCTCAAGGTGCTTGATCCGATCAAGGTCACCTAATTAAGTCCAACCCAAATGCCAAAAAAATGAATATGCACCCTACTAGGGTAGACCCACATATTCACCATCACACTTCCATGAGATAGATGGTGCACCATGCTAGGGCATGCCCACACTTAGTCGATCAAGTTTTTCATGTATGCTACTTTTGGAAGGCATCTTAAACTTAATATTTATATTGAGGGGTTTGGTATTTATATACATATACATATCCAATAACCACATATATAGTATGTATCATATACATGCTATAACCACAATGAGAAACATACAATATCAATAAAAGTTATGATTATGGCCATCCTATTGTAATTCCTTGGAGCTACAAGAAATTACGGTCATCTAAGGTCTACATCATCTGCAACCTATTGTTAGGGAAGATCTTTGTTCTTGAACCATTCTGGGTTAATCGGCTCACCTCCTGGCTGGTTGGTTGGTCGGTCTAGCCTCTGATGTTTGGACACCTCCAACAAGTGGTTGGGCCATCATTTGATTCTTCTAGCTCCATCGCAATCCTCCTCGATCCTCTAGGAAGTCAGATCGTCTGGTGTTGAGCGTCTTCTTCTTCAATGTAGTAGAAAATAAACTATCATACTTTGACATAATCTTTGGGAAATCTCGATTTACATTCAAGGGGAGCAAAGGTAGAAGAGAAAGGATCTTGAGTTATCTTGAGTTACATGCGGAATAGAAGGTAGAGGCTCGGTGTGCAAACCGAGATGCAAACTGTAACATCCCTGACTTGGGTTGTGAGTTAACCATAGGTGTTTTTCCTAAATATGTAATTAAATCTTTGTGATTAACTCTGAGCATGTAATTAAGTTTCTCAGAAACATATATTTCAATATTTGCTCCTTTTATTTAAAGTTGTAGCATTGTTTTCTTATAAAGGGACCTATGTGCAATTTACCCAGTTGAAAGGGTTAACTTGCAATTTTCACATGTTGAGATGTTCCTCTGATGTTGAGACATCATGAGAATCGTTTTGGTAAAGTTTGAGGGATTTCCCAAGCTAGGGCACCAAGGTGCAGCTGTAGGAGCAATCCCGGTGCTTGAAACCCTAATTTGGGGTAAAATGCAATTTACCCAAATTAAGGGATGCAAACTGTGAAATATTTCATCTAATATATCTTTTTAGACTCTTGCCATCATTAAGAGAAGAAATGATGAGGGAGTCACCTCAATTGAATTATCAAGTTATGAAATATACCTTGTGATTGAATTGTCAGGGTATATGTGCAATAGTTCTTTATGTACGTACCTTATTATTAGATTGCTCTCCTTTGCCTTATTTTATAAGACCTTAAGAGAAGGTTTGTCCTTAGAATAAAGAGGAAGGGACGATCAAGTAAAGAAGGATGGATCTAGTTGGAATTATGGACAACTTATGAACTAATGTTGAAAATCCTACCCCTAGTATATATACCTCAACTTCTCTAAGCAAGGGAACTTGTCCTTCGTTCCCTTCACTGTTCCATTTCACCAAAGACGACCAAAGAATGCCTTGGAGATAAGGAGGACGACCAAGGGAAACAAAGTAGGTTTGGGACCCTTCTTTTGCCTAATTCCATGGTTAGAACTCGAATTCAAGGTCAACTTCATGGCTAACTCTTGAAACCCTACCTTTCTAGCCATCTCTTTTCGTTCTTCCTTGGATTTTTCACCTTGTCCAACCTGTGGGAACTCAAGGACGCCATTGGAGCTTGGAGCTTTAAAGCTTGGAGCTCAAGGAGCAAGCTTTAGGCGGGTTTTATAACTCTAAACCCATGCTTTACTATGTACATCTCTTATATGCGATTAGGTGATAGCTTCTCATGTTTCCCTACTTTTCCCTGCTATTTTGCAAGCAAATCCATGGGATATTCGTACTGTTCTTGAGATAGGAGATGAAGGCGTGATTTCCAAGAAAAACCCACCGCTTTTCACTTCCTTAAATGGTCTCACCAGTTTGCTCTCTCGGTCTCAAGACCGCGAGGTGAGCAAACGGTCTCGAGACCGCGACAGGGAAAATGGTCTTAAAGACCGTTTGCCCAATTGACCGAGCATGGACCGTATAAGAAATCTATTCCCAAATATATATGATAATTACCCTCAAATTTTGGGAGGCTAACTCCAAAGGAATCG
The DNA here is from genome assembly GCA_963693085.1 of Alisma plantago-aquatica. NCBI lineage: Eukaryota > Viridiplantae > Streptophyta > Magnoliopsida > Alismatales > Alismataceae > Alisma > Alisma plantago-aquatica. The sequence goes on along the minus strand of OY856410.1, from coordinate 695,710,556 downwards.
GGAGATATGACCTTTTTAAGTAACAACTTTAAATGAATTTATTCCTGATTTCCAAACGGTCTGAAATTTCCTTTTTTGGCAAACGGTGTCAAGACCGTGTAAGGTCGTTGACCAAGCGTTGACCATATGAAATTACTGTTCAAACTAATGTTAGTTAACAACTCACCAAGTTTGACGGTCTAATTCCAAACGGGCTAAGAGTTGAAGGGTGAATACTAGGGCTAACCCTAGGTGAAATCAGTACTGAATTATAATAATATAAATTAGGGTTTTTAGGGTTGATTGACCTAAACGGTCTCAAGACCGTTTGGGGGTCATCCAAACGGTCTCAAGACCGCGAGGGCAATCAACCATGACCGTTTGGAGGTCTGGGGTAAAGAATAGTTGACCAATTGAAGGTACATTTATACCAAATTATATTGCAATTAAATATTGATATGATCATCAACTCAATAGGTCAGACCTTGATGAATTTGTACTAGAATCCAAATATTGGATGGGCAAACGGTCTCAAGACCGTTTGGAACTCATAAAAACGGTCTCAAGACCGAGAGGACAATCACCCAAGACCGTTTGAAGGTCTAGGGTTAAGTAATTTGACCAATTGAGGACCTAATTGCAAATAAGTTATCAATTTAATCAAAATTCTGTTTTGTGACTCAATCATGGTTCAACCCATATCAAATCACATTAGACTTTGATTAAATCTTGGGAAAACGGTCTCAAGACCATGTGGGGTCCACCCATATGACCTCAAGACCGTTTGGGCCAAGTTTGGGACCAATTGGAGCTCAATTGAAGGGTTCAACCTTGTGATTAATGCACATTGTTGAGTATTGATGGGTGAACATTGATAGACCTTAATTGAATCGATTTCAACCCTAATTGGTCAACAATTGAGGATCAATTGAATGATCAATTGATTAAGCATAATCTTAATTGACCCAATTCATAAGTGGTCAACATAGCTTTGACCTTTTGAGGGCTTCAACATCAGTTGACATCATCGGTTGTATCATTGATTTTGTTGATGGACCAAACGGTTGAGACCATGTGAGCCTCGCGGTCTCAAGACCGTGAGAGGGCTCGCAATCTCAAGACCGTGAGGGGGCTCATGGTATCAAGACCGTGAGGGGCCTCGCGGTCCTGAGGTCAAAGGAGGGCTCGCGGTCTTAACATCAACTTGACCCTCGCGGTCTTAACATCATTTTGAGCTTCGCGGTCTTGAACCAATTGAAGAGGCTCACGGTCTTGGAGTTTAAGGAGGCTTGTAGTCTTGGAGTTAGAGGAGGGCTCATGGTCTTGGAAAGTCAAATTAGATAAACGGTCAACACTTTCAAACAATCTCAAATCATTTGGAGATTGATGGTTGAAGATCGATCAATGTGATTCAAGGTTGACTCCATCCAATCAATTAATGATATAAATGGTTCAATGTTGCCATAATCAAACCCTAATGATAACCTAGGATATTAAGGGGTTAATGGACTAAGGTTTGACCATGATGATAATCAATGGGGTGAATAACCAAAATACCCCTGAAGGGTAAATTAAGTAATACCTTGATCAAATCAAACCCCAATCACATGATGGTGATGTTTTGGACTATGTTAGCCTATGATGACTTAATCTAACCTGATCTAGAGTGATGTTGACATCACCTAACTTTATGATGAGAGAGAAAGTACTTCTAGAGAGAGAAAGTACTTCTAGAGAGAGAAAGTACTTCTAGAGAGAGAAAGTACCCTTTTTAAGTGGAAACCCAATTTAAGCATCTCCAATGCACAGGAATGAGCATAATTAGGGTATGATCCACCTGTGTGAGATCATAGAAACCCTAATTATGATAAATGATGAACCTTTAACTAATCTGAGAGTATCAGTGATGATGTTACTCTTACATAATGATGTTATGAGTGCAATTCACCTTAATGTGAATAGTAAACCCTAATTCAAGGGTAATGGCATGCATTTGAGTATTAAACTCTAATTGATGAGAATTAGAGATGTTACTCTCATGACAAGGATGGGAAGTACATTCCTTATTTTTGTATTACCTTTATCAGTTGTATTAACCATGCAGGTTCTGATATGAAGGTAATCATATCCAAGTATGGATGTTGATGTTATATTCATTAAAGGCATGATGATTAGCCTTATGAATAAGTAAAGTAATTTGATGTCTTGTCAGTGGCATACTATGATGATAATGGGCTATGCGAGCCATGAATACCATCAAGGTCATGCCTTAGAGATGACTTGTGATGAGGATAATGAGAAATGATGATTGATATGAGTTAGGCCTGTTACATTTAGTATTCTTCTTTTATAGCTGCTATGCTATTGTTATTGTTTGGAGAACAATGTATGCTGTTAAAGAATACTGAATGTACCTAACTAATCAAGTATAATGTAAAGCCCTGATCATAGATCCATCATTGTCAGAGATTAAGTGATGGTGAAACAGGTTTTCCTCAGGGAACTCCTGGAGCACATATTTTTGAGTATGTGGGGTACATGGATGTGTAGAACCTTACATCCTAGTGTAGGAAAGTGATGTAGATGTGTAATCCATCCATCCTTCACTATATTTCCATACCGTATCAGTGGTAGGTAAACATGAAACCTCCTGATGACGAAGAAAGCACAGATATCCGTATCAGTGGTAGGTAAATATGAAACCTCCTGATGACGAAGAGAGTACATAACGCCACTGTGACTCTAGAATAGTGAAGGACCAGTTTACCCTGGTGAGCTATAGTAGTAGAGACACGAGATGTCCTACAAGTGATCCTCTTACTGACTGAGGAAGGTGAAGGTCATGAGAATCCGGCTCTCTTAATGACCTATGTATGATGCTGATGTGACTTCTCAGCGATCAGTTGGAGTATGAGTGGTATGCCTCATCTCCACAGGGCATAATGTTGTTTGTAAAACATAATCAACCATGTACTATAACTTGTTAGAGATGACTCCAAGTTAGTTGATTGATGTTACATTGCAATAGTGTTTATATTCTCCATATCTCCTAAATTGTAGAGATCTTGTTACATCTGCAACTGTTATAGAATACTTTGAAGGCTTTACTGCTTAAGATATTATTTGATGTTATAATAAATCTTCTGGCGAAGAGTTATAATTCTCGCTGGGACAATTATGTATAATTGTCTCACCCTGTAGACTTCAACTTTTTAGGTGGACATCGGAGACGAAGGAACCAGCCTACAGGTGACCAGTCTCAGCAGCAGCAGCACCAGGGGCAGCAGTAATCTCAGGTGGAGATTATCCTGCCATGTGGTGTAGTTAGAGTCAGTCCTATGTGTCCTCTGTACTCTCAGGTCTTGGAGTCTTGTGTTATGTGATCTTGAGATTTTGTATCTTGATGTATATAATTACTCAAGAAGTAATTATCCTGAGATGTAAACAGCTTATCTCCCTTTATGAAAGAAGTTTTTATGGATCCAAGTTCTTATCTCAAAAAGTTTTAATTTTCCGTGATTTTGTTTTCCGCTGATTACCGATTCGCTTCCGCTAAGTTTTAAACATGTTTATGTCATGGTTTGGAGATCAGAGACCACAACTAGTGGTATCAGAGCTCTAGGTCAGTTGAGTCTACAGAGGCATGGGACTTAGGATGTCGAGTCTACCTTTAGTACTCCTTCCTTATCTAATAGAATCTTCTGATCCTCGGGAAAAGAAGATACCTAAGGATGTCAGATTATCATGATGAGTACGTGGCAGAGAGTAGTGCTAGTGCACCTCGAGGCGGTGCAAGAGTTCCGAGAATAGAACAACATGCACCTGAGTCACCAAGAGAGCCACCCCAGTTCGACCTAGCTGACATGAGTAACCCTGCTGTACAGACGATGTTCGGGCAGTTCATGACTGCCATGACACATATAACTGATAGGATGCCCGTTCCTGCACCTAGGGCACCTGTCCAGCCTGAAGCACAAGGTATCGGTAAGACATTCGAATGACTTCGTCGTGTCGGAGCTACCGAGTACTTCAGAACAGCCGACCCTGTAGATGCTGACTTATGGTTGACAGAGTTGGAGAAGGCTTTCAAAATTCTTATGATTCCGGAAGCTGAGAAGGTTAGACATGCTGTCTATCTTCTCAAAGGCGGTGCTGGTCACTGGTGGAACATGGAAGAGCAGAAGAGACCTGGAGTAGAGTTCTCATGGGAAGAGTTTCGTCGGGAATTTATCAATAGATATTTTCCAAAGACCTTCCTAGATGAGAAGATCTCTCAGTTTGAGAAACTAAGGCAGGGTATGATGAACATTAGTGAATATGAAGCTAAGTTCATGGAGTTGTTGCGGTTCTGTCCGCACATGGCTGCTACGGATAAGGAAAGAATCAGAAGATTTGAGAAGGGTTTTAATTCTGATATGTCAACCCTATGTCTGCCTTAGAAAACAAAGAGAGATTCTCTACCTTCGTTGAGTCAGTCCGAAGGATAGAGAGATTTGTGGTTGAGAAAATACAAACCCATAAAAGATATCCACAGTTCCAGGGTTCTTCATCTAGGGATTCCAAGAAACCTAGATTATCTGCACCTAACCCTCCACCACCCAGATCGAGTTTTCAAACTCAATGGACACCAAGCAGAGGTAGAGGACGGAGTCAACCGCTTCAAGGGACGCACAGTTTTGCATCTGTGTCAGTCACTGGACCACCCAGACCACAACAACAGGAGAGGAGTTGTTACAACTGTGGTAAGGTGGGACACTTGATGAAGGATTGCCGTTCTAGGCCTGTCGGTGTGACAAAACAACCCCCGAGACAGATTCCACAGGGATCTCAGAATAGACAACATCAAGGAGCAGCTCGAGGATGTGGACAAGCATCTCAAGCTGGATCATCTGCACCACCTCAACACCAGGCGACTGCGAGGTTCTATGCTATGAACCCACCTGAGGCAGTGGTCAATCCACGGGTAGTGGTAGGTCAGATGAAACTTTTATATTCTGATATGTCTACATCCTGTGTTGTATCCGTTCTGATTGATCCGGGTGCTACACACTCTTTCATCACTCGTGAAGTGATTCGTAACTGCAATGTGACTGTTAGTCATAGGGCAGATAGTTTGTTGTTGGAGACTCCGTTGAGTGAGTCTGCCGTTTTGTAGGAGGTATGTTCTCCCTGCATCCTCTTCTTTTCTGACCATCGTATTCAAGTGGACCTTATACCACTTGATATGCAGGGATTTGATATAATCCTTGGGATGGATACCTTAGAAAGGTATAGAGTTGTCTTGGATTGCGAATCCAAGTTGGCTGTGTTTGCTGATGAAAGCAACACATGGATCTTTCAAGGTGAAAGAAAGATTCTGCCTACCTGTCTTGTATCAGCTATGGTTGTTGATAAGCTCTTGAGGCAAGGATGTTATGCATTCTTAGCCCATGTGGTAGATGTTACTAAGGAAAGTTTCAATCCTGCTGAAGTTCCTATAGTCAGGGAATTCGAAGATGTGTTTCCTGAAGAACTTCCTGGTATACCACCACCTCGGGAGATTGATTTTGAAATCAATCTGATCCCAGATACGAAACCCATAGCTCAAACTCCGTATAGGATGGCGCCTGCCGAGATGGCAGAACTCAAGAAACAACTTCAAGAGTTACTTGAGAGAGGTTTTATCCGACCGAGTACTTCACCTTGGGGTGCTCCGGTCTTGTTTGTTAAAAAGAAAGATGGGTCAATGCGGTTGTGCATCGACTACAGACAACTCAATAAAATAACAATAAAGAATAAATACCCTCTGCCGAGGATTGATGATCTCTTTGACCAGTTGCGTGGAGCAACCGTCTTTTCAAAGATAGACTTGAGGTATGGATATCATCAACTCCGTATTAAGGATAGTGACATATCCAAGTCTGCCTTTAGGACAAGATATGGTCACTATGAGTTCACGGTTATGTCGTTTGGACTAACCAATGCACCAGCTGCATTTATGGAACTCATGAATAGAGTTTTTCGACCTTTCCTTGATCAGTGTGTTTTCATCTTCATAGATGACATTCTGATCTATAGTAAGGATGCTCAGCAGCATGAGCAACATCTTCGCCAAGCTTTGACCTTGCTAAGGGAACACAAGCTGTATGCTAAGTTTAGCAAGTGTGAGTTTTGGCTACCGGAGGTATCTTTTCTTGGACATGTAATATCTGCCTCGGGAATTCGTGTTGACCCTACAAAGGTAGAATCTGTTCTATAGTGGGAACAACCGAAGACACCGACGGAGATTCGAAGTTTCTTGGGGTTAGCTGGCTATTATCGAAGGTTCATTAAGAACTTTAGTTCTATAGCTTTACCTTTGACCAAGTTAACCCCGAAAGATGTTCCTTTTTCTTGGAGTGATAAGTGTCAACAGTCTTTCCAGTTGCTGAAGGAGAGATTGACAAGTGCACCTGTACTAGTGCTACCTGAACAAAGAAAAGGATATGTAGTCTTATGTGATGCTTCCAAAAATGGACTAGGATGTGTGTTGATGCAGGATAAACAAGTGATTTCTTTTGCTTCCCGACAGCTTAAGAAACACGAGGAGAATTATCCAACACACGATCTGGAGTTAGCTGCTGTGGTTCATGCTTTGAAGATCTGGAGGCATTATCTCTACGGAGAGACATTCCAGATTTTCACAGACCACAAAAACCTTAAGTATATCTTCTCTCAGCATGAGCTCAACATGAGGCAACGTCGCTGGATGGAGTTAATCAAGGACTACGACTGTACAATTGATTACCATCCAGGCAAGGCCAATGTTGTTGCAGATGCCTTGAGTAGGAAATCAGCAACATCAACCATGAATAGAGCACAACTAAACTCTTTAGTATGCTCTAGGAGAGATATGCTTATCTCTTTAAGGCAAGACAATGTACAGTTGAAGGTGTCATTGTTAGCCGGTTTGTTAGCTGAGATGCATATTAAACCTACCCTAAGGGAGCAGATTAAAGAGGCACAGCTAGGTGATGCTGCAGTTCAACATATAAGATCTGAGTATGGAAATGAGAAGCAAGATGGTTTTCATGACTCAGAAGATCAAGTAGCTTGTTATAATGGGAGGATGATAGTGCCAGATGTGGAAAACTTGAGAAAGTTAGTCCTGGAAGAAGCCCATTCTTCCATGTATGCTATGCATCCAGGGAGCACCAAGATGTATCGGAATTTGAAAGATCTGTATTGGTGGCCTGGGATGAAAAAGGACGTTGCAGAGTTTTTTCTGAGGTGTCCTGTGTGTCAGCAAGTTAAAGCTGAACACCAGAATCCTGTAGGGACAATGCAACCTTTACCCATACCACAGTGGAAATGGGACCACGTGACCATGGACTTTGTTGTTGGCCTACCCAGGACAAGCAAAGGACATGATTCCATTTGGGTAATTGTTGATAGGTTGACTAAGACAACACATTTCTTACCTGTCAAAACAACCTATTCTGCTGAAAGGTTATCAGAGTTGTATGTTAAAGAGATAGTGCGTCTACACGGAGTTCCTGTCACAATAGTTTCTGACAGAGGACCTCAGTTTACAAGTCATTTTTGGGAACAGTTACACCAAGCCTTAGGCACCAAGATAAGGTTTAGTACAGCCTTTCATCCACAGACTGATGGACAATCCGAAAGGACCATACAAACCTTAGAAGACCTATTGCGAGCATGTGTTCTCCAGTTCACCGGAAGTTGGGATCTACACCTAAGCTTGATAGAGTTTGCCTATAACAATATCTATCAGCATAGTATTGATACGACACCTTATGAAGCCTTATATGGTAGACGTTGTAGATCACCCTTGTGTTGGTTTGAGACTGGTGAGCACCAGTTGTTAGGTCCTGACCTTGTGCAGCAAACCACAGAAAAGATTAAAGTAATACAACATAAGATTAAGACTGCTCAGGATAGGTAGAAATCTTATGCTGACAAACGTCGTAGACCTTTAGAGTTCTAGGTTGGAGACAGAGTGTATCTCAAGGTCTCACCTTGGAAAGGGGTCCTTCGTTTCGGAAGGAAAGGGAAGTTAGAACCTAGATTTATGGGGCCTTATCCAATCATCGAACGAATTGGAAAGGTAGCATATAGACTAGAGCTACCACCTGTGTTACAGCGGTTACATCCTGTGTTTCACATTTCTATGTTGAATAAATGTCACCAGACACCGAGTCAGTTCTACAACCTATGGAGGTAGAATTGAATGATGACATATCCTATGAGGAGGGACCAGTGTCAATCCTTGATAAACGAATTAAAAAGTTAAAGAAGAAAGATATAAGTCTTGTGAAAGTCCTCTGGAACCATCTTGGTGTTGAAGAAGCCACTTGGGAATTAGAGGATGAGATGAGAAGGAAGTATCCTGCCCTTTTCTCTTAGTATGTTTTATCGATTTCGGGGACGAAATCCTTGTAAGGGGTGGATAATTTGTAACATCCCCGACTTGCGTTGTGAGTTAACCATAGGTGTTTTGCCTAAATATGTAATTAAATCTTTGTGATTAACTCTGAGCATGTAATTAAGTTTCTCAGAAACATATATTTCAATATTTGCTCCTTTTATTTAAAGTTGTAGCATTGTTTTGTTATACAGGGACCTATGTGCAATTTACCCAGTTGAAAGGGTTAACTTGCAATTTGCACATGTTGAGATGTTCCTCTGATGTTGAGACATCATGAGAATCTTTTTGGTAAAGTTTGAGGGATTTCCCAAGCTAGGGCACCAAGGTGCAGCTGTAGGAGCAATCCCGGTGCTTGAAACCCTAATTTGGGGTAAAATGCAATTTACCCAAATTAAGGGATGCAAACTGTGAAATATGTCATCTAATATATCTTTTTAGACTCTTGCCATCATTAAGAGAAGAAATGATGAGGGAGTCACCTCAATTGAATTATCAAGTTATGAAATATACCTTGTGATTGAATAGTCAGGGTATATGTGCAATAGTTCTTTATGTACGTACCTTATTATTAGATTGCTCTCCTTTGACTTCTTTTTCTAAGACCTTAAGAGAAGGTTTGTCCTTAGAATAAAGAGGAAGGGACGATCAAGTAAAGAAGGAGGGATCTAGTTGGAATTATGGACAACTTATGAACTAATGTTGAAAATCCTACCCCTAGTATATATACCTCAACTTCTCTAAGCAAGGGAACTTGCCCTTCGTTCCCTTCACTTTTCCATTTCACCAAAGACGACCAAAGACTGCCTTGGAGCTAAGGAGGACTACCAAGGGAAACAAGGTAGGTTTGGGACCCTTCTTTTGCCTAATTCCATGGTTAGAACTCGAATTCAAGGTCAACTTCATGGCTAACTCTTGAAACCCTACCTTTCTAGCCATCTCTTTTCATTCTTCCTTGGAGTTTTCACCTTGGCCAACCTGTGGGAACTCAAGGACGCCATTGGAGCTTGGATCTTGAAAGCTTGGAGCTCAAGGAGCAAGCTTTAGGCGGGTTTTATAACTCTAAACCCATGCTTTACTATGTACATCTCTTATATGCGATTAGATGATAGCTTCTCATGTTTCCCTACTTTTCCCTGCTATTTTGCAAGAAAATCCATGGGATATTCATACTGTTCTTGAGCTAGGAGATGAAGGCGTGATTTCCAAGAAAAACCCACCGCTTTTCACTTCCTTAAACGGTCTCACCAGTTTGCTCTCTCAGTCTCAAGACCACGAGGTGAGCAAACGGTCTCGAGACCACGACAGGGAAACGGTCTTCAAGACCATTTGACACCGTTGACCGAGCATGTACCGTATAATAAAGCTGTTCCTACATATATATGATAATTACCCTCAAAATTTGGGAGGCTAACTCCAAAGGAATCGGGAGATATGACCTTTTTAAGTAACAACTTTAAATGAATTTATTCCTGATTCCCAAACGGTCTGAAATTGCCTTTTTGGGAAAACGGTCTCAAGACCGTGTAAGGTCGTTGACCAAGCGTTGACCATATGAAATTACTGTTCAAAATAATGTTAATTAACAACTCACCAAGTTTGATGGTCTAGTTCCAAACGGGCTAAGAGTTGAAGTGTGAATACTAGGGCTAACCCTAGGTGAAATCGGTACTGAATTATAATAATATAAATTAGGATTTTTAGGGTTGATTGACCTAAACGGTCTCAAGACCGTTTGGGGGTCATCCAAACGGTCTCAAGACCGCGAGGGCAATCAACCATGACCGTTTGGAGGTCTGGGGTCAAGAATAGTTGACCAATTGAAGGTACATTTATACCAAATTATATTGCAATTAAATATTGATATGATCATCAACTCAATAGGTCAGACCTTGATGAATTTGCACTAGAATCCAAAAATTGGATGGGCAAACGGTCTCAAGACCGTTTGGAACTCATCCAAATGGTCTCAAGACCGAGAGGACAATCACCCAAGACCGTTTGAAGGTCTAGGGTTAAGTAATTTGACCAATTGAGGACCTAATTGCAAATAAGTTATCAATTTAATCAAAATTCTATTTTGTGACTCAATCATGGTTCAACCCCTATCAAATCACATTATACTTTGATGAAATCTTGGGAAATCGGTCTCAAGACCATGTGGGGTCCACCCACATGACCTCAAGACCGTTTGGGCCAAGTTTGGGCCCAATTGGAGCTCAATTGAAGGGTTCAACCTTGTGATTAATGCACATTGTTGAGTATTGATGGGTGAACATTGATAGACCTTAATTGAATCGATTTCAACCCTAATTGATCAACAATTGAGGATCAATTGAATGACCAATTGATTAAGCATAATATTAATTGACCCAATTCATAAGTGGTCAACATAGCTTTGACCTTTTGAGGGATTCAACATCAGTTGACATCATCGGTTGTATCATTGATTTTGTTGATGGACCAAACGGTTGAGACCATGTGAGCCTCACGGTCTCAAGACCGTGAGAGGGCTCGCGGTCTCAAGACCGTGAGGGGGCTCATGGTCTCAAGACCGCGAGGGGCCTCGCGGTCCTGAGGTCAAAGGAGGGCTCGCGGTCTTAACATCAACTTGACCCTCGCGGTCTTAACATCATTTTGAGCTTCGCGGTCTTGAACCAATTGAAGAGGCTCGCGGTCTTGGAGTTTAAGGAGGCTCGCGGTCTTGGAGTTAGAGGAGGGCTTGCGGTCTTGGAAAGTCAAATTAGCTAAACGGTCAACACTTTCAAACAATCTCAAATCATTTGGAGATTGATGGTTGAAGATCGATCAATGTGATTCAAGGTTGACTCCATCCAATCAATTAATGATATAAATGGTTCAATGTTGCCCTAATCAAACCCTAATGATAACCTAGGATATTAAGGGGCTAATGGACTAAGGTTTTACCATGATGATAATCAATGGGGTGAATTACCGAAATACCCCTGAAGGGTAAATTAAGTAATACCTTGATCAAATCAAACCCTAATCACATGATGGTGATGTTTTGGACTATGTTAGCCTATGATGACTTAATCTGACCTGATCTAGAGTGATGTTGACAGCACCTAACTTTATGATGAGAGAGAAAGTACTTCTAGAGAGAGAAAGTACTTCTAGAGAGAGAAAGTACCCTTTTTAAGTGGAAACCCAATTTAAGCATCTCCAATGCATAGGAATGAGCATAATTAGGGTATGATCCACCTGTGTGAGATCATCGAAACCCTAATTATGATAAATGATGAACCTTTAACTAATCTGAGAGTATCAGTGATGATGTTACTCTTACATAATGATGTTATGAGTGCAATTCACCTTAATGTGAATAGTAAACCCTAATTCAAGGGTAATGGCATGCATTTGAGTATTAAACTCTAATTGATGAGAATTAGAGATGTAACTCTCATGACAAGGATGGGAAGTACATTCCTTATTTTTGTATTACCTTTATCAGTTGTATTAACCATGCAGGTTCTTATATGAAGGTAATCATATCCAGGTATGGATGTTGATGTTATATTCATTAAAGGCATGATGATTAGCCTTATGAATAAGTAAAGTAATTTGATGTCTTGTCAGTGGCATACTATGATGATAATGGGCTATGCGAGCCATGAATACCATCAAGGTCATGCCTTAGAGATGACTTGTGATGAGGATAATGAGAAATGATGATTGATATGAGTTAGGCCTGTTACATTTAGTATTCTTCTTTTATAGCTGCTATGCTACTGTTATTGTTTGGAGAACAATGTATGCTGTTAAAGAACACTGAATGTACCTAACTAATCAAGTATAATGTAGAGCCCTGATCATAGATCCATCATTGTCAGAGATTAAGTGATGGTGAAATAGGTTTTCCTCAGGGAACTCCTGGAGCACATACTTTTGAGTATGTGGGGTACATGGATGTGTAGAACCTTACATCCTAGTGTAGGAAAGTGATGTAGATGTGTAATCCATCCATCCTTCACTATATTTCCATACCGTATCAGTGGTAGGTAAACATGAAACCTCCTGATGATGAAGAAAGCATAGATATCCGTATCAGTGGTAGGTAAATATGAAACCTCCTGATGACAAAGAGAGTACAGAACGCCACTGTGACTCTAGAATAGCAAAGGACCAGTTTACCCTGGTGAGCTATAGTAGTAGAGACACGAGATGTCCTATAAGTGATCCTCTTACTGACTGAGGAAGGTGAAGGTCATGAGAATCCGGCTCTCTTAATGACCTATGTATGATACTGATGTGACTTCTCAACGATCAGTTGGAGTATGAATGGTATACCTCATCTCCACAGGGCATAATGTTGTTTGTAAAACATAATCAACCATGTACTATAACTTGTTAGAGATGACTCCAAGTTAGTTGATTGATGTTACATTGCAATAGTGTTTATATTCTCCATATCTCCTAAATTGTAGAGATCTTGTTACATCTGCAACTGTTATAGAATACTTTGAAGGATTTACTACTTAAGATATTCTTTGATGTTATAATAAAGCTTCTGGCGAAGAGTTATAACTCTCGCTGGGACAATTATGTATAATTGTCTCACCCCGTAGACTTCAACTTTTTAGGTGGACATCGGAGACGAAGGAACCAGCCTACAGGTGACCAGTCTCAGCAGCAGCAGCACCAGGGGCAGCAGTAATCTCAGGTGGAGATTGTCCTGCCATGTGGTGTAGTTAGAGTCAGTCCTATGTGTCCTCTGTACTCTCAGGTCTTGGAGTCTTGTGTTATGTGATCTTGAGATTTTGTATCTTGATGTATATAATTACTCAAGAAGTAATTATCCTGAGATGTAAACAGCTTATCTCCCTTTATGAAAGAAGTTTTTACGGATCCAAGTTCTTATCTCAAAAAGTTTTAATTTTCCGTGATTTTGTTTTCCGCTGATTACCGATTCGCTTCCGCTAAGTTTTAAACATGTTTATGTCATGGTTTGGAGATCAGAGCCCACACAAACAACCATAACCAACCAAGCACACATATGGTTTATAGGCCATAACCATGCTATAAATCCACCATCAAAACCGTTTTAGGGTGACACATATCAATTACTTATATAGCATATCATATATGTATATTAGTTTGTGTTTTCATGTTGTATTTAGTTGGATATGCACATTAGTCAGTTTAAATATTCACATCATATGCAATAAATAAATGATGATAAAACCAAAATCCTATCATATCGATTTATCCCAAAACACAGTACATTGACGTGGCTCTGATACCACTGTTGGGTTTTATGGCCTCTGAGTAGGCAGTAGAAACAAAAATTGTACTGACCATTAACCCATAATAGGAGATCGCATCAATGACTATGTAATGGGAAGGATGGTTTTAGCGAGATATAACTGGTCCTGGGGCTTGCCCAGTGACAATACCTCGTATACGTGTAGTCTTCACCACCATGTCTTGGACGATGTCTGTACAACTCCTGGTCTTTGCCATGGACTCTGGCCTCCACCATAGACTGCAGCTGACGTGTCCTCCTGAATGACAGACATCTCCCTCCTCTATAGATAGACCACATGGACCACCTGGAACTCCTGCCATTCCAAAAGAACTAGCAGGAAGGAGATGACCCTCCTATTGGTGTACTAGCACCAACCTACTCTCCCAAACTTAGACTACTTTTCTATAGTTGTCTTTCCCTCATTATTCCTACCTAGTTAGGTAGCACTTGCTCGGGCTCTCTCAGTTATTAGAACCAAAGAGGACAACAACTTTGTAGAGAAACTGATGTTCTGAGTTGTGTGTTCTGAGAAGCCCCCAATAACCCTCTATTATAGTAGAGGATAGGGTCAGGGTTGCCAGTCTGTTCAGGAGTAGAAGGATCCAAAATTCCATGAATAGTTTGTACTTCAGCAGGCGAACCAATCATTTCACAAGTGAACCAGTCATTCGGGAGTGTGAGCTGATCGGTTCACCCAGTGAATCGGTCATTTCACATCCCAGATATTCCTGCAATTGACTTTCCTCAACCGTTTCCAATGAATGAAAAGATTAATCCTTATTCCAATTAAATAGAACAAGTGAAACGTGAAAGTTTTCCTCCAACCTGGAAAATCCTTATTTCCTCGGTTGGAAGGATTGTGAGCCTCCCGGTTCACCAAGTGAACCGGTCAGTTGGATCACACCATCCGATCGGCTCACAAGGGTGAACGAGTCGATTGGAAGTCCTGACATTGCCAATGCAGTATCCAATCAACCTGACAATCTAACCAGATAGTTCAACACTTGAACTTGATAGTTTTGAGTCTAGCCAATAAATTGTATGTTTAATTGAGTACCTAAACACCTTTAGTCTAAATCTAAACATCATTCATGGACAATCTCCTCTTCCAGGGCTATTCTATGTGTGTGACCCTGTAGGTTCCAATTAACCTTGGCAGTGAATGTTCATAACAACTTAGTAAATCACAAGCAATGAATGAAATCTAGTAACTCGTCATTTCTACCCAAGTAACTAAGAAAGTTGGAGAAAAATGTTAACCTACAATATGTGATTAGTGTTACCGTGATCATATAGTTCCTTTGTCACTGACATCCGGATTGAACTCGAGGCATGGAACGTCATCCTCCTCAACATTCAATTCATATTCCTTGACCTAGAGAAGACTGTCTGAGATGCATTTGAGTTCACATATCATATATTGAATCACATGAGTATGGCCATACAATTCTCAATCTCTCTCATCAAGGGGCCCTGGATATCATACTCCTTGTAGGAGGGACAAATCCCATATCTATCACTCACAGTCAAGTCCCCATGTGTCAAAGTCACCCAATCATCACCATTATAACAACCCATGTTTTAGGACTACATTTGATGATGTCAAAGTGTACCCAATCACATGTGATGAGTGTAGTGATTTCAGGTCTAAGAACCACAATCACCACCATCACGGTGAGAGATGATTGTGACTACCATTCCATGGTTTCCATGTATCACTCTCAAGGTGGGTCTATCTGATATACTGTTCTCTAACATATATCTGTGTGCCTGACTTGATATCATATATCATGACTAAGAAGACTCTATCATCTGTCAACACACACTCTAGTCTTATGTATTATTGTTGTCTATTTTGCTTCCATAGTAATATCCGACTAGGGACATAGCAAGAATGTATGTACTCTTAGCATACATATGGTCTCATTGGTCATGTCCTTAACCTGAAGACATATGTCATCGAGTCACATCATTCTTTAGACATCTATCATGTATGTGTCATCATCTCTTGAGTGAGACAAACATAATAGATGGAATTACCTTTATCATTATGAAATCGAGTATCATATGCCTCATTGCAATCATCATATGATTGGCTCTCTGGGAATATTATACCAACACAAAGTAGCCCTTGATCTAGTAATTGTTGAAGAATGGCTATCGATAATTCTCCATCAAATGCAAACATGTATGCATGTTCTTTTGGTTGGAAAAGAGAAGTCGCTCATTCTCAAAGATCATATGTTGGTTGTGGTAAAGTCATCCTTTGACATCATGGATTCCCTCTAGTGTAGTCGTCTGATGTTGTTGTCCCTCCTGAGCTTCTAGCTACATCCCATACATGCCTGCCATGGAGTATGGATCTTCTTCTTGGGCAGGTGTTGGAGAAAAAGAACTAGAGGCTACATATGGTCTTTGTAATATCCTCAAATTTTGGTAAAAACTAAACTATAAAATATGATGCATGAATTAATTTGATAATTCCTCAATGTTTTTATTAGTGGAATAGTAATGTTAATTGCCTTTGTCGCACAAGTGCTTTTGGCACAAGACAAATATATAAACGGAATTCATGCATTAATAAATAGTAATGACTTTTGATATTGATAAATATTTTCCAAAGGAGAATAAAGTTAATAATGTGTTAGATAATTAAAAGAATACTTATCTTTCCATTATTGGAAAGACAATGGTTGGGATACCAAATAGAGTTACCTTGGGTTGCCTTTTTGGTATGTTGAAGGATAATTTCAAGTTAAGATAATGAGTGGATTTCTAGGATAATCCAAGATACTAGGTGGACTAGATGATTAATTTAAAAGATTATCCACCTTTTTCATGGAAGTCAAATAAAGGAACAATAGGTTAGTTCCCTAAAGGTAATACAGAACATGGTTTAAAAGAAAAGTAAGAGAAAGTTGAGATAAGTATAGATATGTCTTGGCTTCTCCCTATTGGTGTAATTGGATATAATTGTGAATAGAAAAGGGCATCTTTTAATGCTTAAAAGAAAGATAAAGGAAAGAAGGATTGTGCAAAGGTGTATGTTTTATGTTTAGTACCTTACCATTAGTAAGTCATGACCCACATGGACTCTCATTAGGAAAGGAGTCCATCTACCTTTGGGAAGGAGACTCGTACTTCCTATATAAGTTCTGCCCTACCCTGCGTTTCAAGCAGGAGCAAAGCCAGGCATGCTGCCACCTTCTTCACCATCTTCCCTGTAACCTTAAGAAACCACCGATTTCTCTGGGAGCCAAGGAAGGAGATAAAGCAGTAGTCTTCTGAGTCCAATGAGAGGCTGGACCTGCAATCCTATTTCCGTACTCTTCTTACATCGTGTGGGGAGGATGGATGCCGAGCAACTAGTTTGTATACAGCTGTTGCACTACAGTGGGTTTGGCTGTATGGGAGGAGGTCAGGGAAGTTGCGGAGGGCCAACTCCCTGGCTTGCCTCGCAAGCAGGAGACATTCGATGGCCAGGGCTCAATCCATGGGTAGGCGAAGGTAGGGAGATGGAGTACGAGAGGTAGGCCTTGAGGACAAGATGTTGCAGTGACATTAGGCGAGCAAAACCTTGACGCTTTGGGGGCTGCTCCGCGACTAGACTCCATGGGCCGTGGTCATGCCCGACGTTGGCGAGATTGACCCGATGTCGGAGCGGCTGCAAGCAGGTGCACGAGATGCACGTGGATGAGAGGCATCAACCAAAGAATCTAGGGAGGTGGCAGTGCACGAAGGTGAGAGGGGAGGTTACCCTCCAGCCGGTGGCAACGGCAGACGACAGACGGTGTCGCTCCGTATCCTGGAAATCGTGTGATATGAAAGAGTCAGAGTTGGAGTCTGGTGGACTCGCGAGAGATCCACGACGTCAGGCTGACAGAAGGGGGTGATCTTGCACCGACAGTCTATGCGCAGGAGGTGTCATGGTGTGACACCGGATGTGGGGTGCGCGGCTGTGATTGCAAGCCGACTTCCGTCGAGGGACGCATGACGCTCATGAGGTTGAGGGCAGGTTATGGCCCTTTGGACACTTATGCCCCCAGATGCATAGCAACCCGAGCAATCATGGTAAGGCCAAATACGTCATTTAATCAAGTTTTTAAGTAGCCATCCACGTGGTGAATTAGTTTGTAGAGACGCTGACGTGTCAACGTGTGATTGGTTCATATCAGTTTAGCTTGCCAAAATCATAGAAAATAATAAGTAACTCAGATTGCAACATATAGTATATGAAACTTGATCAAGAAAATGAGAGGAATGTAAATAAAATTTTATCATAACCTGATCATGCTTCCTGTTCTAAAAGTATATGAAATTCATGTGTTAATGAGATTAGTATAAAGGGAAAACCTAGATTTTGCTTAATCTGATGCTTAATTGGATAGATTCGTTCGTGATAGGCTAATACCTGATCTAAACCTACATAATGAAGAAATCCTTGATAATGATGGATAATGGATGATTCCAAATTCGTAATCTTATTCATGTTATTTAGGGTGTTAAAATCAATGTTAACATCTGGCTATGATCTAATGCTGATACTAAACTAGATGTCATGAATAGTTTAATATGCTCAAGTTGACGATTAGGGTTTAACCTAATATGCAGAAGTGAGATTGTAATCTTAGAAACCATAACGTGAGGAGTTAGGGTTTGTGACCCTAATCCCGGATCCAAACATGAGATAATCCTAAACCTAATTTAGGAGCGAATCTAGACTTGAATAGTGTAATGTGAATACATGGTGACACATATGTAGTATGTATATTTCAGATTGAATGCTTTGTTGCTTGGATGTTTGGATACACTCTTAAAGTACATGTGATATATTCTGCATAGTTTCTGCATGACAAAGGTACGTGGTTACACTTATGATTACATGTATCGAATTCTGAGATTGCCGATGTTTCTCGATGAGATTGAACAACAAATAAACTGCTTGCTTGTTTATTTAGTTCTTGCAAACTATAAAGTGCATATGAGTATCATGTAAAGTAAATAATAATATTCTGAACCCTGGGTTAGACTGATCTTAAGGGTAATGCACACGAGCCCCAGAGGGACAGTGATTACACCTGAGGTAGTTGACCAGATATGGGTTAGAATATGAAAACAAGTTTATTTTCTTATATTCAAGATAAAGATGTTTGCTTATATCTGTACTTGTGATTATTGTTTGAACCCACGTACCAGTATAGTAATATACTGACCACATATTTGTTTGTCGGTGTTTTAGGTATGAGATATACTTGATTCGTGGACATGAGGGTACAAATAGAGATGTTCAAGACACTACAATAATCATGAAGGTTTAGTCTTAATAGTTTATCTTCACACATGTAAAAATTAATTCTATTTAAAATTTATGTAACTCCTTAGAGGAGCTTTTTATCTAAACATGTAAATATTTGATTTTTAATGGAAATTGTTTACTATTTTGTATTATTTCATGAATCTAATCCTGGAAATTATGATTGACGATCTGCGACTTTAAGGTCTTTTAGACACTCAAAAGTGTGGGTCATTACAGTCTTGATCAATTGTGGGGAACTTGAATCCTTGTGATGGTCGATGTTGGGTTCCTCGTATTATTCTCCATTCTTCTCTTGTTTTTGTTCTTGCACAACATCCCTATCTTTCTCCTCGTCCTCTGGGGAGCTATCTACATGCCACCTTGTGAGGTAAAGTCTTTGTAAGTCAAAGACCGGACTAGGGAGATCCCTCTCCTTGTACTGGCCATCCACTATACAACATGCGTACACTTTCCCTTGGTGCACGTTGAGGTGGTTTTATATCATAAAATGGTTTAGGTCCAACTTGGGAGAATCCTTCAAAGATCTGGAGTTGGAAAGATCAAGGATCAGGTGCATCACTATTGGAGTGATCAGTCCTCCAAAATGGATATGAGGACTTCTATGAACCAGTCTCTTCACTAAAATCATATATTGGAGGAAGAAAGAACCAAAGTCCACATTCTTTCCTCCTAACTCTAGCAATTTGTAGAGGAAATAGAGATCCACACGTTGAGTCTTCCCCTACCCCTGACTTGACTTGGCGAAGATAGTACTGGTGAGGAAGTAATGCAGGATGCGAGCAAATGGATGCTCAATGTCGGTGATGGAGTTGGTATGCCAGCAGATGTGGTATCCTTCGGGAACCTCCTCCAAAAGTTCCCATGCACACATTATCTTAGAATATTTTGAAAAATTTCCTTATCTATCATATTTTGATTATCTAATAATTCATAAAGTCATTATCATTCATTTATGCACGAACTCTTTTAAGTTGTACCACAAGGACCAATTTGCAAAGCAAATAGTCTCATGTGCCTTACTTGGGCCATGGGTTGAACCCATACCTAAAAGATAACACTACTATTCTGTCAATAATGAAATTAGGGGATTTCTTATTAAATCAAGCCTTCAATTTATAAAATACAAATTTACCAAATTTGAGGCTCTTAGATTTATGTTCCTTTATCATATACATCTTGTTAGGAACATCTTCAAGCTTGGAATCTTCATTGTATTAGATTTGTTCTACTTTAGTGAAATAGCTAGCAAACTCTTGGAGAGCCTACTCACCATCAGATTTTTTTGGGTTTTTTTTTTAATTTTTTAGTTCTTTGGGATTTTGTTAATTTGTAAAATTTTAGGATTTTGTGGGGGTTACTAGGGGTGTAGTAGAGAATGAAAACTATTGGATCTCTACCACTTATGGGTGTTGTTCGTCTAACTGGTTTTTCTTGGGTGTGTGATAAGACTTAGTCCTCCAAACATTTCGGTCATATACACACAAATTATGGGCTCCCTTATTATTCAAGATTGGATAGATGAGGGTCTATTGGTCTCCGCTGCCTTTGGATTGAAGATGGAATTGATGTTTCATCCTTTAATCATGTCATAGGTGTCGTATAGTCATCTCACATAATGTTGTAGTCTTCCTCCGCATCTTTAGGAGTTGTAGTCTTAGAGTCATCTTGGCTTGTCCAGATAGAAAACAATCAGAGAGGATCATATCTGGTTGTGTAGGATGGCACCTCCATCCCTTCATGTGTTATATCAATTATTTTCACTCTGACAACTGGATCATCATTGTGATTAAAGCTTTTTTTAGTGTCTAATTGCTCTAGACATGTCTTGTTGATTGTAGGAGTAGGTGTGTACTTGATTTCTTTCTTGTTTGGAGGGATGATCTTGTCTTTGAACTGTTGGTTGATCAGGGTTGTCTAGACGTCCCAACATTCGTTAGTGATGGGATTAGTCTCCCTAGTGTGATATGTGATCTTAAGATAGTCATCCTGGTCATCATTGTCAACCTTTTGCATGAGGTAAGGTATTTTCATGGGGACAATGACCTTGTTGTGTCTAGCATCTTCTTCAATTACCGCCACAGTGTAGGGATGTATGCATGTGATTTTTATACTTGTGGCCAAGGTCCCATCGATACATTACCTTAAGTCAACAACCTTCCTCTAGGTGAATGAGTTAAGCCATGCAGCTTAGGTCTTGGGTTAGTAGTAGACGGTTGAGGTAACCTCTTTGGGGTCAACTCCCTTGTAGCGGAGCACAACAGTGCAACCTTTCAATTTGGTATCCACCTAGTGATCTAAGGTCATGTGTAGCATGGACCATAGAACCCTAGACCCAAACCTTCTATCTTGGAGGGATCTAGATGAACTTTTTATGTCTTTGTCATCTATCCCCTTGTCCTTAATCAGGGTGGAAATGCATTTCCTATAGACATTAATCAAACAACATTGTACAATATGGGAGATGGAAAACTCTTCTTCGTGGAGATTCCCAACTGATGTTGGCAATGTGCAACATCTCGGAGAATAATTGAAGATTGTCTTCTTTGATGTAACCTATGGTTCTAGGGTTATAATACTAAATAGTGTTGAAAACCTTTAGTAGTCGATACTTTAGTTTTTGATGTAGTGATGAGGGAGTCACCCCATTATAATGAAACCATGGCCTTACCGGGAGAAGGTTGAAGGAAAGATTCAACTCCTTGACCATAAATGGTATTGTGAAAGTCGGTGGCCCTATTTGTAGATCAAGAGTAATTTCTTTGAGGGCATCTTTAATTACTCTATTAAAACAGTCACTTTCTCGGTTGTCAATGTTGGTCTGGTGGATCTTTCCCTAGGATGATGATTATCTCTAGGGGACACACATTAATCCAAGCACAATTTTAAACAAAACATGAAGGTATTTCTAGGTCATGATATATTGTTGTGATTAGCCATGGCATGTTGTAACTTCCTCTGGTAGGTATCTCATCTTTGGAAAATGAGATCAGGTGTGGGGTCATGATTAATCAGATGGTGTGTATGAGAGTTTGTGGCCTCACATCTTTGGAGTCATAGGATCCTTCTAAATTCTTTATGACTTATTCTTGGCGTACGTGGGAACTTTGCATCACTTTTGCTAATGATTGTTCCCTTTCAAATTCATCTAGGAACAAGATTATATCTGAGCCTTTCAGGCTAGTTTCCCTATAGAGCTCATATGACGGTGGTACCTTCTTGGTGTTGATAGATGGGTGGAGACATTATTTGTATCCTCCTTTTTCCACTAGTAGGGACTCCTATATACATAATTGTTGGGAATTATGACACAGAGTATAGAAATGGAAATAAAAAAAATTATCTATCTATATTCCCATACCAGCATGATCACGCAAACTACTATAAAAT
The DNA here is from genome assembly GCA_963693085.1 of Alisma plantago-aquatica. Lineage (NCBI taxonomy): Eukaryota > Viridiplantae > Streptophyta > Magnoliopsida > Alismatales > Alismataceae > Alisma > Alisma plantago-aquatica. Next base: position 695,688,200 of record OY856410.1, on the reverse strand, counting down.
AGGAAGGATGGTTTAACGAGTTATACATGGTATTAGAGCAAGTCCAGCGACAACAACTTGTTGCAATGAAATTGTATTCTAGTTTCTCTTGGATGATGGTTGTCCAAATCCTGGTCTTCACCATAAACAACAAACAAGACAACTTCTGTAGTGACTCCTGTGCCTCGCCACAGACTACAGGCTGACTTTGCTCTCCTAGCAGTAGCTAAAGGGCTCCTTCCTCTAGAGTAGTCCAAACAGACCGACTAGACCTCATGTTGTTCAACTAGAACATACAGGAAGGAGTCGTCCTTCCCATTGGTGTACTGCTCACCAACTTGCTCTCCCACAACAATGATCCTTAGTTGTTCTCTCCCGTCGCTATCCCTCCCTTGTCGGGTAGGACTTTCTTGGGATCTCTTGGTTACCACATCCAGAGAGGACAACAATTGTTAGAGCAATTGATTCTCAACTTTCTGTGTTATTGTTGTGTTCTAAGAAGCCCGCAATATCCCTCTATTTATAGGTGGGGTTTGGGCCAGGGTTCCCAGTCTATTCAGGATTTGTGCGGGTGTGGAAGGGACCAGAAAATCTTGAATTTCACAACATGTGAGACCAGAAATGGTCGTCTAGCAGTCCATACAGTCATATGGAACTACAATATGATTTTCTCATTCTACCAAATTGTTTTTTGGTAGTTTCCCAATCACTTACAAAATCAAAAATTTGTTTCCCATTAATGCTAAACATAAATTTCCTTGCACCACAAAAATGGTGTAATTGAAATGATTCCAGGAAAGTATCTAGAATCTTCCTCTAGCCTAACTGAGTGATCTTGCAAATGCAAGACAATCCTCTCACTCACCATATGGTCATCTGGTGAGTCGAGACGAATCGATCAGTTCATCAGAATGAACCAGTCAATTCACTCCTCAGTTTGGGCAGAAAAAAGCCAATCCAATTATTGACCATCCTGACAACCCAAACAGCCATCTCAACACTTGAGATGATTGTCTGGTGCACCAAACGTCCATCTGATCCTATGAGATGGTCAGATGGGGTGCAATCAGCTGATCTATTGTGTGAATTGAGTGCCTAAACACTTTAATTGTCAATCTAATCATCATTCAATATTAAACTCCTCTTCTAGATGAGTTCCTATGTGTGTGGCCCTACAGGTCCCATATTATGTTGGTGATGAATGTCCATAACTAACTTATGACACTACAAGTACAGAGTGGTGCCTAGTCGCACATCAGTGCTACCCAAATGAATGGAAAGTTGGAGAACAACTTCAACATACAATCAGTGTAAGGTGTTGTAGTGATTGTATAATTCCTTTATCTCTAATATGTAGGATGAACTCGAGGCATGGAATAGTCATCCTCTAAACATTTAGTCCATGTTCCTCGAACCAAGAGCAGACTTTCTGAGATATTGTGACCTCAATATCATATATTGATTCACATGTGCATGCACATGCATTTTTCAGTCTTGCTTATCAAGTGGCCAGGATATCAATCTCTAGTAGGAGGGACAAATCCCATCTCTATCACTCACATTCTGTCCCCATGTGTCAAAGTCACCCAATCATCATCATTATAACAACCCATGTTTTAGGACTGCATTTGATGATGTCAAAGTGTACCTAACGACATGTGATGAGTGCAGTGATTTTAGGTCTAAGAATCCCAATCACCACCCTTACTATGAGAGATGACATGGCTACCAATGAAGGCTTCCATGTGTCACTCTCAAGGTGGGTCTATCTGATACATTATTCCCTAACATGTATTTATGTGCTTGCTTTGATATTGCTATATCATGACTAATGACATTCAGTCATCAACCAACCCACACTCCAGTCTTATGTGTTACTGGTGTCTATCTACCTTCCATAGTAACAACTGACTAGGGATATAACAAGAATGTACACACTCTTAGCATTCATATGATGTCATTCTCCAAGTCACGTACTTGAAGGCATATGTCATTCAATATTTATTATTCTTTAGACATTCATAATGTTTCCTCAATGTCTCATAATCGAGTGAAACAAAATGAATTGAAGGCTTGCCTTAATGAGTATTAATTAAATCCTTTATGGTATATGCCATGTCACTCATCACATGATTGGCCCTATGGGCATACCTTACCAACAGACTCCCACTTGCACTTAGAGCCAATCACCCATGAATCTCATTCTTAGTAATATAAACATGTCAACCATGTTATTGTTGCAAAAATGTTAATCTAGTGGGTTAGAAACATTTTTCTATTAGTCGGCATATTGCATGTTTCTTATCTCTTCTCTCTGAGATGAAACCACCATAATATGGTATCTAATATTCCTTGCCTAACAAGTAGCTCCATTGTTGTTATAGTATTAATAGTGAGTCAGTAATGGTTGGAACATCTATAAGTTCATCATATGAACCTTTAGATCCATATAGTATCACTATATGTTCATAACACAAGTATACTTAGCTTCTATTGTATAATAGAATTAATGGATGTAAGTTTGGAAATCTTCCAATTAACAACATTTCTCCTTTTAAATATATCATATTTTAACTTGCAATCACTTTTGTCATTATGGAAGTTTGCATCAATGTAACCCTTCACATGGAAATCTTCCTTTATTTCTATCTTTAATTACTAGCAATCTATCCTTAGGTACTTCTCAAGTACTAATGGATATCTTTAATGATATGCCAGTAACCCTTATTGGAATTTAATATCATCCTATCATGTCTAATACATACAAGATTATATGGGATAAACACTTTTATAGCACTCAAGATAGATCCATTGCTACAACCTATGACATCTTAATCATGTCATTTCCATTCTTCATAAGAATTGTAACATATGGATCATGAGAGACTAATATGGATTTCTCTCATTGAATCCTTTCCTTATTGAACTATTTCAAAACATTGCTATTGTGTGTGCTCAAACTCATATCATAAAACATTCAAGAACTATCTTTATAGACCTTGATTCCTATCTCATAGGATATTTCACCTTATCCTTCATTGCTGAAGGAGTTTTTCATGCTTGATCTCAATGTCCATAATATTGAGATGTTATTCCTCATCATATGTGGAATATTCATATATGCTCCCACTAATTATTTTGTAATCACAAATTCCATCTTTTATCTTAATTCAAGTCAAACTCTTTGACTATCTTGTCAAATCAAAAGATCCCTCCTCTGAGATGCTTGTTTCGATCCCAGATTGAATTTTGTAGTTTATAGACTTTATTTGCATTCTTAAAGGTGTAAAAACCTTTTAGGTTGTGTCATGTACACGTCCTCTGATGTATTCCTTTTATGGAATCCATTTTCTATCTTCATATGCTAAATTTCTTAGTATATTTTAGCTAAAACAACAAGCTTGACAATTGGTAAAGAAAATTCTATCATGTTCAACAACTTGAACTGATTGAAAAACTTATTCAACCAATTTTTCATTTTATGTTATCCATGTAGGTCTTTTTCACAAGACCCTCTTGCACCCTTTAGGTATAACCCCTTTAGGTGGCTCTATCAAGGTCCTACCTTGTTAGCTTGCATGGATCCAATAATGGTTTTGAGCCATTACTCATATTATGGTATATTACAACTTCTACTTGATTATTTGGCTCATCCCATTATGACCAACTTATCTGAATTGTTGGATTCACAATCCTCCTATCTCAGATATGTTCTACTAGAACTATTTTATTCTATGTCTCATGATGAACTTGAGATTCCACAACAACTTGTGATTCTCTTAGTTCTCATTATACCTCTTTGTTGACCTCAAGCACTTTGAGTTCTACTTTTACTCCCACTGATTCTTTAGGAACTCAATCAATCCTAATAACAAAATACTTTTGTTATTGGAATGGGATTAACAATAATATTTAACAGTAATGACTTGTGGATAAACCTTTTCAAGAAACTACTTTTCATAATGTAGGTTTCAATCCCTTAGACATATTGGGACATTCACATATCTTATCATATATGATTTCTAATATACCATACAAATGGTACATGATTTAGTGATATGTATATGTTTATGAGGGTATAAGAAGACTAAAATAATTGATAATTATATCATGGTATAATTCTTTCATTCTGACACATCATTATGTTTAGATGGATTTGACTTGTGATACATCAACACAGTTCTTTCCTAAGGTTCTAAAGATATTGGTGCAAAGCATTTCAACATTTGATGTCATCAAAGTTTCTAGATATTTTTATCAAAGTTATACTTCATTTATAATCTCCTTGAACACTTCAATATATTTGTGCTTCTATTTTACTGAGTACATATCATCATATTACCAATAATAGAAATGAAGTATAAGAAATTATCAATAGCATTCTTTTGATGAGGTTTTCATGCATCATATGTATGAGGCTTGGTGGATAGCTTATCCTTGCATTGCATATAGTGAAGGATGTCATGTCATATTGTGTGTAAATAAGGCTTTGCATGTTTCCTTAGGTTGGATAACCAAGGGAATCTAGATTAACATCAATATGTATTCTAGACATGCATTTCTTATATTTACATCCAACATGACTTTTACTAATGATAATATTGAGTTATCAATTATAATCCTTTGGTACTAATGTTGAAAATATTATCCAAGATTCTTTCACAACAAAGATCATTTCATATATTTGGGCATTTCAAAGCAAGATCATATCTTTTGAAATAGAAACATTAATGTCTTACATTATTGATTCATCAATCTTGTCATATAAGATGCATAAAGTAAATGTTTCTATTTTCTTGGCATAATGAAATAGCAGTTCTATTAACTCTATTACATTCCCATTGGGCTAAGATAAATTTAACTGTAGACCAAATATTCCACAACTCTAGCTCTGTAACGACCCTGACTCCCGATAACCCCCAATTAAGGGAGACCAAGAGGTCAGAGCCATTATCCCAATTAACAGGATCAAAGGTTTGACAAATAATCAATAAAAATTATCAAATTCTACCAACTAAACTTAAAGCAGGTATAAAATAAAACTTTACATACCTTTTTTAAAAATTTGGATATCTACTTCTATTCACATCTAGAGTCTATTCTAACTAATCCTCCTTTGTACTTTAACTCTTATTTAATTCCACATATGCCACTTTATTGTTTGTCCTTTTCAAACTTGTACCTAAAATGTCGACAAACAAAACGTCATTCAGCATGTCGAAATATGCCGGTATGTGGGGACAACTAAAATCTCACAAATATGGTTAACAATTTAATTATCATAATAAAGGTAATTAACAATCCAATTTACGTTTTCAATGGCACATTGACTTAAGGCCACCATATCAATCCCGAGCTTGGTGCCTGGGGTCACCATTTACGGTGCCCTTTAGTCATGCAATATCATAGGCCACCTTCTCAATCCCGAGCTTGGTGCTTGGGGTCACCTCTCATGGTGCCCATTGGTCTTCCCTCCTGGGCTTGACCTTTTTGCATCATCCATCAGGGTGGCATGTAGGTGCGAGAATACACACTTATATCATAATTGTGATAATCATAGTGACTTTATAATTTTGCAAGTATAAACATCCAAACTGATAGGTTGCATCCAATGCGATTAATCGTTCGAGAAAACGTTCAGAAAACTAATGCGATTAACCATAATTAACCACATACCTGTCAAGCTGACTTGATTGCAGAAATAATTCTACCAATTAAGAAACCAAGCAAGCACACATCAAGTTGATCCTGAAATAGGCATCCAATTTTTCTTATCATTAATCAACCCATCATGGTCTATTAAACCTAGCTTTCTTTCTAGGGTTTCTAGTCCACTTTTAGGGTTTCCATTGCAATTAGGGTTCCTCTTCATTTTTACTCTTTTAGTCCCTAATTTTATACAATTACTCACAAACCCTAATTATCTCATCTATTCTTCACGAAAGATGTTAAGTTACCTTCTAACAACAGATTACCCTAATTTCAAATAAAAGGCACAATCAAACATTAATTAAGTCTATTATGCCTCTTTACTTTAAAACTACCTTTTTATCCTTTTTAATTCTTGACAAGATTATTAGGACTAATTTTCATCTTTGGTTCCTTCTAGAATAACAACTCATAATTCATTATGATTTAGTTCACATCTGAACTCTATTTGCCATTTATTCTAACTTTATCCATTAGAAAACCCTAATTACTATATTAGTGGTATTTATCCACAATTAGGCACTTTTATACTTGAAATAGCTTAGAACTATCATATCTCAACTTTATTCATGATTTTGAATAATTAAAACCATTGTGAGTCACATTTACTATTATTAGGGTTTTAAGGCCCATTAAAACATATTTATGCACATGAATCTCTAAATTAAACCAATTACGTGCAAAGTTCATCCTTTTTGTTCTCAAAATACCTTTTTACAATTAACAATTTAATATCAACTTTAATTATCCATTAAACCCTACTAAATACATAAATCATCTCCAAATAGGGTTTCTTAATCTTTAATTCATTAAAGTTGATAACTTACACTACTTTTCTAATATCAAGTGTAATTAGCCTCTAAATCTATTTTTAATGAATTCCTCTAGTTTTTCTGAGGAATTTTCGTATTTTAATCATATCCATCCAAGCTACCAATATTTAAATACATTTTTTGCAAAATATTACTTACCAGAGCCAACCAGAGGACGCCATGTCACCTGCTCCATGCAACGCTGCTTAGTCTGTTGAAAACATATCACAATGTCATCTTTGCCCTTGGTTAAGTGGGTCGGCTCTTCAGCCTAAAGAGGGAAAATCCGTCCAACGGTCGATCATCTTCTTCAACTTCCGATCATCCCTACCTGGCCGCCGTTTGCAGGCCTGCGTGGGGCTGCCCTCTCCTCCTTAGACCCCGAAACTCGCCGCGAACCCTTGCCCTAGGTCGCCGCCCCCTTGCACACCTGAAGTGCCTCCTAGTTGCATCCAGTGTGGAAGGTTTCTTGCTCTCCAGGAAATGCTTTTGCATCCATCACTGCAACCTAGGTGTTGTTGCTGCGCATGCTCTAGGATACAACTTCGATGGTGAAGCTGCTCCTTGGCACCGTGGCACACCATGCTGTCATCGTAACCCCTCTGGTCCCCCTTGTTGCGTCATACTCATGGTGTTACTTGTGGTTAGGGTTTGAAGATGAAAACAAGGAAGAAGGAGGGAGAAGTATTGTGACGACTGTCTCACGAAAACAAGATTAACTAATGCAGAAGCGTTCATCAAGCAGCGGATTAGCAAAAATCACTAAAAATTAAAACTTTTTGCAAAGGGATCCATTCATAGGAAAACTCTTTCATTCAGAACCAAAGTAAAACTTTACATCATGGTTCATATATATACATCTCATGTACTTTTTCTTCTCGAGGAATACAAACATTAACTACTCTGTCTTAACTGTACACATGTAGTATAAAACCCTCGAGACACTAAGCCAAAATCTCAAAATCATTAACTACTACTCCAAGGACCTGAGAGTACAGAGACGACACATAGGACTTCTATATACATCTGAACATGACATGACAAACAATATCTCCACCTGAGATCTTATTACTGTCCCTGCTACGGCTGATGTCCTTCACCTCCTGAAGGATTCCTGTCTCCTCGTCCGCGTCCACCTAAAAATGTGGTTCCCACGGGGGTGAGACAATTATAAAAATTGCCCCAGCGAGAGATATAACTCTCCGCCAGAAACATTATTATTGCAACTTGAGAAGATGAATATGAACATGAGAATCATATCTATTTGACAACAAATATTTTAATGTCTAATAGATTAAATCATTATTCTATATCAAAAGCATTGCAGCTGTAACTTGATAGAATCAACATGTCACTTATTCTTTAATGAATAGGAAGAACATGTATAACATCTATTCAAACAATAGAATCATTACCACTGCATTAACTTTCTTCAAGCTTAGATCATATATCTAAAGCCTGGCATTTTCAATGTGGAGTCATGGCCCGTAGCCATACTCTTTTCATAAGTGTTGGGATCTTAATCCCTCACTTCACCACTGGGTTTTTCTCATCCTTTCACAATTTCGATACCATAACCATGAAATCATGGGTATTCAAACCTTTTGTTCATCACTTGAGCACTGTTACCTCTTTCTTAGGTAACTAATACCTTTAGGTCATTTGACCAAGGTAAGTATGATACTTGCTACACAAGCATCCATCATGGCACTTGATGCACATTAACTCTCTTGCCACCTCTTACCAGGCACAAGGTATATTATGGCACACAAGGCCCAATTAACAATTCAAACTAATAATACATCATAGCTCATACCTGGCTATGCTCATCATCTCATAATACCTGCATGGTTAGCACATATAATAGCAGTACATCAATTATCTATCAATACCATGCAAAAACAATGTATTAATAATTCAAGGGTATTACCCTTAATCCTTTACTAGGATTTGGATTTCCATCACACATAGCTCATCGGAACACTGTACATCTTGTCACCTTTCACTAGGCAACAACTTTATTCACATGGCTCACAAAACCATTCACATCTTGTCACCTCTCACTAGGCAACAACTTTATTCACATGGCGCACAAGGCCATTCACATCTTGTCACCTCTCACTAGGCAACAACTTTATTCGCATGGCGCACAAGACCATTCACATCTTGTCACCTCTCACTAGGCAACAACTTTATTCGCATGGCGCACAAGGCCATTCACATCTTGTCACCTCTCACTAGGCAACAACTTAAAATAAAGGCTTACAAGCCCAACTCATCTTGTTACTTCTTTCTCAGTAACAAAAACATAATGGCACATATGGCCAATCAATTCTTATCAAATAAACATCATATTTCATACCTGGCTATGATTATCAACTCATGAGACCTGCATGATTGTCACACATGATAATAGACTTATCAAGTTCACAACACATCATGCAATACAGGGTAACACCACTATTCCCTTACCAGGGTTAGGGTTTACCATCAATTAGGGCTTTCTCTCACATATCATTACCCTTCATTAAGAATAGGGTTTTCCATTATTAACCATTTAGGTTTTCAAGATCATATTATCAATGATCAAACCCTAGTTCATTGCTCCCCACATCTAGGAGCCAAAATTTATACCATAAGTATTCAATCATACTTATTTATTCTCACCAATTATCATTAAATGATTATCATCACCAGGTATGAGTATCTCTCTCATCCTTAAGTTGAGAATTAACAAAACGACCATGTTAGGTCACTTTCAATTCAGCTCTAAGTCAAGCATAGGCCACCACGGCCGTGCTACCTTGCACGGTCGTGCAGGGTAAAGTCACCACGGCCGTGCTGCCTTGCACGGTCGTGCTACATAGGATCATCACATGAATCATATTTATATATATGAATTCTATTATTTGATCCTTTCAACTTGATTAGGTCACATCAACCCTTCAATCATATGCATACAACTATGATTAACATAGGGTACCAAGTCATTGGTCCTATAAGCAATTAGGGATGCATTCCCAATTAGGGTTTCTCATGAAATCACCCTCAACTAGGGTTCCACATGGATGCACCCTCAATTAGGGTTTCACTTGGAATCACCATCAACTAGGGTTTCACATGGAATCACCCTCAACTAGGGTTTCACATTGAATCACCCTCAACTAGGGTTTCACATGGAATCACTCTCAACTAGGGTTTCACATGGAATCACCCTCAACTAGGGTTGAATTCAATAACCCTGTCAATTAGGGTTTATGTTCATGTTTAGGGTTTCATGATCTCTTTGATTAAGGATCATAACCCTTATACACCACATGATTCATATTCATGTATGAATTCATGCTATCAGCTTCTTAACTTGATTAGGTCATATCAACCCTTCAATCAAGTACATACAACTATGATTACATAGTGTACCAAGTCATTGATCTTATCAGCAATTAGGGTTCATCCCTTAATTGACACTAATCACTTAGGTACTATTAGGGTTTTGACCTTTGTTCCTTCATTGGTTAACATTACTAACCATCATTGGATCAATTGTACATTCATCATCACATTGGAACTCCATTACATAAGGTATCCAAAGGAGTTAGGGTTTACTATTCATCCTAATTAGTGATTTCACATGTAGGCAACCTCTTAATAGGGTTATACATGAAATCGACCTCAATTAGGGTTTACATCATGTATTGGATCCATGCATTTGCTATGCATTAATGACTAGTACCATTAAAGGTATCTCCCACCTAATCACATTAGGTTTTCAAAAAGGTTTGATCCATTGGACCTTTAATGACATAAGGTATCCAATTGAATTAGGGTTTCCAATGTTGATTCCTTCAATCATTGGATTCATGGAACCAATCATCAATTGGAACTATACCCATACTTCAATTGAGTTTAAATAGGTCAACCTTCAACTTATTTGACCCTTAATTAACCCTCAATTGGTCATCAATTAGGGTTTGATTCAATTGAATTAGGGTTTGGAATCGATGATTCAACAACACTAATCAATGTAAGACTAGTTGCTTTGAAACCATTGAACCATCATCCAAGTTGGGTATGACCTGACCCCAAACGGTCTTGAGGTCGTTTGGATGACCTCCAAACGGTCTTGAGACCGTTTTCCCATCATATTACTCAAATCCAAGCCATCCAATTAAGGTTTGGATCATTGGATTGATCACCAAATCCGCATTGCATTGTATAACAGCTTGGTACCTTTAGACCTTCAAACACCTAACCATACTCAACCCTAGACCTCCAAAAGGTCTTGGGTGACCACCAAACGGTCTTGAGACCGTTTGGATGAGCTCTAAACGGTCTTGAGACCGTTTTCCCATCATATCACTCCAATCCAAGCAATCTAATTAGGGTTTGGTTCATTGAAGTGCTCACCAAATCAGCAATCTATTGCAGATCAACTTGATAACTTTAGACCTTCAACCACTGAACTATACTCAACCCTAGACCTCCAAACGGTCTTGGGTGACCACCAAACGGTCTTGAGACCGTTTGGCCCATCCAACCTTTGGATTCTAGTGAAAAATCATCATGGATTGGTCTATCAAGTTGATCAACAAATCAGCACTACATTGTAATATGATTAGTACCTTTGGACCATCAATTGGTCAAATATACTTGACCCCAGACCTCCAAACGGTCTTGAGGTGACCCCAAACGGTCTTGAGACCGTTTGGATGATCCCCCAAACGGTCTTGAGACCGTTTGGGCTAATCAACCCAAAATCTCAAATTAGCTCATTGTGATTTCAGCACTGATTTCAATTAGGGTTAGCCCAATTGATTAGCCTTCAACTCATGACTCGTTTGGAATTAATCCATCAAATTTGGTGAGTCATTAAATCACATCATAAGGAACAGTAATACCAAACGGTCAACGCTTGGTCAACGCACTCAAACGGTCTTGAGACCGTTTGCCCAAAAAGTTCAATTAAATCAGATTGAAAATCAGCACTTAATCCAATTAGGTTTCCCTAATTGATTAGGCTTCAACTCACGATTCCTTTGGAGTTAATCCCTCAAATTTGGAGGTGTATTAATAAATATAATTATGAACAGGAATCCCAAACGGTCAACGCTTGGTCAACCATCTCAAACGGTCTTGAAACCGTTTTCTCAACCAGGTCAAGTTAATCAAGTTGAAAATCAGCACATAATTCAAACTGATTGCCTAATTCATTGGCGTTCAACTCTCGATTCCTTTGGAGTTAATCCCTCAAATTTGGAGGGTTATCAGCCTACATAATTAGGAACAACATTCCCAAACGGTCAACGCTTGGTAAACGCACTCAAACGGTCTTGAGACCGTTTTCCCCCAAACGGTATCAAACCGTTTGCCCTTAAACGGTTTGCTGAAACCGCATAGCCAATCAAATTAAAACGATTTGGAGTAGCTATCAAAACGGTTTTGCTTGGTAATTTTCTTTGGATAAGCATCTAGGATGATGTAATCATCCCCTTCCTTCGAACAACCAAGAACAGCAACCGTTCTTGATGGAAATTGCAGCAAAGAAACAAGAGTGTATCAAATTGAAGAAATCAATCAACAAAGCATAGAGAATTGATGCAATAGCAATGTTTAAGGGTTTGAGTTATAAAACCCGCCTCCAATTGAGCTCCAAAGCTCCAAGCTCACGCCATTAATGGTGGATGAAGCTCTAGCAACTCCCCCTAGGCTCGTCCTCAAGCTTTTGATTGTAAAAGTTGGCTAGGGTTGAAGAGGAGATCGAAATAAGAAGGAATCCATAATTTATTTTCGATTTCCACCATGAAATCAAGGAAAACGAAGGTCAAGGGCTCACCCATAGGTTGGGGACGTGCTCCCTGCTCCTCCCTAGCTCCTTGGTCGGTTTTGCAAGCAAGGGGAAGAAGAAAATCCGAAATAGCCTTTCATTTGGCTTGAAAAAGGCACTTTTATAAGGAAATTGATGAGAGAGAAAATGCATTATTACATTAAATTCCAAAAATATGGCCGCCTCTTCCCCCTCAAATCCCTTAAGGACGAGGCACCTTCCTTTGCCTTTAATTCTCCTTCATTATCCTTGATTTAAAGAAAATCAAATTAAGCACCTTAATGCTTATTATATTAATATCCATATGTGAGTGGGTTTTCTTTTTCTTATAATAAGGTGAGTGGAATTTCACCTACTTAGGATATTTTCGTTCCTTATCTTGGCAAAGGAACGTTCATCCTTATTCAAAATCAACCCAAGACATTTTGGTTGAAATCCCTTCAATTATGTTTATTCATTTTTGCCCTAAATCAAATTAGGGTTTCAATTAGGCATTAATCTTGATTATTTTAATATCAAGATTCTCTCTCCTCGAGCTTAATTCAAATGAGGCACCCATCTCATTTTATTTGCTATACATGATTCCAAGAAACATTAGGGACCTTATTGAAGTGGTAATTTGCATATTGAACCCTAGGTCTTGGGTAAATTGCACTTTTCACCAAAACTAGGTTTTAATGCACAACACTGCTTTACAAGCTTAATCTTGGTGCCCAAGCTTGTGAAAACCATACCACTACATCATATTCATTCTTATGATGTCTCAACATCATAGGAACATCTTACCATGCAACATTTGCAATTTAACCCCTCAACTAGGGTAATTTTCCCTTTGGTCCAAAATAAGCAAACATTGCTTCAACATTGCTCAAACAGGACCAAAATTGAAACATAAGTTTCTTATGAGGCCTAATTACTTTTCCCAAGATAAGATTAAGAATCTAATTAACCTTATTAGGCAAAACATCTAGGGTTAAATCATAACCCAGGTCAGGGATGTTACAAATTATAAACCCCTAACAAGGATTTCGTCCTCGAAATCCCAGAAAAAGGAGGAACAGATTGTTCATTAATCATGCCCTCAAGTCTCCACATATCATCTTAATATCCTGGAGATATTATGAATTTTGTAATTCCACACAAGGCTCCTTTCATTAGTTCAACCTCATCAATGTTTATGCAGAGCATAAACCCCTAACATATGATGTCCATATCATTGAAAGGAAGAAGCATAAAAGAACATACTTCAATAATCACTCAAGAATATTTATCAAAAGGAACAACATATATATATAACAAAGATAATTTACTCAGTAATCCTTTAACAAACTCTATGTAATTGGGATTGTTCACATAGTTCTTCTTATTAGTTGGAAATGCCACATAGCTTTTCCCTTTTTGATTGGGAATGACATATAGCTCTTCCCTTTTTGTTGGGGATGACACATAGCTTTCCCTTTTTGATTGGGAATGACACATAGCTCTTCCCTTTTTTTGATTGGGAATGACACATAGCTCTTTCCCTTTTTGATTGGGAATGACACATAGATCTTCCCTTTTTGTTGGGGATGACACATAGCTCTTCCCTTTTTTGATTGGTAATGACACATAGCTCTTCACTTTTTGATTGGGAATGACACATAGCTCTTCCCTTTTTGTTGGGGATGACACATAGCTTTCCGTTTTTGATTGGGAATGACACATAGCTCTTCTCTTTTTGATTGGGAATGACACATAGCTCTTCCCTTTTTGTTGGGGATGACACATAGCTTTCCCTTTTTGATTGGGAATGACACATAGCTCTTCCCTTTTTTGATTGGGAATGACACATAGCTCTTCCCTTTTTGATTGGGAATGATACATAGCTCTTCCCTTTTTGATTGGGAATGACACATAGCTCTTCCCTTTTTGTTTAGGGTTGGAATTGCACAAAGCATCTTCCTTTATTGGAATTGCACAAAGCATCTTCCTTTATTGGAATTGCACAAAGCATCTTCCTTTATTGGAATTGCACACAACATCTTCCTTTATTGGAATTGCACAAAGCATCTTCCTTTATTGGAATTGCACAAAGCATCTTCCTTTATTCGAATTGCACAAAGCATCTTCCTTTATTGGAATTGCACAAAGCATCTTCCTTTATTGGAATTGCACAAAGCATCTTCCTTTATTGGAATTGCACAAATCATCTTCCTTTATTGGTTCCATATTTCTTATTTCATGATACTCATTAGATTGTATCAGAATGACTGCTTGATCAGGGCAATAAAAAAGATATCAATCTAAGAGTTTCCATACTTACTTTTTCATCAATAGTTGTATACCTGGCCAGGGTTTACAAATACTGAGATCAAGTAGTATGCGCTTACATGCTATCATATTCCTTGCTTTTCATATCATTATACACACATGATTTTCCCTTGTTCCAACATGACTAAGTCATTTAGGAACTCTTTTAAAGCTCAAACTTTTTGTATTAAGGACTGATAATCTAGGTTGTAAGGCTAGTATCCAGTCCACTATATGCATTACTGTTGCCCTAATCTGCCCAATAAGAGCATGATCATAGGATTCTCTATCCTCATCAGGTCTTTAATGGGGATTCTCAGGCACTTGTTCTCCTCTTGCCTGGTCCCATGCACCCTCTCCTGGTGCAGCAACATTGCCCTTAGCAATGTGTTCCTTGTGCTCTCTAGTCATTTTAAAACTTTACCCTTTCTCTACACAAGAAGAAATCATTATAGGGTATACTGGAGGACACTAACACAGACTCGATACCTTAGTCCTATGTCTCTGTAGACTCAGCGAACCTAGAGCTCTGATACCACTAAATTGTGACGACCGTCTCGCAAAAACAAGATTAACTAATGCGGAAGCGTTCATCAAGCAGCGGATTAGAGAAAATCACTAAAAATTAAAACTTTTTGCAAAGGGATCCATTCATAGGAAAACTCTTTCATTCAGAACCAAAGTAAAACTTTACATCCTGGTTCATATATATACATCTCATGTACTTTTTCTTCTCGAGGGTTTTATACTACATGTGTACAGTTAAGACAGAGTAGTTAATGTTTGTATTCCTCGAGAAGAAAAAGTACATGAGATGTATATATATGAACCAGAATGTAAAGTTTTACTTTGGTTCTGAACGAAAGAATTTTCCTATGAATGGATCCCTTTGCAAAAAGTTTTAATTTTTAGTGATTTTCGCTAATCCGCTGCTTGATGAACGCTTCCGCATTAGTTAATCTTGTTTTCGCGAGACGGTCATCACAATTTAGTGGTATCAGAGCTCTAGGTTCGCTGAGTCTACAGAGACATAGGAATAAGGTATCGAGTCTGTGTTAGTGTCCTCCAGTATACCCTATAATGATTTCTGCTTGTGCAGAGAAAGGGTAAAGTTTTAAAATGACTGGAGAGCACAAGGAACACATTGCTAAGGGCAATGTTGCTGCACCAGCAGAGGGTGCATGGGACCAGGCAAGAGGAGAACAAGTGCCTGAGAATCCCCATTAAAGACCTGATCAGGATAGAGAATCCTATGATCATGCTCTTATTGGGCAGATTAGGGCAACAGTAATGCATATAGTGGACTGGATACTAGCCTTACAACCTAGATTATCAGTCCTTAATACATAAAGTTTGAGCTTTAAAAGAGTTCCTAAATGACTTAGTCATGTTGGAACAAGGGAAAATCATGTGTGTATAATGATATGAAAAGCAAGGAATATGATAGAATGTAAGCGCATACTACTTGATCTCAGTATTTGTAAACCCTGGCCAGGTATACAACTATTGATGAAAAAGTAAGTATGGAAACTCTTAGATTGATATCTTTTTGATTGCCCTGATCAAGCAGTCATTCTGATACAATCTAATGAGTATCATGAAATAAGAAATATGGAACCAATAAAGGAAGATGCTTTGTGCAATTCCAATAAAGGAAGATGCTTTGTGCAATTCCAATAAAGGAAGATGCTTTGTGCAATTCCAATAAAGGAAGATGCTTTGTGCAATTCCAATAAAGGAAGATGCTTTGTGCAATTCCAATAAAGGAAGATGCTGTGTGCAATTCCAATAAAGGAAGATGCTTTGTGCAATTCCAATAAAGGAAGATGCTTTGTGCAATTCCAATAAAGGAAGATGCTTTGTGCAATTCCAACCCTAAACAAAAAGGGAAGAGCTATGTGTCATTCCCAATCAAAAAGGGAAGAGCTATGTGTCATTCCCAATCAAAAAGGGAAGAGCTATGTGTCATTCCCAATCAAAAAAGGGAAGAGCTATGTGTCATTCCCAATCAAAAAGGGAAAGCTATGTGTCATCCCCAACAAAAAGGGAAGAGCTATGTGTCATTCCCAATCAAAAAGGGAAGAGCTATGTGTCATTCCCAATCAAAAATGGAAAGCTATGTGTCATCCCCAACAAAAAGGGAAGAGCTATGTGTCATTCCCAATCAAAAAGGGAAGAGCTATGTGTCATTCCCAATCAAAAAAGGGAAGAGCTATGTGTCATCCCCAACAAAAAGGGAAGAGCTATGTGTCATTCCCAATCAAAAAGGGAAAGAGCTATGTGTCATTCCCAATCAAAAAAAGGGAAGAGCTATGTGTCATTCCCAATCAAAAAGGGAAAGCTATGTGTCATCCCCAACAAAAAGGGAAGAGCTATGTGTCATTCCTAATCAAAAAGGGAAAAGCTATGTGGCATTTCCAACTAATAAGAAGAACTATGTGAACAATCCCAATTACATAGAATTTGTTAAAGGATTACTGAGTAAATTATCTTTGTTAGATATATATGTTGTTCCTTTTGATAAATATTCTTGAGTGATTATTGAAGTATGTTCTTTTATGCTTCTTACTTTCAATGATATGGACATCATATGTTAGGGGTTTATGCTCTGCATAAACATTGATGAGGTTGAACTAATGAAAGGAGCCTTGTGTGGAATTACAGAATTCATAATATCTCCAGGATATTAAGATGATATGTGGAGACTTGAGGGCATGATTAATGAACAATCTGTTCCTCCTTTTTTTGGGATTTCGAGGACGAAATCCTTGTTAGGGGTTTATAATTTGTAACATCCCTGACATGGGTTATGATTTAACCCTAGATGTTTTGCCTAATAAGGTTAAGTAGATTCTTAATCTTATCTTGGGAAAAGTAATTAGGCCTCATAAGAAACTTATGTTTCAATTTTGGTCCTGTTTGAGCAATGTTGAAGCAATGTTTGCTTATTTTGGACCAAAGGGAAAATTACCCTAGTTGAGGGGTTAAATTGCAAATGTTGCATGGTAAGATGTTCCTCTGATGTTGAGACATCATAAGAATGAATATGATGTAGTGGTATGGTTTTCACAAGCTTGGGCACCAAGATTAAGCTTGTAAAGCAGTGTTGTGCATTAAAACCTAGTTTTGGTGAAAAGTGCAATTTACCCAAGACCTAGGGTTCAATATGAAAATTACCACTTCAATAAGGTCCCTAATGTTTCTTGGAATCATGTATAGCAAATAAAATGAGATGGGTGCCTCATTTGAATTAAGTTGGAGGAGAGAGAATCTTGATATTAAAATAATCAAGATTAATGCCTAATTGAAACCCTAATTTGATTTAGGGCAAAAATGAATAAAAATAATTGAAGGGCTTTCAACCAAAATGTTTTGGGTTGATTTTGAATAAGGATGAACGTTCCTTTTCCAAGATAAGGAACGAAAATATCCTAAGTAGGTGAAATTCCACTCACCTTATTATAAGAAAAAGAAAACCCACTCACATATGGATATTAATATAATAAGCATTAAGGTGCTTAATTTGATTTTCTTTAAATCAAGGATAATGAAGGGGAATTAAAGGCAAAGGAAGGTGCCTCATCCTTAAGGGATTTGAGGGGGAAGAGGCGGCCATATTTTTGGAATTTAATGCATTTTAATAATGCATTTTCTCTCTCATCAATTTCCTTATAAAAGTGCCTTTTTCAAGCCAAATGAAAGGCTATTTCGGATTTTCTTCTTCCCCTTGCTTGCAAAACCGACCAAGGAGCTAGGGAGGAGCAGGGAGCACGTCCCCAACCTGTGGGTGAGCCCTTGACCTTCGTTCTCCTTGATTTCATGGTGGAAATCGAAAATAAATTATGGATTCCTTCTTATTTCGATCTTCTCTTCAACCCTAGCCAACTTTTGCAATCAAAAGCTTGAGGACGAGCCTAGGGCGAGTTGCTAGAGCTTCATCCACCATTAATGGCGTGATATTGGATCTTTGGAGCTCAATTGGAGGCGGGTTTTATAACTCAAACCCTTAAACATTGCTATTGCATCAATTCTCTATGCTTTGTTGATTGATTTCTTCAATTTGATACACTCTTGTTTCTTTGCTGCAATTTCCATCAAGAACGGTTTCTGTTCTTGGTTGTTCGAAGGAAGGGGATGATGACATCATCCTAGATGCTTATCCAAAGAAAATTACCAAGCAAAACCGTTTTGATAGCTACTCCAAATCGTTTTAATTTGATTGGCTATGCGGTTTCAGCAAACCGTTTAAGGGAAAACGGTTTGAGACCGTTTGGGGTCAAATGGTCTCAAGACCGTTTGAGTGCGTTTATCAAGCGTTGACCGTTTGGGAATTTTGTTCCTAATTATGTAGGCTGATAACCATCCAAATTTGAGGGATTAACTCCAAAGGAATCGAGAGTTGAAGGCCAATCAATTAGGCAATCAGATTGAATTATGTGTTGATTTTCAACCTGATTAACTTGACCTGGTTGAGCAAACGGTTTCAATACCGTTTGAGATGGTTGACCAAGTGTTGACCGTTTAGGATTCCTGTTCATAATTATTTTTATTAATAAACCTCCAAATTTGAGGGATTAACTCCAAAGGAATCGTGAGTTGAAGCCTAATCAATTAGGGAAACCTAATTGGATTAAGTGCTGATTTTCAATCTGATTTAATTGAACTTTTTGGGAAAACGGTCTCAAGACCGTTTGAGTGCGTTGACCAAGCGTTTACCGTTTGGGATTAATGTTCCTTATGATGTGATTTAATGACTCACCAAATTTTATGGATTAATTCCAAACGAGTCATGAGTTGAAGGCTAATCAATTGGGCTAACCCTAATTGAAATCAGTGCTGAAATCACAATGAGCTAATTTGAGATTTTGGGTTGATTAGCCCAAACGGTCTCAAGACCGTTTGGGGGATCATCCAAACGGTCTCAAGACCGTTTGGGGTCACCTCAAGACCGTTTGGAGGTCTGGGGTCAAGTATAGTTGACCAATTGAAGGTCCAAAGGTACTAATCATATTGCAATGTAGTGCTGATTTGTTGATCAACTTGATAGACCAATCCATGAAGATTTTTCACTAGAATCCAAAGGTTGGATGGGCCAAACGGTCTCAAGACCGTTTGGAGCTCATCCAAACGGTCTCAAGACCGTTTGGTGGTCACCCAAGACCGTTTGGAGGTCTAGGGTTGAGTATAGTTCAGTGGTTGAAGGTCTGAAGATATCAAGTTGATCTGCAATAGATTGCTGATTTGGTGAGCACTTCAATGAACCAAACCCTAATTAGATTGCTTGGATTATATTCTTTTTCCTTTTATAGGTTTCTACATCTTTCTTTTCTCAAATTCTCAATTATTCATTTACTAATCAAATTTCCTTGTTATTGGGACCAATAGCCAACAAAGCTCATTAAGCAACCATCAAGGATATTATAGACAAAATTCATCATTATTTTCTCCTTTATCTTTATTAAGAGAAATTGAATTGCTCATCAAAAGAACCCAAAATTTGGGGTTGTTACATCCTTCCCCTCTTATAGGAATTTTGCCCCCAAAATTTCATCAAGCTAACGAACAAATCAGGATAAGCCTTTCCTTATGTCCATCATGGCTCCCATGTGGCCTCACCCTTTCCATGGTGCTTCCCAATAAGGTTCATCATATCATATTCTTCCATCTGAGTTCTTTCTTACCTCGGCATATCGTACCCTCATAGGTGACTCAGGACATTTCAGCCTCTCATAAAGCTGAATGGGTTCAAGGCTCAGCACATGGCTTGGGTACCTCACATTGTGCTCTAGATCAGAATTATGGAACACATTACACATCCTTTTATCCTGAGGGGTAAGGCTAAACACAACCATCTCCACCATCCATCTCAAATGGACCCATATATCGGGAACTCAGCTTCCTCAGCTGTAACTTAGAGGGGTTGGATTTTCACATCACATACTTTCCCACAGTGAACTGCATGTCAATCTGCTTTGCATCATCTCATGACTCATGTCACCCTGGTCTCTCTTTAGCCATTACACGATTAAAATGACTTCATATGAACACACTGTGGTCCTTTCTTGACCTTTGTGAGGTCCCTTTACCAACACCATCTTAATGAAGTGGTGATCGACACAACTTCTCTTGTAGAGCTGCTCTACATCCCAACACTGGCTATGGTGGTTATCATCACATCTTATAGAGGATAAGAATTGTCTCTAGATATCACCCGAAATGAGAACACATGCTCTCATCAGTCCCACTAGCCTGGATCATAATAACCATTAGTTAGGGGTGATAATCTGTAAGAACGTCGAGTTCGTCTACTTCCACCTCATGGAAGTGAATCTTTAGGTTATAAAGAACTTTTGAACTCGCATCATAGTGTAGTTGAACTATCTTTCTCTCATATGTAGTTCAACCGGATCCGTCCCTTGACAACATTCTTTCTTTTTCGTCATCTAGGTAAGGGGATCTACCATAACCCATATTGCATCTTGACCTTCCTTGGTCTAGGGGATACTTATCACAACATCCCTAGTGGTGAACCCTCATTCCCTCTTGGGACTCTTTATCCTCTATATCAACTCATTGGGTTACTGGTGTTCGTCCTTCACCTCCTGTCATGCATGGCAACATGCTACATGCAACATTATCTTGGGCATCCAAAGTACTACTATCACTTACTATCTTCGTAGTACGGTGTATGGTGATCTTAAAATCATGATCTCCTATATGTCATGATTCCTTAAGATTGATTCCTTAGAAACCCAAAACCATTATAGTCGGGGTTTCATCACCTTCTTTTCCAAAGAAGTGCATTTGAGGTTCTACCACCATCCTTTTATTGCATCAAGGCCTAGGCTGGCTAACCAAACAACTACTAACTTTATTAACCGATATCGTTGCATCTGAGTGTTTGCCAAACTTATCTCTTTTTCAAACTTAGGGTTAACCTAACAACCTCTACTAGCCTCTAGTTAAACTAAGCATCTACATCTCATCCAGAGCATCCATTACCACTTCACATCCTTAGGTGTTAGGTAATGTTGAAGACATACACCTCCATGTATTCCACCCATTACCTCATCTCAACTCTAAGTCTATCTTTATCAAGAAACTCTGAGGTCATTCTCTTAGTTTTTGAACTCAACCTTGTATGACTCATAGATCATGATAAAAACATCCTCATAAGATGAATACTTATTTTTCTTAGTGTTGGTAAACCATCTATGTATCATCTCTATCCTCATACCTCATAGCAACATTCCAACTCACTTCATCTTTTATCCTTGGTGTATGGAACGTGCACTGTCCTATCTCTCACTCCAATAACAAGAGGAAATAAGTATTTGGCTACAGTACAAATACAGAGTTCTTCCCATTCTAAGAATAGAGATGGTACATCCCACCTTTCCATTACACCTTTAAACTAAGTTGAATTGTGCCACATATGTCTCCACAAACATCTCGATATCAAAGTTACTTCCACAGAAAACTAGTTTTGAACCTACTTGGGTCCACACACATTCCTTGGTCATCTCCTCTTGGTCTATAAGGTGCCGACACTTTTGGGGTCATCCCTCTTCTCTTATGCATCCAGATAGTGCCCTACTCATCCACCTTTTGGCTCCCATGAGTTCATGAAGGTGATCAATCTCCTAACCCATGGCCCTCAGACAATGATAGTTGTTACCTCCCAACCCTATGGTCATGTGCAAATAGGGAATTAGACAACTCCTACTTCCATTGGTCTTATCCCTATCTGACCCTAGGATAGACTTAGGAATCTATTATAGTACATGTCAAGCTTAGAACCTTACCCAAGCTTTCATCATCTCTCTCTTCATTCAAGGGATGACTTTCATCCTTTCATAGGGGTCATGGCAATCTTCCTACCTTGGTCAGGCCCCGTACCGGTTACCTCCATGGTAACACATCCACATGCACTTAGAGATGGTTATCTATGGGTCTACAGGTTCATTCTCAAGCAATGTAATTTTCACTTAGATTCTCAAGATCCCACGAGACCTCTTTAGGTTTCCTCAAAACCCACAAAACTGGTATACACCCTACCAAAGGGTCCATCTCCCAGGATGGGAGGAAACTACAACTCTTGACAACAAGGTAACAAACATCCTTATGTCTAGGGTTACATCCACATGAGCATGCTTAACCCAGCATCTACTAAGGAACAAGCTAACCACCTACTAAACCATGTTAGGTCATACTTGTTCTCTTTCCTCAACATTGGATCAAGATCAAACCTTCCCATATCATCAACTTAGTTGTGAGGGGTTCATCAAACATACCTTAAACTTAAGGGGTTTCCCTTTCCTCTATCCATGATAAGTACCATGCTCGTGTCTATAGAAACTCAAATCTCATTAGGTACACCACTTCCCCTCTTAGGCCTAGGAACCCTAGGTTCACTTCTCTGATGTCCAACTGTCTGTTGAACCACTTAATCACGATCCAAACATGCACAAAGTATGACATGCACTTATCATGATCCTTCTACTTCAACAACACTTCAGAGTGGAGTCCTCCTCAAGGACAACCAACAAGGTATAAGGCCTCATAGCCTGTTACTAACCCTCTTCAGGGTCTATGGCACTCTTCTTCTTATACCATAGGCACATCAGTACCAAAAGCCTCATCCTCTCTCTAGAGTTTGGTTCCTCTAAAGGAAACCAAGATATCTTCAGCCGCTAGGGATCAAACATGAGGCAACCACTATCATCCACTTAGGTCACATCATCCTCAACTCCCCACTTTTCCTCATATCTCAGAGTCTAGGCTTCTAACCTTTTTGTATGGGTCCTGCTCTCTCTCTCCAGAGCTAACCCTACAAACAACCTCACTACCCGAGGTCCTCTCTCCATGAAGGTGGATCAATCTTACAAGCATACACCTACATGGTGAAGCCTATGCTCAAGCTTATGTTTGCTCAAGGTTATCCATAACCCTTTATTCTCATCTCAAAAGATGTCCATCATACTGTTACAACCCAAATTTTTTGGGTTCTTTTGATGAGAAATGTAATTTCTCCTATTAAAGATATTTGAAAAAATAATGATATAATTTGTTGTGAATAAATGGATTTTGTTTACAATAGCCTTGATGATTGTGTTGTGGGCTTTATTAGCTATCGAGCCCAATAACAAGGAAATTCAATTAGTAAATGAATAATTGAGAATTTGAGAAAAGAAAGATGTAGAAACCTCTAGAAGGCAAAAGAATATAATCTAAAGTTGGATTTTGTGCCTCTTGGGTTCCTTCGGTTCCTAGGAGTCCAAAGTTGCAAAGAAAATGCAATAAGAAAAGAAAAGATCAATTAAGTATTTCTTTATTAAAAAAGAAATTGAAAACAATGATAAATGTGCGAAATAAGTGGAAAGGGGTATAATTGAGTTATCCTTGGTGGAATTTCGTATCCTAAGGATTCCTAATGTTAAAAGGAATACCAATCAGGAAAATAAAAGAGAAATAAAGAGAAATCCTCAAAAAGAGATATTTTAATAAGAAATAAACAAGATAATGAGAAATAATGGATATAGATGCATCTAGAAGGATAATGAGTATCCATTAAAAAGGATTTCGAAATATTTTATTTTCTTGGGATCCAAGGAGTCCCAATGAAGAAAAAGAAAGAGAAAATACCTATAAGAGAAAATAAGAAGATAATGTGAATACATAATTAATGGATTATGTGGTATTGTTAAAAAGGATGTATTTTCTACTTAAGAAGATATATTATTTCGTGACCAATGAATTAAAAGGCAAGAATAAAGAGAGTAAGGGAGAGGATTTTTGAATTCCTAAATATCCAATAAAAAAGTATATCTAAGGGTTTCTCTTTAGAGAGAGAAGATTTCTTCTTCATGAAGGAATAGGTTTCCAAGTGGGAAAAGGGCTTGTTTGCCTTGTGGATGAACACGATAGGGCATGGATATCTACCCCTGTATAAGGGGTAGACCCTCTGGGTCGAGTTCGAAAAGGATCCCACACACCCATGTCTTTCTTTCTTCATCTTCTTTGGCAAAACCCTAACCTTGAGGGTATAACTCTATCAACGGAGCCTTGGATGGGAGATTGATAGGGGAAAAATGCTCCCAGGTCTATGGAGAGATGCACAAACACCATCCCTTCGCCCTAGAACCTGCGCAATGTCGGCAGGAGACCTGCACATCGTTTGTGGTTGCAAACTGCGTAGGCTAAAGTTTAGCCACCATAGCCGCATTTGAGGGTGTGGCTGGGCACGAAGGAGTGCAGAGGAGGGAGGAAGAGGAGTTTCGGTGGTATAGGACCTATCCCCAAGGGCCGTCGAGGTCCAGGGAAGGGGGTGAAGTTGCATCCTTGGCCGCTAGGACGGCAGCAAGAAGATGGTGCGAGGTTGAAGAAGCCATAGGTCCATTGGATGGTTCTACCCTCTGCGAAACAAAGTACATACTATTTAAGTGGGGGGCAATTGTGTCATTTCGTTATGATTTCAAACCCATCGAGCAACGTTGCATGAAAACAACGACGTGGCAGCTTCAGATTGGTCCAAGTAAGATTTTATTACAAAAATCATATCTCCTTAATAATAGCTCAGATGAATATGACTAAAATATGAAAGTTGCTTAAAAAAATGAGGGGAATCCATTAAAAATATAGTTGAAGAGTGATTCTGAGTGAAATTCAAAAAGTAGTGTAATTTATCAAATTTAATGCTTTAATGATTAAGAAACCCTATTTTGAGATGATTAATGTATTTAGTAGGGTTTAATAGGTGATTAAAATTGATATTAACCTGTTAACTGTAAAAAGGTGAATTAATAATAAAAAGGATGAACTTTGCACGTAATTAGCTTAATTTGGAGTTTCATGTGCGTAAATATGCTTTAATGGGCCTTGAAACCCTAATGTTAGTAAGTGTGACTCATAATGGTTTTAATTATTCAAAATCATGAATAAAGTTGAGATATGATAATTTTAAGCTTTTTCAAGTATAAAAGTTCCTAATTGTAGATAAATACCCTTAATGTAGAAATTAGGGTTTTCTAATGGGTATAGGCAAAATTAATGACAAATAGAGTTCATATGTGAACTAGACCACAATGATCTATGAATTGATGATAAATGACCATAATGAATTTGTCATGGATTAAAAGGATAAAAATGGTAGCTTTAATATACAAGAGGCTTAATGGACTTAATTGATGGTTAATTATGATTTTTTCTAATATCAGGGTTATATGTTGTTAAAAGATAACCTTAGTATCTTTCATGAAGAATAGATGAGATAATTAGGGTTTGTGAGTAATTTTATAAAATTAGGGTTTAAAATAGTAAGAGAAGAAGGGAAACCCTAAAAGTGGACTAGAAACCCTAGGGAGCGAAGTAGGTTTAGTAGATCTTGATGGCATGATTAATAATAGGAAATTGTATGCATATTTCAGGATGTTGTTATGTGTGCTTGCTTGCTTGGATTTCTTACTTGCATGGATTATTCTGTCTCAAATCATCCTGACAGGTATGTAGTTATGCTTATGAATATCTCAAATTAGTTTTTTAAGGTTTTTCAAAGTTTTCCTCGATGACTTGAATTAAATTGTTGGATGAATTTAATTCATGCAAACTATAATGTGGATATGACTATCACTTAAGATATGTGCCTACTAGCTCAGATCCTAGTCCCCTCTGTGGCTTAATAGTTTCACCTAGTACATGGCTACCTATGGGGTAGGTCCATCAGGTCATTGGATGACTTAGTACATGGCTACCAATGGGGTAGGTCCATCAAGTCACCTTGAGTTAGGGATTGGGCTACCTTCGGGTAGGGCCATGCGACTCCATAACCCTAAGTATTGGCTACCTGTGAGGTAGGGCCATGGGGGTAAGGATCTACCATAGAGAGAGGTAGTATCCAAGTCCACTATAGGGACAACACAGAGATAGGGGATATGAAAGGATTGAGTAGTATTACTTAAGACGTAATCTTGGCTGTTAAATCATAATTGGATGATTACATTGTTATCATAATTGCATGATTATTGTTTCCCCCACATACCAGCTTTATGCTGACTGACATTTTGTTTGTCGGCGTTTTAGGTACAAGTGAAAAGAACAAACAGTAAAAGTGGCATATGTGGAATTAAATGAGGATTAACGATCAAGGAGGATTAGTTAGAATAATCTCTCATATGGATAGAAGATTAGTAATCCAAGTTTTTCAAAGGTATGCAAAAAGTTTTAATTTATACCAGATTTCAGTATAGTTGGTAGAATTTAATAATTATTATTGATTATTTGTCGAATCTTTGATCCTATTAATTGGGATAATGGCTCTGACCTTCTGGTCTCCCTTAATTGGGGGTTACCGGGAGGTGAGGTCATTACACATACTCTCCTGGCTAGGGTTTAAGCCTAATGTCAGCACTACTTACATATTCTAGGTTCCTACTATGCCATGCCCATATAAGTTCATGGGGTTTCCATAGGTTCTTCTCTAACCTCATTAATGAAGGAGCTATCCTTCGCTCTAACATGCATGACCCTTCCCAATGTTGGGTCACTGAGGTACTAGTTCATCCAATCTCTCATGGCTCATATGGCATCTAAAGGCATGTCCACCCCCACACCTAGTCTACCATGACATCTAACTCATCATGTTATCTTTCTTTCTAGCCACCACTTAGGGTAAGGGTTAGCATCATCCTCAAAGGATGTGCAAAGTCTCTACTTATAATGGAGATCTCTACCTCTAAGACTAACTCTCTTTACTTATCCTCCTGACAAGAAGGTCAAGCCTCAAGTCTCTCTAGAGGGCATGACAACTTATGTCATACGACGTAAGCATGTATCTATTATTTTACGCTTAATCTATTAAGCTTATGTCCATGACATCTGATTTACATGCTTTTTATTAATTTGATGGAGGATTCCTTAAACCTTATCAACCCTACCCATACCTCAAGAGAGTGAGGAAAAGAGAGAAAACCCTAATTCTTAAGATCCTTAACATCAATTGAGTTGAGAAGGGATGAATAAGATGAGAGAGTCCTAAAGGTATCTTATTTCGAGTCAAATCCTGAGACATTGGCCATGTAGTCACACTAATCCGGGAGTCTTTGTATTCCGACTAGTGGTGCGAAGGAAAATCTTGCCAGCCCCCGGACGTGATCCTTTTCTAGACACCTCTGTCTTTTGGAAAATCCTCTAATAACTCCCTTGGGTTCTATGGAATTTGTAAAATTCAATCATTATTAATGATTAAATGAGGAACCTAGGCTCTGATACCAAATGTAACGATCCCGACTCCCGGTAACCCCTAATTAAGGGAGACTAAGAGGTCAGAGTCATTATCCCAATTAACATGATCAAAGCTTCGACAAACAATCAATAACAATTATCAAATTCTACCAACTAAACTTAAAGCGGGTATAAAATAAAACTTTACATACCTTTTTCAAAAATTTGGATATCTACTTCTATTCACATATGGAGTCTATTCTAACAAATCCTCCTTTGTACTTTAACTCTTATTTAATTCCACATATGCCACTTTACTGTTTGTCCTTTTCAAACTTGTACCTAAAATGTCGACAAATAAAACGTCGGTCAGCATATTGAAATATGCCAGTATGTGGGGACAACTAAAATCTCACAAATATGGCTAACAATATAATTATCACAATCAAGGTAATTAACAAGCCAATTTATGTTTTCAATGTGCCATTCTCCACCGCTTTTGCCCTAACCCTAGAATACCCCCTTTAGGGTTTCTCTTTTGCCATTGACTTAAGGCCACCTTCTCATTTCTGAGCTTGGTGTCTGGGGTCACCCTTCATGGTACCCTTTAGTCTTGCAATATCATAGGCCACCTTCTCAATCCTGAGCTTGGTGCCTGGGGTCACCTCTCATGGTGCCCATTGGTCTTCCCTCTTGGGCTTGACCTTTTTCCATCATCCATTAGGGTGGCATGTAGGTGTGAGAATACACACTTATATCATAATTGTGATAATCATAGTGACTTTATAATTTTGCAAGTATGAATATCCAAACTGATAGGTTACATCCAATGTGATTAATCATCCAGGAAAACTTTTGGAAAACTAATGCGATTAACCATAATTAACCACATACCTGTCAAGCTGACTTGATTGCAGAAATAATTCAACCAATTAAGAAACCAAGCAAGCATGCATCAAGTTGATCCTGAAATAGGCATCCAAGTTTTCTTATCATTAATCAAGCCATCATGGTCTATTAAACCTAGCTCTCTTTCTAGGGTTTCTAGTCCACTTTTAGGGTTTCCATTGCAATTAGGGTTCCTCTTCATTTTTACTCCTTTAGTCCCTAATTTTATACAATTACTCACAAACCCTAATTATCTCAACAATTCTTCAAGAAAGATGTTAAGGTTACCGTCTAACAACAGATTACCCTAATTTCATATTAAAGGCACAATTAAACATTAATTACGTCTATTATGCCTCTTTACTTTAAAACTACCATTTTTATCCTTTTTAATTCATGACAAGATTATTAGGCCTAATTTTCATCTTTGGTTCCTTCCAGAATAACAACTCATAGTTCATTATGATTTAGTTCACATCTGAACTCTATTTGCCATTAATTCTAACTTTATCCATTCGAAAACCCTAATTACTATATTAGGGGTATTTATCCACAATTAGGCACTTTTATACTCAAAATAGCTTACAACTATCATATCTCAACTTTATTCACGATTTTGAATAATTAAAACCATTATGAGTCACATTTACTATTATTAAGGTTTCAAGGCCCATTAAAGCATATTTATGCACATGAATCTCTAAATTAAACCAATTACGTGCAAAGTTCATCCTTTTTGTTCTGAATATACCTTTTTACAATTAACATGTTAATATCATCTTTAATCATCCATTAAGCCCTACTAAATACATTAATCATCTCCAAATAGGGTTTCTTAATCTTTAATTCATTAAAGTTGATAACTTCCACTACATTTCGAATAGCAAGAGGAATTACCCTCTACAACCTTTTTTAATGAATTCCTCTCAGTTTTTTGAGCAATTTTCATATTTTATGCGTATCCATCCGAGCTACCCATATTTAAATACAATTTTTGCATGATATTACTTACCAGAGCCAACCAGAGGGCACCACGTCGCCTGGTCCATGCAACACTGCTCAGTTTATTGAAAACATATCGAAATGTCGTCTTTGCCCTTGGTCAAGTGGGTCTTCTCTTCATCACGTGGAGGGCAAATTCGTCCAATGATCGATCATCTTCTTCAACCTCCGATCAGCCCTACCTGGCCGATGTTTGTAGCCCTGCGCGTGGCTGCCCTCTCCTCCTTAGACCACAGAACTCGCCGCCAACGCTTGCCCTAGGTCCGCCGCCCCCTTGCGCACCTAAAGCACCTCCTGGTCACAGCCAGTGTGGATGGTTTCTCTCTCTCTAGGCCATGTGTTTGCGGCCATCGCTACAGCCTAGGTGCTGCTACTACGCATGCTCTAGGACACGACTTTGATGGCGAAGCTGCTCCTTGGCACCGTGGCACACCGGGCTCTCATCGCAACCCCTATGGTCCCCCTTGTTGCGTCATGCTCATGGTGTTACTTGTGGTTAGGGTTTGAAGATGAAAACAAGGAAGAAGGAGGGAGAAGGATGTACATAATCCTCTTGGATTCGACCAAGGTTGCTACCCCTTATATAGGGGAGGTTATCCACACCCCAGACTGCTTGCCCATGAAGCAACCAAGTCTTTTCCAAATAGGAAAACAATTTTCCTTCATTAAGAAGCAAGTTCCTCTCTTTCCTAATTATCTTTTTGATAATATTTATTCCTTCGATATTAGAATTTTGAAAATCCCTTCTTTTATTCACTTAGTACTTTCCCTTTAATCCATTGGAATGAAATCATATTTTATTTTAGTAGAAAAATACTTCCTTCTAAATAATACCACAAATCCATCAATTAAGTATCACATAATCCTCTTATTTTCTATTATTGGTATTCTCTCTTTCCTTTTCTCCATTGGGAGTCCTTGGATCCCAAGAAACTCTAATATTTCAAAATCCTTTTTAGTGGACACTTATTATCCTTCTAGATGCATCTATTTCCATTATTTCCCATTATCTTGTTTATTTCTGATTAAAATATCTCTTTTTGAGGATTTCTCTTTATATTTTTATTTTACTCATTGTAATTCCTTTTAACATTAGAAACCTCATGGATACGAAAATCCATCAAAGATAACTCAATTATACCTCTTTTCACTTATTTCCCACATTTTATCATTGTTTTCAATTTCTTTCTTAATAAAGAAATATTTAATTAGTCTTTTCTTTTATTGTTGCATTATCTTTGCAAATTTGGTCTCCTTGGAACCCAAGGAACCCAAGAGGCACAAAATCCAACTTTGGATTATATTCTTTTGCCTTCTAGAGGTTTCTACATCTTTCTTTTCTCAAATTCTCAATTATTCATTTACTAATCGAATTTCCTTGTTATTGGGCCCAATAGCCAACAAAGCCCATTAAGCAACCATCAAGGATATTATAGATGAAATTCATCATTATTTTCTCCTTTATCTTTATTAAGAGAAATTTCTTTTCTCATCAAAAGAACCCAAAATTTGGGGTTGTAACATGCTCTATCTTGTCCATCTTTGTCTTTCCATGAAGGATTTTACTTCTTGTCAAATTTTGCACATCAAATATGTCAGATCTCAATTTGGTATCACATACCCATAAGTAGTAATAAAATTTATCGTATAATGTTTATACTTTAAGTGGAGGCCTCAGATTCTTGCTTCTTCTTCTTCTTTAATTCCTCTAACTAGAGTGAGCATTTATTTTCCAATGTCCATGTTTTTGACAATGGTGAAATTTGCCTCTTTTCTTCACTCCATTTTCTTTGATATATGAAGACTTGGGCTTCTGGATAGCTTTAGAACCCTTCTTATCTTTGCCTTTTCCTTTAGACTTCCTCTTTGTCTTGCTGATCACTACCACAGACTTGGGTTTGTCTTTCTTCATATGTCCCTCAGTTGTTCTCAACATGCCCAACAAATATGTCAACATGTTGTCAAAGTCGTTCATGTTATAGTTCATAACAAACTGAGTGTAAGATCTTGCCAGAGACTATAGAATCACATGAGTGGACAAATCTTGACCCAAGGGGAATACCAGTCTAGCTGGGTTCCCCACATACCCAATGAGTTTGAGCACATGAGGACTTGTTGGGTCTCCTTTTGCCATGTTACATTTGAATAGTGCCTTAGAAACATATATCTCATTTGTCTTACCTGATCTTGGAACATGTTCTTGAGATGTGTGTCTATCTCAATCACATCCATGTTCTCATGCTGCCTCTACAACTCATATTTTATGGAGCATAGAATTAGAAATTTGACATCCATGACATCTTCAGTATGCTTCTTGTAAACATCCTTGTCATTCCTAGGTGCATTTTGAGGAGGTTCTTCTGGTTATGGCGTCTCCAGGACATAGAGCTTGCGCTCCTATGTGAGAATGATTCTCAATGTCCTAAACCAGTCATGGAAGTTGTTCCCATTTAGTTTTTTCTTATCAAGGACCGATCACCAAGGGAAGTGATTGTAATTTTTTGCCATTTGATTCTACAAAAGTTACAATTTTGTCCAAAACTCATTATTGATTTGATTAAAATTTTGGCAATAATAATTAGGTCTGTAATTAATTATTGTTCTCATTGTTTCGTTCAAATTGATAACCCTCAAGTATCAATTTGGAAAATTGTAGTGAATCAACTTTCTAATGAGCAAGATCCAAGCTACAACTATGGCCCAACCAACGCCGCAAAATACACTTTAATACCAAGCTAGGCAACTTTTGCTAATTGCATCATATGAAATTCTTGATAGAAAATATGTGTAACTCCTTGCCATAATTATATGCATGATTCTAGGCTTTGACGCTCTATGAATCACCAATTAAGCCTATCCCAATAGCCAATTTGATAATAATGCACCCCGCAACGGTGAAACCTACGTTTCTACCATCACACTTCCACGAGGTCGACAACACACCATGCGAAGGCATAATCTTAGCTTAGTTGAACAAGTTTTTCTTGTGTATTGCTATTCAAAAGCAACTTATATTTAATATGTTTGAGTGAGGGATTTATATATATCATATATATGCGTATATTGTATCCAATCACCACATATATAGCACATACCATATACCTACTATAACCCACACTGTAAACATGCAACATAAAACAAAAAACGATGGTTATGGCCATGTCTAGTGTAATTCCTTGGAGCGATAAGGAATTACTACCACCTATGTCAATCATCACATCACATGTATGAACATGTTGTTGGTGTATATTTGTGCTTGCCAATCTGGGTAGATCAGTTCAACCCTTAAACCGGTCATCTCGCATCTTGATCGGTTGGTTGGTCCTCCTGTCCAACCAATGTATGGACACCTTCCAAACGGTCGGTTGTGCCTTCTAGGATGGGCGTCTAGGCTCCTATAAAATTGATGTCTGGACTCCTTCCAGACAGTTGGTTGGGCCTACCATCTAGTCATCTAGATCCTTCTTTTTGTCCTCCTTTGTCCTTTAGACGATCAGCTCATATCGTTCAACAATGATCATCTTCTTCATCGTTGTAAGAAAGAAACTTTTCTACTTTATTACATTGTATAAAGAGAAACCTCAAGTTACATTTGAGGGGAGCAAAGGTAGGAAATAATTAAATTTACATTGGGAATAGGTTCATTTCAATGATTGAGTTAAACAAGAATAGAACCAAACCATCCAACCATACAAACATATTGGGTTCAGGCTATAACCATGCTACACATCCACCATAAAACCGGTTTTAGGATGACGCATGTAAATTGCATATATATATATGTATATATATATATATATATATATATATATATATATATATATATATATATATATTAGTTTGGGATTATGTTGTCTTTGATCAGATATGCATATGAGACAGTTTAAATATTCACATCATATGAAATAAATAAACGATAAAACCAAAAACCCTATCATATCAATTATCCTAAAACATAGTAAATTGGCGTGGGTCTGATACCACTACTGGGAATTACGGGCACAAACTATAGAAGCGGAGACAAATTTTTTATCTATATGTATTCCCATACCAGCAAGTCATGTCAACTACTATGAAATAAGAAAGATGGTTTACAAGTTATACCTGATCCTAGAGAAAGTTCAACGAAAACAACTCATTGCAATGCAACTGTCTTCTAGTTTCTCTTGGATGGTGGTTGTGCAACTCCTAGTCATCACCACAAACAACAAACATGATAGCTTCTGTAGCGACTCCTATGGTCTCACCACGGACTACATGTAGACTTCTCTCTCTTAGTAGAAACCAAATGATTGATGTCTCTAGAGTAGACCACATGGACCAACTAGAACTCATCTCATTCAACTAGAATAGATATGAACGAGTTGTCCCTATCATTGGTGTACCAGTCACCAACTTCCTCTCCCACAACAATCATCCTCAGTTGTTATCTCCCATCGCTATCCCTCCCTAGTCAGATAGGACTTTCTTGATCTCTCTTGGTTACCACGACCATAGAGGACAATAATTAACATAGAAATTGATTCTTAAATGTCTATGTTATTGTTGTGCTCTAGGCAGCCCCCTGTACCCCTCTATTTCTAGGTAGGGTTTGGGCTCGGGTTCCCAGTCTGTTCGAAATTTGTGTAGGAGTGGAAGGAACTAAAAGATCTTAAATTTTCACAACGTACAAGACCGAAACAGTCATCTGGAAGTCCATATGGTCGTCTGGCACTACGAGACAGTCATCTCATTCTTCCAAATGGTCGTCTGGTAGAACCCAACCACATATGAAATTGGCAATTTGTTTCCAATTAATGCTAAACATTAATTTCCTTGCACCATAAGAATTTTACAATCAAAATGATTTTGATAAAGTATATAGAACCTTCCTCCAGCCTAATTGAGTGATCATGCACATGCAAGATGGTCATCTCTCTTACCCAGATGGCTGTCTGGTGAGTCAAGTAGAACCGATTGGTTCTCTCCTCATTTTGGGAAAAAAATAGCCAATCCAATCATTGATCAACTTGACAACCCAAACGACCATCTCAACACTTGAGACGGTCATCTGGTGCACCAAACGTCTGTCTCATCCTATGAGACAATCAGATGGGGTGCAATCAGCTGTTTTGATGCATGAATTGCGTACCTAAACACTTTGGTAATGAATCCGTTCAATATTCAAGATTAAACTCCTTTTCGAGATGAGTTCCTATGTGTGTGACCCTATAGGTCCCATATCATGTTGGTAGTGAATTTCCATAACTAAATTATGGCATCACACGTAGAGAGTGGTGCCTATTCACACATCATTTCTACCCAAGTGAATGGAAAGTTGGAGAACAACTTCAACATATAATCAATATAAGGTATTGCACTGAGTGTATAATTCCTTTGACTTTGATATCTAGAATGAACTCGAGGCATAAAATAATCATCCTAACAATGTTCAATCCATTTTCCTTGAACCAAGAGCAGACTGTCTGAGATAATGTGACCTTAATATCACATATTGATTCACATGTGCATGTGCATGCATTTCTCAGTCTCACTTATCAAGTGGCCATGATATCAATCTCCAATAGGAGGGACAAATCCCATCTCTATCACTCACAGTTAGTCCCCATGTGTCAAATTCACCCAATCATCATCATTATAACAACCCATGTTTTAGAATTGCATTTGATGATCTCAAAGCGTACCCACTCTAACATGTGATGAGTGCAGTTATTCTAGGTCTAAGAATCACAATTGCCACCTTCACTATGAGAGATGTCTATGACTACCAATGAAGGTTTCCATGTGTCACTCTAAAGGTGGGTTTGTCCGATACATTTTTCCCTAACATGTATCTGTGTGCTTGGTTTGATATTTCCGTATCATGACTAATGAGATTTAGTCATCAACCAACCCACACTCTAGTCTTATGTGTTACTGGTTTCTATCTACCTTCCTCAGTAACAACCAACTAGAGACATAATAAGAATGTACATACTCTTAGCATTAGTATGATTTCATTCTACAAATCACGTACTTGAAAACATATGTCATTGATTACTTGTCATTATTTAGACATTCATAATGTTTCCTCATTATCTCATAATTGAGTGAAATAGAATGAACTCGAAGCTTGCCTTTATGAGTATTAATCAAATCCTTTAAGGTATATGACATGTCAATCATCACATGATTGTATCTATGGGCATATCGTACCAACAATAATTACCTTCTCATTACCCTTGTCGAGGGGTAGGGGTACTTATGGTGGAATGGGTCATTGGTCCATCTTCACCATGGATGGTTTTGAGACCATAGCTTGTACCACTATCAAAGGGTGAGAAGTTGTTGTCTATTAGTATTTTCCTAGGACTGGTGCCTTATGGACCCAAATATTCTATACAAGATCCTAGTATGTTGACCGATTGTACGTTCTACCCCTAGAAAGATCCTAGTATGCTGATGAATTACACTTTCTTCCCCTAGTGAGTTCCTGGCATGTTGACTAGTTGTCGTGTTTGTTCCTAGCGAGCTCCTAGTATGCTAATTGGTCTCTTGGTGCTTATTGAGATCATTGGTTTCTTTTCTTGGACTGAAGCAACGATCTGAGAATTTTGAGACCATTTCTTGATTGCTAGTTCTAGAGGAAGGATGAGCCCGCATGTTGGATCTTTTAGTGATGAGATGAAAGAAATTGTGTTGTAAGATAAAGGAATTTCCTCTAATGCAATTGTGCTGACCTAATGAGATTCTTTCATGTCAACTTGAATGTGAAATCTTGCTCCCTTTATCCCAATGGAAGTCAAAAAGGCATTGACATTGTAGCTTTTTGGAAGGGGATTCAGCAAATCATTTATGGATGGGAACTTTACCAGGTGTTTGATGTATGGAAATATCATGTTGAGGGAAGCTCCCAGGGGAGTGAAATTCCTCTTTAAATTGGAAGGTTCTTTTCATGACGGAGATGTGGTTGTCGGCTTCACTTGGAGTGTTGAGTTACTCTATGTTGGAGGGGTATTTGTTACCGCTTATTTCATCGGTAGCTAAAAATGTGGTAGTTCATACCCATAATAGTTGTTTGACGGTGGAAAATACTATGGAGGAATGTATAGAGGATGGTAGTTGGGTGTCACCATCTAAGCTTGTTGTTTCTAGTGTGTTGGTGAAAGGGTTGTTTGAGATGTCAATATCTGAACTGTTGAAGTTTAGATAGTTGGTTATTGTCTCTTATTGCTTTAGAGGGGGACAAGTGTTGCCCCTACCTTTGTATCTGTGGATTTTTCCTTGATGCATTTAGTCTTCAAATTGGTGTTGTAGAGGCAGATTGTGACTGGAAAGCAATGCCTATCTTTTCGTAGACCTCTCTCTTGATGGAATATTTAACCCAGATTCCTACCTATATGAGTTGTTGGGAAGGTATTACACCTCTATAATGATATAAGGGTCATGATAGCTAACTTACTTGCTCTGATCACAATGTCCAACACCTCTTTATCCATGGGCTTGAACTCCATCTGGGCATCCAACTTCCTCCATCAACCTAGGAACTCATTGAAGCTTTCATCTACCTTCTATTATAATGCCTCCATGTCTTATTTGTTAGGGACTTGGTTCATATTCCAAGAATACTGATCAATAAGATTCTTTGCCATCTTGGCATAGGTGGTGATGGTTGTCATGTCCTGCTTGTTATATGATGTGTTTTCGCTTGTACAACAAATTCACTAGATAAATTAACCCTAGATTTTAACCCCTTAATGAAAAATAACCCACTCATAGAAAAGTAAGTAAAATTCTTAGTATAGAATGGTATCAGTCCTAAGGAACAACATTTTAAAGAGATTAAATCAAACCTTTTTGAAATGAAAACTTTTTAAGTTTTGAGTTGCTAAGATTGGTTAAAGCTAAAGTAGGAACTAAAAGTGTAGAAATAAAACCATTTAATTGGGTTTTAGATCAATTAATAATGAGATATACTACGAGTAGGTGGAATACCGCCATAGGAAAGGTTCTTACATTAATAGATTTAACTCCTTAATTTTAATGGTTAGTTCAGGACCTTGAGGATTTGTGTCATTACAAAGCATAAATCTCATAAGGGATGGACTTCTCTCAAACCCAAGGTCTTGGAATTTGAGGATCCTTGTCCAACTATGCAACATAATTCTGTCAAGTATCTTATCATGAAGTTGTGATTTTTGTTCTAGTATTCGAACTCATGAATTAGGTGGTCTTGTCATAAAACATTATTGCAAACAAGAGAAATAGGGTAAAAGATCTTCATCAAGATTATTCTGTGCCTCGGGTTCATTCTTGTTGGGATAAAGTGGTCTCATAATCCCACAAAGAATATAATCTCTAAAAATAGAGAATGAGTGCAAGCTAGGTGGAAAACATCCAATCACTAAAACATTGGAATTATATACAATTAAAGTGAAGAATATTATATGAGGATGCTCCCCATGCCCCGGTAGAGAAGCCAAGCTAACATAATAGAAAAAAATACAATTGTAAGGATAGGTATACAAAGAGTCATGTCACAAAGATGCAACAACGATGTAATCTCCATGAGGATGATGGTTGATCCTTTTCTCCCATCCTTTCTCCATGCAACCCAGGGAGTCTCTAAGACAATAGAGAATGGAGTGTAAAAGATCAAGTGTCAAAAGATCATTATTTTTCTTGGACTCGACTCCTTATATAGGAGGTAAATGGTGGATAAAAAACTCAAACCTACTCTGACGAAGGATGGGGAGACTTGGTTTGAAACAATTGATCGATTGGTTTAAATGTATGATTTAGCTCGAAGGCGAGTTTGGTGTAATAATGAGACTTCTCAATTTGGAGTTTGACTAAGTCTTATTCATGAATCAGTCAACTGGGATGTCAGTGAATTGGTTGGTTTTAATGCTTTCTTTTACATTAGGCGAGTCAATCAACTAGTTGGTAATCAATCAGTCATTTCATCTGTAATACTGAGCCTTCTTAACTTTAACTAGATCTTGTTGGTGACTCGATCAACTGAAATTTCTATTCAATCTATTGGAGTTCCTATATTTGACTAATTCTTATGCAATAATGAGCCT
Source organism: Alisma plantago-aquatica (assembly GCA_963693085.1). Taxonomy (NCBI): domain Eukaryota; kingdom Viridiplantae; phylum Streptophyta; class Magnoliopsida; order Alismatales; family Alismataceae; genus Alisma; species Alisma plantago-aquatica. Next base: position 695,649,414 of record OY856410.1, on the reverse strand, counting down.
CTTGATTCTGAGTTTTAATGGATCATGCTGATGAGTCGATCAATTAGATTTTCTTTACTTAACCAATTCTTTCTAGCGAGTCAACTGTTTGTGATGTCACTCGATCAACTAGAAAGTTTGGGAGGCAAAATGTGTAATAAAAGACTCTTATTCTTGAGTCTTATTGGGCTTAGGAGAAATTGTGTCATTTTCCAACAAATCCAAGAAAATCTGATAAAAACTCCAATTGAAAGAGAACGAAGATAAACTAACACAAACGAAAAGCATTTCACTTGGACGGAAATCATTTCACTTGAAGACGGAAAGAATTTCACTTGAAGCCGGCTCCCGCTCCCGTCTGCGCAGGTGATTTGAAGGGTGACTAGGGTAGGCGGAATCCCGGATCGGGGGAGGGGGCTTTGGCGGCGGCCAGCGCCACCCTGCCCCCCAGGGCTTTCTTCCAAGTCCGATCCTCTGTGGATCCATCTTCTCCGGGTGGTCTCCCTCTGTCCCTACCTCTGTCTCTCCCCGTCTCGGCGGCGCTGGTGCTGCGCTCTGGGTCTCCAGGCGTCAGTTGGGTTGCTGCCACAGCTCCGTTTTGGGCCTCTGGCCGTCGAGTGAAGGTAGGTGATGGAAGGCACCCTCACGGCTTGATTGATTTACAAGATTGGGTTCATCTATAGTTTTCGTTTGGGAGTAGGTTTTAGGCTTTGTTGGTTTTCAGGTCTCGCCGGGTATCGGCGCTGTTAGTACCGTTCTAATAAGGTCTTTCTCCTTCCTTTGTGAAGGCGGTGGAGTTCTCTGGGTTTCTCCCAGTGATTTCAACCTTGATCGGGGTTTGTCCCTCATCCATTTCTTGTAGCTTAGTTTTCTATTTGTGCTCGATGTGTTGGTGGAGGTCTGCTGGCTCCATGGGAGATGGTTATCTTTCTTATTATGGTCATCTCTGTAGAGTTGGTGTTGTATTTGCAGATGGTACCCGGGATTGTGGTTTGATTCCATTTGAAAGCTGCTTTTACAAGTGCGAAAGGGAGGAATCCATACTGATGAGTCTTACTTGCATCCAATCCTATCTGTTAGATTTCAGTCTCTATCTTGTGTGGTTACAAAATATGTTTGATCTTCTTATCTCTGTAGATGTTGTATGGATTTTATCAATATAATGGCATGCGGTTTACCATAAAAAAAGATAAACTAACACAATAAAATCTAAAACTAGAGAATAATCAACAAAAAACTTGTAAGAAATGATCTGAAAGATGCAAATTAAATGGATAAATATGCATGTATCAAATACCCCAAACTTGAACATTGCTCGTCCTTGAGAAACATTAAATTATAAACAATGCCAAATAATATTCTCATCTAGTCCTCCTCACTTGCATATAACTACTTAAATCCTTACCACTTTCATGGTCAAACGACCTTGATTTCCTAGAACATAAAAAAGTTAATTTTCTAGTTCCTTACTAGAAATTGCTCATGACATGTTCCCAATTCAAGACCCACAAAGAAACAGATTCACTATCTCTTTTGCCTTTGGTACTCCTACAAATTCTCACATGTTCTGCACAAGAACAAGGTTCATCAATTTTATTATTTGGGGTTATGTAGATTCCCTAAGTAGAAAAGTGGAGTGGATGTAGATATGGAAAGAGGTGATCTCTCCTCCATTCAACTTGAGATCTTTTTATTTATATGTTGCAATCACATTGATAGCATTTATTGTGTGCACTTTGTTATCTTTCTTGGCAGGATTCCCCTACTAAATCTCTGAGGGGTATGGAAGAAGTGGTAGAGGGAAGGGTGTTCCAACCTGAACTTGGAGTTTAGCACATTTTTGGGGGGTTTGATTTTTTTTTGTGAATGGATGGGTAAGAAGGTGGTGGAAGAAGTAAACTCGGGCCTTCTACCCAAGGAATTAGTAGAGTTTCATGAATAACAATTGGCCCCAAAGATCACCACTAGACTTAAATTTATGCTTTGTCCCCACTCATGCACAAGACAGGAACAACATCCCGATTGGTCACTCATCCTAATACTACTCTAGGCTGAGCACACTTAATGAAAAAGTTCTTAGTGATGGACCCCCTAAAAAGGAGGTGCAACTTGGTGATATGGATTGTCTAAAAATTCCTTTTAAGATCATTTTATCTGAGGCCTCAAATACTAGGTTTTTAAAATATCCACCACTTAGACTCTTGATGTCCTCATCAACGCTCAACTATATGGCCTCATAATCTATCCCTATTTTAGTGCAGACCGATATGGCCCATTTACACCCAACTCTCGACCACAACTACAAGTACACATGTGGCTCCGTCAACTAGGATAGCCCTTCCCAATATGAATGGATCACATGACTCAAAGACTGGCATGCCACAGGCCAAAGTGGGTCCCACCTACTGGAAGGGAATAGGGTCTAATACCATTTTATAAAGCTTGAGCATGCTGCAAAAGGCTCTAGTAGAGTTTTAGGCATGACGACTAGCCCCACAGATCACCACTAGCCTTAATTTCACACTTTGTCCTCACAAGCTAAGATCAACTTCCCGAATGGTCACCCATCCTCTGGGCTGACCATGCCTAACCACATATTTTTTAGTGAATGGATCCCTGAAAAGGAGGTGCACCTTGGTGATATGGATAGTCCAATCATTCATTTTCATATCATTTTATCTGAGGCCTCAAATTTTTGGATGTTACAAAAGAAGTGTAGAAGAGGTTGGACTTGTGCATCTTGTGTTTGTAATTTAGCACATTGGGAGTATCGTGGCATCAATTTTTCTCTCAGTAACCAGTGGAAATCAAGAAATATTATAATTTATTTACAAATTTTTAAAAGGGATACATTGTGTTTGACTCTTATCTATGCATTATGGCTGACCACCTTTTCTTAGGTGTAGAATTATTGAAGGTCATAGGGGACCAGATGATTTCTTACAAGAGCAGTTTATGGAAATGTTACAAGAAGATTCACTTATTTAGGGGTTTTTCTTAATTAACATGAATAAATGGCCAAGTCGATAAATGCCAAAACTAAAGTAAGAATGGGAAATCTTGAAAATTTTAAGGCCAAACTACATAACATAATGGAAAATGCTCAAGGGGCAATTTAGAGTGGCTGAAATGGGTATGTATCACCCACCGCCACGCCAAACTTAAGATTTATCTCGTCCCCAACAAAAATTAAATTTATAATGGAGGGAAGAATTTCATGGAGATCACCAGGCGGTCCTAGTAACTTAGAAAATGTTTAGTTAATGGGGATGTTGATGTCGGATAGATCTTTAAACAAAGGAGCTCCATGCTCCACTCGACGATTGGTAGTCGTGGAAGCTCAAAGGGGCTTTCCGGTTGATTCAAATGATGTTAGTTTTTTGTCACTCAATCCATTCAGTAGGATCGACCAGATCTTCCTTCATCAGTGGAGGAGGTGTTTCCAATGTGTGTGGATTCACGACATGATAGTACTCATCATGTGTCTTTAGGGTTAACTATTCCCTGAAGACCCATGGTGGATCACACTCTTTAAAGGAGAAGATGGTATCATATGAATCCACTCTACATAGATCCAACGTTGGTAGATTAGGTGGAGGATCCAGATAAGTTTCTCCCCATCAGTTGGATTTGCATGTATTTGTATGAGTCTATGTGTCCTCCTTATCCATCACCCTATCAACATTAAGGTTAGTGGAGGCATTGTGATCCTTCACCATGTCTATGTGTTACTCTGATTCATTCATGAAGCATATTGCCAACTCGATGGGCTCCGAAGGAACCACATCACAATCTAAAAGAGGCATGTAGATTTTTTATAGAGGTGGTATCTCATCATTGGATGCAACCTAATATAGAACAAAAGGTGGTTGAGGAGGTGTGTCAAGCTCTTAATAAAGAAGCCTTTATTCAAAAGGATCTCCTGAATTATCATGGGAGAGTGATGGTACTTATCTAGAATAGGATCAACCATAGTTGGTTTATCATTGATCATGCCTAGATCAATGTTTACATCTGGGGTGGTTCATGGAGCTTCAGGTTCTAGAGTCTATTTTGTTGGATCTGGCATATATAGTATGAGGATGGTATCCTCATCATCATCATCAATTAAAATCATCTCTGGTTTCTCCATCTTCTTGGGGGATCTCACTGATTTTCCCTCAAGGGACACAACTAGTTGAGAGATTTGTGCCTTCACTTCAACTACAATCATCTTTATGGCACCATATTCCTTCTTTGCTTCTCGCAATAGAGTACTCTCTTGGCTCAGCTATTATGGCCTATCTCTGTATGGCAAGGCCATGTTCTATCATTCAGTTGGTTTATTCATGACTTAGAATGAATGACACCTTATAACATTCAACATTTCTCAGGCTCTAATCTGCCTCATATCCCCCCTGGGGGGGTCTAATATTATGTGTAAGGTAGAGCAATCACATGTTTACTTTGTGTGGAGAGATCTTCAAGAACTCTAGTATGACATGATAGAAGAAGCAAGATCTCACACATCACACATTCTACAATGTCATCCACTACATTTATAATGAATGGCCAATAAAATGTGATTATAAGGCTCAAGAGAAATATCTCTAATGACTGAAGATACAATTTTTAGTTTTTCTTAGATTTTATGATTTTTAACAAAGGTTTACAAAATTATAAAATAGAAGATACAAATTTAGATTAAAAGAAACTACGAAGCAAAAATAAAAATTACAAAACAACTAAGAAATGTAAAACAAACTAAACTTTATAAATATTAACTAGAAATTACAAAAACAAACTATAAATCCTAATTATTCAAAGAATTGTGGGCTTGAAAGAAACTCTATTATCCCTGATAATGACACCAAAATTTGATTTGTTGCCTCTTGCACAATAAGTTCACAAGAGAAATTATCCCTAGAGTTTAATCCTTTAACATCAAACAACACACTTGTAAACAAGAAAGTAAATTCTTAGTATATAAAGGTATCAATCCCAAGGAACAACATTATTAAGATATTAAATTGAACCTTTTTTCAATGAATAATATTTAAGTTTCGGGTTGTTGAGATTGTTTAAGTATAAAGTAGGAACTAAAAGTGAAGAAATAAAACTAGCTGGTTGAGTTTTAAATTTATTAACGATGAGAGAAACTGGGTGTAACATATTAAATTTTGGTACTAAATTTAATTTTGAGCTATAATACATAGTCCTCTAAAATTGAAATTCTCTTTTGTCAAATATGCATTTATAATTACACTTCATTGGGTTATCCTAAAATTTGAGCACCTAAAACAAATTTTTCCCCATTTTGATCAAATTATCCCATTTGGGACCCACAACTAAGAGAATGAACTGAGTTAGACACTCTTGGATTTGAATATGCATAAACTGATATTGTTGAATTTTAGATATTAATGTTAGGATTAATTATGAGAATAATTATTTGGTAATCGTAGACTTATAAATCAAGGGATTTAATAATTTTAAGTTCTAGAATAGTGATAATTATACTTGCCTCTAAAATCCCAAAGAAAATGGATGTGTTGAATAAGAAATACAAAAATGTGAAATACATAGGAGTTTATAGAAAAATTGATATAAAATTGAAATGTATTAAATGGTCAAACCTAGCTTTGACTTGCATGTGACTGGTATGCAGCTACATTTTCTTCGTCATGCACCTAGGGCTTCCCTCACACACACATTATTACTACAGTAGTAATCAACAGAGAAGGATCCCACCATCCACAACATCTCGCTTCCCCTTTTCAACCTCTTCCTCTTCTTGTCTGGCTTCCCTTAGGTTCGTCCTTCACCCCTAGAAACCACCAATCACCAATGTGAGGCAAAACAAACCAAAATTCCAGGGGTGTTGCAGATGGAATCCTAAAAGATAAATGACCAGTGTGTCATTCCTATGTGCTGCAACATCCTATACATATGCCCAACCTCCTTAGGAATGAGACCTTGGCATTTGGGCTACATATATTCTGTTAATGCCCTATCTATGAGTCATCCCTACAAACAGTCTTAGTGGTGACCCTTACATACCCTCTAGAACTTCAGACCTCCTCTATCCTTTCTCTCTATCATGGCCAATAGCATGTTGTCTGTCAGTCTCTTGGCCTATATACCTCCACTACTTCCGTTTCCAACTCCGTCCTAGAGCTGCGACTTTGTCAATCGATGTTCAAGGACATCAACAATGCTACATGTATTTGATCGCCACCCTCCCTAGACCTATCTTGGTTGATGCACCCAAATAGACATTCGATGACTAGTGACCCTCAAGATAGACACCTCTCTCACTCTAGTATAAAGTGCCATCACGTATCTACTAATGCAAGGCATCTAATCATTACTTCTTGTTAATCCCATGACTAACCAGGTAGATAAATAAATTGTAGAGAAATTACTAATTGATATTGTGATATAAACTTAGGAGCCTTTCATTATTTAACTAATAATATGCACATTTCCCTTAAATGTCGAGAACATTTGTCTAAGTACTTAGATATGACCTTAGACAAGAAACAAAAAACATATATGGGGAGCGGAAAGACCTACAAAAATTGGAATTCCTAACCATGTTATGGTAATCAATTAATGTGTGGAAACTATGATGTATATCTTTTCATAATGTAAAATTGCATCATGAAATATTGTGTATGCACATGAGAAATATACCAGTGTAGCACACTATGTAAATAACAAGGGATGGGATAACCTATTCACCATGGAACAATATTATCACCTAAAATATGTATAAAAATGACAAGGGTAGACTTACATCTAATAAAACCTAATAAGTGATTTCCAATGCCAAGGATCACATAATAATGTGGGATAATTACCTTTTTGTTTGGATCTAAGACCTCAGAGCTTGTTGAACCCTAGTGTAGGAATACTGGATTTTTCTAGGATTCTAAGGTACTAGATTCTCTATTTTTCTTATCAGTTTATTTATTATCCCTCAAGTTCTACACATATTTCCTACTCGTGAACCTAAACTTTTTTATACGTTATTCCTGCCTTTAAGGTCACCACCCCTTAAATCATAATTGAGGAGCCTTGTCCAACTATCTAACAAAATTCTATCAAGTTCTCTCATCAAGAAATTGTGATTTTCATTATGGTGTTCGAACTCACAGATCAGGTGGTCTATCACCATAAGTTATAACAAACAAGATAAAATAGGTAAAAAGATCTTAAACTCCATCAATGGGTCTTTTCAGGAAATTATGGGTTCATTCTTGTTGGGATCTTGTGTTTTCGTCATTCCATGAAGAATAAATCTATCAAACTAGAGAACGCGTGCAAAATGGGTAGCAAATATCTAATCACAAAAACATTGGAGCTAAATACAATTAAAATAAAGAACGGGAAATGAGGATACTCCCCATGCCCCAATAGAGAAACTTCTCAGACATAATAGAACATATATAGAAGGATAGGGATAGAAAGAGTCATGTCGCCAAGGTGCAAGAATGAATCAATCTCTATGATGATGATGGTTGCTCCTTTTTTCCCATCCTTGCTTCGTGCACCCTAGACAGTCTCTAAGACAAGTGAGAATGAAGTATAAAATATGGGGTGCCTAAAGATGATACTTGTGCTTTAGCTTCCTCTCCTTTTATAGGAGGGAAATGGAGACTGAAACCCTAAAAATTTCTGTAGAAGTGGTTGGGGAGATTGGTTTATAAAGCCATTCAGTCAATTGGGAGTCCACTCAATCGATTGTCTTACATGTATGCTTTGGGACAAAGGTAGGGTTGACTATAATAATGACCCCTATGGATTCATACATTGATTGAGTCTTATTGGTGAGTTGATCAAATGCGATGATAGTCATTCAGTTGACATTAATGCTTGCTTTGACCCAAAGACAAGTGTGTCAATTTGTTGGTGATCAATCACCCATTTGTCTACAATAATTAGCTTTCTCGATTCTAAATTTAACTAGGTTTTGCTAGCCAAGCAATCATCTAGGATTCAAGTTGATCGATTGAACTTTCTACATTTGACAAATTCTTGTACAATAACGAGTCTTCCCTATTCTGGGTATGATTGGGTGATGAGTTGATAGACTGGAATGTCAGTCAATTGATTGGAGTTTCTGGACAAGACCAATTCTTTTCATGAGTCAATCGACTGGGTTGTCAGTAGATCAATTGGACAATGTGGGGGGAAGAATGTGCAATTGAAGCCTTTGATTCTTGGTTCTTTTGGGCTTAGCCACGCAAGACATTTTCATGCAAAATCCAAGCAAATCTAATGAAAACTAAAATATAAAAAGAGAGAAGATAAACTAAGACAATTAACCCAAAAACTAGGGAATAATAAAAAAACACTTCTAAAAAATGATTTAAAATATGCAGATAAAAAGGACAAATATGCATTTATCATTATACCAAGCCAATCTGGGACCTGTCAGGGTCTACACAAAGCAGTGTATTAACACTTTGTCTTCATCTTGGGCCTCCATCATGTCTGATAAGTACGTCTTGATGTGGTCGATATGGTTTTCTTTTTTTAGAGTAGTCGTGAAACTTGGGCATGTTGAAGTTATTAGGAAGCTTGGCATCTAGGATGTGAAAAGATTCACTTCATGTTTTCCCGCTATACTTATTTCTATCCATTTGTTTAATTTAAAATCTTGAGTTGTACGGGGTTTGTAGAAGTAGGCTCTTGCCTCTTCCTAGTGTGCATCCACAACATTTATCAATATTGGTCTGATTGTCATTGGAAGATCCATAAATAAGGGTGTTGGAAATCCAAACCCTCCCCTTATATATAGATTGTACTAGGAATGAGGTGGTAGATAAAGTAAATGTAGGTTGTAGACTGGTCCTCGACCGTGAAGGTGATGTTCTTGGATCTTCACCATGGTGCTAGATTTCCCAGTGTCCTTAGGATCTACTTTGGAGTCTAGATTTCCTCTAACTTCTTTTTTATATAGTTTGTCCTAACAGACTCAAGATGGGTATTGATGCCTCCTAAGATACTAAGATTGTCCCAACATTCACAATTAGAGGACCTTGGTATGAACCCTATTGAAATGATTTTGGTTGAGGTGGTTGGAATTCCCACACGCCGTATGGGAAGAATGGAGTGACGAACAAGTGTATGTATCTCACTGCAAAGTGAATCCTAGATACCGCCACCTTCTTATGTGTCCTGACATTGGTCGAGGCTAAAAGGGAACATTAGTGGGTTGTTATGGTGTGTATTGTGGAGGTCCCTCATGAGAAATAAGAGTCTCTATACCCACTATGTATTCTTTGTTCTTTTCCCCTCTTACAAGTTTATCTTTCTTGTTGTAGATAACATCTCCATGGGTTCCACTATCAGGTTGATGGCCTTCACTACTCTTTTCGGCCATATGGGTTGATTGTTAGTGAGATTGAGTGAAGTATGGCCTCCCTGACCATCATTTGGGGTCCTACGATTCACACTAGTGCAAAAGTAGTATCTAACATTATGTGAGAAGATACTTCATGCTTTGGGATGGGTCCCACCACAAGCAATACATCAAATGAGAAATGCCAAAGACTTCCACTTTGTCTAGGAAATTCACAACAAGGTGCTCTTTGATTTTTTTTTTTAATCTTCTCTTGCTGAAGGAAACCTATGATAGTCTCTCCTTTTTTTGTCAATTCTTAGGTGACAATACCTACCCTTAGCCTAGACAAGATAGAGGAGTTTATTCACTTTTGGTGTGAGATGTACTTGCCAATGCCATGGTAGAAAAGTAAAGATGGTGAGCACGATGTCCCCTAGGGAAGTGTTCCACAAGAAATATTTAAAAGTGGATGGATTGGGATTCCAATGATATATCAAGATAAAGGTATCCTCTAATCGGTAATGAATATGCTCAATCAATTGATTTTCTTCCCTAGGGTGTCCCCGTCCAATGTTGTTCCCAAACTAAAACCCTTGGCAACATAAATGAAACCCTAGATTACTCCTAATTTGAGGAGTTTCTCTTGGGTGTCTTTGTCCTTCGAAAGTGACAATCGGTCATCAAGTAGGGAGCTTTAGCTTGGCATCTCCCTACTGATTATGGGGCTGATTATGGATTGTGGTCCAATTTTAGATCATAGTCCAAGATCATAAATGTAGGCATGAAGGGCATAGGATGGTATAGTTTTAAGGTCATAGTCCAAGATCATAGATGTAAGTAGGAAAGGATCTAGGTGGTCTAATATTAGGGCATAATCCAGAACCCTAGTGGTGGGTGGATCCCACATTGACAAGTGACATCTCACTCAATGTTGAAAAACTACCTCGCTTGACTGGAATTTAGAGAGAAGGTTCCTTTTTGGAGAAAAAGGTGTTTATTCTTTTTAGACACTATTAAGCAAGTAGAATTTGTTTTTCTTTAAGGTTTTCATCCTTTAAGAGGATTGTTGACTTAGAAAATCCAATTCTATCAGGTGATTTGATAATTAATGTTTATAAAGATCCGTGATTTTTGAAAGAATTGTTAATCTTTAAATATATTGCTTTAAAAGATTTTTAATATTTGAAAATATTATTTGATTTGAGATTTCTAATATTTGAAAAAGATTTTTTAGTTTTGAGATTGTTGATCTTATTAGATATATTGTTTGATTTGAGATTGTTAATCATTGAAAAAGATTGTTTAGTTTTGAGATTGGGCCTTCTTCAAAAGATTGCTTGATTTGAGATTGTCAATATTTGAAAGAATGATCAGTTTTGATATTTTTAATATTTTAGAAAGCTTTCTTGGTTTGAAATTGTTAATCTTTAAAAAAGTTTGTTCGGTTTTCATATTTTAATCTTATTGGAAAGATTGTTTGATTTGATATTGTTAATCTTTGAAAAAAAATGTTCAATTTTGAGGTGGTTAATCTTTTAAGAAACGGTGTTTGATTTGAGATTGTTAATATTTGAAAAAAAGATAGTTTAGTTTTGAGATTGTTAATCTTATTAGAAAGATTGTTTGACTTCAATAAGATTGATAACCTTCTTAAACGATTGTTGAACTTGTACATGGAAGGGGTTGGCAACAATATCAAACATTCTTAGCAGCCAAAGTAGTATATATGCATAGAAAGTAAATGAAACTCCAACTTAGACAATGAGCCTATCTCGACATTACATCCTCATTCATACATGACATGTATAGGAGGGGTTGATCCTTATCTCTTCTATAGGTAGATGGCATTCATCTAGGGGGTAAACTAGGTTCTTCAAATTGTTGGTATTTCTCCCAATACAACTCGAGACAAAGGCAGCCATAATCAATCATGAGTGGTATGAGAGGAGGTGTTTTCAAGGTCTTTGGACATCCATCTTAAAGTTGCATCGCTACATTGACTAACACCGTCATGCCACTTTTTGCGATCCAACGTGAGTGTCAGAAATCATAACATGATGCATGGTATTGTAGGTGTGCATTGTGTAAGTGTAAGCCTTTAATATTGTCTAAAGAAGGCCCACAATGATAATAAAGCATTAAAGATACATTATAAGCATATAAGGAAACAATCATACAATTATTAAGAAAGATAGAGACCTTTTTCATAATGATGACTACTCTCATCCTTTTCTATCTTTACTTATCATTTATTTTCTGACATATATATATATATATATATATATATAGGGCAACGATCTAGTGAGAAACATATATGGTGAGAGCATGAGAGGCATTTGAATAACTCTCCACATGGATCAATTTTTCGTAATCCAACCGTACAAATTACAAGTATATCTACCTTCCTATAAAATTTTATCACTATCCAATTTGTAGATCATTCACAACAACCAAATATTTTTCGATGCTCTATATGGATGTAAAACATCTATATTGTACATATGGACATGTAAACAATGCCTGATTGCAATGATTTTTTGCGAGAAGGTAAATGAAATGATGGTTTTTCCATCTATATGGTTGGATTTTACAAAATAGTTACTAATTTGTAGTTATTCAAATGCCTCTCATGCTCTCACCGTAGGATGTTTCTCACTAGATCACAACCCTATATATGTATATGTGTGTCTATATATATATATATATATATATATATATATATATATATATATATATTATAATAGGAAAAGAGAGTAAAAAGGATGCAAGAAGAGGCTAACCCTAAAGTGGTAGAGGAAGCAAGCCCTACAAGGGAAGTGGAGGCTAATTCTAAAATTTGGGACCTTTAAAAATGTGGCCATTTTTGTATTGCCAAAAAATAAAAAGATAATATCAAAGAAATATCCTATTTTTTCTGGAGGAATAGAGGATTCCATCACCTTCACTAATAGGAAAACAACAAAAACTGATAAAAACTTTATTTTTTTCTCTAATGGGTCAGACTATTTCGTTGTAAAGTTTTTTAAAATTATTTTTTGGCGGATTATTCAGATTGACTTTTAATTTTTGTAAAAAATACTCTGAATTATGGAAAAATTTGAAAGAAAGAAAGAAATAATAGTGGATGGAATATAGAAACTACAAGAAAAGAGTAAACCATGAGATGATATAAAGGAAAACACAACTCAGATCATTTGACATCCCCAACGGAGTCGCCTACCCGATGTACATGGCTCAAAAAACCACATGATCCTACGATCATGAAACAACAAAGAAGCAAAAAGAAAACATTCAAACAATAAATCTCGGAGTCATTGCTCAATTCTATTCATAACCTAAGGAAAATGAAGGCGGTCTTTCAAATCAATGGGAAAATACAAAAGAACTCGAATTTGACTCCACCCAAGGGTGGATAAGAGAAATATGCATAATTCAGAGATTAGATTTGGCAATCTTATTGTAATGGGAGTGTTAGAATCCCATCTCTCTTGATGAATGGTATTGCATCCTTTTTAGTCACCTCGGATAAAAACAAAAGTCATGGAGTTTATCATTAATGACAATGGAGGAAAAATGTTAAAAAATCAAATTTTATGTTGGTAGATCTTTGGTGCTAGAGATGATCATAGAGTTCACATCATATCCCAAAAGGTCCTACATTTTAGGAGTGTTGTAATCCCAAATTCCATTGACCTATCAATGAATAGATCCACCATTGGTAGAATGGTCTAATTCATATGAAGAGAGATAGAGGAGACATAGATTTCGTCGAGCAAGATATGGATTTTTGAGAACATTATGCAAATACTAACAATTATGAACCTACTAACAATAATTATCTATATAGAAGAAAAAAGTATTAGTTTCTTATAGTTGAGCAGCCTACCAATGTTCAAAGAAGGTGGTGTCAGAGGAAGAATCCTATGATAACAAATATTGCATAATGAAAAGGGGGAGATAGTTGATCTTCTAGTTATATAAGGGTCAAAAGGGGCCATGAATATGGATGATATGTGGGGGGTATTTATAGGTGGATATTAGGTTTTGAGGTTCTTAAGCGAATCTTCTCAAAGAGGTGTTGGATCATCGCACAAATCAAGGTAATATTTCATGTATCACATGGCGGATGGCTCAGAACTGCCTGATGTCCTATTATTTGAAAATTGGTTTCTCAATTTCCTAGTAATTTCAACAATGTTCTGGAGAAAATCAAAGAAAATAGCAGAGAAACATAGTATGAGATTATCATGAAAAACAATTGAATATCCACAGGAAAAAAGGAATATTTTTATTCTGGATAATTCAAGTGTGAAATTTATGACTAGAGCTTATAAAAAACCAAATTGAGGACAAATTACACTTTTACTTTGAAAAGAAGGTTTCTTCATAGATTGTGCCAAGTTGGATAAAAGTGGGTGAAGATGGTGGACTAAATATATGAAAAAATATGAAAAATGTGGAAAAATGATAAATGTTGGAAATGGATGGAATATGAATTGGAATCCATCATTATCCAGATAAGTTTACGTAAATTATGAATTCAATTGAGTGAGAAAAAATAGGGTGTCAATAATATCATATACATATTATATTCACAATAAATAAACACAATCCACAAACATATACTATTGGTTTTTTCCATGAAGAAGTAATCCCTTACATCCACAAAGGATCATTGTCCACCTAAGGTCCTTTGAATTATATGAATCATAAACATGTGAACTCCCACTTGAACTTGCATCTCTGTTACATCACAATCAATGGATGCATGGACACTCCTTGGTATTCATGCTTACCTCATTACATCAAGTCCTCACAAACTTATTCTATTCTTATCTAATATTAGAAGATATGTAGAAATTTTGATTTACACTTGAGGAGATTAAGAGGGATATAAACCATTAAATATGGAACAAAAGAGATGAGAGATCAACATGTAAGTTGAGTATTGGTCAAAAAACATCCAAACATATCATTTACAACATGCATATAAAAGGGTTTCTTGGCCATGACAATGCAAACATCCACCCAAAAAAATATATTTTGAAAGGAGAGCCATATGATTTATAGATATATTGTCATATACCCTATTATTACTCTAAGCCCACACTCATAATGGGTATATAGCCAAAGGCGAGTGTACTTGGGTTCCCGTCCCAAGAATGGCACATAGTTTCACTCAGCCAATATATATGTAAAACACGGTAAGAAAACTATAGAGATAATAAGCTAGTAAACATAGAGAAAGGAGATACGTACTGATTTCTATATCAAGAATACCCATTCATGTTTTATTTCAGATGTTAGATTCTTGAGTGCAGTGGATTTTCATTTGTAAACTAAAAATTAATACAAAAATAAATTAATGCTAAAGCATTAAGTACACTATGAAAGGCCATGTAAACACAATTAAAGATTATATAAAATTTTCTTACCCAGAAATAGTATAGTATTTAAGAAGAAGAACTAAAGCTAGAAAGGATCATTATCAATGCTAAAACATTCATACAAGGAACATTTTAGGTTACATTTTCCATTATATCATCATCAATCCTTTGATCACTTCCAAATCAAGGACCCGTGAGGGAATTTGAGGTTCAAAGCCTATATGTGCCTAGTTTCTACATGAGGGAGCTCAAGACTGAAGTCAATGACCTAACCCTATTTCAATCATGCCTTGTGCCCTTACCCTGATAATTTAGGCGAGTACACATGGGTTATATAATGAATTTCTATATATTATGTTCAAGGTTCATCAACACAGTATAATCAAACATGAAAGTAGTATTAATAGGAACAATAGCTTAACCAAGTAAGTATCCAAGTATTCATACAAGGATACTTATAGAAAAGCCATTATAAGAATAGGGTCAAGAAATTAAGCGTACCTTATGAGTAATGAGCAAGTCATAATTCTTGAATAACATTCTAGACAAGGCCCAACTCAAATGAGAACCTAAGATTTAAAAAGACATAATTGTGGGTCTTATATTAGTAGTATGTTGATAATCTAGATATCATATGAGTCATTTGGATGTTCCCTTAGATCTAGGTTTCAGTTAGATAAAACATAGTTTCCAAATTAACATGCTTGTTTTAATTTAACATATCACAAGTATCAAAATTAAGCCTAAGTTACATGTGACCTATCCACATTATGTGTAATAATAGATTGATATAAAGTTTGAATTGGTATTTGAGTAAGCATGAGAGTTAGGTTATCATCAATATCTAATCATGCAATCTTACAATTAGTCATATTAGATCAATTTCATATAACATAGTCCCATTTCCAAGTCATATGATCATAAAAGAGCATAGGATAGATCAAGTAGGTATTTAGGTGCTATAAGTACGATAAATATACTTATATGAACTAGATAGAGCATGCTAGTTTTTGCATAAAAGCTACATTTCATCATACAAAAAGAAACCATGTCAACTAGATCATTTTAATGCATAAAATTGGTACTTGAGGTCTCGTGAGTTGAACATGGACTACTTAGCATGAGATCATAGTAAACTAAGGCACATAGCTTCAAAAATATTACAGATTTGAGGTCAGAAATAGATTTCTAATCAGTATTGATCATATTTAAACAAGATTCAGGATGTAGTTACTAAAAGTCCTTAAATGTCACACTATGTAGCATATGGCACAACATGAAGCCACTAGTAAATCTAATCATGATCAAAGTATATCCCATCTTAAAATGGTACTAAAGTTTACTGATGTATATGTTGGATGATCATTTGATGATTAGATATGTCGAAGTATAAAGCATAAGTAAAGAACATCATGCATAAGAAAAAAAAGGTGACTTGTAGGTCAAAAGAGTAAAAGTGCTCATTAAATGTGATCTATTCTGTTATTCAAGGGAACAGATGGACAAAAGTTACCATTTGAAGTTTAAGAGTGATATATGTAGCAACAATAATATTTTGGAGAGAGATACACAATTAAACACTCAATAAGTACACAAAACTCATGCGTATTCGAATATCACAATAAGGGAAAAAAGATTTACTTCCAAATTTAGTTCCAATGTAAAGATCTTGTCAAGAGGATAAAACTCATTTATTATATATCATGTATGGTCAAAAGATGCATAAGTTAAATTTTTAGAAAATTTAAGTGAAACCTATAGGGATCATTCAAATGGGAGTTACTAATACTTGAGGAGGGAGGCTAGCCATTAATCTGACATACCACGGCACATGTCTATGAGCCCAAGAGAATCTAGCATCCTATCCTTGTCAGGCCCAGCCTCTGTGATGGGCATGACACTTACTCCTAGCCTACTAGGTGTCCTAGTCCTCCCTCATATGGAGTCCCTCTAGTAGCAACTAATGCATGCCTTTTGGCCATAGTGGCTGTAACATCCCAATTTTCTAAAACATATAATTCACTGAGCGGAAGCATCATCTCATTGGGAATGTCACAAAATGATAATCATTGCATAAAAATAAAGTTTAAGTAAACCAACACAGGGTACATTACGTAGTTTCTCATATCTCAACTTATAACGTAAAACTCACACACTAAGCTAAAACACGTGTCACATAAGCATAAAGGAAAAATATAAACTATTGATAGCTGACACCCCACCAGGTCAGGTCTCAGATGTTCTAGAGCTCCTTCTTCAACTGGTCCTCAGCTAGCTTTGTCCTTGACGTTGCTCCTTTCTTGTGGGCATCGCGCCCCCAGCCATGCATAAAACAATTTGTAAGTGGAATTGAACATATTATAAAAGAGAAATAACATATACTTTGATATGAAAATATTTAACATCGTGAAAGTAAACTTTGCATTTTATCATTGTCTTTTATCTCACTTATATAAGAATCCTCAATTGTTGCACCGAAGTGCCTCTTGAATTGCTCAAAAATGCTTTGTATGCTAGGAAAGCCCATGATTTGCACCGAGGTGCTCTTTATGCTAGGAAAGCCCATAATTTGTAATGAAGTACACTGTATTATAGGAAAGCCCATTACAAGGATCTTATATAAGGTTCATTAATTATTTTTACTCTTTACTCTTGGATACTCTTTAATCTTACTCTTAAACACGAATATAACATGATATGATGATTCTTGAACATAAATAGTAAAAATGATTTCATTTAGTCATTGACTTTTAACTTTGATCAATAGAGTCATAGCAATAATAAAAACACTTAATAACATGAACATTGTCCATAATAACCTATAAACATACAATAAGTATGTTCAAAGTGCATGGACCACTTACAGAGATTGGAGCAACTCCTAATGTTCTCTTGATGTTTAGGGAACCCTAATTACCCTGTATAATTGATTAACATGTATTAATAATCATTATCCAAGCGAATTTTAGGGTTTCATGTCTCTTGAGTAAATTAGGGAAATTAGGAGTAAAATATGGAATCAAAACCACCATAATATTTTTCCTTATTTGAAAACCTTTACAACGAATATTTTTTTATAATTTTCTAATCACGTATGAATTAGTTATGTAATTTACAAAGACTGGCCAAACATAAAACTTCTCAAATACATATGTAAATTATTATCCAAGAGATGGGGCCCTTGCCAAACTGGCCCAATAAGAGCCCGCCAACTGGCCATCGCCTCCCCAAGGCATACTCGTGGTCAACAGGCGGTCAGCGAGGGAAAAGCCAATTATGCCCATGAGGATGCAAAACTGGGAGCCAATCCAAAAGGGGTAAAAGGGGGAATCCATCACCCCGCTTCTTCTCTTTTTGTTTCAGCAAAGAACATAAGCGATAAACACCACTAGTTTGAGACGAAAGACTCAAGTCCTAATCATACCAATGGAAAATCAGGTACTAGGCACCTTCCCCATCCCTGGACGAACCTGGCAAGCCCCACAGTGGGCATTGCGGTGGCCAAGAGCCCAAGATGGCTCATTCACCATGGAAGAACAAGGAGGAGACCATGGGTTACTGTAGGTTTAGGGATAACTTGTACAACAAATGAAACTGGCGATGGAAACTAGTTCGGCATAGCTTGGCGAAGGTGAAGGAGGTGAGAAATAGGAGAAGTAGGGCCAAAAAAGTGCATCGGCCGATAAACTAAAAACAACAACCACATGTCCAAAAAGAGCAGTTGGACATTTAAAAATATCCGTGACCAAAGTCCTATTAGGCTATGATTAGATTATTTAGGAAAATATTAATGTATTTATGTAATTTATTATCAATTAAAATTAAAGCATCAAAGGAAGTTCAAACCCAACCAAAATTGTACAGTTCACTAATTTGAGAACAAGGATTCCGAAAATAAGGTTATTTTTCAGTTTTAAAATTCTCTATTATATGTTATCTCCTTTCCAAGTTAAATCTTATTTTAATTATACAAACCCATGTATAAACATTTAGAGATTGATATTTTGGATAAAGCTAGATATTACTGTTTCAAGTTCACATAAAAATTGTTAGGTCAAATTATGATTATCAAAAGGGTCAGTTTCACTTTTAAACCCCTATATACTACTAATGTGCTAATTAGGGTTACTTTTGATGAAATCTTATTTCATTAAATTTGATAATGAAAGATTATTGATAAATATGATTTATTCATTATTATTGGGTCTCTAAGTTGCCATGTATTTTAAATGAAGCATTAAGATTTTGAAATTTGACATTTTTCATTAGTTATTAAAAGTTAGGGTGTTACAACTCTACCCACCTTAAATGAATTTTGTCCTTTAAATTCTACTAGTCTACCCACCTTAGGGTATTCCTTATCCTTAACATGAACATTCTAACACCTTATGACTTCCATGAGATCTTACACACATACTCACATCTAGGGTAAGATGAAAACAACTATAGTCTATCAAAGGGATTTCAAAACTAAATCATACCTTGTTCATTCTCATCATCTCCATCATCATCCACCATGGTGAAGATCCTGGCTTGTCTTTTCTCCTTAGGCTTAGGGTTGACTTGGGGATTCTTCTTATGTAGGAGCTTGGGGTAGTTGGATCTGATATGGTCAGCCCCACCACAGTAGTAACAAATTCCTATTCCATATCTGCATTCTCCTATATGATACCTATTACATTTGGTGCATTGAGTCTTTTCATGAGGGTTTGGTGCAGGTTTGTCCTCTATTTTTCTCTTCTTGTCATTGTGGCTCTTCTACTCTTTCTTGCTTCCTGACGGTGCTCCATTCTTCCAATATCGTCCATGATGGTCCTCAAATTCTAGAGAAGACTCGAGTACCTCCTACACTGTCTTGATGACACGTCCATTCAAAGCATAGCCCAAATCAGGTTTTAGACCACACATGAACTTCTTTTCCGGATGTGTCTCATCCAAACCATAACCGTACTTCTGCAACATACAAAACATCATCGCATATTGACTAACAGTTGAGTCATACTACGTCAGATGATTGAACTCCATCTCCTTCTTCTCGATCATGGCTTCAGAGATGCAATGGTTCTGAAAGGCAGTGGTGAACTCCTCCCAGGTGAAAGGCTCAACATTGGGTCCTCGAGCATTGGTGAAGTTCTCCCACCAAGTACGGGATGCACTCTTCAACATGTGTGTCCCAAAATGAACTTCAGAAGGATCGGTACATCCCAAGTCACAAAAATAATGCTCGATGTTGAGAAGCCACTCTTCAGCACGACCAACTACATCAGTCTCAGCTTCTCCAGAAAAGGTTTATGGCTTGATCTTCAGGAAGTCTACTAAGGTCAACTCCTGGTTCCTTAGTTGATGTGTCCTTCCTTGTTGTCCCATGATAGCATCAGTCAGAGCCTTGATAAGAACTTCTAGAGGTGCATTAGGGTTACCATTAGGGTTAGCCCCTTTAGAAGCACAATGGTCACTCGCTCCATTGGAAGAGCTTCCCTCTCCATCTATGTTCTCCTTGCCCATATCAGATTTCTTCTTGGGAGCCATCGACAAAAGGGAACATAAACTACATGATATTTTGAGAAAGGACTGGTGGCCAACTATATTTTTAATTAGCTCTAATACCATATTGTAACATCCCAATTTTCTAAAACATATAATTCACTGAGCAGAAGCATTATCTCATTGGCAATGTCACAAAATGATAATCATTGCATAAAAATAAAGTTTAATTAAACCAACACAGGATACATTACATAGTTTCTCATATCTCAAATTATAACATAAAACTCACACACTAAGCTAAAACACATGTCACATAAGCGTAAAGGAAAAATCTAAACTATTGATAGTTGGCACCCCACTAGGTCTGGTCTCAGATATTCTAGAGCTCCTTCTTCAACTGGTCCTTAGCTAGCTTTGTCATTGACATTGCTCCTTTCCTGTGGGCATCGCGCTCCCAACCATGCATAAAACAATTTGTAAGTGGAATTGAACATATTATAAAAGAGAAATAACATATACTTTGAGATGAAAATATTCAACATCATGAAAGTAAACTTTGCATTTTATCATTGTCTTTTATCTGACTTATATAAGAATCCTCAATTGTTGCACCAAAGTGCCTCTTCTCTTTGCACTGAAGTGCCTCTTGAATTGCACAAAAGTGCTCTATATGCTAGGAAATCTCATGATTTGCAACGAGGTGCTCTTTATGCTAGGAAAGCCCATAATTTGTACTGAAGTACACTGTATTATAGGAAAGCCCATTACAAGGATCTTATATAAGGTTCATTAATTATCTTTACTATTTACACTTGGATACTCTTTAATCTTTCTCTTAAACATGAATATAACATGATATGATAATTATTGAACATAAATAGTAAAAAGGATTTCATTTAGTCATTGACTTTTAACTTTGATCAATAGAGTCATAACATGAATAATAAAAACACTTAATAACATGAACATTGTACATAATAACCTATAAACATCCAATAAGTATGTTCAAAGTGCATGGACCACTTACAGAGATTGGAGCAACTCCTAATGTTCTCTTGATGTTCAGGGAACCCTAATTACCCTGTATAATTGATTAACATGTATTAAATATCATTATTCAAGCTAATTTTAGGGTTTCATGGCTCTTGAGTAAATCAGGGAAATTAGGATTAAAAGCTGGACTCGAAACCACATAATATTGTTCCTTATTTTAAAACCTTTCCAATGAATATTTTTGCATAATTTTCTGATCAAGTACGAATTAGTTATGTAATTTACAAAGACTGGACAAACACAAAACTTCTAAAATACACATGTAAATTATTATCCAAGAGATGGGGCCCTTGCCAAACTGGCCCAATAAGAGCCCGCCAACTGGCTATCGTCTCCCCAAGGCATACTCGTGGTCAACTGGTGGTCAATGAGAAAAAAGTTGATTATGCCCATGAGGACACAAAACTGGGAGCCGATCCAACAGGGGTAAAAGGGGAAATCCATCACCCCACTTCTCTTTTCATTTCAATGTAGAACACAAGAGATAAACACCACTAGTTTGAGAAGAAAAACTCAAGTCCTGATCATACCGATGGAAAATCGGGTGCTAGGCACCTTACCTGGTAAAACCTGGCAAGCCCCACAGCTGGCATTGCGGTGGCCAAGAGCCCAAGATGTCTTGTCCGCCATGGAAGAACAAGGAGGAGACCATGGGTTCCTGTATGTTCGGGGATAACTTGTACAAGAAAAGGAAACCGGTGATGGAAACTAGTTCGACACATCCTGGCAAAGGTGAAGGAGGCAACAAATAGGAGAAGTAGGGCTGAAAATGAGCGGCGTCCGGTAAACTCAAAACAACAACCATAGGTCTAAAAAGAGCAGCAAGACATTTAAAAAGATATGTGACCAAAGTCCCATTAGGCTAGGATTAGATTATTTAGGAAAATATTAATGTATTTAAGTAATTTCTTATCAATTCAAATTGAAGCAATAAAGGAAGTTCAAACCCAACCAAAATTGTATAGTTCACTAATTTGAGAACAAGGATTCCGAAAATAAGGTTATTTTTCAGTTTTAAAATTCTCTATTGTATGTTATCTCCTTTCCAAGTTAAATCTTATTTTAATTATCCAAACCCATGTATACATATTTAGAGATTGATATTTTGGATAAACCTAGATATTATTGTTTCAAGTTCACATAAAAATTGTTAGGTCAAATTATGATTATCAAAAGGGTCAATTTCACTTTTAAACCACTATATACTACTAATGTGCTAATTAGGGTTACTTTTGATGAAATCTTGTTTCATTTAATGTGATCATGAAAGATTATTGATAAATATGATTTATTCATTATTATTGGGTCTCTAAGTTG
Source organism: Alisma plantago-aquatica (assembly GCA_963693085.1). NCBI lineage: Eukaryota > Viridiplantae > Streptophyta > Magnoliopsida > Alismatales > Alismataceae > Alisma > Alisma plantago-aquatica. Next base: position 695,626,860 of record OY856410.1, on the reverse strand, counting down.
CCATGTATTTTAAATTAAGCATTAAAATTTTGAAATTTGACATTTTTCATTAGTGATGAAAAGTTAGGGTGTTACAATTCTACCCACCTTAAATGAATTTCATCCTCGAAATTCTACTAGTATACCCACCTTAGGGTTTTCCTTATCCTTAACATGAACATTCTATCACCTTATAACTGCCATGAGATCTTACACACATACTCACATCTAGGGTAAGATGAAAACAACTATAGTCTATCAAAGGGATTTCAAAACTAAATCATACCCTGTTCATTCTCATCATCTCCATCATCATCCACCATGTTGAAGATCCTAGCTTGTCTTTTCTCCTTAGGCTCAGGGTTGACTTGGGGATCCTTCTTTCTATAGGAGCTTGGGGCAGTTGGATCTGATATGGTCAGCCCCACCACAGTAGTAACAAACTCCTATTCCATATCTGCATTCTCCTATATGATACCTATTACATTTGGTGCACTGAGTCTTTTCATGAGGGTTTGGAGCAAGTTTATCCTCTATTTTTCTCTTCTTGTCATAGTGGCTCTTATGCTCTTTCTTGCTTCCTGAGGGTGCTCCATTCTTCCAGTATCATCCAGGATGGTTCTCCAACTCTAGAGAAGACTCGAGTGCCTCCTGCACTGTCCTAATGCCACATCCAGTCAAAGCATAGCCCAAATCAGGTTTTAGACAATGTATGAACTTCTTTGCCAGACGTGTCTCATCCAAACCATAACCATACTTTTGCAGCATATGAAAATTCATCGCATATTGACTAATAGTTGAGTCATACTGCCTCAGATGCTTGAACTCCATCTCCTTCTTCTCGATCATGTCTTCAAAGATGTAATGGTTCTGGAAGGCAGTGGTGAACTCCTCCCAGGTCAAAGGCTCAACATTGGGTCCTCGAGCATTGATGAAGTTCTCCCACCAAGTGCGGGCTGCACTCTTCAACATGTGTATCCCAAAGCGAACTTTTGAAGGCTCAGGACATCCCAAGTCACACAAACAATGCTCGATGTTGAGAAGCAACTCTTCAGCATGACCAACTGCATCAGTCTCAGCTTCTCTAGAAAATGTTTTTGGCTTGATCTTTAGGAAGTCTAGTAAGGTCAACTCCTGGTTCCTTGGTTGATGTGGCCTTCCTTGTTGTCCCGTGGTAGCATCATTCAGAGCCTTGATAAGCACTTCTAGAGGTTCATTTGGGTTACTATTAGGGTTTGGCCCTTTAGAAGCACTATGGTCACTCTCTCCATTCAAAGAGCTTCCCTCTCCATCTATGTGCTCCTTGCCCTTATCAGATTTCTTCTTGGTAGCCATCTACAAAAGGGAATATAAACTACATGAGATTTTGAGAAAGGCCTGGTGGCCATATTTTTAGCTCTGATACCATATTGTAACATCCCAATTTTCTAAAACATATAATTCACTGAGCGGAAGCATCATCTCATTGGGAATGTCACAAAACAATAATCATTGCATAAAAATAAAGTTTAAGTAAACCAACATAGGGTACATTACATAGTTTCTCATATCTCAAATTATAACATAAAACTCACACACTAATGTAAAACACTTGTCACATAAGCATAAAGGAAAAATCTCAACTATTGATAGTTGGCACCCCACCAGGTCTAGTTTCAGATGTTCTAGAGATCCTTCTTCAACTGGTCCTCAGCTAGCTTTGTCCTTGACGTTTCTCCTTTCCTACGGGCATCACACCCCCAGCCATGCATAAAACAATTTGTAAGTGGAATTGAACATATTATAAAAGAGAAATAACTTATACTTTGAGATGAAAATATTCAACATCATGAAAGTAAACGTTGCATTTTATCATTGTCTTTTATCTGACTTATATAAGAATCCTCAATTGTTGCACCAAAGTGCCTCTTCTCTTTGCATTGAAGTGCCTCTAGAATTGCACAAAAGTGCTTTGTATGATAGGAAAGCCCATGATTTACATTGAGGTGCTCTTTATGCTAGGAAAGCCCATGATGAGGATCTTATATAAATTTCATTAATTATCTTTACTCTTTACTCTTGGATACTCTTTAATCTTACTCTTAAACATGAATATAACTTGATATGATGATTCTTGAACATAAATAGTACAAAGGATTTCATTTAGTCATTGGCTATTAAGTTTGATCAATAGAGTCATAACATGAATAATAAAAACACTTAATAACATGAACATTGTACATAATAACCTATAAACATCCAATAAGTATGTTCAAAGTGCATGGACCACTTACAGAGATTGGAACAGCTCCTAATGTTATCTTGATGTTTAGGGAACCCTAATTACCCTATATAATTGATTAACATGTATTAATAATCATTATTCAAGATAATTTTAGGGTTTAATGGCTCTTGAGTAAATAAGGGAAATTAGGATTAAAATCTAGACTCAAAACCACCATAATATTGTTCCTTATTTGAAAACCTTTCCAATGAATATTTTTACATAATTTTTTGATCACGTATGAATTGGTTATGTAATTTACAAGGACTGGCCAAACACAAAGCTTCTCAAATACACATGTAAATTATTATCCAAGAGATGGGGCCCTTGCCAAATTGGCCCAATAACAGCCCGCCAACTGGCCATTGTCTCCCCAAGGCATACTCGTGGTCAATAGGTGGTCAATGAGGAAAAATCCAATTATGCCCATGAGGATGCAAAACTGGGAGCCAATCCAACAAGAGTAAAAGAGGGAATCCATCACCCCGCTTCTTCTCTTTTCATTTTAGCATAGAACACAGGAGATAAACCCCACTAGTTTGAGAAGAAAAACTCAAGTCCTGATCATACCGATGGAAAATCGGGTTCTAGGCCCCTTCCCTATCCCTGGCCAATCTTGGAAAGCCCCACAACGGGCATTGTGGTGGCCAAGAGCCCAAGATGTCTCATCCTCCATGGAAGAACAAGGAGGAGACCATGGGTTCCTGTAGGTTCGGGGATAACTTGTACAAGCAAAGGAAATCGGCGATGGAAACCAGTTCGGCACAGCCTGGTGAAGGTGAAGGAGGCGAGAAACAGGAGAAGTAGGGCCAAAAAAGAGCGGAGGCCGATAAACTCAAAACAACAACCATAGGTCCAAAAAGAGCAGCATGACATTTAAAAAGATCCGTGATCAAAGTCCTGTTGGGCTAGGATTAGATTATTTAGGAAAATATTAATGTATTTAAGTAATTTCTTATCAAATCAAATTGAAGCATCAAAGGAAGTTCAAACCATGTATTCCAATAATAAGGTTATTCCAAAAATAAGGTTATTTTTCACTTTTAAAATTCTCTATTGTACATGTTATCTCCTTTCCAAGTTAAATCTTATTTTAATCATCCAAACCCATGTATAAATATTTAGAGATTGATATTTTGGATAAAGCTAGATATTACTGTTTCAAGTTCACATAAAAATTGTTAGGTCAAATTATGATTATCAAAAGGGTCAATTTCACTTTTAAACCCCTATATACTACTAATGTGCTAATTATGGTTACTTTTGATGAAATCATGTTTCATTTAACGTGATGATGAAAGATTATTGACAAACATGATTTATTCATTATTATTTGGTCTCTAAGTTGCCATGTATTTTAAATGAAGCATTAAGATTTTGAAATTTTACATTTTTCATTAGTTATGAAAGTTAGGGTGTTATAGTGGCACTACGTGACATGCTTCAACGAGCTCTGTAAGGGTGAGCATCCCAGTCTCCGTGGGGTCTTTAAGAGTCTCTCCATCTCACCCAATGCCAGTTGCTCAAAGGCTATGAAAAGATGGCTGGAAGGGTAGCAATTTTGAGAGAGAGTATGGAGGCCACAATTGGTGCTTTTAGGGTTTAGAAGAAGAAGATGAAGTAGAAAGGGTGCTAGGGTTTAAGATAGGTGAAGAAAAGAGTGGGAAAGAGTAGAGGAAGGTATTTTATATGTATAAGGATGATGAATTTGTGTCAAAGGTGTGGGAAACGGGGTAGTAGGTAGAGCTTGGTGCCATGGTCACTGACCATGGTACGTAACTAGGAGATGATGCCTTAGACATCTGGTTAAAGTTGAATCTGTGGCAAGGGTATTTAGTGGATGGGATGTGAGATCAAAGGAATTGTGCCATGTGGTTGGTCGATTTAGATGGAGTAGGATCACCAAGGGAAATGATGGACAATTGGGAAGGCATCCCAAATGGGCCAAACCATGGATAAATTTCTATTTGAAAGAAATAGAAGAAAGATAGAAATGAGGAAAAGCCAAACGAGTATATCTCTCTCATCCTAGCTCAAAATTTATCACAATTTGGTCTATTAGAATTGTTAGAGTGTCCTCTATCCAATGAGAACAATGTTAGGAAGAGAGAGACACATAGATGAGATCAAAAGGGAAAGAGAGAGGATGATGTAAAATATAGTTTCAACCTTGATTTCATGTCAAATTGAGTGTCACCACTCATAATGTGAACACAAGTTAATCTAAAAAGCAATGAAATTGAAGTCTAGTGTCAGAAATTTGTGTGAAGACGAAGTGCATTGTACATGAATGAGGAGAGAGAAAAGACCATGTTATCACATGCTCCCCACATTAAAAGGAATTTTGTCCCCAAGATTAACACACTCCCTCAATAAACAATGAGACTCATATTCCATATAAGAATCAACTTGATATTTCTTCAACATCAACACTATTTAAAATCAAGAAATTGAGCATTAGCGTCAAAGCATAGTCGCATAGATCATCAAAATGAGTCACAAATCTAGATGGATTGTCCTATAGATCACAACCTTGGAGAGATCACATTGTAGGTCAAACAAATGGAGATCTTGAATCAATAGTAAAACATGACTTTCAATCCCAATATTTAGGGTTTTTGCTTCTTCATTGTCCTAGGTGGGGTTATGATTTCATGATGAGATTTTGGATTTAAATAATTTGAGATGAACATAATTTTTCAATCATGATTCCATGTTCAAATTCAATGCATGGTCCTACCTAGTCCATAAAGAGATAAACCCTAAGTCGTAAACTAAGAGTACTAACATAGTCTTTATTTAAAAAAAATAGATTTTAGATCAATGAAAGTCAGTAATCATATATCGAGGGTGATCACAAGATTCAAATAGGGTGGTCATGGGAGTTGAATCATTGCCAAGATTATTATTCATGAGTCAAGATTACATTATTCATACTGAGAGTTAAGTTTGAACATCAAGTCATAGTTCCAACCATTTCAATGCTAGGACTTGGATGCCTAATTAGACCTTAGGGATGATCATTTGTCCATATAAAAAAATTGAGCAACATATCAAACAAAATTTTGGGATATTCATCATCAATTTTATTATCATGGTATATTTCTTGGAGAATGATTTGGACCTAAGTATTTCTCAGAATTATCAATTTGGGTTTGCATCAACTTTACACATTAGTACATCAGTTTCAAGAGTACTTTCATACATCAAAAGGTTTTCAACTTAAAATTAGACCATTGCATTATCATCTTAATCTAGTTCTATGATTTCCAATGAATTTTAGTTTTCCGTTCATAAGCTACCCGAGATTAATAATGAGAAACAAATCACATGAGGAGTTTAGAAGACTAACTAATCACACACAACTTGGGTGGCTTGGGTAGTCATTGTATAAGAAGAGAGATGCTGGAAGACTCTCTAATTTTTAGGGGAGTAAACCTAATGCAATATTGGATTAACTTTGGGTGGGTAAGTGTGTAGAGGAACCTCACCCACCACACTAGTCAGATAGGAGGTGATTACTAGATGTAAACTCCATGCTTAGCACCATACCTATTACCTTAGTTTCACCATTATGAATTTAAGTTTTCTCTAGGTTGATATGAGGTGTTATTGCCTTAAACATATATAGATGAGTGGGTGTATGGCTCTTATACCATTTGTCATAAAATCACTTATCACCCTAAGTCTGCACTCCTAATTGTCAAATAGCCATAGGTGAGTGGACTTGGGAATCCGTCCCTAGCATGGCACATGATTTCCCACAAGCAATATATATGAAAAATGCAATAGAAAAACTATAGAGATAAAGATACTAAACATGGATAAAGAAGATATTTACCCAGTTCTATATCAAGAATACCCATTGTTGTTTCATCCCAAAGGTTAAATTCTTGAGGGAAAGGGATCTACATTTGGCAACTCAAAGTTTGATAATCAAAATTTATTAATGCTTAAGCATTATGTACGCTATGAAAGAGCATACAACATAGTTTAATACTATAAAAAGTTTCTTGGGTAGAAACATTATAATAAGAAAGAAAAAGAAACAAGGAAAGAAATCTTAACGACATTGTTTTACACAAGGCACATTTTACATTTTCTATTATATCATCATTAGGCCTTTGACCATAGTTAAAGGAAGGATCTGTGAGGCACATTTGCAACTCAAAGCTTATATATGACCTATTTCAACCTGAGGGACCTCAAGACCAAAGTCAATGAGCTAACCCTATTTCAATCATGCCTTGTGCCCTTAACTATAGAATTCAAGCAATTACACAAGGTTATCTAATGAATTTCTCCATATTGTGTTCAAGGTTTATCAACATAGTATAATCAAACATGAAAGTAGTATTCATAGGAATAATAGCTCAACCATGTAAGTAAGTAGCTAAGCATTCATATAAGCATACATACAAACAATCCAATGTAATAGAAGGGTCAAGATATTAAGCATACATTATGAGTAATGAGCAATCTTTGATTTTTCAGTAAGATTCTAGAGAATCCCCAACTCAAAGGAGGATCTAAGATGTAAAAATACATAATAGTGGGTCTTATATTACTATATTTTTAATAATCTAAACATCATATGAGTCACTTGGATGTTCTCCAAGATATAGGTTACAATAATATCTAACATATTTTCTAAAGTTCCAAACATGCATGTGTTGATTCAACATAGCACAAGTATCAACATTAGGCCCAAGGTGTATGTGAACCATACACAATATGCATAATACTAGATACATATAAAGTCTGATTTGATAATTGACAAAGCATGAGACTTAGTTTATCAATAAGTGGTAATCATGTAAGATAACTACTAGTCATATGAGATCACATTCATGCTAAATAGTCCCATTTCCAAGTCATAAGACCATAAAAGAGAATAGGATATATCAAGTTGGTATTTAGTGCTACAAGTAGTCTACTGATTTGGACTAGAAAGATCAAGAGATTTTCACAAAAATCACATTTCATCATACGTAAACAAATTAGGTCAACTACATCATTTTAATGCACAAAATAGGTACTTGAGGTCTCATGAGTCAAACATGGAATACTTAGCATTATATCATAGTAAAACAAGTCACATATCATCAAAATGATTACTAATTTGAGGTCATGAATAGATTTCTAATCATAATTGATCAATACTTACACAAGATTCAAGATATAGTTACTAAAAGTCAACAAAAGTCACACTATTTAATATATGGCACATCATGAATCCATTAATAAAGCTAAGCATGATCAAAGTATATTCCATGGTTCAAAGAGGTACTTGTGACAAAGTGGATTTTAGCATAATGATAAAGTAATTACTCTTTTGCCCTCTTTATGTTCACTCATGGCCCCAATTTTTTTCTTAGCTACATAATCAATTTTGAGATTCAAATACAAAATATGGTGGTCAATGTAGTTTTTATACACATTATCACACCTCACATTAGAATCAAGCATCACTTTGTCCAAAGAAGCGAATTGATCCCTGACACTTCATCTTTTTGTTTTCGAACTTTTTCTAAAGGCTCTCCACTGTGAGTCTGTGATCCAAATTTGAGAACAATTGGACATTCCTACAATTTACTATGATTTCTTGAAGATAATGTGTTGAAAACCCCTTTTTTCCCTTTTATTTATGCTTTTTTCTTAGCTTTTCCATGTCAATGATCCAGACAAAGAAATCAGGGGAGATTTTGGTCTCTTGGATCTGCCTCACACAGATTACAACCCGGATCGAGCATATGAGAGGTTGCCTCCTACCTCCCGCTGATTGTGGGGAGGAGACAAGCTGGCCTTAATGGCCGATCTCCCACCTACGACCACGATTCAAGTTTTGAAGCGGGCCAAATTGCTCCTCTCATGAATTCGATTTTATCTAACCCTATTTTGACCAAGTTTCGAGCATTGTTGTGCCGCCAAAAAACCCCCTCTTGTTGGCTCCTCCATGTCCGGCGTCCATGGCTAAGGGTAAATCCTTGTTCATCCCTAAAACCTACCTCGAGTACTATAAAAGGGCCCCTTAGGTTTGCCATCATCTCACCATACTCGGAGCCACACCCTTGCTCACCCCATCAGCCCCGAACACCCTTATTTACTCCTCAATCTTCTTGCTACTGTGTGGCACCGTCGCAAAGCTGACTCTGGGCGTTCCCTTTCCTCGCCATCTCGCCCTAATCTCTGACCACCAACCAATCCGCGAAGCCACAACACAGTTGAATTGCTATCAAACATCCCACAGAGATGCCCCCTACTCCCTTTCCCCCATAGCTTCGGTGAGCTAGTCTGCCACATCTGTGTGCTTGCGTGCTGCTGGAAAGCAGAAAGATAGTCCCTGAACCGTCAGTCCAATGGGCCAAGTAGACTACAAAACGAACTGACTAAATAGAAGAGTGAACCATACAAATCAAAATTGAACCGGACCTCTGGGCAAGCAAACCCCATCTCCTTTGTGGCTCGATCATAGCCATCCAATCGACATCCAACGATCAACCTTTTTTTGCAAATTAAGGTATTTTGCTCATCTCTTACAAATAAGCATTTAAAATCCCTAATCTTGTTTAAATCATAATAATTACATCCTAGATCCAAATAATTTGTGTAAATAGTCAATCTTGATTAGAAAAATCAAGTGAATTGATTAAAAATAATTTTGAAACCTGATTCCAAACGATGCTTACTCATATCCCTATATTTGATCCCTTATTTATTTAGTTTATCAAATGGCAGAATAATGATGTTTAATCTTTTGAAACCCTAGATTTGGACTCTGATGATTATCTTGTAACCTAGATCTAATCTAGTTGAATCATATACTCTTGAAAATGAATCATTAGTGATCTACATCTATTTATTTTATTCAGTCTTGATTATAATGGATAACGAGTAATCTTGATATTGATCTTAATCTTGCAAAACCCTTGATATATTTTTGACCCATCAATCTAACATTGAAATTCCAATTATACTATGTATCATGATGATGAACTAGAAATTTGATGACGACTTGGATAATGACCATAAACTAGGGTTTACACATATGATCCTAGAAAACCTAAGTAGGTCATCCACACTTGAAATATTCCCGACACTTGAATAATGTTAGACATATTGATATAGTATGAATTATAAGTGGATGACCGCACCCTAGGATGACATAGGAAAGTTTAACCCTAATCTTGAATACTGAAACAAGATTTCCAAATATCTTGATCTTGACCCTTGATCCAAATATGGTGTTTTAGGATCTAACTCGAAGGGTCAACCTATTACTCGTGATCTATACTCAAAATCTTGGTGAAAGGTATGCTATTATATAACTCCTCCTTGATTATATTAAAGATAATTTTATGTATCTCTTGACTCTATACTTGGCTATTTACTTGGATGAGCTACTGTTCCCTATGATTAGTCTTATATTTTTCTATACTATATTTTGAAAAACATGAAAACATAAATTGCATGCCCATTATGACTGCCCCTATATTGATAATGATGATGATGTTGATAATGTTGATAATGTTAATATTGGGTGCAAGCAACCCCTCATTGAGAGGTGGGACATGTACATTGGCTTCCTATGTTCCTATGGTGAGAGGGAGCCTAGTGACCTTCCCCATCGTGTTGGGGTAATAGAGTCACACAAAATATATAAGCATGCTTCTCGAATTACAGCATAATGGGAACTCATAATAAAAATTGAATCGTTGAATAACAAACATTTTGTTGACTGATATTGGTTTTGGAAATCTTTTGTTATTCTTTTGAAATATAAGTATTGCAAAGTATACTTATTTTCTTATAAACCGTTTTACTTGAATTTGATGGCGTACCGTGCAATTGTATGATTGTGTCTCGATTTGCTTGATTTTAGGCAATACAAATGGAATACTGAATAAAATCGCTTCCGCACTATACATACTCTGATGACAAGCATATATTGGAAAAATATCCATATTGGGTTAGTTTGTTCTTTATTTATCTAGGTTTTGAGATATTTATTTCTTAATGTATATGCCAGTGTGATAGATCATATCGGGTCTCTCAGGGATAGGCGCTTCAATCCCTTTACCACTGTCTAGGCAGTAAGATTGGGATTGGGGTAAGAACGGTTCCATGATAGTTGGTATCTGAGCTTACACACTCACATATACTTTAAGTAAATGATTTCTGAAGTCTCTTACACCCAAGAAACCCTACAGTCCATAATGGTGAAAATTGAGGTGTCTAGACTCAGGTTCCTGACATAATTTCTCCTATATGTCTTCATGGTGGCTAAGATCCCCCACTCTACCTGGCCTTAATTGATCCAAAATTGGACCTAAAGGTTCTCTTTTGAAACCCTAGAGAGTCTTCCAGCATCGCATCTCTTCTTTAAGGACAATCCTAAGCCACCCATGTAGATGAAGATTGGGTAGTCTTCTCATCTCCTCATGTGGTCCTTTCTTGTGACCTTTACTACATGATGTCTCGATTATGGGTAGCTTGCGCATGGGAAAAATGAATATCACTAAATCTTGAAAGTTGATACCATGATCTGACCTGAATTAGAAAATTCGATTTTGATCAATTAATTTTGAAACCAAATACTCATGTATGATCCCTAATATCATGAACACTCAAATTAGCTAAAACTTGACTATATGCTTCCTATGTTGAGGTAAATCTTGATTTGGTGAAAAAGGATGACTTATACCTTATACCTAGTTGTTGATAAGGTCCCTATTTGATTAAGACCATGTTGCCCTATTGTTTACTAAACCTCAAACATAGTTAAGCAAACTCGTATCCTATTTTATACACATCTTGACTATGCTATCAAGTGACTAAGTCTAGGACTCACAAAACCATGATATAAGACTATGATGTAAAAAGAAATTTTCCTATTGACCATTGATGTCTTTTGCAATCTCAATTTTGATATGATGACCATGTGCCTAAGTCATGAACCCATTTCCAAATTATATCACTACCTTGATCATGAAAGGAAAGTAATACAAATATTGACATTATTGCCCTACTATTGTGATTTTGGATCTCTTTACCATATGGAATATGATTTAATCATTGATACTCTTCCAATTTTAAGCTCAATGGACAATGACTAATGTTAGTAATGTGCTAGATTAGGGTGGTAGTTGACTCGTGACTCCCCTAACCTAGCTCACATCCCTATTACGACTACCTCTAAGTTTTCATCCTATTGATTAATTAGAGTTTGGAAAGGTATTCCCTTCCACCCTATTTTGATTGGTTGACGTAAGCCTAATAGGTTAAACCCATGGTTGATACTTTATCTTGAATATTGATTTGATAATGATCTTGAGACATGACAATATTGACTATAGCTTGTGGTTGACTTCCTAGATATACTTAGATGTAGATCATTTATCAACCTTGGATAAATGATAATGAAATCTTGATATGTTGCTCGAATATTGCTTGAATATTGTTGATCAAAATTGAATATAGATGAGTGATCTCCCCCAAGGTCTAAATAGGAACCTAAACCCTAGCTTAAAAATGTTGGATCTATGACTTTTGATGCCTACAATCTTGACTCTTGATATTAATTATAGATTTTTTTATTCATGATTATCAATCTAAATAATGATAGAAATCCTATGTTCACATTTTTTGGATCATGAGATCACCCTAGATATATGACTAATGACTTCAAAATCCCAAATCTTGAAATTTTTGAAATGACGACTATATTGACTCTCTAGATTTATGACTTAGGGTTTAGCTCTCATTAGGACTAGGGTGGGACCTTCTCATTGATTTTGATCTCAAAATAATGATATTGAATATATGATGTTGACTCAAAATGTTGAAATATGAAATCTCAAATCATGGATGTATAACCCCACCTAGGCCAATGTAGAGTCAAAACTCTGAGATTTTAGGATTGAAAGTCACCTTGCATACTTGTAATCCATTTTATTGACCTAAAATATGATCTCTCCAAATTTGTGATCAATATGATGTTTTCCATTTTTGTGACTCATATGATGACTTTGAATAATTATGTATTGACCTTGTTACTAAATTGCTCGATGATGAAATGATGTTGGTAACAAGTTAGTTCTAATATGAAATAAGGAATTCCAATTATGATAGTTGAACTAGTTGAATTTTTAGGACATAATTGTGATTATATAATTGACGATGTTTAAATAATTGAGGATATGATCTCGATTTGGACAATTCTGATTTTGCAGATGTTTTAAATTTTGGGGACAAAATTCATTTTTAAGGAGGGAAGGATGTGACAAGGTGGATTTTAGCATAACGATAAAGTAATTACTCTTTTTCCCTCGTTATGTTCACTCATGGCCCCAATTTTTTTTCTTAGATACATAATTAATTTTGAGACTCAAATACAAAATATGGTGATCAATGTAGTTTTTATATAGATTATCACACCTCAAATTAGAGTCAATCATCACTTTGTCCAAAGAAGCAAATTAATCCCTAAAACTTCATATTGTTGTTCTTAAACTTTTTATAAAGGCTCTCCATGTATTTGTGAGGTTGTGATCCAAATTTGAGAACAATTGGACATTCCTACAATTTTCTATGATTTCTTAAAGATAATGTATTGAAAACCCCTTTTTCCCCATTTATTTATGTTTTTTCTTAGCTTTTCCATGTCAATGATCCAGACAAAGAAATCAGGGGCAATTTTGGTCCCTTAGATCCGCCTCACACGGATTACAACCCTGATCGAGCAGATGAGAGGTTGTCTCCTACCTCCAGCTGATTTTGGAGAGGAGACAAGCCGACCTTAATGGTCGATCTCCCGCCTACGACCATGATTCAAGTTTTGAAGCGGGCCATATTGCTCCTCTTGCAAATTTGATTTTATCTAACCCTATTTTGACCAGAGTTTGAGCATTGTTGCACCGCCAACAAACCCCCCTATTGCTTGCTCCTCCATGTCTGGCGGCCATGGCTAAGGACAAAGCCTCGTTCAGCCCTAAAGCCTACCCAGAGTACTATAAAAGGGCACCTTAGGTTCGCCATCATCTCACCATACTCAAAGACACACCCTTTCTCACCCCTCGGCCCTAAACACCCTTATTTTCTCCTCGATCTTCTTGCTACTCTGTGGCGCCTCCACAAAGCCCACTCTGGGCGTTCCCTTTCGTCGCCATCTCGCCCTAATATCTGACCACCAACCAATCCGTGAAGCCGCAATGAATTCGAACGACTATCAAATAGCCCATAGAGATTCCCCCTACTCCCTTTGCCCCATAGCTCTGGTGAGCTAGTCCGCCGCGTCTATGTGCTCGTGTGATGCTAGAAAGGGGAAAGATAGTCCCTGAACCGTCGGACCAAGGGTCCCAGTAGACCACAAAATGAACTGAATAAATAGAAGAGTGAACCAGACAAATCAGAATTGAATTGGACCTCTAGGCTAGAAAACTCCATTTCCTTTGTGGCTTGTGAAAACTACTAGAGGGGGGTGAATAGAGTTTTCAATAATTTTAAACAATTATTTAACTCAAACAACCAATCACAAAAATATTGGATAAGGGGACAAGGATTTAGAGTGGTTCCTACCTTAGCAAATACTAAGGCAGTCAGTGCACTACCCGGTTGCTTACCCAACCGGGATTTGGAAAGAATTTAATTTTATTACCTCGCAAGGACTTTACATAAAATTACAATTCTCTCCCTAAACCCTTCAAGCAGCCTTCACCTCGAAGTAATCGCACCAACCTTGAAGCAGCCTTCACCTAGAAGCAATTGCACCAACCTTGAAGCAACCTTCCTCCTGAAGTAGCTTCCCGTTGCAATAACCTTCTTGAAGTAGCTTCCCGTTGCGATAGCCTTCTTGAAGTAGCTTGAAGTCCACCTTCTCCTCCGAGAAGAACCTTCTCCAATCCGCAGCCTCCAACCCTAGGAGTAGCAAGGAGAATACAAAAGATACAAAGGAACAAGAAAGAAAACAGAAATTACAATACCACTTGTAGCTGAAGGCTTGATTTCCTATATCAAGCGTTTTGATCTCCTAACCAATGTATGTAGAAGTGTAAGTGTTGTGGATAGGAGATACTAGCCTATAGGACACGAAGTTGGAGCAATGGGAATGAATAGCCAATGTAGGAATTGCTCTATTGCTCAAAATAGATTGCCAATGAGTATTCAATCTCAAGTGTAGCACATGTGTAGCTTGGGTGTATTTCGGTGTCCTAAGGCATGTCCTATTTATAGGAATGACCTACAAGTGCTTAAGGACATTCTAGACACTTTCTAGGGGGTTCTTAGTGCTCAACTAGCCGTTATGTGTCCACTAATTGCATTTGCAACGGCTAATTAATTGACCCTGAAAAGTGCAGACAGAACTTTTCTCGATCGACAATTTGTCGACCGAGAGTCCTTCTCGGTCAAAGATTTGTCGACCGAGGGACCTCCTGGAGCAAGTGTTTACAACGTTCATTTCCAACTCCCAACCACTTTGTCTGCTGGGTCTAACGGCTACTAGGGTCTATTCTCGATCGAAGATTTTGTCGACCGAGAGTTTCTCGGTCGAAGATTTGTCGACCGATATTTTCTCGATCGACGATTTGTCGACCGAGAATATTACAGACTCAATGTATTCATTTACTAAGTGTGTGTATCAATGTGCAATTGTGATACTATCTTGGGGAATGTCCTATCTAAGTGTTGTGAGTGGATAGGGAAGATCTAAACGCTTGATTTTACATGATATCTAATTACTTGTACATTATATACTTGTACAAGCATTTACATTTGATTACAATCATGAAAATAAAGCGATTTTATCAAATTGTTTCTTCCAAGTCTTTGTTATCCACCACCTTATATGATTGTTCCTGAAATACTCAAATAGCACGTTAAAACCACAAGAATGAAATGTTTGTCATTATCAAAACAAAAGGGATTATGCTAATGTCAATTTAGCCAACAATCTCCCCCTTTTTGAAGATGACAAACATTTCCTAAATATAAAATAAAGAAATATAAATCATGTGATTTTCATACCTGAAGATTACCTTTTGTAGCCATTCTTGTTTTGCAAGTGGATGTTGGCCGAGATATTATGAAACTCATATTTTTATTTTATGTTTTTGATTTTATATTATTTCTCCCCCTTTGTCATTTCAAAAAGATATCCAATATAATAGATTTTATTTCTCCCCCTTAATTTTATGCTATGATCCCCCTTAAAGAGATATTCAATTAGAAAACAAGGGATTAAAGCAAAGCAATGATTGTTAAATTTAGCCATAATTTATTTCTCACTCATTTGCAATGTATGTTAAGCCTTGAAATGATATGAGTTCCTTTTAGGTTCACGACATTTGTGTATTGATTTCTCATCCATTTTACAAGGGATGTTAAGCCCTAAAAATGAAATGAGAATTCTTTAATCTTAGAGTACATAAAAATTTCTCTAGCCAAATGCACGGGATGTTAACCCCTAATTTGTCTAGAGAATTTCTTTAAGAACAAGATATATCATTTTATGAAAATTTGTTGATTTCTTCATAACCAAGAGTAAAAATACTAAGGTCATAATAGGCTTCAAATGATGTTTACAATATTTTTGTACGCTTCTTAATCAAATAATCAAATTTGTTTTTATGAGCTCCCCCTTAATCTTACAATTTAAGGCTTCTAAGGTCACACATGATTTTAAATTTTGATTTTGACCTTTATCAAACGTGTACTAAGATAAAATGATGTCAATATAAGCATTTTGTCAAAGCTTATTTTAGGTCGCCCTTGACTACGGCCATAGCGCCCCTTGGTCAATTTTAATTTCAACCAAGAGGCAAATTCTGCAGATTTCCAATTTAAACATTCATATGTGAAGTATAATTTCTGCAGATAGCTTTAAATAAATATCTATTTGAAGCATATTAAGATATACCTATTATGAAGACTTAATATGGGCATCATAGTGAAGTCTTTGTCCTTGATTTTTCTAGAACGCATGTTTTACATTCATTGTTTATTATGTCAAGATGCTTTTAATGGCATTTTCAATTTATCTGAATCTCAATGATCAAGAATAATATCCATTCATGGTTTGTATATATGAATCGAAGATTATGTTGGACAAACCAATGAAACATAATGATCATGATGAAGCATATCCATGGTGTAATGATAGAACAATTAAAGCATATGATCAGCATATAAATGCAATAATTATGATCATTTAAAACAAATTTCAATACACACATGGTTCATGTATAGATATTCCAAGGGTTACCATGAAAACAGTAATTTTCCCTTAACTTAAATCAAATATGATTCATAGATAAAAATGATCTCATATAAGTGTTCCAAGGATGATTTCCATAATTTGTGCATGTAAAACAGTTATTAACAGCAAATAGATAGCACATTGATCCTTTGTAGAATTATTCAACAGACTTATTTCAGACTGACATCAGTAACCTACTCGGTCGATGATTTCTCGACCGACTGACTGCTCGGTCGAGGATTTCTCGACCGATCAGGTTTCTGTATTGTTTTCAGAACCATTTTCAGTAATTGTTTATAAGTAAATCATGAATGGTTATTTACTCAATTAAACAATTTGAAGACTCAGTTTAGTTGAGATAGACTTTATGAACATCAAAGGAACTTTTAGATCAAATCCCAACTAATTGTATCCAAGTCTTTATTTACAATTTAGCTATGAGTAAGGCAAAATTTTATTTTTGCAATTTGAAAGATTTTGTATATATCCAAGTTAGATTAATTTATTATCCCATTATGTTGAGTTGAGATAGACATAGAAATATGCAACTAAGGTCCTTGGTCATATCTCAACTTAATTCCGTTCATTTAGTTTGGAGGTTTTGGAACCCAAACTAACTCGACATCTCTTCTCTTGTAAGGACATGAAAATGAATAGTGACCAAGGCGCAAACAGTAATGACAACATTTTGAGTCAACTTCATATCTTTTTCTATGGTTGAGTCCTACGTTGTCATTGGGTGAGGATGTCCTTTTAGGTACATATATAGATTGATGAGTTTGTGACTTTCTTCGACTAGGTTGTTGATGAAATTTTCCTTTAGGCTTGTAACCTAGTCCCCTTCTCCCAATTTGTTGATAGGGATTATCTAGAATTTGATCAAGAATGCCATTGTTATTCAAACTACGAACTTGTTGTTGTAGCTTGGCAATCTCATCCATTCTTTTCTTAATATCTATTTTTGCTTGGTCTAGATTAGATGACAATAAATTTCTTTCTTTAACAATAGTGTCATAATCTACATGGGTGCACAATAATGGTTGTTTTTGAAGATCGTTTACTTGAGTCTGCAAGTTTGAATTTTCAACAGAAAGGAGCCTGCAATCGGCTTCCATAGATTTTAACTTAAGATCAGAATATTTATTTCCCTCTTTGAGATCCTCATTTTCAGATGCAAGAGCAAGAAGTTTAACATTTAGATCATCATTTTCTTTATTTGATTTCTTTAATTTCTTTTTGCACTCAACATATTTATTATGTGTCTCTTCAATAATAGCAACTAGTTCTTCTTTAGATAAATCAAAGAGACTTACCTCTTCTTCTTCTTCACTAGTTGTAGCAATAAGACATTCTTTGTGCTCTTCCTTTTATCTCCATGGGCATTCAGTTGTTTTGTGGCTTGTTCCTAAACACCAATTGCAGCATGTTGTGGTTTTGTCCAAACAACACCTTTCACCATTTCCCTCCATTCTTCAAGACCTGGTTAGGGTTCCTTGAAGCCTGCTCTGATACCAATTCAAAACTACTAGAGGGGGGGGTGAATAGAGTTTTAAATAATTTTAAACAATTATTTAACTCAAACAACCAATCACAAAAATATTGGACAAGGGGACAAGGATTTAGAGTGGTTCCTACCTTAGCAAATACTAAGGCAGTCAGTCCACTACCCGGTTGCTTACCCAACCGGGATTTGGAAAGAATTTAATTTTATTACCTCGCAAGGACTTTACATAAAATTACAATTCTCTCCCTAAACCCTTCAAGCAGCCTTCACCTCGAAGTAATCGCACAAACCTTGAAGCAGCCTTCACCTAGAAGCAATTGCACCAACCTTGAAGCGGCCTTCCTCCTGAAGTAGCTTCCCGTTGCAATAACCTTCTTGAAGTAGCTTCCCGTTGTGATAGCCTTCTTGAAGTAGCTTGAAGTCCACCTTCTCCTCCGAGAAGAACCTTCTCCAATCCGCAGCCTCCAACCCTAGGAGTAGCAAGGAGAATACAAAAGATACAAAGGAACAAGAAAGAAAACAGAAATTACAATACCACTTGTAGCTCAAGGCTTGATTTCCTATATCAAGCGTTTTGATCTCCTAACCAATGTATGTAGAAGTGTAAGTGTTGTGGATAGGAGATACTAGCCTATAGGACACGAAGTTGGAGCAATGGGAATGAATAGCCAATGTAGGAATTGCTCTATTGCTCAAAATAGATTGCCAATGAGTATTCAATCTCAAGTGTAGCACATGTGTAGCTTGGGTGTATTTAGGTGTCCTAAGGCATGTCCTATTTATAGGAATGACCTACAAGTGCTTAAGGACATTCTAGACACTTTCTAGGGGGTTCTTAGTGCTCAACTAGCCGTTATGTGTCCACTAATTGCATTTGCAACGGCTAATTAATTGACCCTGAAAAGTGCAGACAGAACTTTTCTCGATCGACAATTTGTCGACCGAGAGTCCTTCTCGGTCGAAGATTTGTCGACCGAGGGACCTCCTGGAGCAAGTGTTTACAACGTTCATTTCCAACTCCCAACCACTTTGTCTGCTGGGTCTAACGGCTACTAGGGTCTATTCTCGATCGAAGATTTTGTCGACCGAGAGTTTCTCGGTCGAAGATTTGTCGACCGATATTTTCTCGATCGACGATTTGTCAACCGAGAATATTACTGACTCAATGTATTCATTTACTAAGTGTGTGTATCAATGTGCAATTGTGATACTATCTTGGGGAATGACCTATCTAAGTGTTGTGAGTGGATAGGGAAGATCTAAACGCTTGATTTTACATGATATCTAATTACTTGTACATTATATACTTGTACAAGCATTTACATTTGATTACAATCATGAAAATAAAGCGATTTTATCAAATTGTTTCTTCCAAGTCTTTGTTATCCACCACCTTATATGATTGTTCCTGAAATACTCAAATAGCACGTTAAAACCACAAGAATGAAATGTTTGTCATTATCAAAACAAAAGGGATTATGCTAATGTCAATTTAGCCAACAACTTGATCATATCCATCCAACCGACATCCAACGATCAACCTTTTTTTTCCAAATTAAGGTATTTTACTCATCTCTTACAAATAAGCATTTAAAATCCCTGATCTTGTTTAAATCATAATAATTACATCCTAGCTCCAAATAATTCGTGCAAATAGTCAATATTGATTAGAAAAATCCAGTGAATCTATTAAAAATACTTTTGAAACCTGATTCCAAACTATGCTCACTGATATCCCTATATTTGATCCCTTGTTTATTTAGTTTATCAAAAGGCACAATAATGATGTTTAATCTTTTGAAACCCTAGATTTGGACTCTGATGATTATCTTGTAACCTAGATCTAATCTAGTTGAATCATCTACTCTTGAAAATGAATCATTAGTGATCTAGATCTATTTATTTGATTCAATCTTGATTATAATGGATAATGAGTAATCTTGATATTGATCTTAATCTTGCAAAACCCTTGATATATTTTTGACCCATCAATATAACCTTGAAATTCCAATTATACTAAGTATCATGATGATGAAATAGAAATTTGATGATGACTTGGATAATGACCATAAATTAGGGTTTACACATATGATCCTAGTAAACCTAAGTAGGTCATCCACACTTGAAATATTCCTGACACTTGAATAATGTTAGACGTATTGATATAGTATGAATTATAAGTGGATGACCTCACCCTAAGGTTGACATAGGAAAGTGTAACCCTAATCTTGAATCCTGAAACAAGATTTCCAAATATCTTGATCTTGACCCTTGATCCAAATATGGTGTTTTAGGATCCAACTTAAAGAGTCATCCTATTACTCATGATCTATACTCAAAATCTTGGTAAAAGGTACGCTATTATATAACTCCTCCTTGATTGTATTGAAGATACTTTTATGTATCTCTTGACTGTATACTTGGCTATTTACTTGGATGAGCTACCGTTCCCTATGGTTATTCTTCCATTTTTATATACTATATTTTGAAAAACATGAAAACATAAATTGCATGCCCATTATGACTGCCCGTATATTGATAATGATGATGATGTTGATAATGTTGATAATGTTGATATTGGGTGCAAGCAACCCCTCATTGAGAGGTGGGACTTGTACATTGGCTTCCTATGTTCCTATGGTGAGAAGGAGCCTAGTGACCTTCCCCATCGCGTTGGGGTAATAGAGTCACACAAATTATATAGGCATGCTTCTCGAATTACAACATAATGGGAACTCGTAATAAAAATCAAATAATTGAATAACAAACATTTTGTCGAATGATATTGGTTTTGGAAATCCTTTGTTATTCTTTTGAAATATAAGTCTTGTCAAGTATACTTATTTTCTTATAAACTATTTTACTTGATTTTGATAGCGTACCGTGCAATTGCATGATTGTGTCTTGATTTTCTTTATTTTAGGTAATACAAATGGAATACTGAATAATATCGCTTCCGCACTCTACATACTCTGATGACAAGTATATATTGGAAAAATCTCCATATTGGGTTAGTTTGTTCTTTATTTGTCTAGTTTTTGAGTTATATATTTCTTAATGTATATGCCAGTGTGATAGATCATATCGGGCCACTCAGGGATGAGCGCTTCAATCCCTTTACCATTGTCTAGGAAGTGAGATTGGGATTGGGGTAAGAACGATTCTGTGATAGTACTAAAGTTTATTGATTTAGTGTTTTGATGATTATTTGACGATTAGAAATGCCATAGTACAAATATTAAGAAAGTAACATCATACATAACCAAAAAGGGTAATTTTTAGTTAAAAAGAGTAGAAGTGCACAACAAGTGTGATATACTGCATGATTAAGACAAAGGATGGATAAAAGTTACTATTTTATATGTTAAGAGTGATATAGGTAGCAAAAATAAAATTTAGGAGAAAGATACTATGAGAACTCATCATACTAAACGAGATCACTCAAATCACCAAGAAAAATCAATCACTATTAAACACATACCCACAAAAGAAGGTAAATTAAAACTAATTTCAATATCACCACATACTCAAAAACATATACACTGAAGCTCAACATCTGGTTTGTAATCATGGTATGCTAAGAATCTGGTAAAAGTTATTGTCATGGCCTTAGACACAACATATATACACATGAGAACATTATCCATATATGCCACATAAACAAGTATCGACATGCTAACAAAAGTCTGATTTGATTGAAACATTGTATACAAAATTTCCAACCTGGACCTGAGAGTACAAGGACGAATCTAGGACACACTATACATCTAAACAACCTTCTTTAAGGTCAATCATTTCAGCTCCTCCTCACTGCCACAGGTCTACTGTCGTTTGCTGTCGATCACCTAAAAAGATGTCGTGACTCACAGGGTGAGACCCAGTCCTAGTGAGAGATATAACTCTCAACACCACTTATTGATTACAATAGGTTAAGTAATTAAACAATTTACGAAAATTAAACATGTATTACAAATAGGCATAGTAGTAGTGATGATTAACATGATTCATAAAGGAGCATATAATAATTATCATCATTATCCTGATTGTCATCATATACCTTGTTAATAGTATAAGTAGTTCAATATCATGTATATAGATAACATCATAAGCATGTCTAGTAGCATAGAATCTCTATCATCATGAATAATTCTAGAAGCACAAGCATGGCTAACAACATTAGCATTTTTAACGGGTTCAACAAATCTGCATCATAAGTAAAGCTAAAAACATAAGCACAACTATCTGCATAAGCATGATCAGCTATATAGGCATCTCTAATAATAGAGGCACAACTAGCAATATAATCATGGATAAAAACAAGTGGTAACTAAAGTCATAAACATAGCCAACAATGGTAGTATATCTTCTCAACATAAGCATGAATGACATCATAGGTAAGGCATGCCTAGTAGTATAAACATGTCTACAACATGTTCATATCTACATCACAAGTATATATACTATCTTTTAATGCAAAAACATCATATCTAAGTAAAGAGAACAAACTAGGATTATCATCCAATGTTAAGTGTTGTGTATAACCCTAAATATATATGCTACACGTATTTAGTACATCTTTTATTATGCCCTGGGAGTTTGAGTCGTACCACCCAAAGTGCAACCAACCCTTGCGAAGGGTTATTTGGTTCTATATAAGATATAAGAGTTCCAATATCCTAAGATCTCTCCTCTACTCGATCAGTACGGGCCAATAAGGCAGTGACATATCAGTCAAAGACGCCACTACAAGGACATATAGTCAAGCTGTTAACAACTAGTCCACCCTTGGTACAGGTCGTGACACTATAGAACAGGCTCACGCATGACCATTGATCAACCTTTTTCTCACGTCCAGATATGAACGCGATATGAAGGAAGGAATCAAGCTTTTAAATTTATAGTCCTAAACATTCTAGGCCCCCGCAACTTTTATTACAGGGTCGAACTAGATATACGGGGTCGAAAATAGGGATGTGGGGATGTTTAGGACGCCACAGATCTTGTTGTATAGTCAGATAAGCCAAAATGATAGTCGATAAAAGTAAGTGCTAGAACTAGTCTACCGGGTTGTCACAATTTAAAACAAAACAAAGAAAAGAAAAACAAAACAAAGCTCGTGGTTCTACTAATCTGAGAAAGAGAGTTCGTGGATATGTAACCACAAACGGGGCAGTCTATGCACTCGTTTTCGGGCGTAGATGACCCTCGAACACCTAAACAAGAATCTAGTATGCACATTGGCATTTGTCCTATGGGGTCATCCCACTTGCTCTCAGGATGTGTGACTAAAACCATCAACAATATGTCATCGACCCTCTCTCTAGGAATGACATATCAACACCTCATAATACACTATGTTCCCTCTCGGGTCTTAGGATATTCCAGGATGTTAGGAATAGAAAACCTTGGATTGTCCTCCTCTCGGGTTCGGATCCAACTATCTCCTCTTAACCATTCCTACACAGATCTCGCGATACATGCAGAAATAGCAGTTCAAACTAGTAAGAGATCAACCAAACTAGAAGTCATAACTTGGAAAGAGAAAATAGAAAAGGCAACATACTAGATATGATATAAATATACTTGTTTAAGGCAAAAGTACATATACATGCCCAGATCAGGCTACATAGCCAAGAAGGAGCTAACTAGCCACAAACAAGCATGGTTAGTACCGAACAAAGACGGATGAACATCGTTTGTACAAGAAAGAAAGGAATGCAGTAGAATGAAAGAGAAGAAGAAAGAGATATAGCCCGTAGAGGAAAGGTGGCTTGCGCTCCTCGGTCTCTATGTAGGCCGGATCTTGTTCCGTGGTCCTCCTCTTCATACTTCTGGACTCCTTGGTTCTCTCTCTCTAGATCTACTCCAAACAGTAGCCCGGTGGATGTGAGAGGATGTTGGTGTAGACTAATCTTCTCTCTCCTCAGCTTCCACCTATGGAGATTGTAGACCAGTAGTGGAGGAGGGCGGTGATGTGGATCTTCTCTCACCTTGGTGGTGA
The DNA here is from genome assembly GCA_963693085.1 of Alisma plantago-aquatica. Taxonomy (NCBI): domain Eukaryota; kingdom Viridiplantae; phylum Streptophyta; class Magnoliopsida; order Alismatales; family Alismataceae; genus Alisma; species Alisma plantago-aquatica. The sequence goes on along the minus strand of OY856410.1, from coordinate 695,602,859 downwards.
GGATGAACGTAGCACAGATCTGCTCTCTCCTTGGTTTCCACCCTTGGAGAGAGTAGATCTGAGATGGGGACGGAGGAGAGAGAGTGAAGGATGGTGGCTGCTGGAGCTTGTAGAGTGGCTGCCTCAGTCCTCACGGACCTTGGGATTCTTCCCTGAGGCTCTGGCTCCAACTCGCCAGCCTACCGACGTCTGGACACGACCCATGAGCCCTTTGGCCTCAAGGCCCCCTTCCCCTGAATGGCTGGGGTATGGGCCTATTTATAGGCACAACTAGGTGCCTCGACATGTGTACGACATGTGCATTTTAAGTCGGTTTATAGGAGGTCAAGATTATTTGTTCTGCATGTCACGATCTTTATCATGATCACGATCTCTTCTTGATGTGGTCGCGATTACTAACAATCACGGTCACGATTGTTTAAAGCTATAGCCACGACACCTGAGGATCGCGGGTCACGATTAGGGTTGTGAGGAGGGGAGTCGTGATCTTCCCAAACCGTGATTGCTGTTTGCGAGATGCTAAGAATAGGTCACGGTCTCTCCTGGATAGCGATCGTGATTGTCTAGCTAGTAGGGGATCACGGGTGAATGCTTAGGGCAGAAGACCCATAGTTGAGATCCAAAGGGAAAGAAGAGGGTCCTACAAAGAGGTGGAATGGGCCGAGCAGATTGGATAGGAGACGCGGGGTCATGACCGAGGTGTAGGGCACCGTGGGTTGTAGCCTTTGCACCCAACGTTGTAGGTCGCAGCTATTGCAGAGCGAAGATGAGGTAGGTGTTGATGATGATGGTGGTAGGTGGAGGTCACCGTCCTTACTGCTGGTGGCAGGATGAGGATAGGAGGGCGATGTAGGTAGCGATGGGAGTAAGGGTGTGGATCGCGATCGGTGGAGGTGACGACCGCGAGCTCTGTTGTTGTGAGTGATGTTGTAGGTGGTGGGTTGAGGTCAGACGGTGATGGTTGTGCTGTCATTGGGAGGTGAAGAAGTGTTGTCGCGATGTTGAATGATCGCAGGATCTGCCACCGTGAAGGAGATGGAGGTTTCAAGAAGCACCCGGGTGCAGCGAGGTCAATTGCGGCCTTGTGCGGTGGACGTGGAAGGGAGCATGCATGATCAGGGCCAAGATGATGGAGCGGACCACTTGCCAGCAGGTCGTGGGTTGAGGAATCGTGGCCTGTCCTTGGTCGTGGGGCGCAGGGGATGAATAGGTTGGTCGCAATTAGGGTGATGGAGCCACGGTCTGAGGGTGAGGTCGAGGTGCGAAGAGCGCAAGGTTAGAGGCAGTACGGAGGTTCTACGATGCGGATGAGCTGGTTGTGATGTGGAGAAAGGTAGACCGCGGTGTTCTGACAGAGTGGTCGTGATTTGTTGAGGGGAGGAGATAACCGTGGGCAGATGTGTAAGGAACTGAGATCGCAGTTCATGTAAATGGCAGCCGTGATGTAGGGTTGAGGACAGCGGAGAGGGGAGAGGGCCGTGTGAGAGGAAGAGAAAAGGGCAACCGACCGTTGACCCCTGTTGACCCCAACCAAATCTAAGGCTAAAGCAGGCTATGGGTCTTGGAGTTAAGGCCCAAAAGTTCCAAAACGACATGGACATTTAAGATAAGACCCAATTAAAATACGAATTAAATCCATTGGGTTTAGCATGGATGTATAAAGAGTTTTAGATAGTGAAAGCAAGTAAAGAGAGCCAAACTAGGCCTAGAGTAAAGATTATACCGTGATGACAATGTATACATCATAAGGTTATATATCAATCAATACAACTCATTGGGCCTTAGTTTGGCAGAGAGGGAGTATAAATCGATTGTTCATCTATGTTCGGTGCATGCAAGTCCAACATTGTCTTTTTTTTTTGAGGTCAACTTCACCATTCTATTACTCTGAGCTCAAAGGTGGCTCATTCCAGTTTGCTACAGATTGAGGAAAAGACAACGATAAGAAAAACGAGCTAGAGCTATTGACGGCTTCACGAGCTAGCAGGTGTGCTAGTCCATTTGCCTGTCTTCTACAGAAAGAGAAACTAATCGACTGAAAGGAAGAGCTTAAGCTATAAATATCTGCAAGAATGGTGCCGAGCAAATCCGGCCTTTTGACTTTCGCTTTTATGAGCTGGATGATTGTGTCCGAATCCGACTCCACCACAATTTTTTGTATTTTCTGTACCTTGGACTGCTGAATGCCCTCCCGTATTGCCCATGCTTCGGCTGACACGACATTTTGGCTTGAAGGACGCCGACTCCCTGCGACATGCAACACGCGCCCAGCATGGCCGCGCCACACTAAGCCAGTGCCGTCGTGACCCTGCACCTGCACAGCAGCGTCACAATTAATTTTAATCGTGTCTGCCTCCGGCGCCACCCACGCTGTTGTCCTCTTGTCTTGTGTTGCCGTTCTGCCATCAGTGTGTGGCTGCTCCTCGTGGTATCCTCCGATGAGAGCAAGGAGTTGTCGCTGAATAAGTAGGGGTGGCTTCGGCTGTTCCTTGGAGATGATGGAGTTCCGCCTGGTCCATATCGTCCACATCGCTGCAATCATTACTTGGTTGACATCTTCACGCTGCTGGGAAATGAGCCTCTTGATTCCGCATCCCACGTCGGTCTCCCCCGCTTCTCGGATCTTTGCTTGCACCTCTGCCGGGCTGTCTTTCCAAAGCTCCCACGCCTGCGGGCATCTGAATAACATGTGTCTAATATCTTCTTTCTCCCTTCCACAAATGCTGCACATTCCATCTGGATGACAATGTCGATCATATAACCGCCCCAATGTGCCTAGCGCCCCGGTCATGCATCTCCAAAGAAAATGTGCTGCCTTTGGGACAAGGTTCTTCCTCCATACTAGTCTCCATCCTTCTACCTCCTGATGGTTTCTGTGTGCTTCTCTTGTAGTCGGGTCTTGGGATGCCATCCAATAGGCCGATCTAACCGTGAACTCTCCTCTTCTATCTGGTTTCCAATAGATACCGTCCTCCCTCCTATTAATACCAAGCGGTATTGCCAAAATCTGCTGTGCTATTTCTGGGTTGAAAAGATTGTATATGCTTTCCTTGTCCCATGTGGTAGACTCCCCCGTCATGAGCTGCTTCACCCATTGTGCATTGATACTAGAGAAATTATAGACACTTTCTATGCTTCCTTTTATTCCCGGTATCCATTGGTCTTTCCATATATTGATATTTGCTCCATCTCTCACTCTCCACTGCATCCCTTCCAGTATGATGGCCTTCGCATTCCCTATACTCCTCCATGTGAAACCTGGATCATATCCCCTTCTGGCGTTGAGTGCTATCCCCCTAGGAAAATATCTTGCCTTTAGAACACGGTGGACTAACGTATCCTCTCTATGAAAGAGCCTCCATATTTGCTTTGCAAGAAGTGCTTGGTTAAAAGTGTGTATGTTATGGAAACCCAACCCTCCTTGATTCTTGGGTTTGCACATATTATCTCAGCTGACCCAAGACATCTTCCTCTCCCCGTCTTTGGTTCCCCACCAAAATCTTGCTATAGTATTGTTTATAGAATCAAGAAGGTATCCCGGAAGTTGAAAAATACTCATGATATACGATGGCATGGCTTGGGCCACTGCTTTGATAAGGACTTCTTTCCCCGCTTTGGACAGCAATTTCTCCTTCCACCCTTGTAGCTTCTTCCATATCCGCTCCTGTATGTATGAGAACACCTGCTTCTTTGACCTCCCAACAGTCGTAGGCAGCCCCAAGTATTTTCCGTGCTTGTCTACTTCTTTGACCTGCAAGAGTTGTGTTATTTCTGCTCTCCTTTCCCGCTCCACCCCTTTGCTGAAAGCGACCTCAGTTTTTGATAGATTGATTTTCTGACCGGATGCCTGCTCATATTGGCTGATAATATTAGCTAACTTCAGACATTCTTCTTTGGTTGCTCTTGCAAAAAGGATGGAATCATCTGCAAAGAAAAGGTGAGAAACCCGAGGGCCATGGCGGCTAGCTCGGATTCCTTGGATAATTTTTTGCTACGCTGCCAAGGTTAGAGAAGTAGAAAAAGCTTCAGCACATAAAATGAAAAGGTATGGAGAGAGAGGGTCACCCTGGCGAAGTCCACGGGAAGGTTGAATCTTTCTGGTCCTCTCCCCATTGATGGCAAACGAGTGAGTCACAATTGACATACAGTCATAAACCTTATTCCTCCATTTCTCCCCAAAACCCATTTTTCCCTGCACATAATCCACAAATTTCCATTCCACCCTATCATAGGCCTTTGACATATCCAGCTTTAGAGCAATGTGACCCTTCTTAGTTTTGTTTCCCCTCTTCATGGTGTGGAACAGCTCATAAGCAATAAGAGCGTTGTCCGTAATGAGTCTCCCCGGGATAAACGCACTTTGATTTTCGGTTATAATTTTGTCCATGAACGGCCGCATCCTGCTGGCTATGACTTTGGAGGCTATCTTGTAGACCACATTACACAAACTGATGGGTCTAAACTCACCAATCTCCGTGGGCTTTTGAGTTTTTGGGATTAATACCACCAACGTGTCATTGATTTCAGCAATACTCCTTTCCGATTTCCACCACCCTTTAATATAATTGGACACATCATTCCCTACTATGTGCCAATACTTCTGGAAAAATAGAGCTTTGATACCATCCGGTCCCGGAGCTTTATTTGGATGCATATGTTTCAAGGCACTCAAGATTTCCTCAGTCGTGAAGTCTTTCTCAAGCTCTTTACTCTCAATTTGGCTGAGTTTATTATTGATGCCCCTCGTAGCCTCCTCCCATCCGCACGGGTCACTGGTTTGGAAAAGATTTTGAAAAAAATTCAGCACTATACCTTCTATTTCTTCTTCCTCCTCTTTCCACTCCCCATCTTCATTTTTTAGGCCTTCAATTCTATTCCTCTTCTTTCTTTGTGATGCTTTGTGGTGGAAGTATGCAGTATTTTTGTCACCCGACCTCATCTCATTCACCCTTGCTCTAGCATGCCAAAACGCCTCATCCCTCCTGTGCCATTCTTGGAGTTCTGTCGTTATGTGCGTGCACCTTTCTAAATTTGTCCTGTCTGCCGATAGATTTTGCAGTTCCTTTAGAGCCACTTCCAATTGTTTGATCTTTTTCCGCCTTTCCCCGAATTTTCCAGCAGCCCATTCTTTCAATTTACTTTCACAGTAGCCCAGCTTTCCTTGAAGATCAGAATTATGCCTTTCCTCCCAAAAAAATTTTATAATGTGTTCACAAGCATTATCCTCCGCCCACATAGGCTCAAAGAAAAAATACTGGTTGTTCCTTGTTTTTTTCCTTTTTCTATATTCAGTATTGATGATGATGGATACATGATTAGACTCATATTTGGTGCAGTGAATCACTCTTGCCTACGGAAACTTTGCCATCCATTGTGCACATCCCAGCGCTCTATCCAGCCGTTCCCTAATTAAGGTTTCCGGCGTGAGACCTCTCTACCAAGTGAAGGTGCTACCACTGTATCCCAAATCCGTGAGATCACAGTCATCAACTACGTCCATGAAGTCTTGGATGAACCTGAGAGGTTTAGGGGGCCCACCAATTTTTTCTGAGTTGGACAGGATCTCATTGAAGTCTCCGAAGAAAATAGTAGGTAGCGGCGAGATTCCTTTCTGTTCTCTCATTAAATCCCAAGTCTTATGCTTTTGTTGCTGTGCTGCCCATCCATAAATACCTACAGCTCTCCACCTGCTTTCACCACTCTGTTCATTTATATCGCAGCTACAATGATGTTGTGAATAAGAAGTTACTGTGAGGTCGACGTCCCTCCACCATAGCCCCATCCCCCCAGCTCTTCCTATGCTTGAGATACAAACTCCTTGAGTGAAACCACATTTCCTCATTACCACTTCCAGATCAGCACTAGAGATCATAGTTTCCATCACGAAAACTATGTTCATCCCCTCCCTCATGCACCTAGACTTGATGGCAGTAACCGTGTCAGGGCGGGCTAGACCCTGACAGTTCCAACTTTAAATTTTCATTGTTCTTCGCGGGGCTGGCTCACTCCAGCCTCCGCTACTTGGGTTTTGCACCCTCCTTCCTGCTGTCCTTCTAAGATAATGTTCCTTGCTTTTTTCCCTACCTCCAACTCAGTGTCAAACGAGTCCAGTTCCATATCACAGTACTCGGATTGCCTTCCTCTTTTTCCTGCAATTGTGCTCCATTCCACTGCATCTTCTGGTATACCCAATCGTTGGCCCCTGCTCATCTTATAAACCCATGGAGGGTCTCTCTTTTTGTGTTGTACTGGCTTTGTCTTTCTCCCTGGTTTTCTTCGATTCTCCTTTTCTCTTTGTGCCCTTGTTTTCACCGCTGATATCACTTCCTTTTCTCTGTTCCAAGTTTTGTCATTCCACATTGATGTCTGCTGCAACTGTCCCCCTGTTCCATTCCCTTCCGGTAGCCCGATCCCCTCATCTGCTCCCTGTACGCAAGGCACCTGTGCTCGCCTTCCCCCTGCATCTATAGCTTCCTCCTGCCTGGTCTTAGTCGGAAATTGCTCTCCAGTTCGCCTGTCCTCCTCCCTTACAACCGTAGCAGATATGTTTTGGACGATGCTTCCCCCTACCCCTCTCTGATCGGTTATGGTTATTCTTTCTGGAAATAGCTTGCCTAGGCTGAGTTCGTCTTCTTCACTGCCTTCGTCCTCGATCTGTTGTTGCGTTTGTTCTTCTTTCAACCCGTCGTGGTTCTCTTCGATCTCAGAACCTGCTCTTCTATCTCCATTGATGCTGGGTCCGTTCTGTCCTCCCTGCTCGCTACGTGTCTTCTTCTCGACTCCTTCCTTCAGCCTGTATTTGAATTCGATCTTCTTGCTCAACCTGTTATTCCCGTACACCTCTTCCTGGAGCGACCGCCGTGGTTTTCTCGGCGACGCCCTGAGCCATGCTCCCCACTATTGCGACCGCTCTTCCCCTTCATCACTTCCTTCACAGTCTTTGACGACATGGCCGAGCCGGCCACATCCATGACAGAAATTGGCCAATCGTTCGTATTTCAGTTCAATCTCTATCACGTTACCTTTGCTCCCTCTCATCCGCAGGACTCTCCTCAGCGGCTTTGTGACGTCGAGGTTGATTCTCACCCTCGCTGACGTCTCCCACCCCAATTCGTCCAGATCTGTTGCTAGCACCTCGCCCACTCTGGCTGCTATTTCTTCGACGCTTCTTTTATTTCGAAACCCTAGGGGTATTCCATAGAACCGAACCCAGAAGGGGATGAGATTAATGGCAATATACCCGGCTTCTCGTCTCTCTCAATGTTCTTGAACAGCAGTAGTTTGTTTTTCGAAATTCCACGGGGATCCTTCTTCGACCTTCTGCTTATCACGCCAGTCGAAGAACTGAATGATAAACCGTCCTCCTTCGACCTGCTTGAAGACCACCTTCTCGTGGAGACCCCATGATTGCGTGAAGGTCCTCTTCATAGCCCAGAAGTTTGTCGGCCTGTCCGATAGTGTCCGCGCAACCAGCGCCAGGCTCAGATGATTTTGATCTCCGTCATCATCCGTCGCCGCAATCTCGATTAGGTCTTCTTCCTCCGCTGTCAACTGCAACTGTGCACACCTCTCCACCAGATCGTCTGCCATCGCCGGTAGAGAACCAGAAGTATCAACCGCCCTTGGACCTACAAGAGAAGAACCCACGAAGGTGGAGGAATGAATCCCACGCTTCAAACCCTAATCGCCAGAGCGACGGGAGGGACGCGGGGAGAGTCTTTAATCCTAAGTCCAACATTGTCTAATTAGCTACATTATTGGATAATTGGTTACTTTATCTAAGTAAATAAGAAAAGGACTAAAACATGAGCAAAGAGGGGCATATTAAGGATAAGGTGATATGGAACTATAGATAAAATGCACTGATAATATGCGTAGATTTGGGTGTTATAACCTACCCCAAGCTTAAAACTTGCTTGTACTCAAGAAAGACTATGCTCAAAGAATAAAAGATAACATCCAAATCAATCTTGTCAATAGATGCTAAGGTTAAGAAAAATAGTTTAAAACATCAATTCTGCTGATCCATGTCATTTCAGAACAAACCCCCCACCAATCAACCACAGTCTTGCCAAAGTAAGATCAAAGAGTTTCCAGGCAATATTAAGCAAATTCACTACAGCCTGTCGATACTCATGGGGGTTTGAATCATAATTATTAAACATGAGAGAATTGTCACATAGGTGATCATGTGGTTGATGAGAAATGAGCCATCACCACAGTGAAACAAACTCCTCAAAAAGTTGATCAACCTTTTTCTCACGTTCGGATATGAACATGGGACGAAGGAAGGAATCAAGCTTTTAAATTTATAGCCTGAAACCTTCTAGGCCCCCACAACTTTTATTACGGGGTCGAACACAGGGAATTGGGGACATTTAGGATGCCACAGATCTTGTTCTATAGTCAGATAAGCCAAAATGATAGTTGATAAAAGTAAGTGCTAGAATTAGTCTAGCGGGTTGTCACAATTTAAAACAAAACAAAGAAAAGAAAAGAAAAACAAAATAGAGCTTGTGGTTCTACTAATCTGAGAAATAGAGTTCCTCGCTTTGTAACCACAAACGAGACAGTCTATGCACTCGTTCTCGGGCATAGACGACCCTCGAACACTTAAACAAGCATCTAGTATGCACAGTGGCATCTGTCATATGAGGTCATCCCACTTGCTCTCCTGATGCATGACTAAAACCATGAATAATATGTCATTGACCCTCTCTCTAGGAATGACATATCAACACCTTATAATACACTATGTTCCCTCTCGGATCTTAGGATATTCTGGGATGTCAAGAATAGAAAACCTTGGATCGTCCTCCTTTCGGGTTCGGATCCAACTATCTCCTCTTAACCATTCCTACACAAATCTCACGATACAGGAAGAAATAGAAGTTCAAACTAGTAAGAGATCAACCAAACTAGCAATCATAACTTGGAAAGAGAAAATAGAACATGCAACATACTAGATCTAATGTGAATATACTTGTTTAAGGAAACAATACATATACATGCCCAGATCGGGCTACATAGCCAAGGAGTTAACTAGACACAGACAAGTATGGTTAGCACCGAACAAAGATGGATGAACATCGTTTGTAAAAGAAATAAAGGAATGTAATAGAATGAAAGAGAAGAAGAAAGAGATATAGCCCGTACAGGAAAGGTGGCTTGTGCTCCTCAATCTCTGTGTAGGCTGGATCTCGTTCCTTGATCCTCTTCTTTGTCCTTCTGGACTACTTGGTTCGCTCTCTATCTAGATCTACTCCAAACAACACCCCGGTGGATGTGAGAGGATGTTGGTGTAAACTGATCTTCTCTCTCCTTAGCTTCCACCTATGGAGATTGTAGACCAGTAGTGGAGGAGGGAGGTGATGCTGATATTCTCTCCCCTTAGTGGTGAGGATGAACATAGAATAGATCTTCTCTCTCCTTAGTTTCCACCCATAGAGAGAGTAGATCTGAGATGGAGACGGAGGAGAGAGAGGGTGAAGGCTGGTGACTGCTGGAGCACGTAGAGTGGTTGCCTCGGTCCTCAGGGCCCTTGGGATGCTTCCCCAAGGCTCTAGCTCCAACCCGACATCCTTCCGGCGTCTGGACATGACCCAACAGCCCTTTGGCCTCAAGGCCCCCTTCCGCTGAATGGCTGGGGTATGGGCCTATTTATAGGCATAGATGGGTGCCTCGGCATGTGCACGACATGTTCATTTTAAGTCAGTTTACAGGAGGTCGTGATTAGTTGCTCTGCATGTCACAATCTTTTTCGCAATCACAAAATCTTCTTGGCCTGGTCGTGATTACTAACAATCACGGTCGCGATTGGTTAAAGCTAAAGACACGACACCTGAGGATTGCGGGTCGCGATTAGGGTTGTGAGGAGGGGAGTCGTGATCTTCCCAAACCTCGATCGCTGTTTGTGAGAGGCTGATAATAGGTCGCGGTCTCTCCTGGATAACGATCACAATTGTTTAGCTAGCAGGGGATCACGGGTGGATGCTTAGGGCAGAAGACCCGCGGTTGAGATCCAAAGGGAAAGAAGAGGGTCCTTCAAGGAGGTGGAATGGGCCGAGCAGATTGGATAGGAGACACGGGGTCATGACCGAGGTGTAGGGCACCACGGGTCGCAGCCTTTGCACCCAATGTTGTGGGTCGCAACTATTATAGAGTGAAGACGAGGTAGGTGTTGATGATGGTGGTGGTAGGTGGAGGTTACTGTCCTTACTGTTGGTGGCAGGACGAGGACATGAGGGTGATGTAGGTCGTGATGGGAGCGAGGGCGTGGATCGCGATTGGTGGAGGAGAGGACCGCAAGCTCTGCTGCTGTGAGCGATGTTGTAGGTGGTGTTTTGAGGTGAGACGGTGATGGTGGTGCTGTCGTTGGGATGTGAAGAAGTGTTGTTGTGACGTTGAATGATCATGGGATCTGCCATCGTGAAGGAGATGGAGGTTGCAAGAAGCACCCAAGTGCAACGAAGTCAATCACAGCCTTGTGCGGTAGACGTGGAAGGGAACAGGCACGATCAGGGCTGAGATGATGGAGCGGACCGCTTGCCAGCAGGTTGTGGCTTGAGGAATCATGGCCTGTCCTTGGTCGCTGGGCGCAGGGGATGAATAGGTTGGTCGCGATTAGTGTGATGGAGCCACGGTCTGAGGGTGAGGTTGAGGTGCGGATAGCGTGAGGTTGGAGACAATGTGGAGGTGCTACGATGCGGCCGAGCTGGTCATAGTGTGGAGAAAGGTAGACCACGGTGTTCTGACAGTGTGGTCATGATTTGTTGATGGGAGGAGATAACTGCGGGAAGATGTGTAAGGAACTGCGATCGCGGTTCCTGTAAATTGCGGCCACAATGTAGGGTTGAGGACAGCGGAGAGGGGAGAGGGCCGCATGACATGAAGAGAAAAGGGCAACCCACCATTGACCCCTATTGACCCCTGTTGACCTGCATAATTAAAATAAGACCCAATTAAAATAGGAATTAAATCCATTGGTTTTGGCATGGGTGTATAAAGAGTTTTAGACAGCGAAAGCAAGTAAAGAGAGCCAAACTAGGCCCAGAGTAAATATTAGACCATGATGACAATGTATACGTCATAAGGTTATATATCAATCAATACAACTCACTAGGCCTCAGTTTGGCAGAGAGGGAGTATGAATCGGTTGTTCATATATGTTCAGTGCATGCAAGTCTAACATTGTCTAATTAGCTACATTATTGGATAATTAGTTACTTTATCTAAGTAAATAAGAAAAGGACTAAAACATGAGCAAAGAGGGGCATATTAAGGCCAAGGTGATATGAACTATAGATAAAATGCACTGATAATATGCATAGATTTGGGTGTTATCAACCGTTCTATATGAGGTTGTTGAATCTAGGGCTCTAGGGGGGTGAATAGAGCTTCAAAAATTCTCACAAGATTGATTAGACCTTCAAATTATATCAATAAAAAATAACAGCTTAAGTGCAATTTGAAGTCCTAACTAACAAGCACATCAAGGAAAAGAGGAATTGATAGCAAGTACTTGAGAAGGTCATTTAGAGTGGTTCCACTCTCCAAACTAGGAGAGAGTCAGTCCACTACCTAGAGAGGTCAACCTCTAGGACTTTGCAATTACTTTTCTCTATATATATTCACCAATAAGAGTTACAACACAAGACCACCAAAGGAGTTACGTACCCATCCAAACACAATGAGTCTTCCACCTTACCACGGACTTACCCACTTTGCTAAGAGTCTTTAGCCTTATTCCAAGGTCTTACCTACTCTTGGACAAGTCTTCTGCCTTCAAGGGTTTACCCACTCTTCTTGGATCTTCATCCTTTGCCTTCTCCTTCACATGGAGAAGATCTTCACCTCTTCTTCAACCTTGAAGAAGAAAATCAATAGCTTCACCTTCACTTGGAGTAGCTTTCTTCACCTTTTCTTCATGGAAGAAAGGGGTAGGGATGATGGAATGGAATGAGAGCTTTACAAGAACAAGGAAGTATCTCTCTTACAACTGACCTATCTCACTCATAATCATGAAATGAAGTGTAAAATAGAGAGAGAAAGGGGCTCAACGAGTTGCAACACACTCAACTATACCAAGGACTTAGAATAGCATGAATGAGCAAACTTGGAATGAACTCCTAGGGGTCATATTCATATCTTGGGGTGTTCCCTTGAGTGTGGGATCACTTAGGGTAAAAAAAACCATTTTCCAAGATGCAACAGATCTATTTTTTCCTAAAACAACTCACCAATGGTTATAATCACTTTTTTTGCATTTTTCATATAGTACATTCATTCGAGTTTCAATAAAGGTAACTCGACCGATCCACTAAATGACAAAGCCAATTTTCAAACTATCGGTCGAGTTTGTTCTGAGAATATCGACCGATGAGCTAAAATTAGTTTTTCCCAGTGAGTCGTTCGGTCGAGTTCTGTGAGTGTGCAACTCGACCGATGGGTCATCTTTAGAAAATCTATCATAGGAGCAGTCGAGTTGACGAATAGCTTGTGAAATATTTTCTAAATTGACATTTGAGTTATTAAACCTTGGAATTAAGTGTCCTTGATTTTTTCTCATCTTAGTTACAAGTCATATCATCAATACAAGTGATTACAAAAATAATCTAAGGTCATTTTGAGTGATTTCCCAAATTGTACACTTGCATTGCATTTGACTTGAACTTGAACAAGCTAGGGCTTCTATAATTTGATCCTTTTTAAGTACTTAAATCCTAAAATTAATCTTGAACAAACATATTACATATATAGTAATGGAATGGTTAAGTCATTACCAAAATATGGGCAATGTATAACTCTCAAGTCAACATTCTCCCCTTTTTTGATAATGAAAAAACATTCCTCAATCATATTGAAAAGGATATAGAAGTTATAGCTTTGTCTTGTGAATTGCAAGGGGATTCGTGATTTGAACAATGTGAATTGCTCCCCCTCAATCTATGCTTACTCTAATCTGCATAGTTAGTCTATCTACACAAAGAAACATGACATATATATACTATATGGTCCTTTAGCAAGTCACATGATAAAGCATAGAATGAACAAGAAAAGGATCACAAAGGCAATACAAACCATATGATTGAGCTTCAAGACATTGAATTTCTCTCCCCCTTTTGACATCATAAAAAAGGAAGGGGGTAGAAGAGCACAAAAATAGGTCTTCTCCAAGCACAATCATGCATACACGCACAATATGCAATCTCAAAGCATACATTTAACAGAGATGGGAGAAACAAACAATCAAAGTCATAATCGAAATATGGTAAAACATGGCACCAAATCATGAGATATAATAAATCAAAGAGTAAGTTTGCAAAGGGTTAAGATTACAACTTAGAAAGCAAGTTCTCATAAAACAACTACAACAAGCCAAAATGATCAAAGCTAGAAGATAAAATAGTACAACTCAAAAAATGTGCTCAGATGTTTTTAATACAAAATATCCTAGAAAAATATATATGATCAACAACTAGACTAAAAACTAGAACAACTAAACATCTAGGTCATCTATCTCTATATCATCCATAACATCATCAACTTCAAGCTTGTAGTCGTCATCTCTGTATGAAGGTGCATCAGAGATAGCAATGTCCTCGTCACAAGAGTCACCAGTAGAGCCACCATCAAAAGCATCACCATCATCCTCATCGGCCTCCTTGTCAGCAGAAGCCTCCTCATCATCTTGGTCAGGCATCTCCTCATCAGAAAGGGAATCAAAACCTCGATCAGGACAACGTGCATTCTGGTCATCCCAATACATACCAAGAGCATGGAGCTCATTGGCATATGGGAAGGAAGGAGAAGAACTATCAAGGCTAGCAAGAAGAGTGCACAAGGGGCCAACTCTCAGAGATAGCACACTAGGGGTGGATCCACCAACAGTAGAGGGTGTAGCAGCAGAAGGAGCAGGTGGAGGGGCAGGGTAAAAGTGATCATATGCAAAAGATGCATAGTCACCTCCTGGGTAGGGCTGGTAGGTAGGGTAGGGGTGTGCATAAGATATGTTCATGCTGGACATGATAAAACATATGTCCTGATGTAGGTGCTCCTGAACTAAAGGTTGTATGCCTGTTGATGCATCATGTAGCCCTTAAGGGTTTAATTATATATATGGAATGAGGCATGGGTAGGTCGTCTGGGCTGAGGTGGTAGAGGTGCTCGGGTAGAGGTGCTCAGGTAGAGGTAGAAGTAGAGGCACCAGGTGTGGTATAGGATAGGGTAGGCATGAACTTCTGAAGAGTGGCCTCACTACTACAAACTCCTTTTTAGGCAGGTTTGTAGTGAAGGTCATGGAAAAGAGATTTGTCAATGGCAAGTTGGAATAGACCACAAATTAGGGCTGGGTAGGGTGGGTGGGTGCCACAGGTGTTCTTTCCTAAGTCAAAGTAGGTCATATGATGGAGAACATATCTTGATCACTTGACTCCAATGTTCTTTAAGTGATAATATATGATTATCACAATGTTTTCTGCAATCTCAATCTGATTCTTCTTGGGGTGAATATTACAGTTAATGGCTACGGTAAGGATGTGCCTCTTGAGGTCCAAGGAACAAGAGGGAAGGGTGGACTTATTCTTATATGGGAGTTGAGGCTTCTTAAAGAACTTATGAATATCAGGGAGAGTAAGAGCATATTTCTTGTAGAAGGCCTCAGGCTCAACTAACTCAAAATACTCTAGATAGTCCTTACGCCAGGTGTAAGTCACTTCAGTACCCAAATTGAAGATGTTCAGGGTATCCTCAGAGACTTGAAATTTCTTCACGACTATCATGGATGTGAGGACTACTTGAGTATTAGGTGGGGGTACTAGGGTGTCATAATTCCAATGCAAATTTGCATATAATTTGTGAACCACTTTGGTTCTTGTGATGGAATTGTTATAGCACATGTGTTCAACACCCAAGGCAGAGAGATGGTGATCATAAAGCAACTCTGCTACTTGATCTATGACCTCTTGTCTTCATGGTCTAGGATCAAATAGGGAATGAAAAGGAAAAGGGTTCCTAGGAAGGAGCTCCTTATACCTATTTAGAGCCTCATTTGAGATGAAGAACGTGTCATCAAAGAGAATCAAGCGGGAGTTGGACGAAGATGAAAGTGCATTAGCTGAGGCAGACCTCTTACTCCTATTGGATGCCATAGAGATGAAAAGGAAAGGAAAGAGAGAGAAAAAGACAAAGAATCACCCCAAAACTCATCCACATACCTAGGTTAGAAATGGAGAAGGTCAAGGGAGGTCGAGATAGGTTGAACTATAGCTAGGGAGAGGAAGGTCGGGGATAGGGTTGAGAGTTTAGGGGAGCTTGAGGTTGGATCGATTGACTTTTCTCTAGTTGAGAGGGAGAATAGTTGGCTGAACCCATCTTAAGTTTTCTCTAGCTCTACCATCGGTCAACTTCTATGAACTCAGAAACTTTACCGATAGGCTCTTTAAAAAAGCTCTCGGCCTCTGATCAGTCGAGTTGGCAACTCGATCCATGGTGAACCTAACCTAAACTTAGAAATCCTAGTTTCTAGCCATTAGAGTGCTAATTAAATTTATTTTTCAAGTCAATTATGAATTTTGAACATACTTAGGCACATATCACTCATCATTGGGTACTATTTTGTGGGGAAACATGTGTTTGTGAAAAATACCCAAAAATAAGAGAAAAACCAAGGCACAAAATGAACATGAAAAACTGATTTTTAGCATATTAGCAAGAAATGGTGATCAAATCATAGGAAAAACATATAGGATAGATGACAACTAGGTAGAAGGCATATCTGATTCATTCAAAGCAGTTATGAGCAGTTTAGATGTAATAAAGTTAAATTTCTCTCTAGCTAGAGGCTTAGTGAAAATTTCTACCATGACCTGCTGGGTGATATGGAAGGCAAGAAATGAGCTGGTGTTTGATAATATTAGCAATCAAGTGAGCCATCAAGTTATCCAGATAGCGGGTCTCCATCATGCAACTTCACAAGCCTGGGATACTCAATCCTGACTTCATCAGGAGAACACGACCCAAGACAATGCCTAGGCTGTTCATGAAGAGGGTAGAGTTACATGGATGACTGATGCCTCGGTTCATGGGAACTTGGCAGCTATAGCTGTTGTTGCATATGACCTGAACAGTCACTGGATCGGTGGGTGTGCTAGAAAGATCAAGGTGAAATCTGTCCTTGAAGCTGAAGTCCGAGCTATTGAGCTCGCGACTAATGTCAGTAGTGTTAATGGTCACAGCCATATCACCTTTGCTACAGATAGTGCTATGGCTGTCAAAGCTTTGAGGAACCATGCAGATGATGCTCCTGCTATTAAACATTGGGTAGCGAGAGCTCAGAAGGTCATGGCTGGTATGGAGGATGTCGTGCTCAAGAATGTTAGTAGAACTAATCTCCATTTGGTGGATGGTCTAGCCAAGCACCATTTCAAAAGCTATCAGGATGATCGCATGTATATCGATCCTCCTCTTGACCCGGTGGGTCACCCCCTTCCCTTTCTGATATGTAATGGTAGGAGTCCTACCAAGTTTTCATTTCCAGTAGGTATTCTGTGTAATAATTTGATTTTCCCTGCACAAGGAGAGCGGGTTGAATAAGATAATCTCCTGACTTACCCCAAAAAAAAAGTGAACATGTCTTCCAACTAATTTTTTGTGTCTACATGTGTGATATAGATATCCTTCATAGCTATGTGATCATGGAGAAAATGATGGTGAACCTCTATATGCTTAGCTATACTATGCAAGATAGGATTATTTGACAAGTTTATTGCACTAGTATTATCACAATAGATAGGAGAAGCATCAAAATGAATTTTAAAGTCTTGGAGAATTTGCTTCATCCATAGGACTTGGGTACTACAACTCCCAGCTGCAATGTATTTAACCTCAGTGGTTGATAATGCCACTATGCCCTGTTTCATGGAGAACCAAGACACCAAGCATGGTCCTAGGAGAAAGCAAGTGCCACTTGTGCACTTTCTATCGATCAAGCACCCTACATAATCCACATCACTATAAGTAGTAAGAGTAAAGTCCCTTGACTTGGGATACCATAGTCCAAAATTTTGGGTTTTAGCTAAGTACCTTAAAATTATCTTAACAACTATAAGATGTGATTTCTTAGGATTTGATTGAAAGTGAGCACACAAGCCAATACTAAACATTATATCAGGTCTAGAGGCAGTTAAATAAAGTAAACTTCCATTCATACATCTATAGAGCTTCTCATCTACCTTCTCACCTTCTTCATCTTTGTCAAGTTTGGCTATGTTTAACATGGGTGTGTCCATCGGCTTGGTGTTCTCCATCCCAAAGTGATTGAGTAACTCACTTGTGTACTTTCCTTGGTTGATGAAATTTCCATCTTTTGTTTTCTTGATTTGAAAGCTGAAGAAGAACGTAAGCTCACCCATCATACTCGTCTTGAATGCACTCTGCATAAGATAACTAAATTCTTTGCAAAGATCAAGATTAGTTTTGCCAAAAGTGATATCATCAACATATATTTGAATGATAAGAAAATTGTTAGAAGTTTGCTTTAGAGTTAAGGAAGAATCCACTTTGCCCATAATATACCCATGATCTAACAAAAAGTTCTTTAATTTCTCATACTAAGCTCTAGGTGCTTGTTTGAGTCCATAGAGAGCTTTTTGCAACAAATAAACATGGTTAGGTAAACTATCATGTTCAAAGCCCAGGGATTGTGCAACATACACTTCCTCCTCAATTGTACCATTCAAAAACTCACTTTTAACATCCATTTGATAAAGAAGAAAGTTTTTATAACTATCAAAGGCAAGTAACATATGAATGGACTCAAGTATAGCTACATGTGCATATGTTTCATCCAAATCTTTACCTTCATATTCATTATAGCCTTGAGCCACTAGCCTTGCTTTGTTCCTTACCACTTTTCCGTTTTCAAGCTTGTTGAGGTAGACCCACATGGTGTTAATGATCTTTCTATCACTTGGTCTTGGCACTAGGGTCCATACTTTGTTCTTTTCAAATTGCTCAACTCTTGTTGCATAGATAGGATCCACTCATCATCCCCAAGATCTTCCTTGATGTTCTTTGGCTTGAGTTGTGAGATGAAGGTGATGTTGGCTTGTTCTTTGTTGAATGCATCCTGTGTCTTCACTCTTTCACATGGATCACTTACAATCAGCTCTTTTGGATGATTCTTTGCAAATCAGAGGGTTGGATCCTTCTTCTCTTCATCTTTCTCTTCTTCTTGAGTGACCACCTCTTTTCCATTTTGGGTGATGGTGAGCTCTTTTAGAATAGGAATTACTTCACCTACAACATCATCATTTGGAACAATATCTTTGGGAATAGAGGGGTTAGTCTCAATAAACTTAACATTTATGGATTCTTCTACTTTAGCAAGATCAAAATTAAATACTCTATAAGGCTTGCTATTAATGCTATAGCCAAGAAAGAAAGCCTTGTAAGATTTCATATCAAACTTGTCGAAAGAATCTTTTGTATTCAAAATAAAATAAGGACATTTGAAAACATGGAAATACTTGATAGAAGGCTTCCTACCACGCCATATCTCATAGGGGGTTTTATTCAAAGACGGATGTGTAAAAACCTAGTTTTGCACAAAACATGAGGTACTAATAGCTTCAGCCCAAAACTTCTTTGGAGTATCAAACTGTAGAAGCATGGTCCTAGCCATCTCCTGTAAATATCTATTCTTCCTCTCTACAACCCCATTTTGTTGAGGTGTTCGAGGTGAAGAAAAGTTGTGTGCATAACCAGATTCTTGACAAAAATGTTCAAAAAGCTTGTTTTCAAATGCTCCCCCATGATCACTACATATGGAAATGATGCGGCAAGAGGCTTCATTCTCAACTCATTTACAAAAGCTCAAGAAAACATCAAGCATATCACTCTTAGAATTGAGAAAGAAGGCCCATGTATATTTAGAGAAATCATCGACAATAACAAGGCAATACTTGGAACCACAAAGTGATTGAGTTCTCATTGGTTCAAAAAGATCAATGTGGAGAAGCTCAAGATCTCTCTTGGTACTAAGGCATCCTTTCAATTTGAAGGAGGACTTGGTTTTCTTTCCTTGGGTAAAAGGTTGGCATTCCTCATCCTTTTCAAAATCCAATTTGGGAAGTCCCTTGACCAAGTCCTTTTTGCTCAAGTTCTTCAACTGATGCATATTTACATGACCAAGCCGACGATGCCAAAGAGAAATATCATTCAAGTTAACTACTAGGCATCTACCAATAATAGGATTAATAGATTCAATAATAATAACATAAAGATTACCACTTCTAGTTCCCTTATATATAACTTGGTAGGTGAGGGAATCTAGAATCAAACATTCAAAGGAAGTCAATAACACAAGGCAACCAACGTCACATAATCGACTGACACTAATTAAATTGTGATGTAGGCCATCCACAAAAAGAACATTCTTGATACACAAGAATTCACCTACATCACCCTCACCTTTGACTTTACCTTTTTTATTTTACCCAAAGGTGACCGAACCTCCTTTCGTTTTGGTGAAGTTGTTGAAATGACTTATATCACATGTCATATGCTTAGTGCAGCCACTATCAACAATCCATCTTCCTTTTTCCTACAAGAAAGGAAAATGTTGGTTCCCAAATCAAACTTTGGGATCCGAAGTTAGCTTGGGGACCCATTTCATGTTTGGGTTGATCCCCTTAGGCTTGTAAGGCCAATAAGTAGAGTAATGATCATCACACTTGCAATAAGAACAAACCATAGGAATATTAGTGTCGGAAGACTCTCCTATAATGAAAGTAGTCTCCTTACTCTTTTTCTTACCTTTGGCTTTTCTCTTGCCCTTTTGTGTTCCCCCTACAAATCCCAAACCACTAGTACCACTTTGTTTGGTAGAATGATCAAGGATTTCATTTAGTGAAATTTCCCATTGAGGAATTTCTTTAGAGATGCTCTTAATCTATGATTATCATCATTAAGATAAATGATAGTAGAAGATAAACTAGCAATATCATCTCTTGCATGAAGTAGGTCGACCTCAAGACAAAGGGCTTTAGTTAAATAGGAATCTTTCTCAAGAGAAATAGATGCAACATCATTACTAGGAAAGATAGGTCTACAAGATAAATAATTAACTTGACCAAGCAATGTAGCATTTTTATATTTAAGCACTTGAATTTCTTTAAGATAGACATCTCTTTCATCTCTATGAGCATCATCAAGAAGCTTAAATTCAGCATTTTCAGATTTAAGAGTTTCAAGCTCCTTTAGAAAATTATGGTTTTCTTCCTTAAGAGTCTCAATGTTCTTAAGGTAGACACCATTCTCTACTTCAACTCCATTGTATTGGAGCTCAAGATAAATATATTTCCCTTGCAAGTTATAAATGATCTCAAGATGAGTTTTCTCATTAAGCTCAAGAATTTCAAGTTTAGCATATAAATCATCAATAATCCTTCCTAACTATTTTCTTTTAGATTTACATTTAGCAAAATATGAACGGGTAGAAACAAGCATGTCAATAATAACTTCCTTAGATAACTCCTGAAGGCTTACCTCACTTACCTCACCTCACCAATTTCTTCACTAGTAGAGGCCATGAGTGCAAGGTGGCACTCTCTATATTCTTCAGAGCTTAATTTGCTTGAGGATGAAGCTTCCCAAGCTACATGAGCTACATTCTTGTGTTTATTATCCTTCTTGTCCTTCCTCTTATACTTGCTCTCCTTCTTGTACTCCTCTTCCTTCTTTGAGCTGCCCTTGTGGTGTGACTTTCTTGACTTGGGGCATTCACTCTTATAGTGCCCCTTTTGTCCACACTTATAACATCTAGGAGTAGAGGAGGATGAGGCTTGCTTTCCCTTGAAGTGTTTTCCCTTGATGTAGTTGGATTCATGCACACTTGGGCCATCATCTTTACTAGAGGAGGAAGGAGAAGTCTGACAAGCAAGTTGTTGTTGAAGGATGACTACCTCCACTTGTTCTTTAAAAGCACTATCTTTGATCTTCTTGGCTTCCTTCTCTTCTTGCTTGGCTTATTCTTCTTTCTTGTCAAGCCTTGGCTCATGGGCTTGGAGGCTACCAATGATCTCTTCAGTTGGGATGTCACCAAGGCTCCTCACTTCTTCAATGGAGATGACCTTTGAATCCCATCTCTTTGGTATAGTCCTCAAGATCTTGGAGTTGATTACACCTCTATCCAAAGTGTTTCCCAATGTAGCCAACACAGTAATGATGACATTGAGTCTTGAGTACATCTCCGCAATCCCTTCTTTATTGCCTATCTTGAAGTTCTCTAGACTTGTGTTGTGCCCTCATAAGTGATGCAAAATTTGTCCCAAATATCGTAGGCAGTGTCCCAAGATGTGATCTGATTGAACTGCATTGGGGTAAGGGCAACATAGAGGATGCTTATGGCTTTGACATTGAGTTGGGCTTCTTTGAGTGTAGCGTCACTCCACGTTGTAGAAGCTCTAGTTGGCTCCTTATATGGTGTGACCATCACCTTCCACATGTCAAAGTTCATGCCTTGAATGTAGAATTGCATACGCCTCTTCCAATAGAGGAAGTTGGTGCCATAAAATATTGGAGGACGCATGGAGAAACCTCCCTCTAGGTTGAGAGAACCAAGTAGGTTGTCGCCCATCTTCTCATCTCGTGGGAGATTGTTGGAGAAGATCCTTAGATCTGATACCATTTGTTGGATCTAGGGCTCTAGGGGGGGGTGAATAGAGCTTCAAAAATTCTCACAAGATATATTAGACCTTCAAATTATATCAATCAAAACCAATAGCTTAAGTGCAATTTGAAGTCCTAACTAACAAGCAAAACAAGGATGAGAGAATTGATAGCAAGCACTTGACAAGGTCATTTAGAGTGGTTCCACTCTCCAAACTAGGAGAGAGTTAGTCCACTACCTAGAGAGGTCGACCTCTAGGACTTTGCAAGTGCTTTTCTTTATATATTCACCAATAAGAGTTACAACACAAGACCACCAAAGGACTTACCCATCCAAACACAAAGAGTCTTCTACCTTACCAAGGACTTACCCACTTTTCCAAGAGTCTTCAACCTTCTTCTAAGGTCTTACTTACTCTTTCACAAGTCTTCATCCTTCAAAGGATTTACCTACTCTTCTTGGATCTTCAACCATTGCCTTCTCCTTCACCTAGAGAAGATCTTCACCTCTTCTTCAACCTTGAAGAAGAACAACAACAACTTCATCTTCACTCAGATTAGCTTGCTTCACCTTTTCTTCATGGAGGAAACGGGTAGGGAAGATGGAATGTAATGAGAACTTTACAAGAACAAGGAAGTATCTCTCTTACAACTGACCTATCTCACTCATAATCACGAAATGAAGTGTAAGCTACAAAGAGAAAGGGGCTCGAGGAGTTGCAACACACTCAATTATAGCAAGGAATTAGAATAGCATAAATGAGCAAACTTTGAAAGAACTCCAAGGGGACCTATTTATAGATGGGGTTGTTCCCTTGAGTGTGGGATCAATTAGGGTCGAAAAGTAGCCATTTTCCAAGATGCAACATATCTATTTTTCCCAAAATAACTCACTAATGGTTATAATCACTTTTTTTGCATTTTTCGTACAGTACATTCGGTCGAGTTTCAATAAAGGTAACTCAAACCACCCACTAAATGACAAAGCCAATTTTCAAACTATCGGTCAAGTTTGTTCTGAGAAACTCCATCGATGAGCTAAAATTAGTTTTTCTCAGTGAGTCGGTCGGTCGAGTTCTGTGAGTGTGCAATACAACTAAAAGGTCATCTTTAGAAAATCCATTATAAGATCGATCGAGTTTCCAACTCGACTGATGAACAACCTATGACAAATTTTTTAAATTGACATTTGAGTGATTAAACCTTGGAATTAAGTGTCCCTATTTTTTTCATCTTAGTTACAAGTCATATCATCAATACAAGTGATTACAAAAATCAACTAAGGTCATTTGGAGTGATTTCCCAAATTTCACACTTGCATTGCATCTGACTTGAACTTGAACAAGTTAGGGCTTGTATAATTTGATCATTTTTAAGTTCCTAAAGCCTGAAATCAATCTTGAACAAACATATTAGATACATAGGAATGGAATGGTTAAGTCATTATCAAAATATGGGTAATGTATAACTCTCAAGTCAACAGAGACATCTTATAGTTATACTGCTGCCTTTCACATTTCACAATATCTGAGGCATGACCTCTGTCATGCTCCTTAACCTACAATTCTGGATGCAAGGAGGTACTCAACTTGCACCCCTGCATATTCAACAATATGTGCTCCAAGTTTCCCATATGAATTGTGTTGAAATGTATGCCCTGAGAGCCAATCATGGGATGATTGGTGGGATACATTAAGATTGATTTGATAAACATCAAAGGCAAGCTTCCAATTCTTTCTGGTTCAGTCATATGAGATAGTGATAGAACAGATTGAATGTCTAGAGAATGACAGTACTCAATGACGTATGCTTTCAGGTTAAGGACCTGAACGATGAGATCATACGGATGCTAAGAGTTTGTACATTCTTGTTATGTCCCTAGTCGGATGTCATTATGGAAGGTAGATAGACAGAAATGACACACAAGACTAGATTGTGGTGTTGGTTGATGACAGAATCTCATTAGTCATGATATAGAGATATCAAACCAAAAACATAGGTACTTGTTAGAGAACAAGGTACCAGACAGACCCACTGTGAGTTTGACACATGGAACCATGACATGGTAGTCACAATTAGTACTCACAGTGATGGTGGTGAGTGTGATTCTTAGACCTGAAATCACTACACTCAACACATGTCGTTGGGCACACATTGACATCATCAAACGCAGTCCTGAAACATGGGTTGTTATAAAGGTGATGATTGGGTGGCTTTAACACATGGGGCCTTTTAGGGGTGAGTGATAGATATGGGATTTGTCCCTCCTGATGGAGTTTGATATCCAAGGCCACTTGATGAGTAGGATTGAGATAGGTGTGCGCACGCATGTGTGAATCAGTATGTGATATTGATGTCATACATATCTCCCTCAATCTACTATGAGATCAAGAAAGTGAATGAACGTTGACAGGATGACTGTTCCATTCTTTGAGTTCATTCGGGATATCAGTGACAAAGGAATTATACATTCACTGTAACACCATTCACAGATTGTAGGATGAAAGTTGTTCTCCAACTTTCTACTTTCACTTGGGTAGCAATGATGTGTGACTAGGCACTGCTCTTTTCTTGTGAAGTCATAAGTGTTATGGACTTTCACTGCCAACGTGAAATGGACCTATAGGGTCACACACATAGGAATGAACCTGGAAGAGGAGTTTTGTCCACAAGCAATGTTTAGATTGATTACTAAAGGAGTTTAGTAGTTCAATTAAACACTCAATTAATTGATAGCTCAATATCATATTATTCAAGGTGTTGGACGCATTGATTGGAGTATCGGATTGATTGAAATCGCAATTGACTGATTCTGCACAACCTGCACTCCCAACCGATTGGCTCAAGTGTTGAACCAGTCGGCTGAGGTTGCTGAACCGGTCAGCTCAAGTGTTGAGTCGATCGTCTCATGGACAGAGTGAAATGATCGGTTCAAGTGTTGAAACGATCGGTTCAACTGGTGCAACCGAGCAAGTTGGCAAAGTCAGGTCGGTGAGAATTTTCCTTGCGTTTCACTTGCCCAATTTGATTGGAACAAGGATTGGTATTCGATACCAATTAGAAACAAAAGAAGGAAAGTCAATCGGGAACTGCACAGGACCACGAACCGACCGGTTCAGAAGTGAACCGATCGGCTCATGGGTCCCAACCGATCGTTTGGTGTTCCAACCGACCGGTTCAGGTTGCGAGTTGGTTGTTTTGTGGAAAATCTCGAACCCTTCTACTCCTGCTTTAGTCCCATATTGCCGGGGACAGAGAACCATATCCCATGACCCGCCTATATATAGGGGTATTGGGGGCTTCTCAAAGAATAGCTCAGTGCAACCAGTTGCTCTACAAAGTTGTCATTCTCTCTGGTTTTGGTAACCGAGAGAGAGCCCGAGCAAGTTCTTCCAACAAAGGGAGGTGCAGCAAGGGAAAGACAACTGCAGTTGCAATTGGAGGCATGAGAGTGTGTTGGCGACTAGTACGTCAATAGGAGGGTGTGACTCCTTCCACTTCCTTGTGGGACAAGGAGTGTGGAGTTCCAGGTGGTCAGTGTGGACTACTATAGAGGCGGGAGGACACTGCCGCTCAGGAGGACAACTATCATCCGACAGTCCGGTAGGAGGAGGAGTTGTCAGTCCCGGTGTGACCAGGAGCTGCACAGACGCCATCCAAGACCGGAGTTGAAGACCGCGCATTGCGCGAGGTATTGTCGCCGAGCAAGCCTCAGGACAAGGTATGATTCCACATACCATCCTTTCCTATTATATAGACTTTGACGCGTTTCCTCGGTATGGGTTTTGGGGGAGAAAATTTTGTTTCTGCTGCCTCCCCTAAAACCCAACAGTGGTATCAGAGCCACGTCAACTGCTCTATATTTTAGGAATATCGATATGATCGATTTTGGTTTGTCACCTTTATTTATTGCATACGATGTGAATAATATTGGATTTATGCATGTCCAATCCTAAATCCACAAATCCCAAATTACATATATGATATGTATTATTAATGCACTCGATACGCGTCGCCCTTAAACGAGTTTTTTGGTGGATGTGTGTAGCGTGATTATGGCCTATAAACCCCTATCTGTGTGTGGTTGTTTGTGGTTGCTTGCATCTCGGTCTGTGCACCGATCTTCCCTCTCTTATTCCTGATGTAACTCGAAATAATTCGAGATTCTTTCCTACCTTTGCTCCCCCCAAATGTAACTTGGGGTTTCTTCTTTTAAGCAATGTAATAATAGGCTAGATTTTATTTCCTATTATGTCGAAGACCAGAGGACATCTGATGACAGATGAAATGATCGGTTCAAGGCGTGAACTGATCGGTTGACGTTCCAGACGGTCGGTTCAAGGAGTGAACCGATCGGTTGATGACCGGTTCGAGGAGCGAGATGAGCGGGTGGCAGACATCACGAGATGCACGACGACCAGGCGAACCGATCGGTTGGAGGAGCCAACCGATTGGCTGGTGGCACCCAGACGACCGGCTGGAGAGTACATATCATTCATGTGATGAGTTGATCAACTCGAATGGCGAGGCACAGATGTTCATCTTGTAAAGGTTGCATGTGATGTTCACCTAGATGACCGTGATTCCTCTTGGCTCGAGGAATCGCATTAAGATGGCCATAATCATCACTTTTTATCATTTTGTGCATGTTTTCTGTGGGATATAGCATGTATATGATACATACTGTGTATTGTGGTGATTGGATATGTATATGTATATAAAACCAAATCCCTCATTAAAATATTAAGTTTTAGATGCCTTCCAAATGCAACACACGTGAAAAACTTGATCGACCAAGTGTGGGCACGCCCTAGCGTGGTGCACCGTCTATCTCGTAGAAGCGTAAAGGATGAATGTGTGGGTCTGCCCTAGCAGGGTGCATATTCATCGTGTTTGCTTTGGGTCGGACTTAACAAGGTGATCTAGATGGGATCTAGTACCTTGAGGCATAGAGATGATCATTGCAAAGAGTTGTATATGACATCTTATCAAGAGTTGCATATGATGCAATTGGCAAGAGTTGCCTACCTAAGAGATCTAAGTTGTGGGCGATCAACCCTAGCTGACTCATGACTTAGAGGATTTCAGGATCTTGCCCACTAGAAGGTTGTACACTGCAATCTTCCGAATTGATGGTGAGGGCTATCAATTTGAACTAAAATAGTGGGAGCGATAATTAATTAAAGGCCTAATTATATCGTCAACCTTTCAATCAATCAAATAAGTCAAAAATGAGTTTTTGGACTAAAATTGCATATATTTCCTTTTGTTAAAATAAATGGTTAATAAAAAATAATCACTTTATTTGCGATCGGTCTTTGAGACCAACAAATTAAATGGGAATAATTCCACGATTGGTTAGGATGATGAGAAGTGTTCTCAATCGTAGAGTGAAAGCTCTAAGTCCTAGTTATACCAGAACCAGATGAACTCAATCCCACCACATCAATGGCTGAAAGTATGCTTATGGAAGCATATCGAGGATGACATTGATGAGGAGTGCTCAATGTTGTGTTCTCTAAACTATGAGTTGCAGAGACAACATGAGACATATGATGTCTCAAGGACACTGTCCTAGTATGTCATGACAGAAGGAGATCCAGTAAGGTATTCACGCACTCAATATGATTGGGTATGTGGAAAACCTGACTAAGAAGGATTCCATATGAGCCAAGAGTTGGTTATTGGTATGATACTACAAATGTTGCGAGAATCATACAATTCATGATAAGCTACAACATGAACAACTTTGACAAGCGTTGATAGAGTTGTTGGACATGTTGAGGATAGTAGAGGAAAAGATGAAGAAAGACAAACCATAATCTTTGATGTGATCAAAGAAAAGGTGATTCTTAAGGGCAATGACAAGGGCTAAGAAAAGAAGTGTTCTGATGCTAGCCAGCAGCACAATCCGTCTTCAGCATCAAGGCACATGGGGAAAGGGTGTATGAGGGAGTTGCCCTCTATATCTGGAAGAACAAAATAAGATGAAGTAGGGGATGGAGATCTCCACCTAAGGTATCATGAAATGAACTGCTTCTTTATCTGAGGTATATGATACCAAGATATGGATCTATCATATATGATATGCAATATCCGCAAAGAAGTGATGGTCTTTGTGAAAAGACCAAGAAAGAAGTACCCATCATTGGAGCAAGTGTTGCTGCCATAGATAGGAGTACCTTTCAGTTCATTTCAGCCTAAAGGGCACGAAATAGAGTTGATAACTGCTATTTCATATATTGCCAATAGATAGAAACACTTTATTTTTGCATATTGTATGACAATGATGGCAATTAATAAAGTTGATGTTTCAATCTTAAAGATAATGTCTTTGTGGCAATGCCTTGTTTATCTTGTAATACATGGTATGTATAAGATAAAATGATACCTAAAGTTATTGATAACTCAAACAATTAAATTAGCATCAATCATGAGAAATTCATTTCTAGTTTCCATGTGATGGATAAATCTAGACTCTTTTGGTTAGAGAACCAGTAAGAGACATGAATCTCTTGTACATGATTAATTAATCTTCACTAATGTAGTGGGAGACTGATTATTCTATTAGGTATAATACATGTGATGTATTTACATACCTATTGGAACAAATGCTAATACTTCAAATGGTGTTTTACCAATATGAATATCTTGAAGTGTTCAAGATTATCATAGATGAAGTGCAAATTTGGTAAAGTGTTAATTCTTGATGAGATCAATGAATGAAATACTTGGACCAAATGTTTGAGATCCTTACGAGTGATTATGATAATGTATCATAGCGAACTCATGGTTAAGGCATGGTGATGTCTAAATCAAGAAGGAATCATACTCTAAGGAGTTAGAGAATGATTATTAAATAACTGAATACTTCTTAATAAAAGAATACCCCATACTAATAAAGGAAATTAAGAATCACAAGGGTTGTGAGTTCTTATATCCTTAACATATACACCTCAATTATCTATGTGATGAGTTACTCATATGATGGGTCAACTATCTAGATGAATATGAGGAACTGAATTTTGAATTATGATTTATGATCATTACATCCTAAATGATGTCCATGTGAACCATAAGATATGACCTTGATGGTATCACTCATTGGATGAAATCCATAAGTGCAAATGAGTCTTAAGTGTTAAGACACATGGATAACATTTTGAGAAGGATGATGCTTGTTGATTGCAACTTAATGACTAAGACATTTGGCATATGGATACTAAAACCGCATTCCTATGAGGAATAAAACAAGGATGTGTACGTGACACAACCTATAAGGTTTATGAATCCACTAATGCAAATGAAGTCTAAAGTTACAATGGACTAATCAATATGATTGATTGAGTGCAAGCAACTCAAAATTGAATCTTTGCTTTGATGATATAGTCAAAGGGTTTGACTGATATGTCAAAGTTAAAGAAGGGATCTGTGATTTAGTGGGAGCGTATTCACATTCCACATGTTGATGTGAAATGGAAATGTTCTAGAATGGAAATCCAAGAGTGGAAAGTATCTTTAAGGAAGAAAGAGATGTTTCCTATGTGATATGAATAGAGATCTATAGAGATAGTTCTTGAAAAAAACTCTTGACCTGAAAAGAGAAAGCATACATTGGCAATCTGTACCGAAGTGTTCAGTATGCACAGATTCAGTGGGAGAAAACTTGTCAATGCTACATGGAGTTAGTATCCCAAGGCCAAGTGTCCAATTCTTATGAAGAATGGGAACACTAAGAATAGATATGGATCTATCATGTATGTAATCATCCCATTATCTTGCATGTATGGACATGGCAAGAATAAAATGCATTCATCATCTTATATGTATGACATGACAATTTGATGTCTCATCCTGTTAACTCGTATGTGGGACATGACGAGTGGATGTATGTCTGCTTCCAGTAAGGGTTACTGGAATACCATGAGAACTTGATAAGTACTTGTGAAGTACTAGTTCTATGGATATTAGGAAGAGTTCAATGTAAAGAGTTACATTGATGCGAACTTCCGAAAGGACAGAAAATTAATCGCAAAATATACATAGGATGTATAAAAGTGAAAATTTGTTGATAATTGGAAGTGTTCCAATAAAATCATTTAAAAGGAAATGTCGAGTATCTATGCATTAGAGAACTGCAGTGGATACTATATGGATCTGGAAGTTCATGAGATGAACTTATAGATATTCTGATCATTAATGACAAGTCTGGAATCCTTGATCATGCAATGTGGCTAAATGTTAGCAAAGGAATACTAGATTGCATATTACGACAACTCCATCCCATACGTGTGACGTACAACGAAGAGATGAGAGACATGCAATTTATACTGACTTTGGCAAGGTGTTGCCATTACTCACTATGTTGGCACTAGAGCACAGTAACATGTAGGACATGTTTGAAGATCACTATGAATATGATTCAAGGGTGATTGGCTCACAGTGCAAGTGGGAGTCTGTTGGTATGTATGCCCTGAGAGCCAATCATGGGATGATTGGTGGGATACATTAAAATTGATTTGATAAACATCAAAGGCAAGCTTCCAATTCTTTCTGGTTCAGTCATATGAGATAGTGATAGAGCAGATTGAATGTCTAGAGAATGACAGTACTCAATGACGTATGCTTTCAGGTTAAGGACCTGAACGATGAGATCATATGGATGCTAAGAGTTTGTACATTCTTGTTATGTCCCTAGTCGGATGTCATTGTGGAAGGTAGATAGACAACAATGACACACAAGACTAGATTGTGGTGTTGGTTGATGACATAATCTCATTAGTCATGATATAGAGATATCAAACCAAACACATAGGTACTTGTTAGAGAACAAGGTGCCGGACAGACCCACCGTGAGTTTGACACATGGAACCATGACATGGTAGTCATAGTCAGTACTCACAGTGATGGTGGTGAGTGTGATTCTTAGACCTGAAATCACTACACTCAACACATGTCGTTGGGCACACTTTGACATCATCAAACGCAGTCCTAAAATAGGGGTTGTTATAAAGGTGATGATTGGGTGGCTTTGACACATGGGGCTTTTGAGGGGTGAGTGATAGATATGGGATTTGTCCCTCCTGATGGAGTTTGATATCCAAGGCCACTTGATGAGTAGGATTGAGATAGGCATGCACACGCATGTGTGAATCAGTATGTGATATTGATGTCATACATATCTCCCTCAATCTACTCTGAGATCAAGAAAGTGAATGAACGTTGACATGATGACTGTTCCATGCCTCGAGTTCATTTGGGATATCAGTGACAAAGGAATTATACATTCACTATAACACCATTCATGGATTGTAGGATGAAAGTTGTTCTCCAACTTTCTACTTTCACTTGGGTAGCAATGATGTGTGACTAGGCACCGCTCTTTGCTTGTGAAGTCATAAGTGTTATGGACTTTCACTGCCAACGTGAAATGGACCTACAGGGTCACACACATAGGATTTAACCTGGAAGAGGAGTTTTGTCCACAAGCAATGTTTAGATTGATTACTAAAGGAGTTTAGTAGTTCAATTAAAAACTCAATTAGTCGATAGCTCAATATCATATTGTTCAAGGTGTTGGACGCATTGATTGGAGTATCGGATTGATTGAAATCGCAATTGACTGATTCTGCACAACCTGCACTCCCAACCGATCGGCTCAAGTGTTGAACGGGTCAGCTGAGGTTGCTAAACCGCTCGACTCAAGTGTTGATTCGATCGGCTCATGGATAGAGTAAAATGATCGGTTCAAGTGTTGAAACGATTGGTTCAACTGGTGCAACCGAGAAAGTTGGGAAAGTCAGGTCGGTGAGAATTTTCCTTGCGTTTCACTTGCCCAATTTGATTGGAACAAGGATTGGTATTCGATACCAATTAGAAACAAAAGAAGGAAAGTCAATAGGGAATTGCACAGGACCACGAACCTTCCGGTTCAGAAGTGAACCGATCGGCTCATGGGTCCCAACCGATCGGTTGGTGTTCCAACCGACCGGTTCAGGTCCCCAACCGACCAGTTCACTTGTGAACCGATCGGTTCAGGTTGCGAGTTGTATGTTTTGTGGAAAATCTCAAACCCTTTTACTCCTGCTTTAGTCCCATATTGCCGGGGACAGAGAACCCTGTCCCATGACCCGCCTATATATAGGGGTATTGGGGGCTTCTCAAAGAACAGCTTAGTGCAACCAGTTGCTCTGCAAAGTTGTCATTCTCTCTGGTTTTGGTAACCGAGAGAGAGCCTGAGCAAGTGCTTCCCGCAAAGGGAGGTGCAACAAGGAAAAGACAACTGCAGTTGCAATTGGAGGCAGGAGAGTGTGTTGGCGACTAGTACGTCAACAGGAGGGTGCGACTCCTTCCACTTACTTGTGGGACAAGGAGTGTGGAGTTCCAGGTGGTCTGTGTGGACTACTACAGAGGCGGGAGGACACTGCCGCTCAGGAGGACAACTGTCATCCGACAGTCTGGTAGGAGGAGGATTCGTCAGTCCCGGTGTGACCAGGAGCTGCACAGACGCTGTCCAAGACCGGAGTTGAAGATCGCGCATTGTGCGAGGTATTATCGCTGAGCAAGCATCGGGACAAGGTATGATTCCGCATACCATCTTTTCCTATTATATAGACGTTGACGCGTTTACTCGGTATGGGTTTTGGGGGAGAAAATTTTGTTTCCGCTACCTTCTCTGCCTCCCCTAAAACCCAACAAATTGCTCATTCTACCACGAGCAAGTTCTGACATTGAACTGGTTCTACGACACAGGGCACTACATGATTAGAGTTTCACTTGATTAGTTATTTCCAATATGGTGAATTAAGGCTGCATCAAACAAGTGGAGATACAAAGCCTAATTCATCTCTAGTAGGTATTAACATATAACAACTTCATAAGATGTACAACATATGAAACTTATTGTTCCTCATCTCATCATCACATCGTACTATTCATTGGCATTCAAGAGACTAAACTTGTCATCATACCATCACGTGATATAAATCCTCATCACGATATCGTAGGTTATCAACCCTTGTCAACATAAGAGGATT
The DNA here is from genome assembly GCA_963693085.1 of Alisma plantago-aquatica. Taxonomy (NCBI): domain Eukaryota; kingdom Viridiplantae; phylum Streptophyta; class Magnoliopsida; order Alismatales; family Alismataceae; genus Alisma; species Alisma plantago-aquatica. Next base: position 695,570,154 of record OY856410.1, on the reverse strand, counting down.
ACTCCTCATTCAAGGCTTTAAGACCATCATATCATTTCCTGCAAGATCATCATTATCTTTACATGGCTTATAACAAGGCTTCATTAAGCATCACCACACATGTAATACATGGGCTCAACATGATATTGCATTAAAGAACTAAAAGATGTTTACAAGATAACATTGTAGGGTTATCTTAGCAACTAAGAGCATTCTTTTATTATATCAAAATGTATGGAAGATAGATATGATTGTACATCATCACACTTATAGTGTACAAGTTCAGCATATGAAAGAATAAATCATAAAGCGATGATGACAATCTATGAACACATTACAGTTACAATCACTCTTAGGAAGAATATTCCATCATTATGTTAATTATTCAAGAAAGGATAACATAATAGATTACTATCATCCATTTGCATTAGGGTTAGGTTTATATTACATTGAAGTTATAGTTCATCACTCATACACATACCCTAACTCATGGAATCCCCATACAATCATGGATGCAAAAGATAAAACATCACCATCACCTTCCATACCTCCCTCAAGTATGGATCCATGAATAACTTAAGGTGTAACCATCAGACTTATTGCATACCAGAGTTTTAACAATAATAAGAGAATGTTCCATTACTCTATTAATCATTCATGGGAGGCTAATCATGTTTAATCACCATCACCTAATGGTATTAGGGTTAGGAGTAACAAGATAAATCACATTGATGCTACAAATCAGCATTCATACCCAAACCCTAACTCATGGTATCCCCATAGGATAACAGATACACAAGGTGAAGCATCACCATCAAATTCCATACTATCCTCAAGTATGGGTCCAAACATAACTCAAGGTAAAACCATCAAATTATGAAATACTTGGGTTTAAACAATAACAAGAGAGTACTCTATTATTCTATTAATCATTCAAGAGGGCTAATTACAATTTATCACCATCCCTTAGTTACATTAAGGGTAGGTTTAACAAACTATACATCATTAGGTTTACCCATTAACTCATTATGGTGATTATCAATTATATCCATCTGAGGGAAAATGTAAAACTACAAATTTAAGGGTATTGACCCTCGAATTCTCATCATTGGAACCAAAAAATTATGTTATAGAATTCATTCTAAACAAATGGATTTTGATGCATCCACTCACAACCATTGGATCAGGTTTAACATTTCAAAACTATCAGTTGATATGTAAGTTTAATCCTTGGATCATATAACCAAAGAAACCATAAGTTTAGGTCTTAATTGAAGCAACTCATGATACCTAGTTACACCATCATGTTGTAACCTAAACCACCATTAGTTAATACACATTATGTCACCATCAACTAATGGGTCAATACTACCATCATTGAACACTATCATATGTTGAACTAAAAATCACCATCAGTTCATGTCATCTTTAGGGCACTAAACCATTGATCATTTAGCTTCCAAAAGAATATAGAACTGATCTAAGAGGTGACCATCATTTGAAACCATTGGTTAATCACCATTGTTTGTCACAAAATAATCTTTTTTGGTACTAATATAAAGTCATGCATCGGTTCATGTGTAAATTTGAAAATCAACATAAAAACACTTAGTATAAGCCATCATTTGATAGGTACTTAGCACCATAAGTTTCTATGTAGACATGAACTAAACCTTCATCTACCTCAGGAAGGTTGTGAACATGATTTTAGGTTCTTATACGTAAAGAAGGTTAAACCACCTCTCTACTAATAATAATGGAATGCAAAAGACTAATGAATAGCAGCAGAATTTAAAACATTGACTATATTCAATTTCATAAAGGGGTACATCAAAATTTTCCCAATAAGGGTTTACAAGATACAACATATGGATCTTAAGATAGAGGGAAACTAAAATACATTAATATGCCTCCAAGAACTAACTTAAGGGATAGGTCCAATATGAAAGGATGAACTGCTCATCCCTAAGCTTAGGCTGGTCCATCATGCTCCTGTTTTGCACTCTGATCCTAAACCTGGGTGGTTGGGATCACCCAGTAAGAGGAGAAATAAAATATGTGTCAATTGAGAAATAATAACAAATAAAGTATAGCAAAATGTAAACATTGAGTAATGATTCCACTATGCTAAACAAATGTCAAAAGTATGATGCACATAAAAGAGAATACTCGTCGTACCATCACATATTAATATTGAAGTATGCATGAAAGGAGTATGACTACATTATCTAAAGTAGGACTGAGGCACCTACCAACCTTAACCAAAACAAATAGGTAAGGGAGAGTGGTCACATTCCCAAACACCTAAAAATATATATATAAGTGGGGAGAGTGGTCACATTCCCTAGGGATCATGACCAAACTATGGGTGGCAAGTACAGAGGTACACTACAATAGCTAATAAGTCGTCAAATTATCATGCTGAATAAATAAAATGGAAATATTAAACAACAAATTAATGGTGACATGGCAGGAGATATAAAACCCAAACAAGTAGTGAAATAAATGTTCCAAAAGAGTATAAACGGGGAACAAGGTGTAAGTATATGCCTCATTATAAACATTAGGGTTGGATATCAAAATTCCCAATTGAAGGGAAAGTGTACACACTCATACATAAATAGGATTGCACATACCTCATTTTAGAGTCCCAGTCATCACTTTCACAAAACTAGCTTGTATCCAAAACAACTTTATCCTAGTTACAAATTTATACACATGTATTAGGGTTTTACATATCATAAAGTGTAAGAAAACCAAATTTTGGATCTTCTAGGAAAACCTTCGATTTAGGACTCAAAATATAGACCAATTGAACAATTAGATTCTCCTGATTAAGAAAACATATTTGATTTCTTAATTTGGAGTTAAAATGAATTAATTACAAAATTTAGGGCATTTTATATAAATAAAATAGTGCATGTAATAAACATCAAAGCAGAGATGCAAAACATGACATGAAAACCCTAAATTCGGATTATACTCAAAAAAATTCTTTCCAACGACTATTTATTTGTATTTTTTTGATAAAAAATCGATTTATTATGAATTTCCAAAAACAGACCAATCACAAGGTAAGAAAAAGCCACATGGGTGAAAAATTGTGTTAAAAAGAAGCGAAAGGGGCCGAGCTTGCATTGACCTAGCCCAATCACAGGTGGCTAGGTTGCGGGTCAAACCTCACATGTCTCTGGTCAGTGAGAAAGAAAATAGGGCAAGACGACAGTTATGTCCTTGGGCGTGAAAGCAAAGAAGAAGGGTGCACAAAGGTAGAAGGGAGAAATCACTAGGGGATATCTTCCCCTCCAACGTGTAGTGCCATGGCTGTTGGTTGTGTGGATTTGGGCGAATCGGAAATACTCAACCAAACAATGAACTGAAGCCAGAAGAATGAAGCGTAGTTGGTGACGAACTCACCTAGCATACTAATTCCTATGATGGTGTTGCCGCGGGTCAGTGAGGAGCATCCCATGGCCTGGGTAGAAATCGGGGTGGTGGTGGCTATATCCAAGAAAATTGAAGTGAGGAAATGGTTGCTTGGGTACCGGTGAAGGCTCTGGCATCGCTATTAATAGGTGGGGTGGCGACCCATGTCTTAGGCAAGTTGGCCGTGAGAGAACCCTGAGTCCAATATTGGGCATTTCGTCAATCGAGGGAGTTAGTAGGCAAGTTATGGATGGTGGAGAATAGTAGACTCATTGGCACATAAATCAAGTAAAATGATGGAGGATTGACTGAAAAACTGACTGAGGAACTAAGCTATTGAAACTATTCTGGCTCGCGCATTAACTGAGGAAGAAGACAACTTCTAGGCTGTCACATTGTGAATCCAATGGTTGGAAACACGTCCGTAATAGGGAGTAACGCATGACGTTGATTAAAATGGAAACCATAGGTTAAATGTGATACATAAATGAAATCAAAATCAATTCTAGTTCAACTTTCAACTTTATTCAAGCATTTCAAAATTGATTTGGAGGGACAAACATTGACCAATTAACTTCAAATTTGGACCATAGGATAATATCAATGTCTAGAATAATGATATGCAATTAGATTTTCATTTTACACAAGATTTGACCCTTAAACATTATATTGGACATTAATATGTATATTAATGTATTAAAAGGGTGAATTAATATAAAAATGTTTTCTAATTAAATCCTTGGGTGAATATTCGAGATAGGAAACATATATTAATTTGAACAGTTATATTTCACCACATTATTCTCTTTTAATCTTTATTTCCACCAAGGAGAGAGAGAGAAAGAAAGAGGATTATTCTCTCATTAACTAACTCAATACCACTTTATTTATCATTCCTTGTCTCAAAAGCCATAAAAACTCTAAATTAATATGTCTCTCATTAGTGGTAATTTGCATTTTAGACTGTAATGAAAACACTAATTGAGGTATGTGTGCATAAACCCATATGTTGGCATAAATGTGAAACAAATATATTCCAAACCACTATATATTTACTCAATTTCAACATTGAGGACTAAAGGATAGAAAAGATAGGAAGGCCAAAAATAATATGAAGGAAATGGAAAGTTCAAAATTGGGTTAAATTGAAAATGAACCCAAGTTTTTGTATGTTATAATATAGAATTGAACACTAATCAAGGAACACCATAAAAATTGAAATCCTAAGCAGGAATAGCTTTTATGTGCATAGATCTTCATTTTAGAGAAAGAACAAGAGTAATCAAGCATGTAGTAAGCAATAAAAGTGAAGAGGGTTATAAAACTCACCTCTATGAAGAAGATCAGAGTCCAAGCAGCAAGAAAAATTGAGAAAAGAAGGTGAAGAGCTCTAGATTTAGGTCTGAATTCGGACAAGTAAGCTTCTATTCCAAGAAAGGGAGTAAATTCTAGGTGAAGGAAGCAAGAAAGATGAGTTCCTTGAGATTTAGAGCAAACTTTAAAATGGAACAATAAGGTTCCATCCAAGAAGAAAGTAGGAATAAGAGTAATAGGAAAAGAAATGAAGGGGAGAAGGAGATAATTACTAGTTTAGGTCAAGATAACAAAAAGTGTAACACCCGTGTCCTGGGCTATGGCCTAACCCTAGATGTTTTTCTTAAGTAAGTTACTTACAAACTTGTTCTTAACTTTTGAAAAGTATTTAAGGTCCTTCGTGAATTTTATTTTCAAAATTGAGCTTATATGCAAACTATGTGTGCATTATATGATAATCTATGTGTAAAGTGCAATTTACCTAAGATGAGGGGATATATTGCAAATGTTACATGTTGAATGAATGCTAAGTGTTTTAATGTCATGAAAAAGAATATGATGCTAAGTGGTGGCTTGTGGAAATCCTTAATCTAAGTGAGAACTTGAGTAAAAAATGGTAAGTGCTTAGTGCATCAATTATGGTACAAATTGCAATATATACGAAATGTAAGGTTATTGTGTAAATTACCACCACTAGATTGTTTTTACTCTTACCTGGTATGATCTAAAGGAGAGATAAAGAAGGAGACAACATGGTTGAAGCATCTTAAAGTGTTAGCACTCTTAATAATGAAAAGACTAAGAAAATATATATGAGTTGAAAGTTATACATATGAGTTATATCGAGTAGAGGTCTTAGAGTGGAAGTCCTTATCATCCATAGAGCTATAACAGAGTCTCCTATAGGTTTGTGGGGTTTTTAAATATTCCTATGATGGACAAGGCACTTCAAAGAAGATATATCAATCGGCTTGCAACTTGTCTAAGGAAGGGATTGGATTGAATATAATAATATAGTGAGTCGAAGAAGACTTGCCCTAGAAGATAACTAAAGAGCTGACCCTTATCCTCTGCATTATCCTTGAAATTTTATTTTTGCATGGAAAGATAATAATGGAGTGCATGCAAACGTATGAGTAGACCATGCATGGCTAGGTGGCATGAAGTAGCTTAAGCTAATGACACCTCTTATACTCTTTTCCATAAACCTTTAGTATAAATACCTTGCCCTTCACTTGTTAGTGAGATTTTCGAATCTTGTTAGTAATCTTCCCTCTTGTATTGTGCATACCCTCTTGTGTCGTGCATAGTGAGGATAGTTATGTGGGGAAGCTTGATCTCGACCAAGGATAAGAGATATCGGCCAAATAGGTCATAGAAGGTGATATCGCCCATTGGGGTTAGAGATATCGTGCAAAAGCTAGGAGCTCAAGGCTTGGATCTTGGAGGAGTTTCATCTTCAACCCTATAATGTGAGGAGTTGAAGCTTGAAGCTTGGAAACTACTTGAGAGGTCAGTTATATAACTTGAACCGATCTATATTATTATCTATTTTACAATATTGTTCCACTTGTTGATTTCTTTCAAATTCAGATTTCCTTTGATCAATTGATATATCCATGAGTTCAAATAAGTAATTAGGACTGTTCTCCATGGTTTATAATAATAATACAAGGATCTTGAGATGGATGATGATGACATCATCATTGAACAACCTGATATGGGTGGAAGTCTCTCGAAAATTGATATGTAATCTGACATAGAGGTCTACCTGATATGAAGGTAGGTCATACTTTACAAGACATGGACCTATGAATGATATGGAAGATTCCTATCTATACCTTGTACACGATACAAGGGTAAAGCCATAACCTTACACGATATGGGAAAAACCCTAGATGAAGATATGGGAACCTGATATGTTTTGGAATATATTTCCTTTGAAACTTGATATATCCCATTACCTTATGATGCATAGAAGAGCAACTTAGTATCCAAATTTTCATGTTTTTATCAGGAAAGAACTGAACTTTAAAAAGATTTTAAGTTCAAGGTTTTATCTATTGTAGAAAACTGATATGGTGAACCCATGAGGTAAACTGATATGATATTCAAGACGTAACTCGATATGATACCCAAGATAGGTAAACTGATATGATACCCAACATGGGATCATGATATGATATCCCACATGGGATCATGATATGGCAAATCCAATGTGGGGATATGATATGGTAAACCCAAGATGAAATCTGATATGATAATTCAAGAGGAAAACTGATATGATGGAAAACTGATATGGAAGTTTAACATGAAAAACTGAAATGACAACTAAGGTAAAGAACAAATATAATGTTATCTTGAACAATATATGGTAAAGCCATAATGACATGCCTAATATAGTGTACTCTTGTACACGATATGGGACTCTAATATACCTCCATACCCGATATGAGGATAATCATCTAACTCATATAGGATATGAGGTTGACTTAAGATGATGAAAGTTAAAGTGATAGTTAACCCAATATGATTACATGATATGATGTTAAGGGATATGCCTTAAACCCGATATGATGGTGTGGATGTACCACATGGATAATAATGATATTTGTTATAATGATTTATGCATTTTCAAGCACAATAGAATAACATTATCCACCATGCTACCCGATATGGTAGGAATGCTCTAATTCATTAGGCTTGTCTAAGTGATGATTATTATTAATTCAATATTGAGACATAATGAGTTTAATTAAATTTGATAATGATAAGTTAGTAGACCTTAAAGAGGTGAATTAAGTAATCTACATCCTAGTGGGGATGACAGAGAAACTAAGATTTGAAAGATAATTATGTGATTAACATATAATAATACTCATGTGATGAGTGGAGTATGAGTTAGGGCTTAATCTTTGCTAATGAAATCTTGAAGCCCTAGTTAGTTGATTATAATCCTAATTCACTAGGGAGAATGTGTTCTTTAGTGTTTCATGGTCAAGACATGTGTTTGATATTGTTGATAGCATGATACTCTAACCATGCAGGTATCATAAGGCAATGAGCATGGCTAAGTAAGAGCTATGATGTTAAATGATACAGATTCAATGAGCTATGTGAACTATGTGGATAAAAACTCTGGTATGATGACCAAGAGGTAATGATCATTTGCTAAGTGGTGACATACTCAATGATTAATTAAGGGTTTGAACACCCAAGTATGATGATGATAAGAGGTTGAGATTCTAAGTGAACTATGTGTTTCAGAGAATATGAAAGTACCTGATAAATGAAATTATGCTTTTCCTTGTAGCATTTGATATAATTCTTGCTTGTAATTTGATTGATGCTAAAAAATACAGTCATGCATTTAATTAAGCAAGACAAATAGTTTCATGTAGTTGCCCAGACCATAGATCCATTCAGTGTCAGCAATTGTTGAATGGTGAAACAAGTTTTACTCACAATGGATATTTTTGAATATGTGATAATTATAAAAGGGTGCTCAGTGGACTCCCTAAACTAAATAAGGGTGCTTAGTGGACTCCACAAATACACCAAGTTGCTCAGTGAACTTCATAATGAAATTAAACCAGGATTGCTCAGTGGTCATCCTGATAATCCGAGAAAGCTAAGTGGTCTTCTCCCAAAGAGAGTACATGCTACGGCTGTAACTCTATAGTGAAGATGCCGCTATACCCTGGCATAGCCAATTACAGTAGACATAAGATGTCATGCTAAATCTAAGTGGTCTCGTACTGACTGAGACAAGGTGAGGTCTTGACATCCGGCTCTGCCATTGACCTTGTATAGTACCGATTTCGACTTACTAGTGGTCAGTTGGAGTATGAGCGGTATATCTCATCTCCTCTGGCATAATTGTAAATGAGAACATGTAATCAGCCGTGTGGTATACCTATTTAAGGATAGAATACGGAAAACATTGGTTGATGCCTTATTATTTTCATACATCTTAGTAAATATATGTTATACATGTTCTTCATATTACTTTTAAAGCAAATAGATGACTTATAGATATATTATCAATATTTATGCTTTGCACTATAAATATCTCTACTAGTCGCATGAATATCCTTTGTTCAGTCTTTATTATTTCTTATGATAATAATATTGTTGGTAGAGAGTTATATCTCTCACTGGGTCAATAGTCTCACCCCGTGGGATCTACAATGTTCAGGTGCATGCAGACAAGGGACTAGGAATCGGACTGTAGAAGAAGGATCATATTAGATGGGACAACAGTAGTATCCCAGGTTGAGTACGTTGTCTATCAAGGTCTTGTAGATAGAAGTCTATGTGTCATCTCTGTACTCTCAGGTCCTTGGGAGGTAGTTCTTAGTGGTTTTTACAAATGACTTGAGATTTTAGTTTGCTTATCTTTTGGTTTTTATGTTGCTATTGTATATATTAGAGTAATGCAACTGACACTTGTTATCCTTGAGAAGAGACGGTACAGTGTATGTACAATATGAATCACAGGTATATATAAAGCTTTGGTTCCTTTTGTAAGAGTTTACTAGAAAAGGATCTATGTGCAAAATGGTTTTTAATTCTTAGTGATTTTTGTTAATCATGTAATTCCGTGATTTTTACTGTTGATGGCTTGATTTGTAATTGGGTCGTCACAAAAATTTGATATCAGAGCCTAAGGTTTGCTGAGTCTACAGAGATATAGGATTAAGTTTGTTGAGTCTGTTCTAGTGTCCTCTTGTATAACTTACAATGACTTCTCCTCATACAGGAGAAGAAGTAAAACTGAAGATGGTTGGAGCACATGAAGAACACGCTGCTGAAAGCAGTGTTGCAGCACCAGGAGGTGGTGCAAGGGATCAGGCTAGGGAAGAACCAGTGCCTAAAAATCCCCAGCTTGACCAGACTCTGTTAGAGAACCCATCTTTTCATGCTCTTTTCAGGTAGATTATGAATACAATGACACACATGGCTGACCAGATACCAACACCAGCCCCTAGGACATCAGGGTCTAGTGAGGGACATGGATCTGGAAAGACCTTTGAACAGTTGCGCCAGGTAGGAGCCATTGAATATGCTGGCACATCTAACCCAACAGATGCAGATTCATGGATTACTGATATAGAGAAAGCCTTTAGAATCCTTGATATTCCAAAAGCTGATAAGGTTAAGCATGTTGTGTACCTTCTGAAGGGAAGCGCTGACCATTGGTGGGCAATCAAAGAAGAGAAAAGACCGGGTGTTGAAATCAGATGGTAGGAATTTTGATAAGAGTTTGTCAGTAGATACTTCCCCAAGACTTATCTTGATGAGAAGATTTCACAATTTGAGCAGACTAGATAGGGACCGATGAAGGTTAGCGAGTATGAAGCTAAGTTTATGGTGCTTCTATGGTTTGGTCTGCATATGACCACCACATATGAGGAGATAATTCGGCATTTTTAGAAAGGTCTAAATGCTGAATTAACCACACATGTATCTGATCTAGAGAATAGTGAGAAGTTTTCCACCTTTGTGGAGTGATTTAGACGGATAGAGAGGCCTGTAACAAAGAAACAAGAGGCAAATATTAGGAAAGTACATGCACAGTTTTAGAATAAGAGGTTTGGCAATTTTAAAAAACTGAGGTTTACTGCACATGTAGGACCACAGAGGTTCAATACTCAGACACAGTGGACGTCTAGCCGAGGTAGAGGTCGTAGTTTTCCGTCAGGTGGAGCCCATAGCTCAGCATCAATGTTAATGACAAGACCGTCTAGGTCACAATGTGATGATAGAGTCTGCAACAGGTGTAGGAAGACAGGTCATGTGATAAAGGATTGTCCAATTAGGGACGTGGGAGTAACCCTACCGCCGAGGTAGAATTAGCAGGGCTCTCAGAGACAACAGTTCAGTAGTGACACTAGAGGACGTGGACAAGCATCTCAGGCAAGGTCATCTGCACCGGACAATAGAGGACAAGGTCGACAATAGGCAACAACAAGATTTTATGCTATGAATCAGTCGGAGGCAGTGGTCAACGCACAAGTTTTGACAAGTCATATGGAATTATTTCATTCTGATTTGTCTTCATCCTATTTCGTATTTGTTTTTATTGATCTGGGTGCTACACATTCTTTTATCACTCAAGAAGTGATTCATGACAGTAATATGATTGTCAATCCTAGAATAGATAATTTGTTATTAGAAACTCCGTTAGTCAGATCTGCGATGTTGCGAGAGGTATGATCTCCCTATGTTCTTTCTTTTTCTGAACATAGCATTCAGGTGGATCTTATACCACTTGAAATGCATGGGTTTGATCTAATTCTCGGGATGGATACCCTAGAGAAATATAAAGTTGTCTTGGATTGTGGTTCTAAGAAGGCTATGTTCACATATGGTGATAAGACATGAGTCTTTTAGGGGGATAGAAAGATTCTTCCAACCTATCTAGTGTCTTCTATGGTAGTAGAAAGGTTGATGAGACAAGGATGCTTCACATTCTTAGCACATATGGTAGATACCAGAATAAAGAGCCTTAGTCTTTCCAAAGTTCCTATTGTTAGGGAGTTTGAGGATGTGTTTCCTGAGGAACTTCCAGGTATTCCACCACCCTGAGAGATTGATTTTGAGATTAATCTTGTTCTGGATACCTGACCTATAGCCCAAACACCTTATAGGATGGTGCCAGCTGAGATGGCCGAACTTAAGAAATAGTTGCAGGAGTTACTTGAGAAAGGTTTCATACAACTGAGTACTTCTCCATGGGGTTCTCCAGTTCTTTTTGTTAAAAATAAAGACAGGTCTATGAGACTATGCATAGATTATAGACAGCTTAACAAGGTGACTTTTAAGAATAAATATCCTTTACCAAGGATCGATGATATGTTTGACCAGTTGCGTGGTGCAACGATGTTCTCTAAGATAGATCTAAGATCATGATATCATCAGTTACATATCAAGGAGAGTGACATACGTAAGTCAGCCTTTAGGACAAGGTATGGTCATTATGAGTTTGTAGTTATGTCATTTGGACTAACTAATGCACCAACTGCATTTATGGAGTTGATGAATAGAATATTCTGACCATTCCTTGATCAATTTGTAGTGGTTTTCATAGACGAAATTTTGATATACAGTAGAGACAGTCAACAACATGAAAAACATCTTTGTCAAGCTTTGAACTAGTTGAGACAACACAAGCTATATGCTAAGTTTAGCAAGTGCAAATTCTGGTTATCAGAAGTATCTTTTCTTGGACATGTTATATCTGCTTTAGGTATTCGTGTTGATCCTAAGAAAGTAGAATATGTTGTGGAGTGAGAAAAACTTAAGAGACCGACGAAGATTAACAGTTTCCTAGGTTTGGCAGGATACTACAGAAGGTTTATCAAATATTATAGTTCTGTAGCATTACCTCTAACCAGGTTGACAAGGAAAGAAGTTCCTTTTGTCTGGAATGACAAGTGTCAGCATTCTTTCCAGATGTTGAAAGAAAAATTGACTAGGGCACCTATATTAGTTCTAGATGAGAAGGGAAAGGGAAATGTTGTTTTCTGTGATGCTTTTAAGAATGGTCTAGGTTGTGTGTTGATGCAAAATGATCATGTAGTTTCTTTTGCTTCTTGACAGCTCAAGAAACATGAGGAGAATTATCTGACACATGATCTAGAATTAGCTATAGTGGTTCACATGTTAAAAAACTAGAGGCATTATATCTATGGAGAGACGTGTCTGATCTTTATAGATCATAAAAACTTAAAATACATTTTCTCACAGCATGAGATGAATATGAGACAATGTCAGTGGATGGAATGAATCAAGGATTATGATTGTACAATTGATTATCATCCAGGAAAAGCCAATGTAGTGGCTGATGCACTAAGTAGAAAATCCTCAGCTTCACCCACATAAAATGCACAATTGAATTCTTTAGTATGCCGTAAGCGACATATGCTTGTCTCCATGAGACATATGAATGTGCAGTTAGAAGTATCTTTGTTAGTAGGGTTATTAGCTGAGATGCATGTGAGACCTTGTAAAGACCCAATATTTATGATCACATATTTACAAAATTATATCAAAAACATAAACGACCTTTATTACAATCATGCTTGTACATCAGATTCACGGAAGCTTACAAATATGATTACAAACTTTAATAATAAAATTCATGACTATCTATTGTTGAACGGAGGAATACCCAGTGCATGTCTCTTAAAGTTCTTCCATCTATCACCTCAATTATTTAGGACTCCAAGGATTGCATAGTCATAATGTGTCTCCAAGAATATACGAAGAGGTACTGGCATTGATCGTAATGATCAACCTATAGATGACATTGTGAATCTTTGTGATTCATCTACATATTGTCCCTTGGTCGATCCTTTTGTCACCGGTTGATGATAGTTTCATCGTTGGGTCCATGCAAAGATGTCTTCTACTATGGCAGGGTAGTTGAGACATGTAGCAGAGTAGTTCTTCTGCTAACATTCTACAGCAAGCTCCTAGGCCGTCGGAGGGTCCATAATAGTTTGTCGAATTTGATGTGGATGGTGGTTTGTAGTCCATGGCTGGTGGGGTGAGAAGGGTTGGTTTCGAGGATACTATTGATAGAAAGGAGGACAGTGGCATCGACATTTCTGGCGGCCGTGGTGGATTCTGTTGGAAGTCTGATTCGGGGGTGGTGGTTGGCGAGATCTACTACTGGTAGTGCAACAGGTCGGAGGGGCTGGAGGTGTTGCCACAGTGAGGATGACTGTAGCTACAGATCACATTAGAGAAAGGAGGAGGTCGAGCCCAGGTCAAAGGTGGTCTACATATTACTGCCTGTGTCGTGGTTCAGAGGTGGCGGCGGCAAGGTGGTATGAGGAAATGATGGTAGAGCCTGATGCCAGATGAAGAGTCAAGTAGGTCGAAGAGTAGAGGGAAGAGAAGGAGGTACAATGGTGGAGTCTTGTTGGCGATCACCAGGTACGGTGCTACTAGTCTGGGAAGGTAGGAAGGAGATCAGGTAGTCCCAAGATTAGGAGGAGGGGTGTGTCGTTGTGACTCTGGCTTGTCGACGGGTTATGGAGGAGGCAGTGGAGATTGGCGGCACTATGGGTTTGTAGGTGGAGTGGCTAGGGTATTTGTAGGATTGTCGATCCTAGGGATCGTGCCCAAGGAGGCAGGCGTAGGTGTAAGATGGTGTGGTTCATGGAGAATGGCCTCAAGCTGTTTATTCTGTAGGTCATGGCCATTTTTTCTTTGGTTTCCTTCCTTAGAGGGGCCGGTGGTAGAGGAGACGAGTAAAGAAGTGAAATAGGGGCCGAGGAGTAATCAAACATCAATGATTCTTGCCATTTTTCTTTGGGGAGTAACAACACTTGAGGGACAGACGGTGAAGAGGTCACGACCGATCTCAGCGCCTGGAGTCGCCGAAGATCGGAGAAGTTTCTTCATATGTTATTTGGATCCGTTATCGGCAATAAAGGAGAGAGATCGTAGAAAAAAGAAAGGAATATGATAAGCATAATTGATAACTTCTTAGTTGGCCTTCTATCCACAATGCAATGATGGCAAAAACACAATTGTTTCGTGGATTGGCGGACGATCCAGTGACTGGATATTAAATAAAATAATACCAAATTCAAATGGTCCAATATACTCATGAGATATTGACTAACGTTGACATGTATTTTATTTTAGTCAAATTCTAAATAGGTAATGGGATCTAATTATGTAGGGGGCTGATCATACAAACAACATTCATAAGGTTAGTCTAACTGATGTATCAATTCAACATTTAACCAGTATTTGATTTCTCTCTCACGGATCAACAATGCATGCCACTTCTTTATGATTTTTTTTAAGATGTATTTTAAATTGATTCCAAAGCCAATTACTAGTACCTGAGTCAAACTAACTCAAATTTCTTGATTGGATCAGACCTGAACATTTAAGAATTAATTTTTTTTATATGACATTCAAGGCTAATCAAATTATAAATTAGAGAAAAATGAATCAAGTGTTTTGAATGAGGTGAATGTCATAGTATAGCTCAAAATAAAAAAATATAGTCTAAAAATTCAGTATGTTACATACCTACACTGAAAGAACAGATTAAAGAAGCACAATAGGCTGATATTGTGATTCAACAGATTAGGTCAGAGTTGGGAAGTGAGAAACGAGACAGTTTCCATGAGTCATAGGATGAGATAGTCTGTTACCACGGTAGGATGATAGTTCCAGATAGTAATAACTTGAGAAATTTAGTTATGGAGGAAGCTCACTCATCAATGTATGCAATGCATCCAAGGAGTACTAAAATGTATCATAACTTAAAAGATATGTATTGGTGCTCTGGTTTGAAGAAAGATGTAGCTGAGTTTGTTATGTAGTGTCTGGTGTGTCAGCAGGTTAATGTAGAACACCAGAAGCCTATAGGAACATTACAACCCCTACCTATATCTTAGTGGAAATGGGATTAAGTGACAATGGACTTTGTGGTTGGTCTACCTAGGACAGCCAAAAGTCATGATTCCATTTGGGTGATAGTGGATAGGTTGAATAAGACAACACATTTTCTTCCTATCAAAACAACCTACACTATTGAAAATCTTACGCAAATCTATATAGATGAGATAGTGCGGTTTCATGGAGTTCCAGCCACGATTGTATCTAATAGAGGTCCCCAGATTACAAGTCATTTTTGGGAACGATTGCATAAGGCTCTGGGTACACAGTTGAAATTTAGAACAACTTTTCATCCTTAGACAGATGGCCAGTCTAAAAGAACTATACAGGCTTTGGAGGACTTGCTTAGGGCATGTGTCCTTCAGTTTGTGGGAAGTTGGAACTTTCATTTGAGTTTAATTGAGTTTGCCTATAACCATAGTTATCAGGCTAGTATTGATATGACACTATATGAAGCATTATACGGTAGATGTTGTAGATCTCTATTATGCTGGTTTGAAACTGGAGAATACCAATTTTTGGGTCCTGAGTTAGTGCAACAAACAACTAAAAATATTAAAGTTATACAACAATAGTTGAAGGTTGCACAGGATAGACAGAAGTCTTATGCTGATAAACATCGTAGACCTCTAGAATTCCAAGTTGGAGACAGTGCATCTCAAGGTCTCTCCTTGGAAAGGTGTTCTCAGATTTGGGAAGAAGGGTAAGTTAGCTCCTAGATTTATGGGACCTTACCTAGTGATAGAACAAATTAGGATAGTAGCTTATAGGCTGGAATTGCCACCTAAGCTACATAGACTACATCCAATGTTTCACCTATCTATGTTGAGAAAATGTCATCCCGATACAGAGATGGTGTTGCAACCTATCGAGGTTGAATTGAATGAAGATATATCCTATGTGGAAGGTCCTATGATGATTCTTGATAGAAGAGTCAAGAAGTTGAAGAAGAAAGACATAGTTTTTTTTGAAGTTCTCTGGCATCATCGTGGCATTGAAGAAGGCACATGGGAGTTAGAGGAAGAGATGAGGAGAAAATACCCTTCTCTTTTCTCTTAATATTTTAGGGATGAAATCCCTTTTTAGGGGTTGATAATTGTAAAACCCCTAACCTGGGATATGGCCTAACCCTAGATTTTTTTCTTAAGTTACTTACAAATTTGTTCTTAACTTTTGAAAAGTAATTAAGGTGCTTTATGAAGTTTATTTTCAAAATTGAACTTATATGCAAACTATGTGTGCATTATATGATAATCAATGTGTAAAGTGCAATTTACCCAAGATGAGGGGATATATTGCAAATGCTACATGTTGAATGAATTCTGACTATTTTAATGTCATGAAAGAGAATATGATTCTAATTGGCGGCTTGTGGAAAGCCTAAATCTAAGTGAGAACTTTAGTAAATAATGATAAGTTCTTGGTGCATCAATTGTGGTACAAATTGCAATATATACGACATGCAAGGTTAATGTGTAAATTACCACCTCTAGATTGTTTTACTCGTACCTAGTATTATCTAAAGGAGAGATAAAGAAGGATACAATATGTTTGAAGCATCTTAAAGTGTTAGAAATCTTAATAATGAAAAGACCAAGAAAATATATGAGTTGAAAGTTATACATATGAGTTATATCGAGTTGAGGACTTAGAGTGGAAGTCCTTATCGTCCATAGAGCTATAAGGGAGTCTCCTATTAGTTTGTGGGGTTTTGAAATTTTCCTATGATGGGCAAGGCACTTCAAAGAAGAGATATCAATCGACTTGCAACTTGTCTAAGGAAGGGATTGAATTGAATATAATAATATAGTGAGTGGATGAAGACTTGCCCTAGAAGATAACTAAAGAACCGACCCTTATCCTCTACGTTATCCTTGAACTTCTATTTTTGCATGGAAAGATAATAATGGAGTGCATGGAAACATATGAATCGACCATGCATGGCTAGGTGGCATCAAGTAGATTAAGCTAATGACACCTCTTATACTCTTTTCCATAAACCTTTAGTATAAATACCTTGCCCTTCACTTGTTAGTGAGATTTTCAAATCTTCTTAGTAACCTTCCCTCTTGGATCAGAAATACCCTCTTGTGTCATGCATAGTGAGGACAGTAAAGTGGTGAATCTTGATATCGGCCAAGGATAAGAGATATCGACCAAATAGGTCATAGAAGGTGATATCGCCCATTGGGATTAGAGATATCGTGCAAAATCTAGGATCTCAAGTCTTGGATCTTGTAGGAGGTTCATCTTCAACCTTAGAACGTGAAGAGTTGAAGCTTGAAGTTTGGAATCTACTTGACAGGTGGGTTATATAACTTGAACCCATCTATATTATTATATATTTTACAATATTGTTCCACTTGTTGATTTCTTTCAAATTCGGATTTCCTTTGATCAATTGATATATCCATGAGTTCCAATAAGTAATTAGGACTATTGTCCATGGTTTAGAATAGTAATACAAGGATCTTGATGTGGATGATGATGACATCATCATTGAACAACCCGATATGGGTTGAAGTCTCTTGAAAACCGATATGTAATCTGACATAGAGGTCTACCCGATATGAAGGTAGGTCATACTTTACAAGACTTGGACCTATGAATGATATGGAAGATTCCTATCTATACCTTGTACATGATGCAAGGTTAAAGCCATACCCTTATATGATATGGGCAAAACCCTAGATGAAGACATGGGAACCCGATATGTTTTGGAATATATTTCCTTTGAAACTCGATTTATCCCATTACCTTGTGATGGGTAGAAGAGCAACTTAGCATCCATCTTGCCATGTTTTTATAAGGAAAAAACTAAACTTTAAAAATATTTTAAGTTCAAAGTTTTATATATTGTAGAAAACCGATATGATGAACCCATGAGGTAAAGTGAAATGATATTCAAGATGTAACCCGATATGATACCCAAGATATGTAAATTGATATGATACCCAACATGGGATTACAATATGATATCTGACATGGGATCATGATATGGCAAATCCAATGTGGGGATACGATATGGTAAACCCAAGATGGAATATGATATGATAATTCAAGAGGAAAACTGATATGATGGAAAATCGATATGGAAGTTTAACATGAAAAACTAACATGACAACTAAGGTAAAGAACCAATATAATGTTATCTTCAATGATATATGGTAAAGCCATAATGACATGCCCAATATGGTGTACTCTTGTACATGATATGGGACTCTAATATACCTCCATACCCGATATGAGGATAATGGTCTAACTCATATATGATATGAAGTTGACTTAGGATGATGAAAGTTAAAGTGATAGTTAACCCAATATGATTACATGATATGATGTTAAGGGATATGCCTTAAACCCAATAAGATGTTGTGGATGCACCAAATGACTAATAATGATATTTGTTATAATGAAATATGCATTTTCAAGCATGATAGAATAACATTATCCACCATGCTACCCGATATGGTAGACAGTTGTAAGGCCCCTGAACTTTCTTAATGAGTTAAATGAGATTAATTACCATATATGAATTCTTATAACCCTAATATAACCTTATTATATGTTTTTAAATCATAAGACAAGCTTAATTTTCAAATTTGGTCCAATTTGGAAACTGTTTGAGCAAGTTATGCAATTTTTTGTACATTTTGGACTTTTCTACAATTTACCCAAATGAGGGGTTTTCTTTGCAATTTTTCATTTACATTATGTTCCTTATATTTTATATTATCATTCTTGAGATTTTTGATCCATGTGACTCCTATTTGATCCATGGTTTGAAGGTGTTTTCATCAAGGGGGGTTTACCCCTTCACGGATGAGCTACTTTTAGTAGCCATAAACTAATTAATTATGTGATGGGCTGGGAATTTTGACAAAGGAAATCTAAGAAAGTTAATAGGGATGGTGGGGGATCTGATTGTGTGTGTTCTTGTATATTCTCAATATTTTAAGGCCATAAACACATAGGGAAGCTACTTTTACACCTCATGCGGCTTCTATCCTTATCCATGGGCTATATTTGCCACTTCCTTGCCCAAATACTAAGCTATTCTTGCTTTATCTTTCTTCTAACATATAGAAACGAATTCACTCTGTTTTTAGTCATAACAAACTGCTCTATGGTAGAATACAACCCCTTTTTGGAGAAGAAGGTCTCCTAGGGCTCCATCCAGCCCTACCTAGGGTTTCCAAGGTCATCTTCTAGGGAATTCGACCAAGGAAAGTTTTTTTCTTCCTTCCTTCTTCGTTTTTCTTTATCTTCTCCTTCATTATACCTTCCTCCAGGTTAGAACCTTACTGTTCATGGTATAATTTGCTCTAAAGCCCTAAAACCCTACCTTTCTTGCTCCTTATGTTTAGGGTTTGCTCATTTTATGAAGAAAGGTGCTAGATGGACGAATTCATAGCTTATTCTAGGATTTTCCACCCTACCTTCTCGAGATTTCTTATGTGTGGGGTTTCATATTCTCATTAGAGGCAAGTTTTATAACTTTCTCCACGTTTATTTCTTACCATAAGCTTTCAAGATCATGTTCTTGCTTGAAAATGATGATCCATGCACTAAAAAGCTATCCTTGACTAGGATTTCGATTTTTATAATGTTTCTTGTTCTGATTTCAGTTATATATGAACCTATGATCATGTGAACATTATTCCTATGGTATTATATGACTTGGATAAGGTTGTTTTGACAACCTATGGTGCTAAGCACCTATCAAACAATGGTCAATTTTAGGGTTTAAAGCTGATTTCTTCTATAAAACATGACCCGATGATGGTACCATTGCAACAACCCTATGGTGTTGTCTTCATAACAACTCATGGTCGTGATAAAGGGTGTCAAATGATGGTTACAACCTATGGTCATCACATTAGGTTAGGTTTTGTATCAATTAGAAGTATAATGATCAACCATTAAGTACCCTACTAATGTTATCAATCAATGATGACATCAACTTAATATTTGATGCTGATTTATGAATATAGTGTTGATCTAACAACCTATAGTGATTTCATGATCACTAATGATGGTGGATCAGGTCTCTACAATCTATGGTGAGTTAATCATATAGTTTTTGCATCAAGTAAGACTTAGACCAATGGTTTCTTGGGTCACTTGATGCAATGGTCGAACCTATACTGTAATTGATGGTTTTAATATATGAACTTGACCAAATGGTCAAGATCTAATGCTTATTCCTTCAATAAACTGGAATGATGGATAATGTAATATGTTGGTCCTAATAATGGGATTTAGATGTTTTCCTTTATATGATCAACTTAAGGAGCTTACTTGTTGACAATGGATGGCTTATTTTAACTGAATAGTCGATTGTGGGTTTTACCCTACTCTCAATGGAACTTTTTGTGTTGTTAATCAAGGGATGTCTTGGGTTAGATGGTGACTATTTATAGAACACAAATCAAGGACTTCATAGGTGGTTTATCTAAGGTTTTTACTTATATAAACAACCAAAGGTCTTACCTTTTAAACATCGAATGGTTCTGGGTCACATTGTGGTATGGTGATACGGGTTGAATGATGATGGAACAAATGGAGGGTTACCCTTAATAAGGTAGTATAACCTATTCACTCATATGAATAGAAGGGATGATAACCATATTATGTTGATATGTAACCCTAATGAGGTATAGCTTGTTATACCTAGCTTTAATATAACTAAATGATGGTAATTGGGTATGAATAGTCCTTGAATGACTAATGCAATCATGAAGTACTCTGTTATTGTTGTTGAAACCCTAGTATGCTATAACCCAATCGTTATACCTTTATTTATGTGTGGGTTCATACTTGATAATGGTATGGAATGTGATGGTGATGCTTCACCTTATGCATCCATGATCCAATGGGGATGATGTGAGTTAGGGTTTGGGTATGAGTGCTATTTTGTAACATTGATATAATTTATCATGTTTAACCTAACTCTAATGCAAATAAATAAAGATGAGTATTCATGTTTAACATTCTTATATAATGGAATGATGGTGGAATAACTTCCTTCACATGATCATAACCTTGGTATGTTAATTGGTCGTTATCATATCCACATGGTTGATACTTTCTTATGCTAAACATGTGCATTATGAATATTATGAGAGTTAATCATATATAGATTCATTGCATGTTGATGTAATAAAGGAATGTTCTTAATGTTAATATAACCCTGATATGATTGTTTATGAATATAACCTAGTTCATTAATGCAATATTGTGCTGATCTGGTGTATTATATATAAATGATGTTGTTGAGCCTTGTTATAAGGCATGCAAAGATAATAATGATATTGCAGAGAATAATATGATGGTCTTAATGACCTTTGGGCATGGTTGAGCCTTGAATGAGGTGTAATCCTCTTGTGTTGATAAGGGGTAATACCATGTGATGTTGTGAAAAGAATTTATATCATGTGATAGTATGATGGTCTTAAATACCTTCGGGCATGGTTGAGCCCTGAATTAGGTGTAATAATCTTATGTTGATAAGGGTTGATACCCTGTGATATTCTGAAAAAGTTTATTATCTTGTGATAGTATGTGTGGTCTCATGAATGGAAAATGAATAGTACCATGTGATGATGAGATGAGAAATTATGTTTCACACGTTTTATATCTTTTCAAAGTTATGATATTTATATGCTTGCTAGAAATGAATTAGGATTTGTATGTCCACTTTATAATGCAACCTTAATTCACCCAATTGGCATAACTAAAAAAAGTGAAACTCTAATCATGTAGTGCCCTGTGCCATAGATCCATTTGAGTGTCATAATTTTCCAGATGGTGAAATGAGTATTCCTAAGGGAAACTCGGAGTGCATACTATTGAGTATGTGGGGGTGGCAAGTTGAGGATATATCCTTGTCATCCACAATGTAGATTGTGGAGTTTGGCTATGGTCATGCCTCATACATCTGATGTGATTGAGAAAGGTTGCGGTCGTGTCTTGGTGATTATATATGTGATGATATTGGAGTACAACTACGGTTATACCTCAGACGGTAGGGTATCCGTACCCACCTCCTTTCACTAGTGTCGTGACCTGTACGAAGGATGGATTAGGCTGTTAGCAGCTTGACCTTATGTGTCGTTGTGGCGGACCCATATTGACTGGGGGCGGAGAAGATCTTAGGAGTCTGGCTCTTCCTAGATCTTATATGGCACTGATTTCAACTTAGCAATGGTCAGTTGCATTTTGAGTGGTATCCTCAATTTCCTCAGGGTGTAATAAAAGATGTAATACAACCATGTAGCATATTTTTTTAGGGTTATATACAACATTTCACATTGGATGATAACCCTTGTTTGTTATCTTTACATAAAGATGATGCTTAGTGCAATTAAGAGATAGTAGATATTCTTATGTTGTGGATATTCTTAAGATTGTAGATGCTTACATACAGTAGTCATGATTATGTTGATAACTATACCGCTACTGCTGATTATAATCATGATGCTAGCTATCTCATGTTGTTAGTTATGTTTAGCATGCTAGCCATACCTTTGTAACTAGAGATGCATATACTGCTAATTATGCTTATCCATGTAGTTGTGCTTATGTTGTTAGATCTTCTTATGATGTTGATATGTTCAACCAATTAGACATGCTCATGTTTTTAGCTATGCTATGTTACTATACTTTCTCATGATGCTATAACTGCATATGCTACTGAATTGCTTATATTATCAATAAGATAAAGGATGATAGTATGGCTAATGATGATAGTTATTATCTACTGCTTCATGTATTTTGTTAATCATCAATATTGCTGATCTTATTTGTTATCTATGATTAAACTACTTAACTATTTAATGCTTAAAAATGTTGTAATCAATAAACATTGTTGGAGGTTATATCTCTTGCTGGGACATGAGTCTCACCCTTGTGGTTCGCCACATTTTTTTAGGTAATTGGAAGTGACAAAAACAAACATGTGGCAGCAAAGAGGAGCTATAGTAATGAATCTTTGATAAAGTTGATTATATGTTTAGTATTTTCTAGAGTCGTCCATGTACTCTCAGGTCCGGGAAGGAAAAGTTTGTATATGGTGTTTCAAATAAATCATACTTTTGTTAGCATATTGGTGATTTATTCATCCAATCACCGAGGTTAGAACTTTCAACCTCTCAGTTGTACATCCTTAACTTTACCAACTCGGATACCACATCTTTGGCAACTTTTTCTAGCATATTAATGCTTGTTTGTGTGGCATATACGATTATTATTCTCCTGTATATATATGTTTTGGCTAAGATGATAGAATGATTTGCATCAAATTCTTGGCATAGTATGGAGACAAGAAAGATGTTGGGATCTTATGCAAATGTTTTTGAGTGGGTGTTGATGTTGAAATTGGTTTTAATTTACCCATATTTTTGGGTATGTGATTAATTAGTGATTGATTGTGTTTTATGTTTTGAGTAATCTCGTTTAGTGTAACAGGTTCTCACAGGTTGGTATCAGAGCTTTAGGCTCACTGAGTCTACAGGGACACTAGGACTTAAGACTAGGATGACATCTAAGTTAATAATATGACACAAAAATATGGTGCATACTGCCTAATCTCAGTATTTGGGTGCCCTATCCAGGTATTCAATTATTGAAGAAAGGTAAGTATGGAACTCTTAGATTGTTATCTTTCTGATTACTCTGATCAAGTAGTCATTTTGAGACAATCTAAAGAACATAATGAATAACAAATCTTAGTGTGAATATCTCAATCCTATCTTAAAGAAGATGGGGATTTCATCATAATCTATTAAAACTTGAATGTTTGGTAACTATAAGAGAAAGATACAACACCATGAAATCTAAATCTGAATACAAATAAGGAAAAGAGGAGTTCTTGAAGATGTGATTTAAGAAGAAAATAAAGTAAAAGACAGACAAGTCTATGCTTATAAAGTGATTCAAGGTATGAAATCCACATAAGATGGAGAGAACTCCAATGATAAGTATATAATGAGAAGATAAATGAGAACAATGACAAAGGAATAAGGTGGAACCTGAGTTAATCTCATACCAACCTATGTGTGTAAGAAAGTGTTAATGTAAAATAAACATGGAATTTGAAAGAAATTAAGACAGATGAACCATGTTTAATGAATAAAATGTGGAATATGATGATTTACCTGTTGATAAGTGGTTGAAAAACATAATAAAATAAGAGATCATGCCCAAGTGGGATAAATAGTCATAAAGGAAGGAGTAATGAGATACGTTAATCATGATGATTCCTATGCTAATAGCAAGGAACCCGAAATGAAAAAGGTAAAATGATACATAAGAAGTTGTAACCTACATAATGAAAATAGAATTGGTTACCTTTTTTCTAGTGACCATTGAACGATGTTGCTATGATGTTGAAAGTGTGTTTCCCTTTCTGTCTTTACTTTCTTGGGAACAACTTTCATGTGGATCATTGCCACATGGTATGTGTGGATTCATTGTAAACATGAGGGTGGCTAGCTTATTATAGCATAAGGTTTTTTGGACTATGGTTACAAAATCATAAAGTTTGTGATGCTTTTGCTTTTAAGCCTTCCAATAATTAGGAAGACTCCTCTTATATGTCTTGATATTTGTTATGTTGGTAAAAGGAGATGATATAAGGATGTGAGTTTCTTATAGCACATGAGGTGGATACCAAAGTAATGAATCCTAGTATCCAAGATGTATTAATAATATGAGAAATATGTGAAGGTTGGAGATGTTTATTAAATGAACATTCCAAGCATTGCTCTTCCATAGAGAGAGAGGGAGAGAGAGTTGATGATGACCCTCTAAATGTTGTTTGGAAGGAAAAATAAAATTGATTCTATAATGTTGTGTATGGTTCAATGATAGTTGGGCAAGACCACTATCAAGGATAAATGGTTTGTTGATTAATATATATGTGATATTGTGTTCCTTTAAGATAAACCTATGATCAAATATCAATGCATAAGAATTAGATTAGATGACATAATTCACATGGCCATGATGAGTTTAGAGTTATGTCCTTTAGACTAACCAATGTACCAATAGAATTTATGAATAGGAGGAACATAGTGTTCAAGTAATGTCTTACAAGTTGTAGCAAGCTTTGAATGATGACATGTCAAAGTATTTCAAATATGGTAAAAAATATGATCATTATTTCTTCAAAAACCTTAGGGTTGCCGAAGCAGCAATAGCTATGAGAAAAAGTTGAACAAGAGTGAGAAGGGTTGATTAAATTTCTTTATGGGATCATGATATGTATTCTAAGTAGGTTGTGTAAATCCTAGTAAGGTGAAGATAGTGTTGTTGTTTCACCCCTAACAAGGTTGACTAGGAATGATGTTTCCTTGTATGGAATAACAGCTCACAGCGTCATCATTTCTTTAGATGCTAAAAAAAAGAACTGACAAGAGTTCTAGTGTCAGTATATAGAAAAAAGATGGATACATTACCTTTTTTTATGCTTCAAGTAATGGTGTGGGATACATGCCATGATTGGTAAAAAGTTAGCAAGTATGACTTTTTATTAATGTGTTGATACAATAGACATAATTTTAGGATGATAGCTAGAATTTAAAGTTGAACATTACTACTAGAGTTGTACAGATGACACAATAAGTTTCTACATTCAACAATGAGAATGTCTTCTTAGGTGGGGATTTTTGTGCTGACCCAAGAGGATATATGTATGAATGATATGACATCACCATGATATGCAAGTAACCATGTGAAGGTAATAGGATGAGGTGCAAAGGAAATACCCATGTTTGTTTACCTTGGATTTCGGGGGTGAAATCCCTATTAGGGGTTTATAGTTGTAAGGCCCCTGAACTTTCTTAATGAGTTGAATGAGATTAATTACCATAATTGAATTATTAGAACCCTAATATAACCTTTTGATATGTTTTGAAATCATAATACAAGATTAAGTTTCAAATTTGGTCCAATTTGGACACTTTTTGAGCAAGTTATGTAATTTTATGTACATTTTGGACTTTTCTACAATTTAAACAATTGAGGGGTTTTCTTTGCAATTTGTCACATACATTATGTTACTTAGATTTTATATTATCATTCTTGAGATTTTTAATCCATGGGGCTCCTAGTTGAGCCAAGGTTTGAAGGTATTTTCATCAAGGGTATTTTAGGGTTTACCCCTTCACGGATGAGCTACTTTTAGTAGCCATGAACTAATGAATTATGTGATTGGCTGGGAATTTCGACAAAGAAAATCTAAGCAGGTTAATAGGTACGGTGGGGGATCTTCTTGTGTGTGTGGTTGTATATTCTCAATAGTATAAGGCCATAAACACTTAGGGAAGCTACTTTTACACCTCATGCTTGATTCTATCCTTATCCATGGGCTATATTTGCCTCTTCCTTGCCCAAATATGAAACTATGCTTACTTTCTCTTTCCTATAACCTGGAGAAACGCATTCACTCTGTTTTTCTGTGGAACCAACTGCTCTAAGGTAGAATGCAACCCCTTTTTGGAGAAGAAGGTCTCCTAGGGCTCCATCTAGCCCTACCTAGGTTTTCCAAGGTCATCTTCTAGGAAATTCGACCAAGGCAAGTTGTTTTCTTCCTTTCTTCTTCATTTTTATTGCTCTTCACCTTCCTTAGACCTTCCTCCAGGTCGGAACCTTTCTATTCCATGGTAGAATTTTCTCTAAAGCCCTAAAACCCTACCTTTATTGCTCCTTATGTTTAGGGTTTGCTCATTTGATGAAGAAAGGTGTTAGATGGACGAATTCATAGCTTATTCTTGGATTGTTTACCCTACCTGTTCGAGATTTCTTCTTTTTGGGGTTTCATATTATCATTATAAGAAAGTTTTATAACTTTCACCATGTTTATTGCTTATCATAAGCTTTCTAGATCATGTTCTTGCTTGAAAATGATGATCCATGCACTAAAACGCTATGCCTGACTAAGATTTCGATTTTTATAATGTTTCCTGTTCTGATTTTAGTTATATATGAACCTGTGATCATGTGTACATTATTCATAAGGTATTATATGACTTGGATCAGGTTGTTTTGACAACCTATGGTGCTAAGAACCTATCAAAGAATGGTCAATTTTAGGGTTCAAAGCTGATTTCTTCTATAAACCATGACCCGATGATGGTACCAATGCAACAACCCTATGGTGTTGTCTTCATAACAACTCACGGTCATTATAAAGGGTGCAAAATGATGGTGAAAAACTATGTTCACCCCCTTAGGTCAGGTTTTGGATCAATTAGAAGTATAATGATCAACCATTAAGTACCCTACTAATGGTATCAATCAATGATGACATCAACTTAATATTTGAAGCTGATTTATGAATAGAGTGTTGATCTAACAACCTATAGTGATTTAATGATCACTAATGATGGTGTATCAGGTCTCTACAATCTATGGTGAGTGAATCATATAGTTTTTGCATCAATTAATCCTTAGACCAATGGTTTCTTGGGTCACTTGATGCAATGGTCGAACCTATACTGTAATTGATGGTTTTAATATATGAACTTGACCCAATGGTCAAGATCTAATGTTTATTCCTCCAATAAAGTGGAATGATGGATAATGTAATATGTTGTTCCTAATAATGAGATTTATATGGTTTCCTTTATATGATCAACTTAAGGAGCTTACTTGTTGACAATGGATGGCTTGTTTTAACTGAACAGTCGATTGTGGGTTTTACCCTACTCTCAATGGAACTTTTTGTGTTGTTAATCAGGGGATGTCTATGGTTAGATGGTGACTCTTTCTAGAGAACAAATCAAGGACTTCATAGGTGGTTTATATAAGGTGTTTACTTATGTAAACAACCAAAGGTCTTACCTTTTAAACATCCAATGGTTCTGGGTGACATTGTGGTATGGTGATACAGGTTGTTTGATGATGGAACAAATGGAGGGTTACCCTTAATAAGGTATTCTTACCTATTCACCCATATGAATAGAAGGGATGATAATGATATTGTGTTGATATGTAACCCTAATGAGGTCTAGCATGTTATACCTAGCTTTAATATGACTAAATGATGGTAATTGGGTATGAATAGTCCTTGAATAACTAATGCAATCATGAAGTACTCTGTTATTGTTGTTGAAACCCTAGTAGGCCATAACCCAATCATTATACCTTGATTTATGTGTGGGTTCATACTTCAGAATGGTATGGAATGTGATGGTGATGCTTCACCTTATGCATCCATGATCCAATGGGGATGTTGTGAGTTAGGGTTTGGGTATGAGTGTTATTTAGTAACATTGATATATTTTATCATGTTGAACCTAACTCTAATGAAAATAGATAAAGATGAGTATTCATGTTTAACATTCTTATATGATGGAATGATGGTGGAATAACCTCCTTAACATGATCATAATCTTGGTATGTTAATTGGTGGTTATCATAGCCACATGGTTGATACTTTCTTATGCTAAACATATTCATTATGAATATGATGAGAATTAATCATATCTAGATTTATTGCATGTTGATGTAATAAAGGAGTGTTCTTAATGTTAATATAACCCTGCTATGATTGTTTATGAATATAACCTAGTCCATTAATGAAATATTGAGCTAATTTAGTGTATTATATATAAGTGTTGTTGTTGAGCCTTGTTATAAGGAATGCAAAGATAATGATGATCTTGCAAGGAATAATATGATGGTCTTAATGACCTTTGGGCATGGTTGAGCCCTGAATGAGGTGTAATCCTCTTGTGTTGATAAGGTTTAATACCATGTAATATTGTGAAAAGGATTTATATCATGTGATAGTATGATGGTCTTAATGACCTTTGGGCAAGGTTGAGACCTGAATGAGGTGTAATCCTCTTATGTTGATAAGGGTTGATACCCTGTGATATTGTTAAAAAGATTATTATCTTGTGATAGTATGATGACTAGTGTGGTCTCATGATTGGAAAGTGAATAGTACCATGCGATGATGAGATGAGAAATTATGTTTCACACATTTTATATCTTTTACACGTCTAGCGGTGGAACTCAACATGGCAAATCCCCTAGTTCCTGTCATACGGGTGGATGGAATCAAGTACAAGATTGAATATGAGAATATCCCATATATATGCTTATACTACAAGAAGGTGGGCCACACTGAGAAGGACTGCAAGACTTGACTAGATGCAAAGGTAGAAGCGAGGAAGGTGAGTATTGAAGCAGGCACCTTGATCCCCCAGGAAACCCCACGGCAGGAAGGTTTCTCTGAATTGATACATGCAAGACCCATCCCAAGGAAGCCCAGGAAGCCAATTGATGCAGCCCTTCCACCGAGCAAAGTGGGGGCAAGCATCGAATAGATTCCAAGGCCTTGAGGATGTCGATTAAGATGACCCGGTCCATGAGGTCATTGACGTTAATAGCGTCGCGGCTAGGGTTGCGGGAGGCACAGACTGGAGCGTGAAGAAAAGGCAGTGGAAGAAGCACACGAAGAACCAGATGAAGGATCAGGCTCCTCTCAAACAAGAACAGGTTGACACCCGTCCCACAAAAGCCAATCGGGCTCAAAGAACTACTCCCAACCATACAACTGCGGTTCCCACAGGTGACACTATGTTGCAAGGGCGGGAAAGTGCTAACCCCCCTTCCCCACGATGCACTTTCACATGGGCAACCTCTTTGCAGGAGGAGGCGCTTATGTCTCATACAGAAGCCCAACAAAATCATCGGTGGGCATGCATCTAGGGAACCAAAAGGTGATCAATGCTGGTGATCTAGGATGGGCATTGATGCATGTGTTTTGAGTCACTTTAATAGGCTTATTTTATATTTGTTTTATGCATGTATTTGTCATTTTCTTGATTATATTTGCATAATTCACTATAGTTGGCCTTTAAACTCTTTTTGCATCAAATTATACTTCTTTTATCATATTTATATGATTTTATATAATCCCCAGACTTCTACACATGTTTCAGTACTTTTTCAGGCACTTTTGCATTGTCCAAAGTCGATACTATCGACCCTGGTGTCGATAGTATCGACATTTCATCAGAAAGCAACCCCAAAATGTGATTTTGGAAGGAAAAACCTGTATCATGGTCGATACCATCGACCTTGGGGTCAATACTATCGACAGCGTCGGAATCTGGCGATTTTCAGCACTAAAACGAAGCGTTTTAATCCGACGGTTGAGCTTTTTCAGAGCCGTAAAGTGGTCCTATGACATAAGAAGAGCACGGACGGCCCGAGGGGGATCTGATATCGTGTTGCACAACATCCAAGAAGGAGAGAGAGAGAGAGAGGATACAAGAGACGAAGGCCGTTAACCGAGCGATTCAGGCACCTCCGACGGGCGATTTTGCTACCGGAAGACTACAAAACGCACGTTTCTCGAGGAGGATCTCCAGGAACACCTTTGTATCAGGGGTTACACGAGTTTGCTCCATGTTTCCCATGTTTTTATTCTCTACTCCTATGTATTTTCCATTGTCAACCATGCGGGGCTAATCCCCTTAATATTTAGGACCGGGAGTAGCCCGGGGAAGCATTGTATGACGTTTTTATCATAGTAATTCATAATTTGTCTCCTAAATCTGTGGTATGATTTCGTTTTCTCAATTATATTGTTATGCTTAATCACCATAATGATAATATAATGCCTTTAATTACTTTGAAAGAATAATTAAACTCAATATGCTCATATTTTCATGTGCCCACAAGCCAAGAGTAAAACTCCCAATTGAAACCATGCATTTATTACTCCACAGATTACACTAGATAGATGTGGATCCTACAAAAGCAGCAAACCTAGAAATAAAAACAACTAATATTTCAAAAGTAAAAGAAACATGAATAAGTAAGTAAAAACTAAGATAGAGGGTTGTTCCAACACCCCCCCTAAGCTTGAATATGACTATGGCCTCATAGTCAACATTCTCACTTAAGAGGTGGAACAGCGGTACTGTTTGCTTTGAAGTGTGGTGAAGAAGGATGGTTAGATGCTCAAGTGGACCAAGTGATGCTTGCTATCTCCCTCCTTTTTGTGGCCCATTTTTGTGTCTTAGTGGTTCTAAGACGTGACTTGCTTCATCCATCTTTCCTCTGCAAAAAACGGTTCGAAAAAATCTCATTTCGATACCTTTTACGGCTTGTTTTATGTAGCTGTCCTGCATGTGTCGATAGTATCGACCAAGGTCGATGGTATCGACCTCGGATTAGCAATTTTGTTGTATCGACACATCTAAAAGCTTGGGAACTCAAAAGTGTCGATACTATTAACCCTAGGGTCGATGGTATCGACTTTACTGTCACCAATTTTTTTGTAAATCTTCAGGAATCTCGATACTATCGACCCTAAGGTCGATGGTATCGACTTTTCTTCAGCATTTACTGATCCAAACTCAATACTATCGACATGGGTGTCGATAGTATCGACCTTAACATTATGCACACTTCAAAACACGGGTTAGGGTACCATTTTTACAAAAATTATCAAAACCTAAGCAAAAACTAAGTACATAAACATAAAAGAACATAACCAAACATAAAAATGAACCTAAAGTTGGGTTGCCTCCCAACAAGTGCCCTTATTTAATGTCCTAGGCTTGACATAAGGATACCTTTAACCTGGGTTGTCAAGAGATGTCTCCAATGAGTCATTTGGTAATTTGAATTTAACTCTATCATCACTAATCCCAAGTGTCAAGTAACCTCACCCAATGGCAGTGATTACATCAGCTGTAGCTTGGAACGGCCTTCCCAATAGCTTCTCACCTCCTTCCAACTCATGCATGTCCATGACCACAAAGTCAACAGGGAAGATGAATTTGTCGACCTTGACTAGCACATCCTCGCATATACCTTGTGGCTTCACAATGGATCCATCTGCCAACTCAATTGTCATAGATGTTTGTGTTGGCTTCTTCAATCCCAACTTTTGAAAAGTGGCAAGTGGAATAAGATTAATGCTTGCCCCTGAGTCACACTGTGCTTGTGGAAAATGTTGGCCGCCTATGGAACATGGGATGTAGAAACATCATGGATCTTTCATATTCCTTGGTAGCCATCCTTGGATTATAGAACTCACTTTTTCATCAACAACACAAATGTCAGTGTCTTTTATCAGCCTTTTCTTGGTGATTATGTCCTTGATAAACCTTCCATATGCTGGAATCTGTTCTATCATTTCCACTAACAGAATATTAATATGGAGCTTCCTAAACATCTCCAAGAATTTCTTGTAGTGCCTATGCTCTTTCTTTAGCCTCAGACTATCCGGGAAAGGCACGTTTGGGTCCTTCGCTCGCTTGTGTGGTGGCACATATGGAACTTTAGGGGCCTCCTCCCCTACGCTTGCTTCAACGCCACCTTCTAGGATAGGATTTGACACATCATCTATGGATGGCATGACTTGTGGCTTCTCCCTTCTCTCAGTGACTGTAGCTTCACCATGATGCATGACCTTCACCTGCTCCTCTTTCCTAGGTGCGGGCGCGGCCGCGATGTGTTCTTGGTAGATTTTTCTGAATGGACAACATCCGCCCGGTAGTCCATAATGACTGCGAGGATACGGTATTCTTGGTGTAGCCTCTGTATCAAAATCATTTTGCTTTTGTCCTGGACCTCCACCACCGGGGGCTCTGCCTTAGAAATCACAGATATATATTTCACTTGATGATGTGCTTGAACAACATCTGCATTCCCAGCCTGTCTTTGTTGATTTGTATGCTTCATGGCCGCCACTTCATTGGAATTTTGGGTCACAGTCATCTCTAGTGCCCTCATTTGTGCTCCATGACTTTGCAATGTCTGCCCAAATTTATTCAAAATCTTTCCCTGAGACTGTAACTGCTTGGCAAATGTACTCATCATCTCTTGATTTTGTTTCACCACCTGGCTAAGCAATTCATTGTTCTTTTCCTCTAGGCTAGGCTGCAGCTTCTGAAAATTTTGTTCCTTCCTCCAATCATAATTGTTATTTCTATATCCCTGTTGATGCATATACTTTGCATGTGCTTCATCATCAGACCCATTGTCCTCTTTCTCTAGGAGCTTCTTGGCTATAAGATCCAACTTGTCATTAAGCGCTTTGATGGCCCTTGCTTCATGTGTAATGCCAACCTGCTCGGGTGCATCTCTTTCACCCCAAGACTGCTTTTTGGACATGTTCCTTAGAATCTCCCAACACCTTGTGCCTGTGTTGTTCAAAAAGAAACCAGAACCTACTGAGTCCAAATTGCTCCTATCATGTTCATTTAGGGCGAAGTAGAAAATTTTAGCTTGTTTCTCCTTGTCTAAGCTGTGATGTGGACACTTCCTTAGCATGATCTGGAAGCGCTCCCAAGTTTTAGAGTATGTTTCACCGGCTCGCTGGATGAAGTTGTGTATCTTCCTCACTAGATCGTTTGTCTTTTTAGGCGAGAAGAACCTCTCAAAGAACACCTCAACCATGTGATCCTAAGATTCAATGTACTCATCATCCAGATTGTGCAGCCATTCCCAAGCATTGCCCGCTAAAGAACTGGGAAAAAGTTTCAGGTAGAGTGTCTCTTGCGGGAACCTGTCAATCTTTATCATATCACAATTTTCCACGAACGTGCTGATGTGGGTCACCGGATCCTCATTTTTAAGTCGATGGAAAGCCTGCGATTTGACCAACTGAATAAGCCCTGGATCAATCTTATAACTGGGTATGTTGATAGCTTGTTTCTTGATTGGCCCCTTCTTCATAGAAGAAGAAAAAGAAGCCTTAATCCTTTCCCAGATCGTCTGCTCCTCATTTTCCACTCCGTCACCCATTATTACTTTACTAGTACCTGAAATTTCAAATGGTAGTGTATGAACTGGTACTAATAATTAAAACAATGAATAAGATTTGCAATTCAGTTCAAAAGATGAAAAGAAAAAAAAATATAGGAATTAAAAGTGGCCTAGTGTGGCCGCTCGCAGCACTCATAGTGCTAAAATTCACCGTTTCCCCGACAACGGTGCCAAAAACTTGATACGCGTAAACCGTGCGTGCAAACACAAGTATACGTATCAATGTAATATAGGCCTTGTGAGGCTCGAGTCAAACTCAGGGAAACGTGAATTTTAGTAGACTACTACTAACTGGTTGCGATCAGCTAAACCGATTAAAAGAGTTTGAGAGTTGTTTTAAAATAAAAGAAAATAAAATAAAACAAAGCAGTCGATTAAATGTTTAGTTTAATCAATTCAAATGGATATCTTTAGGATTGCGGTTTCACCGCGGGTTTTCATTGTATAAATTTCCATATAGCTACTCAAGTTCATCTCTCAACCCGGGTAGTGGCCTGTAGTCAGAATTGTCCACTATCGTGGTACAATTCACTACCTAAGTCTAGGTCAGTTCCACTGTCGTAGTAACCTATACCCTAAACTAGGTGCATTCGAATTGACCTCTGAGTTTCCACCATTAACCGTACATCACCTTGTTCAAGGGATTTGTTAATTAATGTGAATTTCGTCTCTTTTCAACCGTTAATTCTTATTTCAAAGTAATTAAAGGCATTAGATTATCATTATGGTGATTAAGAATAACAATATAATTGAGAAAAAGAAATCATACCACAGATTTAGGAGACAAATTATGAATTACTATGATAAAAACGTCATACAATGCTTCCCCGGGCTACTCCCAGTCCTAAAGATTAAGGGGATTAGCCCCACATGGTTGACAATGGAAAATACATAGGAGTAGAGAAGAAAAACATGGGAAACATGGAGCAAACTCGTGTAACCCCTGATACAAAGGTGTTCCTGGAGATCCTCCTCGAGAAACGTGCATTTTGCAGTCTTCCGGCAGCAAAATCACTCGTCGGAGGTGCCCGGATTGCTCGGTTAACGACCTTCATCTCTTGTCTCCTCTCTCTCTCTCTCTCCTTCTTGGATGTTATGCAACATGATATGAGATCCCCCTCGGGCCGTCCGTGCTCTTCTTAGGTCATAGGACCACTTTACGGCTCTGAAAAAGCTCAACCGTCGGATTAAAACGCTTCGTTTTAGTGCTGAAAATCGTCAGATTCCAACGTTGTCGATAGTATCGACCCCAAGGTCGATGGTATCGACCATGATACAGGTTTTTCCTTCCAAAATTACGTTTTGGGGTTGCTTTATGATGAAATGTCGATACTATCGACACCAGGGTCGATAGTATCGACTCTGGACAATGTAAAAGTGCCTGAAAATGTACCGAAACATGTGTATAAGTCTGGGGATTATATAAAATCATATAAATATGATAAAATAAGTATAATTTGATGCAAAAAGCGTTTAAAGGCCAACTATAGTGAATTATGAAAATATAATCAAGAAAATGACAAATACATGCATAAAACAAATATAAAATAAGCCTATAAAAGTGACTCAAAACCCATGCATCAGGCATCAACGAGGAAGCGAGGGAAACCATCCTTGCTTCAAGATCTAGAGAAGGAGGTGCAGGAGATGGGCAGTTCCACCTGAAAGGAAGTTAATCAATGAAAGCAATGTGTTGGAATGTTTTGGGTGTCTCTGACAAAGACACTCATAACACAATAAAATATTTAGTCCAGAAATATCAAGTTTTAGTTGTGAGCCTATTCAAAACATGTTGCAGTGGTACCAGAGCTATGAACACAGTCAAGAAACTCAGCTTCCCCCAATCTCACAGAGTGGAAGCGGTGGGGTTCTGAGGGGGAATTTGGGTTCTTTGGAAGGCAGCCATCCATCTAGAGATTTTACTTGCACACAAGAAATTCATTCATTGTCGAATTGACAATTCCTTATTCATCACTTTCATTTATGGAGGCACTACTAGAGGCTCTCGCAATTTTCTCTGGTACCACCTTGTGAATCTGTCCACTTCCATCATTGATCCATGGGTGGTGGCTGGTGATTTTAACATCATCATGTTTAGATCTGAAAAGTTTGGTAGTATATCCTTTGACAATGCTAACAGCCAGGACTTTGACGAGGCCATGCAACAATGCACTCTTTACGATCTGGGAGATGATGGTGCAAGAACGATGTTTAGAAGAGGTCTACTCCATGAATGTTTGGATAGATCCATGGGCAATGCTGCCTGGTTGGAATCCTCAATTGCGGGGCGGATCTCTGTTCTAGAGAAGAATCACTTTGACCACGCCCCCTCCTTATCTCCTCTGCTGTGCCAGGACCCAAGAGGAAGTGGTTACCTCGCACACTAGCCAGTTGGAATTTGATAGACGGATTCAAGAACTTTCTTATGCAGAACTGGGACACAATTGCCTCCTTAGTTAAAGTTGGTTACACCTTCCTTAATAAGGCATCCCAATGGGTTGCTCGAACTAGGAAAAATGACCGTACACGAAATGACCAATTGGGACACCAACTACATTGGAACCAGCTGTAACTATCCATCAAGTTTGACCCCATCATCGCTAGGAAGACGGTGGATACCCAACCTAAGCCCGATGCTATTCTAATAAGGGTGGAAGTCGACTGGAAACAAAAAGCAAGGTGCGACTGGGTGGCCCTTGGTGACAACAACACAAAATTCTTCCATGCCACTGTCAAAGAAAGGAGGCACAATAGAATCATAAGGCTCAAGAATGATGTTGGTGATTGGATGGAGGAAGGTGATGATCTGAATAAACATGTTTTAGATTTCTTTTCTAACATGTACCAGGAATCACCCACAATCGCATGTCAACAAGCTTATTCATCCTTCATCGGAGCTTTCACCCTACACTCGGCTCAGGAGAAGGATGACTTACTCAATTTACCAACGACAGAGGAGATCTGATGAATGCTTAGCACTATGACACCTTTAAAGATGCCAAACCCAGATGGTATTGATGTGGCTTTCTTAAAGAAGAACTGGAGCCTTCTACAATGCCAGTTGGTCCAGTTCATCCAATCCCCTTTCAATGGAGCCCCGCTCGAGGACAGTTGTACCAATTCTACACTGGTACTCATCCCCAAGATTCCCCATCCTAAAACATGTGGCCAGCTCAGGCCAATTTCTTTGAACAACATATGCACCAAGCTTCTGTCAAAGGTGATCACTACAAGATTAAAACCCTTTATGTTGGGATGGATATCACCCTTCCAATCTAGCTTTGTCCCAGGAAGGAAGATATGTGATAATGTGGTCCTCGTACAACAAATCATTAGCTCCATGGTGTCCAAACAATGCCGTAAGCATTACTTTGCTATCAAACTGGACCTCATCAAAGTGTTTGACAAGATGAGATGGTCCTTTATAGAAGACACGCTTCAAAGAACTGGTATTCCACCAATTGTAATCTCTATCATCATGCAACTACTATGATTAGGAGAAACTTCAATTCTTTGGAACAACGACATCATTGGCACCTTCAAACCTTTCTGTGGAGTCAAGCAAGGAGATCCTTTATCCCCCTATCTATTTGTTTTATGCCTTGAACGACTGAGCCAACTCATCGAGGACCAAGTCTCTAGCGATGAATGGAAGTCGGTACAAATCATCAGATAGCGCCTCTCTTTCTCCCATGTATGCTTCATTGATGACATTATTTTATTTGGAGAAGCCATCCCAAAATAAACAAGGGTTATAAAATGTTTCCTTCGACTCTTCAATAAAGCTTCCAGGCAATTCTTATCTAATGACAAATCCTCCATCTTCTTCAATACCAACTCTCCCTAGAGCACAAGAGCGATAATATGCAGAATGCTCGACATCAAATAAACCTCGAATCTGGGATGCCATCTTGGAGTACCTATTATTCACACAGGAAAAAGTAAAGAACACTTCCAATTTCTCATCAAACGAATCCATGGAAGGATCACAAGCTGGCAGCACTGCTTTCTTTCTTTGGTTGGACGGGTTACTCTCTCAAAGTCAGTCATTCTATCGCAATCATGCTATGTTATGCAAATGACTATGCTGCCCATATCTGTGGTTGACCAGATTGATCAACTCACAAAAAAATTCATTTGTAGTAGCTCTTCTGTGGCATCTAAAATTAGTTTGATTGCTTAGAACAAATTCACACTCCCACGTCACCTGGGAAGACTAGGAGTCAAGCCTGCGGGGGATTTCAACAAATCTTTGGTTGCTAAACTAGCCTAGAACTTTATATAAAATCTTAAAATCCCTTGGGTTACCCTCATGCATGCCAAGTATAAGGGACAAAATGCCTGGAACAAAGTTGTATCACACACTTGGAGAGGCATTAAAACTCTTGTTCCCTTTATCAAATCTAATTCAAGCATGGCTCTAATCTCAGGAAATGACATCAATGTGTGGAATGACTCCTAGATAGGGGAAGGATTTCAACCAGATTTGAGGGCAGGAAGGCTGATACCAGACAATCTTACTGACCTCAAGGTGGAAAGTCTTGTCTCAGATGAGGGGCAATGGGACCGAGATTTTCTACGTTACTGGTTCACTGCCAAGTCCACGGAGGATATTCTATGCATGCCTTCTCCTAAGCAAGAATATGGTGGGGACAAAAGGATATGGAACCTAAATGTTGATGGGCTATTCTCTACAACCTCTGCCTATAGAAGCCTCATGAACGAAGATTCCTTTGACCAAGTTGTTGGGGTCATGGCTATTTGGAGCCAGCCAGTTCAACAAAGAGTTAAGATACACTTATGGTTAGTCTACCACAATAGGCTATTAACCAATGAAATGTGCACCACTAGGAATCTTACCATGGACGCCTCCTACCGAAGGTGTCAACATGATATCGAATATGTTCTCCACACCATGAGGGACTGCCCAACAACCAAAGCTATGTGGATGAAGTTGTTGCCTAAGGAGGCCTCTCTATTCTTCCAATGCATCTCAACGGTGGAATGGATCACCTACAACCTCAAAGCTTTAAACAAGGTTCCTGATTGGCCCCTAACCTTTTCCATTACTTGCAGGTGGCTTTGGAAAGTCAGGAACATCTTCATTTTCGAGCATCATCAGATACCACTGGAGGTGGTGGAAAACAACTACAGATCAGATATAAGCATCTCAAAAGCGACCTTCCAGAAATCCCCACGAGCCGAATTAAGATCTGCTGGCGCTGCAAGGTGCGGACTTCCCATCCTCAATCGAGACATCTTGTTACATGTTGATATGGCAGTGAACAAAGCAACAAATTCAATAGCTACAAGCCTGATTGTAAGCACCACTGAAGGCAACTAGATTGTTGGGAAGACCTAGAGAGGTAGAGGCAATGATCCTATGAGGGGGGAGCTGATGGCAGTCAAATATGGGATGGATTACTTATCTGAGTGTCAACATCAGCTAGGGATGATCTTTACTGACTCCAAGAAGGTTGTTCAATGGATTAGCAGAGGGGAAGCACTTCCTAGCAAGTATATGTTGCTAGTTCTTGCAATTAGAAGGCTCAACCCAGACAACCTTACTCCAACGGTGTACTACATGAACCGGAACCAAAACAAACTTGCTGACTGGTTTGCTAAACAATGTCTAAAACAACCTACTAGTTTTGGAGTGCATCCCTCATACCCCCATCAACTTCTTTCTAATATGAATAATGAGGCCTTATCTCATCCCTTTCAATCCTCCTCGTCTAATGTAACACAATGCTTTTAACCAGCCTTGGCTGGATATCTACAAAAAAAAGCATGCAAGACTTCACCATTCAAAGGATTAACCTATAACTTGTCTAACCATATAGTGGGAACACTAGGTTGGATCTACTAGGATTACCCTACCACATGTTTTTCTTTACATTGTACTTCTCACTTAGGGCTAGGGCCTCATGGTTGATTAAGGTAGTCATGGAGTTCTTCATTAAGTGTTTCTCTACTACACAATCATTCTTGTGGTGGTGACTTGGTTCAAAATCCATTGATAAAATCTAAAAGCTTGTGTTTTTATACAGATAAGTTAATAATGATAGTATGTTTAGCGATAAAATATTTGTGACAAAACCCAAAAATTGGAACCAAATTTGTTCCAAGAACCAAGTCATCCACCTTCCACAACACGACACATATACTATTGTTCTTTCATTAGTTCATTCCAAAAAAGGATCTAATCTTTTATCACCTAAAAGGTCATACATATACCTCTCTAATATGTAAGCATAAGAGGGAGAATGGTTTCTTATTATGCATAGTCAATCCAATCTTAATACAACACAACATCCATAGTTCCCCATGTCACTCTTAACTATAACTCTCTCTACTTCATCTGGATTCCTAAGGGAAGCATAATATTATCCACCATTATTGATAAAAATTTAAGGCTATCCCAATACTAGATACTTTACAACCATACTTCCTTCACAAAGTAAAGTAACCTATATAGTCAACATACTAATCTCTATCACTAGATAAACCAAATGTACTATTTGAGATGAGAGAGGTGAGAACTTAATGATATCAACATAAACTTATATCTTTCCTAAACTAACCATTATGTAATAGGCCGATCAAATTCAATGAGGATGTTTCTATAGATGGGTTTGGGTAGAGAGATAGGGACATACTCCATGTTGAAGCCAAGACATGCCTAGACATGAAATAGCTAATTTAGGTCATCACCCGATATCCTGGAAATTATCACCAATTTGCAACCTATGTGATAGTTCTATTATCATCCATGCATGTTGAGTGCTCCTTGTTGATGTATTCAGGGCATGCAAGAAAGACAACAAAGGAAAGGAATCTAAGGTGAGAACCAATGTTACGCCTATCTATTTGTGCTTAATTCATCCTATATTCTTATCTTGAACAGCCTGCCACAAGGTTGGGAAATAGATTTGAATGACATGAAGAGTCAATCCTTATGTAGGGAGCATTCATACTACGTAAAGGGTGTAGGGTTAACTAGAGTTTCCAAAAAATGAGTCTTGACCACACAAAGGTTTGATGAGTTGAAATCAACATTCTAGATAGATATTGAAACCCTTATTGGTATCGAAGACCCATATATAGTTATTTCAACAACTTACATATGGTTACATAACTACTTAACTAAGGAACAATATCAGATAACTTGAAACAATCAAGTTATCGACTGCTTAATGTCTAATATAATTTCGTGAGGAGTGGGACTTGATAGGGGATCCACTCTTTACTAGATATAGAAATAAAACCATATGATTCCATATAAAAGAAGAAAATGAGTAATTACATTATTTCCCAAATTATATATATATATATATATATATATATATATATACATATACATATATATATGCAGAGCAAGATAATAAGTAAGGAGAAAAAACAAAACCTATTACAAATTTACATGACGATCCATATACACTTGTTCCTCACTGCAAAAGGTGGTATAGGAAAGTAAAAAGATATACTCCTAATTAATCTAATAACATGCAAGGCCATGCAAAGAGCAAGCCGACTATTCCAAGCTATATTCAAGTTCAAAACAAGGAGTATGGTCTTAACGAGTCCTTGTCCTCTAATGTACCTACACTTGGGTGGAAGGAGAACATCAACTAAAAGATAGGAAATAAAAGCATGTATTATTAAACACTAGGTATGTGCATAAAAACAACATCTGGGAATTATATTGGGTTACAAGTACAAAAGGATGTTTCCATGTAAAGAGAGGGTTATAAAAATATAGGTAATTTCTAAAAGAAATGATCAAAAGGTGACACATCGAAATTAAAAATATATTTGAGATCAACATTCTTTCCATAATAAACATTCTACATTTCTCAATCATAATAATTTTTATGCATAAATAATGTGGACTAGATATACCTAAAATAGGTCCATAACACTATAAGTTCACGACCTCAAGAGTAAGGGTGGATACACACACTCTGGGCAGAATAAGCAATCTCTTTATAAATATGGTTGTACATATGTACCGCTATTCTAGATATTCTAGTCAAACATTTAGAATGCACAAATAGAGTAGCAACTCAAGCATTCCTCTAATAGCTCACATATACTATTCAAAGCATAACAAGAGGGGTAAAAATACCCATAATGAAAGAATAGATTAACATTCAAAGTAAAGTAGATAATTTCAATTCAGGAAGTTAGAAATTCAATTTAGAATTAAAAAGGAGTAGCGCTCAACAGTGTGTCTCATCGTAGTAAATTAGGAATTATAGTGAACTAAATGCCCAAACATAAATATGAAATTGTGCATACATGGTCATCATAAATATGGCTAACTCGATAGTTGAACTCAGTTTCCATATTAGAGTATTCATCATAAAACATAAGGTATGTTAGTCAAACCAAAGAAAATCTGTTCATACATTCCTATTATTGATTATAGCTTTTCATATTGTTCTCATCCGAGTTTAATTCCCCTAATGACATATTGGGATATTTAATCTTATCAATTGAACATGTCACTCAGTATATATATCTACAAGTGTCCATGTCATAGTTATTATTATATATATATATATATATCCACTCTAAGATAGGTCACACTATTTGTCATCAACAATTACACACATATATTTCACCATTCCATTAGTGATAATAAAATGAGTGGATTAGATATTGTACACACTTGTCATTCACATGTTACAAATGTGTATTTGTAATAATATGTATTTTTCCAATTTAGGTCTGGAAAAGTAATTATATTTCTATTATTATATGATTCCATATTATTCCAACTCCATATGTTACATGCATACTAATGTGAATTGAAATTTTACATCTAGTTATTGAATGTCACTTAAGTAAGAGTATACATCATTAAGATGACTTGTAGTATTTGATGATGTCATCTAAGTCATGCTTATGCTTATAACACAACCCTCCTATGCTTGTAGTTTCTCTCATATTCCATTTTTTTTCAAAATAGATCAATCTATATCGATCCATACGTTGGTCCATATCTATTTCTAATTATCATCATATATACTAATATGTGTATTTGCAAGATTGCTTCTAAAAATCTGTTTAGGGATTTGAATATAATCTTAACAACAAGTCAAACTATATATTGTATAATATGTTAATATTAATTAAGTTGATAGCAACAGAACTACATGAAATTATTTACTTATGTATATACTAATGTTATAAAAAACCAATATATGTGCATGTTAACGTGATATATTATTACAACCCCAATTTTTGGGTTCATTTTGTGAGAAAAGTAATTTCTCACATTAAAGATATTTGAAAAAATAATGATATAATTTGGTTCTAATAAATGGATTTCATTTACAATAGCCTTGATGATTGTGTTGTGGGATTTTTTGGCTATTGGGCCCAAATAATAAGAAATTCAATTAGTAAAGGAATAATTGAATATTTGAGAAAAGAAAAATGTGGAAACCTCTAGAAGGCAAAACCAAAGACGATTTCATACCTCTTGGGTTCCTTGGGTTCCAAGGAGTCCAAAGTTGAA
Source organism: Alisma plantago-aquatica (assembly GCA_963693085.1). Lineage (NCBI taxonomy): Eukaryota > Viridiplantae > Streptophyta > Magnoliopsida > Alismatales > Alismataceae > Alisma > Alisma plantago-aquatica. The sequence goes on along the minus strand of OY856410.1, from coordinate 695,526,677 downwards.
AAAAGAAAGCAATAATAAAAGAAAATATTAATTAAGTATTTCTTTATTAAGAAAGAAATTGAAAATAATGGTAAAATATGGGAAACAAGTGAAAAGAGGTATAATTGAGTTATCCTTTGTGGAATTTTGTATCCCAAGGATTTTTAATGATAAAAGGAATACCAATGAGGAAAATAAAAGAGAAATAAAGAGAAAACCTCAAAAAGAGTTATTGTAATGAAAAATAAACGAGATAATGTGAAATAATGCATATAGATGCATCTAGAAGGATAATAAATATCCTTGGAAAAGAATTTCTAAATAATAGAGTTTCTTGGGGTCTAAGGAGCCCCAATAAAGAGGAAAGAAAGAGAAAATACCAAATTTGCAAAATAAAAGGATAATGTGATACATTATTAATAGGTATTGCTTAAAGGAAGAAATTTCTATTAAAAGAAAATTGAAATTTCGTGGCTGATGGATTAAAAGCTAAGAATAAAGACAATAATGAGAGGGATTTTCGAATTCCTAAGTATCCAAGTAATAGGAAATATCAAAGGAGAGAGAGAGAGAGAGAAGAATTGCTTCTCTTTGAAGGAAATGATTCCTATTAGAAGAGGGACTTTGTTTCTTTAAGGAAAGCCATCCTAGGGCTTCATTGACTTCCCCTACATAAGGGGTAAGACTTGGGGGTGAATCCAGAGGAATTCCACACAGCTATATCTCCCTTCTTCATGTTCTTCATCAAAACCCTAACCTTGAGGGTAAGGTTATATCCTTGGAGAAACATGGGGTGTTTATGGTTTTGTTTGAAGCAAGAAGCATCCACGACCAACCCCAGAACGTCATCCATCCTTCCCAGCCTCCTATCACTCGCGATCTTCTGCAGCAGCAGCCGCACGGCTGCAACGTAGCAGTGGGTTGTGGCTCTTCCCCAACCCAAACCAGCCACACTGGTGGTGAGCTAACTGGCGCCCCAAGGGCAACAGGATGTGGCGGAGCTAGGGCAGGCATCGACAACAGCCATCGGGCTCTGGGGAGGAGAGTCCAGGCCGCGCAAGATCCCTGACCTAGCGACAACAGGAGATGCTCGCGAGGAGGAAGACGACGGGCTGCATTGGACCATTTTGCCCTTTTGAGCTTTGCAAGATCAAGGCATCATGCAGGGGTAAAAGTGGGATTTGGTTATGTTTTAAACCAACCAGGTTATGCAGCTAGCAATTGCATGGAGCAGGACACGTGGCGTCCTTCCATTGGCCAAGAGGTATATGATTTAAAAAATTCATAGTTAAGTATTGGTAGCTCCAATGGAAACATATAATACATGAATTTTGATCAGGAGAACGAGAGGAATTCAATAAAAATACTTTTAAAGATTGATTCCGTTCATAATTGCAAAATTACAATAAGTTGATGAAAAGTGCATTAAAGTTAAGTTAAAAACCCTTTTTGTGATTAAAGGTTGAATCTAGTATGCCTTAATGGGTTAATTTAAGTATTAATAACTTGTTGAATGATAATGTTAGATTCAAACCCTGATCTAAATGTGAAATTATATTATTTAGGGTCTTTACCTCATATGAGAATGATTAAGCATTTAGAAACCCTAATTTAGGGTAAAAGAGGATAAGATCATATATAATTTGAAATATGTGAAAATATGTGGTTATATGACAGTTGTAATCTATTTCGAGCATTAAAGTTCCTAATTTTGGATAAAAACCCAAATGTAGTGATTAGGGTTTTCTCATGAATAAAAGGTATAATTAATGGCAAATTGAGTTCATATGTTAATTAGACCATAATGAACTTTGAATTGATGATAAATGCATATAATGATCTTGTCATGGATTAAAAGGATAAAATAGTAGCTTTAATGAAAAAGAAGCTTAATGAAATTAATTGATGATTAATGTGTATGTAATATGAAAATAGGGTTATATGTTGTTAAGATAACTTTAATATTGAAGAATAGATGAGATAATTAGGGTTTAATATGGTAAAAGATGAAGGGAAACCCTAATTGCAAAATGAATCCCTAAAATGGATACAAAAACCCTAGAAAGTGAATCCAAATAAAGTGTGTAATAAATAGAGTACATGTTCTTTTCAGGAATTATGTGATGATTGAATTGCTTGCTTGGATTGCATTCTTGGTTGGGTTTGCTTAATGCTTATGAAATCATCAAATCAGGTATGTGGTTAAGCTTATGAATATCTCGAGTTAGTTTTCCGAGGTTTTCCGAAGTTTTCATCGATGTCATGAATTAATTGTTGGATGATTTTAATTCATGCAAACTATAATGTGGATATGACTATCACATAAGATATGTGACTACTAGCTCAGATCCTGGTCCCCTATGTGGCTTAATAGTTGACCTAGTACATGGCTACCTATGGGGTAGGTCCATCAGGTCATTGGATGACTTAGTACATGGATACCAATGGGATAGGTCCATCAAGTCACATTGAGTTAGATATTGGGCTACCTTCGGGTAGTGCCATGCGACTCTATTACCCTAGGTATTGGATACCTATAAGGTAGGACCATGGGGGTAAGAATCTACCTAAAGAGAGGTAGCATACAAGTCCACTTCAGGGATAGCACAGAGTTAGGGGATAGGTAAGGATTGAGTAGTATGGCTTAAAATGTAATCTTGGTTGTTAAATGATTAATTGAATGATTACATTTTTAAGAATATTTGTATGATTATTGTTTCCCCCACATACCAACTTTGGCTGACCGACGTTTTGTTTGTCGGCATTTTTGGTATAAGGCAAAAGAACAAACAATAAATCGTCATATTGGGAAACACATGAAGTAAAATAAGGAGGATTAGTTAGAGTAGAATCCTTAAGTGGATAGAAGTTTAGAGTTCCAAGTTTCAAAAGAACAAAAAAGGTATGCAAAAGTTTATTTTTCTTACAACTTTTCAGTTTAGTCTGTTAAAATTTAATAATTGTTTTTGGTTAATTGCCGAACCTTTGATCCGGGTTATTGGTTAACGACTTTGACCTTTCAGTCTCCCTTAATTGGGGGTTACCGGGAGTCGGGGTCGTTACATATATGCAATTGTAACATATCAAAAATTCTATTGTTCTCGTACGAATAAGTTTAATATCTATTGGCTCTACTACCTAACTTAACTAGAAACCAAAATATCACCATTTAGTGATTGTAACCAATTGAATGCAAGATAGGGAGGACATTCACCTATATATATAAGCTTGAAAGGTTCTTGATGGAGAAGTGGTTGGACCTCATGTTCTCTTCTCCTTGTCATAGTTGAAGACAACCAAATGGGTGGATCGTCACAGGGCATTTCTCACATAAAGAAAAATAATCACACAAGTGGTTAGTAGGTTTGAAACTCATTTGCATATTGATCCACACTTACCAATTCTCTGACTTGGCGTGTAATACCAACCTCATAGGTTTCATGGGGTTTCACAGGTGCATATCCGATCCACATATGTTGGGTCTGTAAGAAGTTGTAATCTAGACATTGAGGAGGATAGTGGAATCCATGAAATGCTGGATGGATGTGACGAGGAAGGAAAATGTAGGATAGTGTTGAGTTCTTTTGTAGGATGTTAAATTGATGTTCAAATGGTAGGATGTGGGGTTGCAAATTACGGATGTCATCTTGAATGTCTTTGGATGATGGACCATAAAGTTGAAGGCTCTGGTAATGTCTACATTTGGATGTGGATGGAGTGTCCGGTTTGGTTGGGTGTGGCTGATAGAACCATCATTAACAAATTGGCTAGTGCTCTTGAGGGAAGACAGGGAAGGCGGATGGTAATGTACAAAGCATAGGCTGAAGGTGTTTGTAGGTTTTCAAATTTAGTTCTCATTAGAGGAGGAAGAAGATAATGTTTGGAATCATGTTGTGGTCATGTCAGTGAATCGGTTAGTGACATACACAAAGGTGGAGATGCCCCTTATGGTATTGGAATCATTTGCACCACCACAAGGGTTTGTGGCGGCATACCAAAAGGTGTAGTGGGATCATATGGAGATATCATCACCACCGCAACATATGAAATCTAATTTTATGAATATGGTAGTTGACACTAGCAGAGGGTGAGTAGTGAGAAACTAGGGTTTTGGATAGTTTTAGTGTTGATGAGGAGTGGGGGAGAAGAAGAGGAGAAGACCCTACCATTTATTGGTAGATTCTAGCACGAGGAGGAGGAGGATGAGTACCATGGCAGTTGCATTGTAACAGGATGACTATGTTGGTGGCCACTTCTTCAACAAGTGATAGAGCCTTCAGTGGCCACCATAATAGTTGGTGACATCTTGGTGTGATCATGGAAGAAGGCACAAGCAAAGTGAGTCACATGGTTGACTAGGATCTAATATGTAGAAGCAAGGAGGGTAAGAGGGATAAGAGGAGGAGCACTACTACAGATAATGCTTTTTACAACAGTTAATTTTCCCATTTTACAACAGGTATCAACCTTTGTATTAGATCATATGGTCTTAGGGCGGTGCTTTATACAACATGTGTTATGCATGTTGTAATATATGTGCTTTATACAAAAATTAAAGCATGTTGTCTCACTAAACACACCCGTTGTAATAGGTTTTTTTTTAAATGTGGTGCATCTACTGTAATATATATATGTTTATACAACAGTTGCACCATGTTGTCTTTCACTAAACACACTTGTTGTAATAGGAGTATTTTTTGTATCATATGGTGTGCATGTTCTAATATATTTGGTTTTACAATAATTGAAGAATGGTGTCTTTCATGTAACACACCCCTTGGAATAGGAATATTTTTTGAAACAAAATGAATTGGAAGCTTTCCTTTATGAGCATTAGTCAAATTCTTTATGTTATATGCCATGTCAATCATCACGTGATTGGATCTATGGGTATACCTTACCAACACTTACAGTCCTCTGGTCAATTACCTCGATTTCCAACCAGTCGAATCTCCTGGTCAAAATGACTTCTTCCTTCCACAAATGACTAATGCTAACAAAATGTTGTGTGCTTATCGTAAATATATAGATATATATATATATATATAGGTATGTATATATAATATACATATGTATATAGTGTATATATATACACAAAATAGAAGTATGTTGTATATCACTAAATATTTCACCAGTTGTAATAGGGGTTTGTTTCCCATACACAGATGTGGTGGTTTATACCATATGTGTTGTTTGTTGTAATACCATACCTTTTACAATATATCATTAACTGTTGTATTTCATTAGAGTTTGTCTTCTCCTATCCAACCAATTGGATTGATCAATTATCTATATTTCAATATTTAATAATAAATATGAAATTATTCTTTTCAAATTTCATAAACAAGCACAAAATTATACAGAATATGCATCGAACCTTGTAAAAAGCTTGCAACAAACTTATAAATAATGAATCATCCATACTAAGATTCAATCATTCAAACAAGTTCTCTATAGCTACATAAACTATTGGTTACACTCTTATAGTCGAACAGAAAAATAGCTAAAAAACACATTTTCATATGATGAAGAATAGATGTTTTCCTCTCATGTTAGATAATTTTATGTATGCTCAAGAACACAAGTAACCCACACATTTTGGGCCTCATTAATCTTTTCTTGGTTGAAGCAACAACCAATATACTTTGAATAATAATGTATTAGCATGTAAAATATATCAACATAGGGTAAATTATTCAATGTATACAAAATTTGAACAAACTAAAAGAATATAATAACTAGCATACATTTTTAGAAATATTTCTTATTCTTGTTTCAATGATGTCTGATGAATTTCATCACTTAATACCCACAATATGTATTGTTTGGATTCTTTGGACAATGTATAAAATGAAATATTAGATGAATAGAAATAAAATTAGTAAAGAGGTATGATTCAAAATAAAGTGACATAACATGTTTATGATAGAGTAAGTAATAAACTACATAGCTAAACACAAGTTAAAATTGTGACATATAAAAAATGCTAGAAGTATAATCATTGCGATTATAAATAATTTGCATGAAGGTTTGCCTTCTTCAAAAATAAAGATGGATCAAGGAGATTGTCATCATCTAATTTTAATGAGATTTAATAGGATTGGCAAGAATATACATGGTATAACTTAAACAGTCACTGTTATAAAGGGATGAAGGAAAGCTCCTCAAGCTTGACATTAGCTGAGGACGAGGTTGTTCCCCTTCTCTTGGCCACTCCGTGTGGGCTTTTTGAATGGTGAGTTTAATTAATTTAAGGAGAATAGTAGTATTGGTCATGCTAAAATAGCCCTCATTTGTGTAGACTCACGATCTTGGTGTTGAAAATGTAGACTATTGTGCTATTTCCCTTAGGCGATACCCTTGAAGGATCATTTCTTGAAGATGCTTCCTTGTTAGAGTAATAACACGAGATTATTATGCACAAGAGGTCAAATTGTATATATATCTAATAATAGCAAATACATTGTTGGATGGATATAAGTGAAGTGGATGTGTTCTAATAACAATATAATACAACACAAGAGATTATACCACAATAAAATATAAATGCATAGGGCGAAATATGAGTAGGTATGGAAGAGTATAAAACCTAAATAATTAAACATTTCAGCAATATATAAACACATATTGTATGTTCCTCTTTTTACACCAACTGCGAGCCCTATTCAAATCAAACCAAAACATCTATACATTAGTAAAAGTATATGGTAGTCTTAAAACATGTATTAGGTAATAAAATAATCTACAAAGGACTTAAAATCCCAGAAGTTTTCTCACGTTCCTTTCAACAGATCAAGATAGTAGTATGTAGCCCAAGTAGAGTCAAAGATACAATCCAATGTCTCCTACATATAAAAAACATTATATTTAAAAAAAAATCAAATTAAATAACAGAACAATAGACAAACAGAACAACATCAAGTGTTATGTCTACCTCACATTATAAGGTAAAATAAACATTTCCAATTTATGCTTCTTCCCCATAATGGAGTGATCTGCTATATATTACGCCCGGTCTCCTCAATTTCAGTGTAAACCGGATCTATAAAATGTGGACATAAATATAAACATATTAGATATTATTTGTGGAGTTCCTTTGATGAACAAATACCTACAACAAATAATGCATTCATTCTTTAACATCAATAATTTTAAATACTATCATACCCAAAGCCATATCTACAATTTAGACGTACACGTGGGTTAAATATCATACGATTATGGATCAGAAGAAGATACATATGCTAGTATTGTGGATCAACGGTTTCGAGCTATGCCTAGGTTTGCATGCGTATTAGCTTGGTCTGCACTATGATCACGGACACTACATATGACATAGTGGGCACATATGTATGCTCCAATCAGGAGAAAACTTCCTCATAATCCTATACATACATATGTGTCGGTAAGGATGGTGCTGGTGGTACCCGCTACATGTCCAACTTTTGTGTTGTTTGTGTGGCAGTGGCACCCAGGGGCAACCCGCTACTTGCTAGTACCCCTGCAGTTAGTCACATAGATAAAACTTGCATACATATAAACTTGTTAAATTTGATCATGTTAGTGGCCTTTCTTCACATATGCCAACACGCTAAGGAAAGTGCTCATCGTGATTTCAGTTCGAAAGTTGTTCAAATTATTAGAATACATAGAGCTATAGCTTGTGTTGCACAATTACTACTATACCGAAAGGGTAGTTTCTTTTTGATACACGAAATCATTAATAACGTGACAGAATATATGGAGTTCTAAATTCGTATTGACAAACATAAATGGCTTGTCGAGCAATTGTTTGTAATGCTTCTTCCATAACTATGGTTTGTTCTATAAGGTGTCATAGGTAGCATGGATTTCACTACTAAAGCAACATGATATTACAAACCCATGAATCGTAGTATTGTGATGCTTTAATACTAAGTTAGTATTCATTTTTTAATACAACCAAACTAAACAAAATATTGATCCTACAAGCATATTTGATTTAACAGTAAAACGAATCATATTTTAAACTAGATCTTTTTGTCTATCCCCGTCCTTACCATCCTATCTAACGAATTGACCTGGAGTCTTTATAGAATATTTTTTAAATAGAGAGTTTTTATAGAATATTAAAAACCAGATAGAAGATTAAGCAACAACACATCCTTTTGATCATACATGTACTAAGAATTACTGTCTTTGAAGTTGACAATCAGAACAGATCACCACACTTCTTTTCCGCCCCCAATCTGGTCAGCATGGCACAGGGGAGTCAATGCTCTTTGGCTTAGAATGAGAAGTGGTTGTTGGTCGAGGGAGGAGGTTAGGCGTTGGAAGGGGACGAGGATGAGCCGGTTCTGATTTGGTCAGAGAAGGGATAGAAAAACAGGGTTCAACCAATGTCCAGCTGTCCAGGATGCCGACTTACATCTATTTTGGAACGATCACAGTCAGCTCTGGCTGCGGAAAGGGAGGACAATCCCTAGACTTCATATGCGAGACTAGGTCACTCCAGATTTCGACCTTGGTACCCTGCCGTCAGAACATAATCACAAGAGGTCTGCTATCTAGACTCATGTTGGACCCATAACGGAACCTCACTCGTTCTCCACTATAAATTTAAAGATATAACAAATAAAATATATATTTTATTTGTTATATTATTAAACATGTAGTAGAGAATGAATGAGATTCTATTTTAGATTTCAAAATGGTGTGTCCACTTAGTATATTTCTAATCCACAATCATATGATGCATCAAATAGTGTGCACAACGTCTCTCTTTGAAGGTGTATACTAATTTTTGGGCGAATGATTAATTCATGATATAGAAAGACCGAATCAAGAAAATGAATATAAATTTGACTCCTTACTTGTTGTTCGATGAGGCAACCACAGATTCCAGAAACTCACAGAAATAGAACGAGATATGGGGCATGAGGTCCATGGACGGCACACCCCAGTTGCCACAAAGACGTGCAGAGGCATAAGAGAGGTGAAATCAGAGATGATAGCCTTCATCGCGGCAAAGACAAGCAGGAACCAAGACGGAGAAAAAGAAGAGCGGAGTACAAGATGAGGAACTGCGGACAACACGAGCACAAACAGAACATAGGGCTAGCTCGTGGAATAGATCACAATTCGAGAAGAATAGGCCATTTGTTCTAGAAGATGGGAATGGAGGGAGAAAGGCCTGCCACGCGAAAATAATTGGATGGTACTCAGTGGAAATTCGAAAAGCGGGACTCATATTTAAAATGTGTTAGTATTACATATAAAGCATGTATGTATAGTATGTAGATACGTATACAATACTTGGTTTAATTGGTTAATCAATTCCGAAATTTCTATAATCGAACCGTTAATCAAATAGCTGAAGTAACCGGACGTGATTCACTAAATAACCGTTTTGACTGATTTGACCGCACCGAGTTAGACAAATGTGGATTAACCATTCGGTTAATTGATTTTAACCAAAGTTTGCTCACCCCTATCGAAAACCAGGAGAGGAGACGGCATACTCATCACACAAACTACAAATTAGTACAAGTCAATGCAACAAGATTTTGCATTTTTAGATTTAATTTACAAATACATTTTAATTATAAATGTGATAATTAAGGGATTAAATCTCTAAATAATAAGGACATATGCTCTTATACAACATATTGAAGTTTGTTGTATAATTACAATATATAATAACAAATTGGAGTTTGTTGTGTGCCTTGATATATAACATCAGGTTACAACATGTTGTGTATTACAACATGTAACAATTGCAATAGGTGAATGTCTTATGTGTGATTATGGTATATTACAATGAGTTAGCGTATGTTGTGTAATTATGAGTCTATTATAACATGTTGATATATGTGACTATTATAACTGGTTAGAGCATGTTGTGTAATTACAGTCTTATACTACAAATTTAAGTATATTGTAATATCACAGTCTATTACAACAGTTCAATACTTATGTATTATCACATATATTAAAATGAGTTTGGCCTGTTGTATATCACTTGTGTTCTATAAAATATACAATATACAACATGCAAGTAGACTTTTTGTAATAAATATGTTAATTACAACACAACCAACAAAACTACTGTGTTTTCTCCGTTGTAAAAAACATTTTCTAGTGGAGAAGAGGAGATGAGGAATATGATGGAACGAGAGAGGTTGAGAAGACAGAAGGAGAGATTGAAAAGAGAGGAGGAGAAGAATGAACTACCAGTACTAGGGGCTGCATTAACCGCGTCAAGGAGGGGGCATCCTATACATATGGAATATAATCATAATTATACCTTTTAGTTAAGTATATTAGAGATCTAGTTTTAAACTAATTAGATGATTTAGTCAAATGGAGTTTGATTAACACAGAAACTAGTGGATAGACTAATCAAGGAGTGAGGAACCCAAATTTAACAAAAAAATTATCTTTGAAAAATGTTTGGTATCTTTTTTCATTGTATGTATGTTAATTACTCAATTTATGAACTTAATACATTTCTAAACAAATTTGATGCATTATTTCCTATCTTCTATTTCTTATCCTCAAGCAGAATTAGAACAATCATAGAGTTTCAATTAGAGTCAATAATTATTAAATGATGAATCCGTGTGACTCACCCCAAATAGATACTCAAGGACCTAATTGATCCTAAAACCTAATGAAGGGATATTTATTATCTTATCATAATTGTAAACTACTAATTCTCCCAACTTAACTTATATCTAGGGAGTGGAGATTAAAATTGATCATAATCTGACAGGGCCTAGACAAAGGTGAGGGTTTGGCTATATACTTAGATTTGGATATGTTACAAGCATACATATATAATCGGAAGAAAACATGAGATCTGTAGAGGCAAAAGGTTTTAATAAATGGATGGACAAAAAAACACAAGGTGGATGTGGTATAAAAAAAGGGAAAAGAAGCACATTCTAGCACATGGGTGTGCTTCAACTGGGGTAAATGAAGGTCAACCCATCGAGAAAACAAAGAGTTAAATAGAGTTTAAAACAACGATAACTTCAAAAATAATAATATGGTCATTACTTAAACTAAATAGGTCTGATTGGGATGATTTTTTCATATTTTGGTTCATAATTGAAAGCTCGATAACCTGATATACATGAAGGAGTCAAAAGAACACAAGGATGAAGTTCAAACATAGTTTCAAATGGATCATACATTAATATTTTGTAACATAGGATATCATGCAATATAATGTCGCACATTGGAGATGAGTCACGAGTATGACCAAATTGGAGTATCATAATGATCCATATATCGAATTTCTATTTAATCGAGTACAAGGGTTACTATAAGAGACATAAAAGCATATTGGGGGAGAGAGATAGAAAGTTAGGTCATCGCATCCTATCCTCTTTAAAAGAAATTTTATCCTCAAATTTGTCCATGGTTGAAATCAAGAGTCAAATCCACAAGACATCTTGTTTTGGTTACTGACCCTAGGTTTGAAGTCATCCACCACCATGGGGTGGACACTTAGGTTGTCGTCATCAAGGGTGTACCTATTCCAATTATATACATGTTACTTAGCACTTCAACATATTATGACCTCATCTTGACATTAGGGTATTCACATCCTTTATCCCCACAACATTAGGATTTTGTTCATACATTCATACAATTTCAAGGTTTGATATTAAAATTTACTTTACATTTTTTCATGTTCATTTTCATGTATTTCAAACAAGACATTCATCACCCTTTCATTTTTATCAAGTTAAAATTTACGTGCATGGATTAGTTTTCCCCGAAGATACTACGAACTATCTCCAAATATGTTTGTCATTTTTCATTTTGGGTCTGGGATTAAGCTTTGTTATCATTATTATTCAAGCTAGGATCTCAAGGCATCATCATATCATGTTCATTATTTCAAATCCACATTCATTATGCAAAATATGGTTTCATGTTAGTTCATGTTTATAAGAGAGTGACTTCTCATACATATATTGTTTTATAGCTTAAGTGATATTATTTTGTGTGTCAAATATTATTACAGGAACAACATTATCATCAACATATATGTTTCATAATTATCTCACTTATTTCTAGAATGAACTCCAAAAGATACTTCTACTCAAGCTAAGACTTATTTTTCTCCAACAAGACATGCTAACCACTACAATCTTCCCACAACAAAATGTTCAGCCAACTTTTAAAAATGAGAGCAACCACTAGATTGTAGAACATAGAAGCACTAACCTTAGCACAAGGGACATCATAGAGATCATATATCATATACATCATCTAAGGTTTGTAGGACATCTCCCTCAACTAGATGGAAAACATACACATATTCAAAGCCTCCATATCTAGGGTTAGATCTTCACATAAAAATATGGGGTCAACATTTTTAGTGGTGCCCCACAGTAGGTGTCTCAACTCTAAGAAGTACTCTATTTAGGGATTCATTGTCAAGTATATAGTCATTCATATTTTCAACATGTCACACATATTTTGTAGGTTAGGTACTATGGCCATATCTTGTGTCAAGTTCACTCTTTTTAGATGTTCACCTTATTGTATTTTCTATATTAGAGGTCATCCTTTGTATAGAGATTGAGGCCTTGTGTTGCACCCAAACCATAGCAACATGTGCAAAACTATACATGATCATGTGACGCCCTGCGCCACACATAACGAGATTACTCAAAACAAAAATTGCATAGGAAGATTAAACCAATAGATTATTGGAAAACACTAAAAATTAAAATTGTTTAAATAAAACTGCTAAACAACAAGAACCTTTACATATAAGTTCTTTCATGCCTCAAAGCACTTAATGTGTGTGCCATCAACTTGTTACTAGGAAACTTGCTCTAGAACATAAACAATTATATACACTACAACTATATTCAATAGGGCACACAAGCTAAACACATATAGAAGGAATGTCCACAAAACATCTTCAAAATCTCCCCAAGAAACTAAGTGTACAGGGATGAATCTAGGACTCTATCAAAAAAAGACATCCAACAACACTTCCAACCTTGTGATCTATTGATCTTATGGCTATTGCTCAGTCGTTGTTGCACTATCTCTACCTCTTTGTGCACGTCCACATAAAAAGGGTGTGGGAGACCGACAGGGTGAGATTCCAAATATTAGTTGGAGATATAACTCTCCACCAACTCTGTTATTTTCATAGATAAGATAAATAAAACAATAGTAAAGTTACGACTATAAGAAGCAAATAATCATTATTTATAGGATGAGAAATTACTTGTTGAATTATGAAACATCTTAACAAATTAAAAGGTATATGAAGAACATGTATTACTTCTATCAACAATATTATATAAAGATCAAGAAAGGCCTCATCCAATATTTCCATATTTGATCCTATACATATATACTATACAGCTAATTACATATTTGATTATGCCACGTGGATTTAAGTCGTACCTGTCATGACCACATATGAGCTTAATTAGTAAACTAAGGTTTACCTGGATGATTACATGCTTAATTGGATTGATCATTTCTTAAATATAATTAATGATGATAATTCAATTATGATGTTTTAAACCTAATAAGAACATTAAGTGTTCCATTACTTTAAGAAATTAGGGTTTGAGAAATATAATCCTAATCAGCCCAAATTAGAGTTTTGATGATATATGAATACATAATTTGATAAGTATAGTGTCTTACTAAATGATTTTTAGTATTTTATGTATATCTCTGATTGAATTAAAATTTGTATATAATTTCTATATCTTAAATATGAACACTATTGAAAATATCAAAAATTTTGGAGAATGTTCTGACTTGTTTGTCGGTCGAGTTTCAAACTCGACCGACCATGCTGCTGACTGGAATACAATAGTATATTATCTGATTTTTAATTATTTATTAATAACTCCAAATGATATGAAATTTTTACTAAAGAACTAAAACTCAATCATAAATAATAAATAAAATTTTAATAATTTTTGGATGATTTTTTAGTTATTCAGTAGACGAAGTAGAGTAACATTTGTATGACTAAAAAATCTGCTGAAATAAGTAGAAGTTTAGTGAGGGGTCAATGTGCAATTGACCCAAGAAACTCAATTGCTGTATATGGTCAACCTAACACACTAGGAGATCTCATAATTCGTAATTCAATCCAGAAAAATGAAATCCTAGAGAGAGGGAGAGTTAGGGTTTGAGAGGAGAAAGAAGTGGAATTGCTCATCTAGGATTTCTCTATTTGAGATATGATGAAATCAAGTAAGTTTAGCTTCTTTGCATAGCCTTTTATGGTGAATCTTCTCTCACATGTTAAGATTTCCTCCCTCCTCTGATTTGAACCAAAATGGTATCTAAACTTCCCCTTTTCTAATTCTTTTTTCATAATCCCTCATTTTTAGGGTTTCCGAGTTGAAAGGAAGAATAATTGGGTGAATTGCTAGGGATTTGATATGAGATCAAGATTTTCAGGGATGAGATGCATTTTTAAGGTTTTTTCACACCTTAGGGTGAGGGAGAACTTTCTTTAAACAATATATTGCCCAAAAATTTGTTAAATCATTAATAATCTTCAATTGCTTAGCATGCGACTACAAACCCTGAATTGTCTGTTTGATCTAAGTTGTTGCAAAATGATATGAAATGGATTATTCCTTTGTTTGGATGAATTTCATATGATAAAATCACATTATAAATGTATACAATATATCATAATGAGAATTCCCTAAGTATTCACAAAGGTTATACGAGTAAACTAAAATATAGGGAATTTGTCTATGGCTGAAATTGTTGTATAATTAAATAGAGAAATTTGTTTATCTGGATCCCCTTAGTTATGAATGATTGTTTATCTGAATTCATAGTACATATATATCAGATACTATCTTGGATTACATTTAAGGTGAATAGTGTTTGTTTGATATCTCAGTAAAGAGGGTGAAACCCTAGATGCGATGAAAGTTGGATATTTACGAATAGATATCTTGAAATCTATTCGAAGGGATTTTCTTGACATGATAGACCTTATTTAATCAATTTTACTCAATTAGATGATTTAGTTGATATTCTCGATTTCTGCCTAGATGACAATAAATGAAAAGAATTGTTTTTTAATTCAGTTTATAGTATACCTCAAACAATGTTATATGATGACATGGATATAGATATCCATGTATCTTGAATAATAGATAATTTATAAGTTGATTGAGAATCTTCTAATGATCTGAATTATTAATTTATTTGGGTGCTTGAACAACATTATAGCTGAAATTCAGATTTAAGCTTAATTGATCATACTTATGTTCCTAGTACATTCAATTCTACATGTTTGATCTCTTGATTTGATATATAGACAATATAGTTTCTGATTTTCATAATACATATCCCATGAATAGAAAGTAATCAAGGATGGAAACCCAATCTAGTATGCTTTTAAAAGTATACATATCTAATTTAGTATTAAATGGTTGATTGAGATGATTAATGTGATATTATGGGTTCTTAGTTGAATATTATCTTATATGCAAGCATGATTTGTTTATGAGATTCAGATTCTCTAATTCAAATACTTGTCATGAAATGATACGTTATTATGATTTTTCAAGTGGAGAGATATGACATGCCCTAGATTGGGATGTTATTGATCCCATGCATATATGTGTGAAATGTTGAATGAGAATACTTATTTAGTAGACATGATATATGTTTGAATACATGTGGAATGTTATATGTGCATGACTAAGGAGAAACCCTAAGAAAAGGGTAAACAATATGTTAAGCATTCAATTCAGTATTATCAGTGAATTTAGTTCAGTAGTATGAGTAGTCAGTAAGATACTGAGTTAAAAGAAATCAATCTAAGAGAAAGAAATAATCAAGTTATAATAGACTGAGGAGCCCTGAACACCGTAGAATCCCTATGAGAGGTCTGCACCTTAGGGATGAAATGACCTAATCCTGGAAGTGTCCAGTATATGGGGGTCGAAACGTACTAATAGGTGGTAGGGGGGACGAAGCCATAGTGGAAGTCTCCTAAAAATACAGTATGTAGTGTCCAACATCAACCAGAGATCCTGGTGGCACTAGATGTCAGGACCCACTCTTTTGATCAGCACAAATACCAACCATTAGAGGTAATCCCAAAACCTAAACCCAGATTATGAAATAAAACAATGAATTCTCGACTAAGGCGATTAAACAATATACGAAAAATACAGATACATTTTTCCTTTTTCTTTCTTCACAAACCCATAAATCAATGTCACATCAAGGACATCACATTCAGATATCACAAATCATATTCAAATCCATTAAATCCAGAATCAAATCTTGTTCTCATATGCAGTTCAATTTACATCAGATACATGGACATTGATGAACAAACAAAATCTACAACCCATCCCGGGAAAGAGAGAGTACATGGACATTCTAATCTATCTAGATTATGCTATTTATATCTTCCATTTTGTGACCTCTCTGTTGGATAGCATTATACCTAAAAACATTTGAAATAACCTCATGAGACTCATATAGAGCCCCAGTGAGTGGATACCTCCCACTCAAGCTAGGTTCATGCATTAGCATCAGATTAAGTATAAAACTTAAAAGAAACATGCATATATTGAAAAGTATAGAAAAAAGTTCTATATTCAAATATATCTTGCAATCGTAATCTAATCCAACAGATAAGTCAATCACTTGAACCAATTATAACCTTGAAACATCTTTTAGAACATGTCTATGAACAAATCAGTAGATACTTCTCAGTTCAGATTAAGAGCCCTACTGCATATGAAATAAGATAAGTTCTAAGCATTTTTGAATCAATACATAAGAATAACATTACCCTTTTGACACTCCACCAGCTAGACATGAACAAATCAACATATACTTCTAGTTCAGATTAAGAATCTTACTACATGAGTAATAAGTCAAGTTCTAAGCATTTTGAATAAATACATGACAATAACATTATATTTGTGACACTCCACCAGCCGGACCAGGAACACATCCTGCAGTCCTGAAGCTGAAGTACACATAATACATATCTACCAAATAATACTATCAAATAGTAAGCAATCCAACTCATAATCAGAATGGATATGAATCCCATCATATATAACTTGTCAACATGACATATCATAATGTGAAATAGAAAATGTCGGTAGCAACATGATTACTTTCCACAACAAGAAGTATAATCAACAATGACAAATCATCAAGTGGTATTACAAGGAATGTAATAATCATTCAAATCATATTCTACATGGCTTATCATCTTTTATTCATTTTCCCTGAAACTACTTGGCTTGTACCTCACCAAGTAGAAGTCACCACGCCTGATTCTCGTGTCAATGACTCACCATCACTATCTTAGGGTTTATCCGGCCACCCTAAGATATCAACAACAGACCCTGGCCACCTCAGGGTTGCCTAAAGAGGCTCACATCCTCATCTTGGGTACACGAGATAGGAACCAGCAAAACAATATATCACATATCACAATATTTCACATATTTTTCATTTCACATTTCACATATTTCATTTCAACAGAGTCTATTCCATCTGGACATAGACTTTCACATCAAGGATTTAGGGGCAGATCCACTCCAGATGACTCACTCCTAAATCCTGGTGGTCTAACATTTAAGGTCTTGATCCACACTCTGGAAATCCTTCTCATAATTCATTGATTACTACAAGGAGATCTGTTTTGTTTCCCCAGTGTGGTCCTCGGGGGAAACTCACGGTGTTCAGGGCACCTAACTAGATGTTCAATCATTTCACTTGTTATTAATCTCTTTCAGTCATCTTAGAAGAATTCAAAACATCATACATCATATTTTTGTATTCTCGCGTAACTATAATAACATGAAACAGATTAAGTTTATCAATAAGGGCAATGATCAAAGCAAGAAGCACAATAAGTCTATAAATTGCAACAAATATGATTATTTCTATCTTCTACATCAATTCATAGCAATCATCAATAGTGGTCTTTCTTCCCGAGACATAATCTTATTGTCCATCATTTACCCCATCATGGTTTTATCATCATCATTGTGCCTTCAGCCCTGGACATAATCTCATTATGCAACATTTACCCTTATCAGAGTTTCTCAATATAAGGAGTGCATATTAAATTCCATTTCAACATAAATCTTATCAGCTCATTATATATCACAATTTTGAACAAATATTAGCAGAGGCATTAAAACTAGAAACAATAAAAGCATATAGATTTTATGTATCATTCCTCATACCCTGAATAGATTTATCATACAACATATGCATGCTCCATCCAATCTGAATAGATGCTAATAAATTTCATGCATATACATGCATACCAGACTTAGTTCTCTTCTTCTTTTATTTCACATTCTTCATATGGGGTTACTAGTCATCACATGTTCACTATCAATTGAAGTTTGTACTATTAGTCCATTCTCAGATTACAATTCGCAATTCAAGAACACATTCTTATAAATCAATTCAAATACTTGACTTTCATCTTTTCGTTGAATTCAATTACAATGTGCATCTCTTAATTCCCCATTTGATATTATCATTCACTAGCATCATCAAACTCATCATTTTAGGGTAAGAGTTACATTCTTAGAATCATCTATTAATTCCTATCTTTTTCCATCATTTTATACTTAGTAGCCTCAACTTCTTTCATTTCATGTTGATTACATTATTTGGACCAATCTTTCTTGATTCACTTTACATACAATGCTTCTCTTCTACATAAAATTTATCAAAGTAAAATTCTTAGTATATTTTATTTAATTTGGGTTAATCCATATGTAATTAATTTAAAGATAAAATACTTCATCATACTATCTTCATTAGTTTCATCTTTATCTTGCAATCACCATTAAGTACATCTTGTTCATATTGTCTCTTATATTCAGATAAGTGTACCTTGATGTTGACTAGTAATGTCATTCCCATAATCAACAATGATCATCCTTTATTATACTAAAATAAATGCATTAGACTTAGATGATATTAGAAGACTCATCATATTCAATTGAAGTATTAATACCTTCAACTTCAACATTTGATCACATTTACAACATCATATACAAATTCTAGCTTTATCACTCATAATATTCTTAATAATAAACTTTTAGGGTTTTCAAGAAGTCATTCCTTAGTTCAACATATCATAAGAATCATATCATTCAGTAATCCAATCATGACCCAAGAGTTCATTAGGGTTATTCACAAACATAGAAACCCTAGTTTCCATTTTCACACATTTCATTCATCAATCATAAGTATACATTGATTAATTGACCCATTTGATTCACTTCCTCAACACAAATCCTAATAAGGATATGTGGTCATTCAAATCCATTAAAATCCAACAATACACTTGTATAATACAATCTAGTACAATTCAAATATGACTTTATACATGTCAATTCAATTCCAAGCATATCGGCCATTGTGCTAATTTTAGGCAAAATTCACATGAAATACCATATTCATCTACCCATAAGAATACCCATGCATCCTCAATCAATATAAAAATAACTAATCAAGTTTCAATTAATGAGAAATAATCAAAATCAGTAAAATTGGATTCCCCAATATCTTTCCCAAATAAAATCCGATCACATACATATATAAACAAGGTTTCTGATTGTTTTAGCCGCATTGAATTAGGCTTTCAACATGGATACAAAGCTTAGGAGGGAGAAAAACACTCACCTCAGGTGTGAAACACCTGAAATTCGTATCCCAACTACTACTGCTAATCCTTGAATCAAGTCCTTGCTTCAAGAAAATAGAATCTTCCTGCTCCTCTTCACTCAAGAACCTAGAAGAAGAAGAATTGAAGAAGAAAGAATGAAAGAAGAGATAAATTTGGATTCTTTTCATACAAATCAGGGAAGTGACGAGTTCTATACATAGGAGAGAATAGAAGCAAATAAACCTAGTAAATATTTATGATCTATACAGAATTTACCAACCTTGGAAAGAGAAAACCTAGAAATCTGAAATTTCCACTTCAGATTCTCCAAACCCTAAAATCCCCTCCTCTCTCAAGAATTACGAAGCTCTAAAGTGTGGGACAGAAATGAGAGGTGCTTGGGTCGTAATAGAGTCCTATATACTCATTAAGGTGCTTGGAATAATTAATTATAAACATTTTTCAGTCTCTTTTATTTTTCCAGAAAAATCTGGTCGGTCGAGTTTGACTCTCTCAAAACTCGACCGATCAAGGTTCTGTTGTGATACAAAATGTCTTCCAAAAATTCTGAAAATTTAATATGTTGTTCAAAACTGAGTATGAAACCATAAATTAAAATTTTATCTTAATTGGATAATCCAATAAATTATAAAAAATAAAAACTACACTGCTATACTGCAGTCAGCAGCATGGTCGGTCGAGTTTGTCCTGCACAGAAGTCGACCGACACCCTCTTTGTAGAGATCAAAAGTCTTCCAAAAATTACACCAATTTAACAGGATTTCTAAAATTTTGTTTTTCAAGTACAGTTAAAATTAGATATCAATTGTATATACCAATAAAAAGATAAAATTCAATTACCACACTGCTATCTCAATCTGAAAATATGATCGGTCGAGTTTGAAACTAGACCGATAAACAGGTCAGAACATTTTTCAAAAATTCTGATATTTTTCAAGAGTGTTCACATTTTATACATAAAAATCATATACAAATTAGAATTAAATCAGAATTACATAGAAAATACTAAAAATCATTTATTGAGACGCTATACTTATCAAATTCTGTATTCATATACCACCAAAACCCTAATTTGGGCCGATTAGGGTTTTTGAAATGCTAACCCTAATTATGTGAATCAAAGTATGCTTAAACCTTCTCATTATTTTTAAAACATGAAAATTTAACTACCATCACTAATCAAGCTTGAAACAATGATAAACTTAATTAAGCATACAATTATCCAAGTAAACCCTAATCAGATGACTAATTTGAAAACGGGTCATTACAAATTTTCCCCTCCTTTTAGGATTTCGTCCCGAAATCCAAGAAACGATATGGAAGAATATCATATCATCTAATCATTCACCTCTCTGAGCGTCAAATTATAAAGACTTTCATTTTATCTTTCTTTCATATGACACTTTCTTTTTACATTAAATGAATATTTCTTCCCTTGTAATCATCACATCTCTCCTTGAGTATTACAAACACTTACTTCAAAGATATTGGTAATACATCATTTATCAAGATCTAATTCACATCACCTTTCACATTTTTTTTATTGTATATCTCATGGATTAAGATTATGACTCATTCACATATTATCATCTGCATTCATCAATTTCCTTTATAAAGAAGATCATCTAGTGTGCATCTTAGTTCAAAGCTTTTTCTCACAATTTTATATTTCATACTTAGACTCTAACTCATTAGAGATTATGTTCATAATCCACTAAGCTTTCATCTTTCTTATATGAAATTTCATGTTTTCCATATTGAATTATAAAATCCTTTTCTCTTTCACCATTTTATCACCATCCTTCTCTTTTTCATCAAGCATCTTATTATACTATCAAACTATGTTCATCAGGATACTTGGTCAGGGCATCCAGAAGAAGTATAGTCGGCAGTTCCATACTATCTTAGCTCAATATCCAAATACTTGACCAGAGTATCTGGATACTGAGTTCAGTCAGTATGCACATCATTCAGGTTATATTCAACATCAACATTATCAATTAGTCCTAGATCCTATTGTCCCTGTAGACTCATCTAACCTAGGCTCTGATACCACGTCTGTCGGGACCCACTCTTTTGATCAACAAAAATACCAACCATTAGAGGTAATCCCAAAATCTAAACCCAGATTATGAAATAAAACAATGAATTCTTGACTAAGGCGATTAAACAATATACGAAAAACACAGATAAATTTTTCCTTTTTCTTTCTTCACAAACCCATAAATCAATGTCACATCAAGAAAATCACATTCAGATATCACAAATCATATTCAACTCCATTAAATCTAGAATCAAATCTTGTTTTCATATGCGGTTTAGTTTACATCAGATACATGTACATTGATGAACAAACAAAATCTACAACCCATCCCGGGAAAGAGAGAGTACAGGGACATTCTAATCTATCTAGATTATGCTATTTATATCTTCCATGTTGTGACCTCTCCGCTGGATAGCATTATACCTAAAAACATTTGAAACAACCTCATGAGACTCATATAGAGCCCCAGTGAGTGGATACCTCCCACTCAAGCTAGGTACATGCATCAACATCAGATTAAGTATAAAACTTAAAAGAAACATGCAGATATTGAAAAGTATAGCAAAAAGTTCTATATTCAAATCTATCTTGCAATGGTAATCTAATCCAATAGATAAGGCAATCACTTGAACCAATTATAACCTTGAAACATCTTTTAGAACATGTCTATGAATAAATCAGTAGATACTTCTCAGTTCAGATTAAGAGCCCTACTGCATATGAAATAAGATAAGTTCTAAGCATTTTTTAATCAATACATAACAATAACATTACCCTTTTGACACTCCACCAGCTGGACATGAACAAATCAACAGATACTTCTAGTTCAGATTAAGAATCTTACTACATGAGTAATAAGTCAAGTTCTAAGCATTTTGAATCAATACATGACAATAACATTATATTTGTGACACTCCACCAGCCGGACCAGGAACACATCCTACAGTCTTGAAGCTGAAGTGCACATAATACATATCTACCAAACAATACTATCAAATAGTAAGCAATCCAACTCATAATCAGAATGGATATGAATCCCATCATTTATAACTTGTCAACACGACATATCATAATGTGAAATAGAAAATGTCTGTAGCAACATGATTACTTTCCACAACAAGAAGTATAATCAATAATGACAAATCATCAAGTGGTATTACAAGGAATGTAATAATCATTCAAATCATATTCTACACGGCTTATCATCTTTTATTCATTTGCCCTAAAACTACTTGGCTTGTACCTCACCAAGTAGAAGTCGCCACGCCTGATTCTCATGTCAATGACTCACTGTCACTATCTTAGGGTTTAGCCGGCCACCCTAAGATATCAACAACATACCCTGGCCACCTCAGGGTTGCCTAAAGAGGCTCACGTCCTCATCTTGGGTACATGAGATAGGAACCAACAAAACAGTATATCACATATCACAATATTTCACATATTTTTCATTTCACATTTCACATATTTCATTTCAACAGAGTCTATTCCATCTGGACATAGACTTTCACAACAAGGATTTAGGGCCAGAGCCACTCCAGATGACTCACTCCTAAATCCTGGTGGTCTAACCTTTAAGGTCTCGATCCACACTCCGGAAGCCTTCTCATAATTCATTGATTACTACAAGGAGATCCGTTTTGTTTCCCCAGTGTGGTCCTCGGGGGAAACTCACGGTGTTCAGGGCACCTAATTAGATGTTCAATCATTTCACTTATTATTAATCTCTTTCAGTCATCTTAGAAGAATTCATAACATCATTCATCATATTTGTGTATTCTCGCGTAACTATAATAACATGAAACAGATTAAGTTTATCAATAAGGGCAATGATCAAAGCAAGAAGCACAATAAGTCTATAAATTGCAACAAATATGATTATTTCTATCTTCTACATCAATTCATAGCAATCATCAATAGTGGGCTTTCTTCCCGAGACATAATCTTATTGTCCATCATTTACCCCATCAGGGTTTTATCATCATCATTGGGCCTTCAGCCCTGGACATAATCTCATTATTCAACATTTACCCTTATCAGGGTTTCTCAATATAAGGAGTGCATATTAAATTCCATTTAAACATAAATCTTATCAGCTCATTATATATCACAGTTCTGAACAAATATTAGAAGAGGCATTAAAAGTAGCAACAATAAAAGCATATAGATATCATGTATCATTCCTCATACCCAGTATAGATTTATCATACAACATATGTGTGTTCCATCCAATCTGAATATATGCTAATAAATTTCATGCATATACATGCATACCAGACTTAGTTCTCTTCTTCTTTTATTTCACATTCTTCATATGGGGTTACTAGTCATCACATGTTCACAATCAATTGAAGTTTGTACTATTAGTCCATTCTCAGAGTACAATTCACAATTCAAGAACACATTCTTATAAATCAATTCAAATACTTGACTTTCATCTTTTTGTTGAATTCAATTATAGTTATGTGCATCTCTTAATTCCCCATTTGATATTATCATTCACTAGCATCATAAAACTCATCATTTTAGGGTAAGAGTTACATTCTTAGAATCATCTATTAATTCCTATCTTTTTCCATCATTTTATACTTAGTAGTCTCAACGTCTTTCAATTCATTTTCATTACATTATCTGGACCAATCTTTCTTGATTCACTTTACATACAATGCTTCTCTTCTACATAACATTCATCAAAGTAAAATTCTTTGTATATTTTATTTAATTTGGGTTAATCCATATGTAATTAATTTAAAGATAACATACTTCGTCATACTATCTTCATTAGTTTCATCTTTATCTTGCAATCACCATTAAGTACATCTTGTTCATATTGTCTCTTATATTCAGATAAGTGTACCTTGATGTTGACTAGTAATGTCATTCCCATAATCAACAATGATCATCCTTTATTATACTAAAACAAATGCATTAGACTTAGATGATATTAGAAGACTCATCATATTCAATTGAAGTATTAATACCTTCAACTTCAACATTTGATCACATTTACAACATCATATACAAATTCTAGCTTTATCACTCATAATATTCTTAATAATAAACTTTTAGGGTTTTCAAGAAGTCATTCCTTAGTTCAACATATCATAAGAATCATATCATTCAATAATGCAATCATGACCCAAGAGTTCATTAGGGTTATTCACAAACATAGAAACCCTAGTTTCCATTTTCACACATTTCATTCATCAATCATAATTATACATTGATTGATTGACCCATTAGATTCACTTCCTCAACACAAATCCTAATCAGGATATGTGGTCATTCAAATCCATTAACATCCAACAATACACTTGTATAATACAATCTAGTACAATTCAAATATGACTTTATACATGTCAATTCAATTCCAAGCATATCGGCCATTGGGCTGATTTTTAGGCAAAATTCACATGAAATACCATAGTCATCTACCCATAAGAATACCCATGCATCCTCAATCAATATAACAGGAACTAATCAAGTTTCAATTAATGAGAAATAATCAAAATCAGTAAAATTGGATTCCCCAATATCTTTCCCAAATCAAATCCAATCACATACATATATAAACAAGGTTTCTGATTGTTTTAGCTGCATTGAATTAGGCTTTCAACATGGATACAAAGCTTAGGAGGGAGAAAAACACTCACCTCAGGTGTGAAACACCTGAAATACGTAGCCCAAGTACTGCTAATCCTTGAATCAAGTCCTTTCTTCAAGAAAACAAAATCTTCCTGCTCCTCTTCACTCAAGAACCTAGAAGAAGAAGAATTGAAGAAGAAAGAATGAAAGAAGATATCAATTTGGATTCTTTTTATCCAAATCAGGGAAGTGACGAGTTCCATACATAGGAGAGAATATAAGCAAATAAACCTAGTAAATATTTATGATCTATACAAAATTTACCAACCTTCGAAAGAGAAAACCCAGAAATCTGAAATTTCCACTTCAGATTCTCCAAACCCTAAAATCCCCTCCTCTCTCAAGAATTACGAAGCTCTAAAGTGTGGGACGGAAATGAGAGGTGCTTGGGTCGTAATAGAGTCCTATATACTCATTAAGGTGCTTGGAGTAATTAATTATAAACATTTTTCAGTCTTTTTTATTTTTCCAGAAAAATCTGGTCGGTCGAGTTTGACTCTCTCAAAACTCGACCGATCAAGGTTCTGTTGTGATACAAAACATCTTCCAAAAATTCTGAAAATTTAATATGTTGTTCAAAACTGAGTATCAAACCATAAGTTAAAATTTTAGCTTAATTGGATAATCCAATAAATTATAAAAAATAAAAACTACACTACTATACTGCAGTCAGCAGCATGGTCGGTCGAGTTTGTCCTGCACAGAACTCGACCGACACCCTCTTTGTACAGATCAAAAGTCTTCCAAAAATTACACCAATTTAACAAGATGTCTAAAATTGGGTTTTTCAAGTACAGTTAAAATTTGATATCAATTGTATTGTATATACCAATAAAAAGATAAAATTCAATTACCACACTGCTATCTCAATCTGAAAATATGATCGGTCTAGTTTGAAACTAGACTGATAAACAGGTCAGGACATTTTTCAAAAATTCTGATATTTTTCAAGAGTGTTCAAATTTTATACATACAAAGCATATCCAAATTTGAATTAAATAAAATTACACAGAAAATACTAAAAATCATTTAGTGAGACACTATACTTATGAAATTATGTATTCATATATCACCAAAACCCTAATTTGGGCCGATTAGGGTTTCTGAAATGCTAACCCTAATTATGTGAATCAAAGTATGATTAAACCTTCTCATTATTTTTAAAACATGAAAATTTAACTACCATCACTAATCAAGCTTTAAACAATGATCAATTTAATTAAGCATACAATTATCCAAGTAAACCCTAATTAGATGACTAATTTGAAAACGGGTCATTACACTAGAGTACAGAAAAGCCAATAGGTGGCTTGACTCTCTGCCTATGTGCTCAAGTTAGAGGAGGAGTCTAGAGGCCTGAGTGCCATTACATTATTGTAGACCAGTGACATAGTCAGACTTAGCATTCCCAGGTGTGTCGGCTAAGTCTTATATGGTGTGATCGTAGTGCACTATGAGTCTTCATATGTAGAGTACATTGCATATGATCAGTGCATAAGATAAAATATGATCATATATGTTTAATGAGTTTATTATAAATAAAAAGAGTTAAGAAAGATTTGAATACATTTTTGTAGTAGTTGTTCTTTAAATGCAATATTTACATTCTCCATTATTTTAATTGTATTGTTTTAGATCTGCTCGGTGTAGTAATTATTGTTGTTATAATTGATATCAGTTGCTTAAAGGTATATTTGTAATTATATCAGTGCTTTAGACTATTTCTTTGAAGTACTCATTCACTGTGCGAGTAGGCTCACCCCTCTACTCAAAATTTTTAGGGAAACCACGTGGACTTGAAGAAGGTCAAATCATCAGAGTAGATCTACCACATGAGTTAAGTATGAGATTAGTTAGGTTCAATCAGTCCCTATAACTCTAGGTCCTTGTCTAGATGTGAGAGAGTTATAAATGATGTTTTGTATCTTTGTTTCCTTGATAAGATAGAATGTATCTGATTATCATGTCGTATGTAATGGAAGTGTGAGAAATATAATGAATGTATGGATGTGTATCATTAATGATTAGATCATATTAGAGTAATAAATGTTTAATTCTCTTGTAAAGTTTGTTTATGTGATTGAATGCAAGTAAACAAGGAGTTTGAAATAAAAGTAAAAGTGAGGAGTGAACTTTGTATTAAGTGTAATATGATTAGTCATTCCCTAATCTCATGATTTGTGGTAATCGTGGGATGTGGGCTTGACATTTTAGTATCAGATCTTAGGTTGAGTCGTTAGGGACCATCAGGATGGAAAGTTAGAGTTATAAGTGTGGAAGAGAGGAGGTGATGTGTCTATAGCTCTGGGAAGTGTGAGTATTTGGATACCCTGGCCCGGTATCTGAATACTTAGATTGACCAATATCAAGCAACTATGTCTATTCTTCTTTGAATTTCATGGACATGCATGCAGTGGGAGAATAGGCTAGAGAGAAACCCTAAAAATATTGGGGTTAAGAGACCAAAAGTAATGAAGGAGTAAGAGATTAAACATAGAATGTGATACAACTCTTACTTTATATTACTTCTTTGATTAGAGATCAATAGAAATGCTCTTATATATGAATTCAGATTATCATATTGTAGAATATATATGGTTCTTTTATATTGTTTTGTATCATAAAGTAATCCAATTATTGTTTATATTCTTTGTATCAAGTAGACCAGAAGTTATGTTTAAATGAGTTTACCTATGGGGATATTCTTTCCACATGTTTGAGATTAATAGGAGTTGGTTAATCATGAGTAGCTCTTGGCTTCAGCACTGCAGGTTTAGCCTGGTCCGGCCGGCAGGATGCGTTACTGGGATCCAATGACTCTATTTCTTTTTTATGACGAGGAACCCCTCTCGCTTGAGCGCCACTTTTGTGACCCCCGCATACAAGGTAAACCCCAGAACCAACCGCGTACATGGGGGAACCACGACGTGCTCAATAATGTGGGGCCTTAACTGCACCCCGGGGATTTTCGCCGAGGGTCGAACCCGGGACCCTTTTCTGGGACTTACCGAGCCGCACCACCCAAGCTACTCCCCGCCCCCTCGAATGACTCCTATTAACAGAATAATAAGAGTAGACTATGGATAAATTAGACCCACATCATAGTGAGAATGTACATCACTAAGATGTTGAAACATATGGGAAAGATTAGAATAGCTATGAATATGTTAGAACTGATACCTGAGATTCAACTTTGGCGCCGCATATGAGAAACCCTTAATTGGGAATAAAGGAACACGACATAAGGTTCAGATTAAGTTTAATGATTAGTATTATATGAACTCTAAATATAAAATATGGAAACGATATGAGAAAAGTATGTAAGGGCCAAGATAGTAAGAATCAATCATGAGGAATGGATCATACAATCGAGTATAATGCTTTTATGTACTCCAAAGAAAAGGCAAAATAGATGAAAAGAGTTGAGTATACAATAAGTACATAGAAGTGAAGAGTCTTCAGAAGAGTTAAATTAAAGAGAATTGGATGAACTTGTAAATTATAAAACTAGAACAACAAACTTAGTTGAAACAAAAAGAAATGTAAAAATGATGAGCTTGATTAAGTAATGAGCGTTATAATGTAATTGATAGCATAGAATGTATACCTTTATTATAAAGATTAATACATTCATCCTTATTAACTTTGGATTTCAAGTCTCTATAGAACAAAAAACTAGTTTCTAAAAGAAGAACAAAAGTGTAGTTTAACAAATGAATAATTCATACAAAGGTTGATTATATTTAGGAAGGAGAAAACTTGATTTAAAGAGAAACTATGTTTCACCCATTCATGATCTATTTCATTTAAAATGAAGAATATGTAATGTATTAAACATGAGGTGAAACTAGTAGAGAGAATATTGATTTAGAATTTTAACTTCACATTAGTAGAAGGATAAACAGAAATATGTGCAACATGATATACATGATCATACACATAAATAAGAAACATGGTCATAAGAGAAAATTAGAAGTTAAGGATGACAAGTGGAAGAGTAGTATATGGTAAGAGGATTATGGAAAGTAAGGAAGGGTTTGAAACAAGATGGAGTAATATAGATTATAAAAGAAAGAGGTTGTGAGATTCCAGCAAGTGCTAATTAGTCAAGTATCCCTATTGATAACTAATTAAACCTACATACAAGAAATGTATTAAGGGAATGTTTGAATATAAGAATTCTAAGTATCAGAATCATCTTCTCTTTCATATCTTCCTTAATGAGAGTAATGTGGGAATGAAGCGATAAGCAAATGAATCATAAATGATGCATAATCACCATGGTAGGAACATATAGCGAATGTAATAATGACACACAATATGACGATGAAACCCTAGCAGGGTACATTGAGATTTTAATCTATCTGAATGGCCAAGTAAGAGAAAGGAAATTCAATTGATAAGATAAGGAAGACTTTGGTAAAACTTGTGAGATCCAAAGTATGACTTTCAAATTAAGGGAGCAAAGGCACACCACAATAACGTCATGCTACTGATAAAGACCAAACCCTAGAATGTTTAGAGTTGTAGTAGTTCAAGGGTTGTCAATAGTGATTTGACCTTGAATACTAGCATCTCTATAAAAGAAGATCATGAAATTCGCACTACGAGAAGTAAACTAGCATTGATAGTAATCCAGGTTTTAAAGGTAGTTAATCTGAAAGGTAGATAAACAATATGGAAATGATTTAGAGTAAAGGATAAGAAATAGATTTGAAATATAAGAAGTGTGTTTTGAAAAAAAGGAGAAATACAATATGTGTGAAGTGTGATATGAAATAAATTCTTGCAGTGATAGCAAGAATGATGAATAATCTATTCTTACCTTGAATGTTTCAATTTTAGGGATGTTTAATTTACATGATTAAAATGAGAATGATAAGTAGCAAAAAGTAAGTAGTAAATGAATGAGGAGAGAGATAAGAGAAAACAATGGCTTTTAGTAATATGTGAATTTGTTTCTAGAAGTATAATTTGTTGAAGGTATACTAAGGGATATAAATTTGTTTTACAGATGATTTCAGTTGTACATGTGCAAGAAATATGTTAATTAAAGGTGTCTGATAGTTGTAGTCATTCATACCAGTAATCCAACTTAGTATTGTACAATTGTGGTATGGTGATATGGGTTGAATGATGATGTAATAAATGGACGGTTACCCTAAATAAGGTAGTCTTACCTATTCACTCATATTAATAGAAGGAATGATAATCATATTGTGTTGATATGTTACCCTAATGGGGTATATCTTGTTATACCTAGCTTTAATATAACTAAGTGATGGTAATTGGATATGAATAGTCCTTGAATGACTAATACAATCATGGAGTACTCTATTACTATTGTTGAAACCCTAGTATGCTATAACCCGTTGGTTACACCTTGAATTATGTGTGGGTTCATACTTGAGAATAGTATGGAATGTGATGGTAATGCTTCACCTTATAAATCCATGATCCAATGGGGATGTCGTGAGTAGTATTGTATAATTATTGTTGAATTTAATCTTCCAACTCAAGACTGTTTTGCTATTTGAGTAGCATAATAGTAAAATTCAAAACAACATGGTGAACTCTCTTTTGTTACTTAAAGGTAATACAGAACAATAGTACATATTGAGCCGTATGAACTGAGATAGTTGGATCAGATTATCAATGTTGAGGTAAGACTTCAAGATTATGAAAATGTTGAAATGGTTGTTTATCTCTCTATCCTATGATTGACTGTGAAATAGAGAATTTGTTTGTTATCATTGAGAACTATTTCAAACATGTTGTGATTTAGTAAAGAATTAAAAGACTTAATGTTGAAAACTGCATTCAAGTGTTAAATACAAGAATATAATGACATCTAAGATTTTAGAAGCTTAAAATAAACCTTGAATGTAGTTTTCTTGTACGTTTATGTTTCAAGGATGAAACATTTTAAGGGGGGGAGAATTGTTATGACCACATCTGAGCTTAATTGGTAAACTAGGGTTTACTTGGATGATTACATGCTTAACTGGATTGATCATTTCTTAAATCTAATTAATGACAATAATCCAATTATGATGCTTTAAACCAAATAATATCTTTAAGTGTGCTATTACTTTGAGAAATTATGGTTTGCGAAATATAACCTTAATCGGCCCAAATTAGGGTTTTGATGATATATTAATACATAATTTGATAAGTATAGTGTCTCACTAAATGATTTTTAGTATTTTATTTGTAAATCTGATTGAATTAAAATTTGTCAGTAATTTGGATATATTAAATGTGAACACTATTGAAAAAAATCAGAATTTTTGGAGAATGTTCTGACCTATTTGTCAGTCGAGTTTCAAACTCGACCGACCATGCTGTTGACTGAATACAACAATGTAGTATTCGATTTTTATTTATTTATTGGTAACTCCAAATGATCTGAAATTTTATTGGAGATCTAAAACACATTCATAAATAAAATATAAAATTTTCATAATTTTTGGAAGATCTTTTATCTATTCAGTAGATGAATTATAGTAACATTTGTATGACTGAAAAATCTGTTGAAATAAGTAAAAGTTTAGTGAGGGGTCAATGTGCAATTGACCCAAGAAGATCAATTATTGTATATGGTCAACCTAATACACTAGGAGCTCTCATAATTCATGATTCAATCCAGAGAAATGAAATCCTAGAGAGAGAGGGAGAGTTAGGGTTTGAGAGGAGAAAGAGGTGTATGAGATCAAGATTTTCATGGATGGGATGCTTTTTTGAGGTGTTTTCACACCTTAGGGTGAGTGGGAACTTCCTTTAAATAGTATATTGCATGAAAATTTGTTAAATCATCCATAATCTTCAATTGCTTAGCATGCGACTACAAATTGTGAATTCTCTGTTTGATCTAAGTTGTTGCAAGGTGATATGAAATGGATTCAACCTCTATTTGGATGAATTTCAGATGATAAAATCACATTATAAATGTATACAATATATCCTAATGAGAATTCCCTAAGTATTTGCAAAGGTTATAAGAGTAAACTGAAATATAGGGAATTTGTCTATGACTGAAATTGTTGTATAATTAAATAGAGAAATTTGTTTATCTGGATCCCCTTGGTTATGAATGATTGTTTATCTGAATTCATAGTACATATATGTCATGGATTACATTTAAGGTGAATAGTGTTTTTATGATATCTCAGTAAAGAGGGTGAAACCCTAGATGTGAGGCAAGTTGGATATTTATGAATAGATATCGCAAAATCCATTTGAAGGGATTTTCTTGAAATGATAGACCTTATTTAATTAATTTTACTCAATTAGATGATTTAGTTGATATTCTCGATTTTTGTCTAGATGACAATAAATGAAAAGAATTGTTTTTGAATTCAGTTTATAGTATACCTCAAACCATGTTCTAACTATGATATGAAATTATTTATATGATGACATGGATATAAATATCCATGTATCTTGAATAATAGAGAATTTATAAGTTGATTGAGAATCTTCTGAAGATCTAAATTATTAAGTTATTCGGGTGCTTGAACAACATTATAGATGAAATTCAGATTTAAGCTTAATTGATCTTACTTATGTTCCTGGTGCATTCAATTCTACATGTTTGATCTCTTGATTTGATATATAGACAATAAAGTTTCTAATTTTCATAACACATATCCCGTGAATAGCAAGTAGTCAAGGATGGAAATCCAATATGGTATGCTTTTAAAAGTATACATATCTAATTTAGTATTAAATGACTGATTGAGATGATTAATGTGATATTGTGGGTTTTAGCTGCATATTATCTTATATTCATGTATGATTTATTTATGAGATTCAGAATCTCTAATTCAAATACTTGTCATAAATGATAAGTTATAATGCTATTGCAAGCGGAGAGATATGCCATGCCCTAGATTGGGATGTTAATGATGCCATGCATATATGTGTGAAATGTTGAATGAGAATACTTGTTTAGTAGACATGGTATATGTTTGAATACATGAGAAATGATATATGTGCACGAGTAAGGAGAAACCCTAGGAAAAGGGTAAACAATATGTTAAGCATTCAGTTCAGTATTATTAGTGAATTGAGTTCAGTAGTCTGAGTAGTCAGTAAGATACAGAGCTAAAAGAAATCAGTCTAAGAGAAAGATATAATCAAGTTATAATAGACTCAGGAGCCTTAAACACCGTAGAAACCTTATGAGAGGTCTTCTCCTTAGGGATGAAATGACCTAACCATGGTAGTGTATAGTATACGGGGGTCATAATGTACTAATAGGTGGTATGGGGGATGAATCCCTAGTGGAAGTCTCCTAAAAATACAGTTTGTAGTGTCCAACATCAACCAGAGATCCTAGTGGCACTAAAGTATAGAAAAGCCAATAGTGGCTTGACTCTCCGCCTGTGTGCTCAGGTTAGAGGAGAAGTCTAGAGGCCAGAGTGCCATTACACTATTGCAGACCAGTGACGTAGTTATACTTAGCATTCCCGGGTGTTTCGGCTAAGTCTTATACGGTGTGATCATAGTGCACTATGATTCTTCATATGAAGAGTACACTACATATGATCAGGACATAAGCTAAAAAATTATCATATAGGTTTAAAGAGTTTCTTATAAATAAAATGAGTTAAGAAAGATTTGAGAACAATTGAGTAGTAGTTGTTCTTTAAATGCAATATTTACATTCTCTATTATTTTAACTGTATTGTTTTAGATCTGCTGGATGTAGTAAATATTGTTGTTATAATTGATATCAGTTGCTTAATGGTATATCTATAATTATATCAGTGCTTTAGACTATTTCTTTGAAGTACTCATTCATTGAGCGAGTAGGCTCACCCCTCTACTCAAAACTTTTAGGGAAACCATGTGGACTTGAAGAAGTTCAAAGCATCATAGTAGATCTACCACATGAGTTAAGTATGAGATTAGTTAAGTTGAGTCGGTCCCTGTCACTCTAGGTCCTTGTATAGATGAGAGAGAGTTATAAATGATGTTTTGTATCTTTGTTTCCTTGATAAGATAGAATGTATTTGATTATCATGTCATATGTACATGGAAGTGTGAGAAATAGAATGAATGTATGGATGTGTATCATTAATGTTGATATCATATTAGAGTAATAAAAGTTTAATTCTCTTTTAAAGTTTGTTTATGTGATTGAATGTGAGTAAACAAGGAGTTTGAAATAAAAGGAAAAGTTGGGAGTGAACTTTGTTCTAAGTGTAATCCTCTTAGTCATGCCCTAATCTCATGATTTGTGGTAATCGTGGGATGTGGGTGTGACAGTACCACCCAAATCCAACCGACCACTTGCAAAGTCATAATTGGTGCCATACCAGGTCTAGTGGAAGAACTAGAATTCATGACCTCACCTTCCTCGGTCAGTATGAGTGAACATGGATTGACATCATCAGTCAAACTTCTTTCAACGAAATATGGTCCAACTGAGCAAACCTAGATCTCCTTGATAAAGGTCATAGCACTGGTAAAATTGAGCTACATCTCACAACCACACTCTTCTAGGTATGGCCCACAACCACCCTTGTATTGCATTTCATGGGGCTACAGTTCAAGACCATACTCTTCCAAGTATGGCTTGCAGCCAATCATGTATCACATTTTTCTAGACGTAAGAGGATATTCGTCCTCATCACTGCATATTCAAAAATATGTGCTCTGAGTTAAACTCAGTTCACCAGTCAGCAAATACTTACACTAAACGGATCTATGGCACAAGGTAAACTACAAGATTAGGTTCCACTTGATTAATTAGGTCATTTAAGCATATTTCAGCAGAAATCAAGTTACAACATATCGCTTCTAAACAAATCCTACATAATTAAGATCATAACACATCACCAGAACATATTCTGGCATATAGGGTGTTATCTCATCACATTATCACTTGATGCTTTTCATTCACCATTTTTCTCATCACAAGGATCACATATCCTTGGGTAACAACCCCTCCTCTCATCACTGAGGAAATCATCATCACATACAAGGAAATAAGCCATCATTAGGTCATAATACAATTTACCTCCTCTTTCAATGATGTCAACAACACTTACACCTCACAAGGCCCATTCAAACATATCATAAGAAACATAGCTCATACCTGGCTACACTTATCAACTGATGTCACCTCCATGGTTAGAGACTTGTAACAAGAAGAACAATACATCATCAATCCTACCATCTCACAAGATTCATGACTTTCACATTAAACTATTTGAGTTAGGGTTTCTCTTTAATTAATTAGGGTTTACAAAGTTGAATCAACAAACACCCTTAGATCATTGCTTCCATCATCATTACAAGGCATATCATTAGGTGAAGATTAAAGAAAACAACACTCCATATTACTCACACAACCACCCCATAGGGTATCACATCATAATATGCAACCCTACTATCAACATGATGTAACATAGACACCTTCACAAAGTATCAGTTGAGACCATCATAGTAGTATAACGTTTACCACTTGCCATGGGGTGTCGACTTGTCACCCTCAAAAAATGTCAACTACCACTATCCAAGGCACAAAAATAATCTTACTAAGAGTGTATCTATCTACCTCTTCTTGAGGGTGTGATGGTCAACACCATTTGAGGTATGATGGGCAACACCACT
Source organism: Alisma plantago-aquatica (assembly GCA_963693085.1). Taxonomy (NCBI): domain Eukaryota; kingdom Viridiplantae; phylum Streptophyta; class Magnoliopsida; order Alismatales; family Alismataceae; genus Alisma; species Alisma plantago-aquatica. The sequence continues at coordinate 695,490,690 of OY856410.1, read as the reverse complement.
CCATGGTGTATCGGCCAGTGCCACTTAAGGGTGCCAGTCATCCAAGCCATATCGGGTCATCCTAATCTAGAGTGTGATGGAATCAACACCTAAGTTGTGACGAGCAACCATAGGTATGTCAAGCAACACTAGGGGTGATAGGCTGTTAGGGTTAGGGTTTAGCTGGGAGTCACGAGCTAAGGTGTATTAGGTAACATTACTCCAAAGTATGTCGATCTCCCCCCAACCATGACATCATGGGTAGTCTTAAAAATAGACCAATTCCACAAGCACTCTCTTAGCCATGACGTGCTAACACTTCCAGGGCATAACGGTTGAGCAACACCTTGTCTCTATAGGTACTTTGAGAGAATGACAACTAACACTCACCATGCATAACAATTTAGCCATCACATATTGATTTAGGTATATCTAGGTCATGATGGGCCATCTTCTCAAAATCTATCATCCATACCGGTCAGCAACCACCACAAGACAAAAAGAGCTAACCTTATCAACCCATGTAGTCCTATGCACATCCAAGGCAAGACGACCTAGGCATCTCCAAGACATGTCGGCCTAAGCCTCCGTTGTAACATCCCTAACCTGGTTTATTCCCTAACCTAGAAGTTTTTCTTAAGTAAGTTAATTATAAACTTTTTTTAAGCTTTTGAAAAGTAATTAAGACTCTTTGTGAGCTTAACTTTTATGTTTGATCTTATTTCAAATTGTTTGTGCATTATATGATAGTTGGATGTAAAGTGCAATTCACCCAAGATGAGGGGTTATATTGCAAAATGTCACATGTTGAATATAACTCATCTGTTTTAGCATCATAAGAGAGAGAATGATGCTAATGGGAAGCTTGTGGAAAGCCTAAATTTCAAATTGAAACTTGTTTGAATAATGCTAGTGCCTAGTGCACCAATTTTGGTACAAATTGCAATTTACTCAAAATGTAGGGTTTATATGCAAATTACCACTTCTAGAGTGTCCCTACACCCTCCTAGTATCATCTAGAGGAGAGAGAAAGAAGGAGACACCACATTTGAATCATCTTTGAGTGATGGTACTCTTGGTGATGAAATGACCAGGAAAGGGTTGAATGTGAAGCCCTTATATGAGTTGAATCGACTTGTAGACTTGTTATGAGAGTGTGTAGAAGCTAAGGAGCCATAGATGGAGTCTAGTATCATTTTGTGAACTTTTCTCCTTGTCCAGGATGGGCTAAGCACCTCAAGCTGGTGATGTGTATCGGCTTGCAACTTTCCTTAGAAAAAGTGTATCAGTTTGTGAATAAAGTGATGTTGAGTTGAAATGCATTGCTCAACAATGTAACTAAGGGCCAAAATCGTATCCCTAGATTATCTTCAAGAGTTTTTCATGTCAAGATAAATATGCATGTAGGGACACATGTCAACCATGCATGGACATGTGGCACCTAGTAGTGTAAAATGATGACGCCTCATATATATATATATTTTATGAACCACAACTATGTATACCATTCCTTTCACCTACTAGTGAATTTTTTGGAATCTTAACACCCTTTGTGCATACAGTGTTGGTATCATGAATAGGTGAAGGGATATCATGCATGCAACCTTGGTATCGGCCATAGCAAGGTGATATCTGTCATAGTGAAGAGATATCAGCCATAGTGAAGTGATATCATCCACAAGTGAAGTGATATCGGCCTCAAGTAAAGGGATATCATGCATGAGTGGTGAGGTATCATTCATGATGCTAAGGAGAAACAAGGAGCTCAAGTCTTAACCCTAAGGTGAAGCCATGATCATCTTCAACCTTCAATTAAAGGCATGGATCTAGGGTTGTGATCTTTCTTTCTTTTCTTCTTTACCAAATACTTATCCATGGTGATTATTTGCATGTAGATGAGTTGTGAAGCTCATCTTCAACCTTGGGAATGTGAATCTTTGGAGCTTGGATCTTTGAAGTTTTTCTTGAGGGGGGTTATATAACTTGAACCCAATTATGTTATTATTCACCATCAATCTTGCTATACTTGATGATCTACTTTCAATTTTGAGTTTCCTTATACAATTGATGAATCCATGAGTTCTATTAGTGACATAGGATTGTTGTCCATGAACTAGAATAGTAAGAACGAAGTTCTTGAGCTTTATGATGATGACATCATCATGGTCCAACCCGATATCAGGTTGAAATACCTCTTACCCGATATGGTGAGGTGAACACACCACTAGCCCGATACAATGATGAAGCATATATCTTGATCATGATATGATGATGAAGTATAACGTTGTGCACGATATGGGGTCAAGCACACACCCTATGCATGATATGGAGTCAAGTATTTACTCTAACAAGATATGGTGTTGAAACCCAACATGGTAAGGTGGAACCTGATATACAGAGGAACTTCAAACCCTTATTGATTTGTACACCTAGTTTAATTGAGACTAACCTTTTATATAGCCTATCTCTTATCACATAATGAAGGGTAGGACAATACCATACAGGTTTGAAGAGATATGAGCATAAGGGTCTAACCCGATATGCATAACCTAATGAGAAAGCAACCTGATATGGAAGCATGATATGGTGATGAGGATATACCTCAAACACAATATGGTGTCAAGTATACACCTCTATGCCCGATATGGTAGAAGCACCTCAATTCAATGTACTCGATTGAGTAACACATGAAGTGTGTTATGTCAAGTAATACATTAAGATGTAAAGAGTTTAATGCATATCGATAAGTAGGCCAATGTACCTTGAAGAAAGGGTTGAGCCAATTTAATAGAGTATGATGCACTCAACATACTAGTGAGGATGAGAGAGAAACTTATACTTGTGTGATAATCATGTAATGAGCATACATTGATACTCCTAATAAGAGTGTAGTATGAATTAGGGTTTGATTCTTGATTATATGATTTTTGAAATCCTAATCATTTAAATAGGGGAAAAACTAACCCTAATGAAGGATGATGATATGATTTGAAATCCTAATTAGTTAAATAGGGGAAACCCTAACCCTAATGAAGGGTGATGATATGATTTGAAACCATCATCGGTAAGGAAAGGAAAACCCTAACCCTAATAATGGGAAGCTTGTATTTCTATTGTATTGTAGGGTGATGATATGTATCTAATATTGCTGTTATCATGAAATACTAACCATGTAGGTATTATGAGATGATGAGCATAGCCCGGTATGAGCTATGATGTTCATATGACATAGATCGAAATGGGCTTCTTCAGCTATGTGAAATACTTAAGCAACAAGTATAATGTATACCTTGGTCTGATGACCTAGAGATAACAGTTACCTGACAAGTAGTAACAATGTTCAGTGATGAACTAAGGGTTTGAATACCCAGATCTAGCAATGATGATAATAATGCTAAGGGATGAGAATTCCTAGTAATGTGATAAGGGATTGAGATCCTGAGTGTTATATGTGTTCAATAGATCATGAAAGTACTTGATAAATGTGTTACACATTTTTTGTAGCATATGTTATAATTCTTGCTTGTAACTTGGTTGATGCTAAAAGATATTGTAATGCACCTAATTAATCAAGTGGAATCTTATCATGTAGTTTCCCAGGCCATAGATCCATTTGGTTTCAGGATTTACTGAATGGTGAAACAAGTTTAACTTGGCATACATATTATTGAATATGTAATCTTCCTTATACAGGGGCTGCTCAGTGTGCTCCCCAATTAAACTAAGAAATCTCAGTGACCATCCTTATGAAAATAAATTGGGAAAGCTCAGTGACCATCTCGATGAAAATAAACTGGGAAAGCTCAGTGACCATCCCGAAGAGAGTTCATGATGCGGCTGTAGCTCTACACCAAAGATACCAGTATACCCTGGTAAGCTAATAACAATTGAAACTAGATGTCCTTCCAGTAGTCGTACTCACTGAGACAGGTGAGCTCTTGGAAGCCAACTCTTTCATTGACCTTGTATGGTATCGATGCTTTACGTATCTGTGGTCGGTTGGAGCATGAGCAGTATACCTCATCTCCTCTGGGCATAAGTGTGATTGTGAACATGTAATTAGCCGTGTAGATTATTTACTTAAGGATTGAATGTGGAAACATTGGTTGATGCTTCACTACTTTTATACATCTTAGTTGATAGTTGTTATACATGTTCTTCATATTCCTTGTAAAGAAAATACATGATTTATAGCTCTATTATGGATAGTTGAACTATCTTATTATTGATATAGCTTTGCACAACAATTGAATAATGCTTAAACATGCTTGTTTATATAAAGTACCTTCCACTCAATTTCATATTGTTTACTTGTGATAATAATATTATTGGTGGAGAGTTATATCTCTCAATGGGACAAATGTCTCACCCCGTGGGTTTCACAATTTTTAGGTGGGCATTCATGAGGAGGTAGAGACCGTATTGTAGAGGAAGAATGACAACATAAAGAACAACAGTAACAACTCACGTTGAGTGTATTGTCTGTCGTGTCTTGTAAATACAAGTCATATTTATTGTCTTTGTACTCTTGGGTCCTTGGGAGATAAAACTTAGTGGTTTTATGAATGATCTGAGATTTTGTCTTGATTGCATCAAGGTTTTATGTTGATTCTATACAAGTTTTGGAAAAGAAATTGTTATATGTTATCCACGAGATGAGATTGTACAATGTATGTACAATGGAAACCATGATGTATATGAAGTTTTGGTTCTTTCCTTTAAGACTTTCCTGGAAATGGATCTCTTTGCAAAATGGTTTTAATTTTTAGTAATTTTCATTAATCCACTTCTTATGATTATTTCACAATTATTACTGGTGGCAATTTGGCTTGATTTGATGTCGAGAAATCACAAAGTTTTGGTATCAGAGCCTAAGGTTCGCTGAGTATACAAAGACATATAATTTAGGTTGTTGAGTCTATTGTAGTGTCCTCCAATTTATCTTATAGTGACTTCTTCTCATGTAGGAGAAGAAGTAAAGTTGAAAGATGGCTGGATCACACGAAGAACATGCTATTGAGAGCAGTGTTGCTGCACTGGGAGGAGGTGCAAGGGATCATGCTAGGGAGGAACTATTGCCTGAGAATCCCCAGCTTGACCAAGCCATGCTAGAAAACCTAGACTTTCATGCTCTTTTTGGGCAGTTCATGACTACAATGATGCATATGGAAGATCAAATGCCAACACCAGCACCTAGGGCACCAGTTCCCAATGAGGGACACTGATCTGGTAAGACCTTTGAGCATTTACACTAGGTAGGAGCCACTGAGTATGTCGGTACAGTTGACCCAACAGAAATAGATTCATTACTCACTGAACTGGAGAAAGCCTTTAGAATCCTTATCATTCTAGAGACTGATAAAGTTAGGCATATTGTGTACCTTTTGAAAGGAATAGCTGGCCATTGGTGGGCAATTTAAGAAGAGAAAAGACTTGGTGTTGAGGTCGGATGGTAGGAATTCTGACGTGAGTTTGTCATTAGATACTTTCCTAAGACTTATCTAGATGAGAAAATCTCACAGTTTGAGTGGATTAGACAAGGGCCGATGCAGATTAGTGAGTATGAAGCTAAGTTCATGAAGCTTCTGTGATTTTGTCCAAACATGGCTACCATGGATAAGGAAAGGATTCATCATTTTAAGAGAGGTTTGAACGTTGAGTTCACCACACCTGTATCTTCTCTAGAGAATAGAGAAAGGTTTTCCTCCTTTGTGGAGTCAATTACACGGATAGAGGGGTTGGTGACTAAGAAACGTGAGGCCAACAGTAGGAAAGTACCTGCCCAATTCTAGGGACAGAGGTCTAGAAAATTCAAGAAACTGAGGTTTACTGCACTAGTAGCACCACATACGTTAAATGCTCAGATGCAATGGACATCAAGCAATGGTAGAGGCCATAGTTTTCTGCCAAGTGGAGCCCATAGAATGACATCAATGTCAGTAACAGGACCATCGAGGCCACAATAGGACAGAGTCTGCTAGAAGTGTAGGCAGATAGGGCATATGATTAAGGATTTTCTAGTTAGGGATATGGAGGTAACCCAACCACCGAGGTAGAGTCAACAAGGCTCTCAGTGGCAACAGTTTAGTAGTGGCACGCGAGGACGTGGATAGACGCGGGTTCATTTGCACCAAACAACAAAGCACGGAGTCAACAATAGGAAACTACAAGATCTATGCTATGAATCAGCCAGAGGTAGTAGTCAACCCATGAGTCATGATATGTTAGATGGAATTGTTTCATTCTGATATATCTTCATCCTGCTTCGTATATGTTTTGATTGATTCGGGTGCTACACATTCCTTTATCACTCGAGAAGTGATTTATGACTATAATATGACTGTCAGTCGTAGAGAAGATAATCTGTTATTAGAAACTATATCTTATGCCACTTGAGATGCACAAGTTTTATGTAATTCTTGGGATGGATACCTTAGAAAAGTATAAGGTTGACTTGGTTTGTGGTTCCAAGCAAGCTATGTTTACTGACAGTGATGAGACATGGGTCTTTCAGGGGGATAGAAAGATTCTTCCAATCTGTCTAGTGTCAGTAATGGTAGTTGAGAGGTTGATGCGACAAGGATGTGAAACATTCTTGGCACATGTGGTAGACCCAAAGCAGAGAGTTCTAGTTGTTTTGAAGTTCTTGTTTTCAGGGAATTCAAGTATGTGTTTCCTGAAGAATTTCTAGATATTCCCCAACCTCAAGAGATTGATTCTGAGACTAATATAGTTCTAGGTATGCAACCAGTAGAACAAACACCTTATAGGATGGAGCCTGCTGAGACGGAAGAACTCAAGAAACAGTTACAAGAGTTGCTTGAGAAAGGTTTCATTCAACTGAGTAATTCGCCATGGGGTTCTCTAGTTCTTTTTGTTAAAAAGAAATATGGGTCGATGAGGTTATGCATAGACTATAGACAACTTAACAATGTGAATATAAAGAACAAATATCCTTTGCCAAGGATAAATGATTTGTTTGACCAGTTGTGTGGTGCAATATTGTTTTCTAAGATAGATCTAAGGTCAGGATATCATCAATTATGTATCAAGGAGGATGACATACCTAAGTCAGCCTTTAAGACAAGGTATGGTTATTATGAGCTTGTAGTTATGTCATTTGGGCTAACTAATGCTCTAGCTGCATTCATGGAGTTGATGAATAGAATTTTACAACCATTCCTTGATCAGTTCATAGTGGTCTTCATAGATGACATCCTGATATACAATAGAGATGGTCAACAACATGAACAACACCTTCGTCAAGCCTTGACTTTGTTGAGACAACACAAGCTATATGCTAAGTTTAGCAAGTGTGAGTTTTGGCTGTCAGAAGTGTTTTTTCTTGGACACGTTATATTTGCTTCAGGTATTCTTGTTGATCCTAAGAAAATGGAGTTTGTTGTAGAGTGGGAACAACCCAAGACACCAACTGAGGTTCGGAGTTTCCTTGGTCTGGTAGGTTACTGCATAAGGTTTATTTAAGACTTTTGTTCTATGCATTACACCTAACTAGGTTAACCATGAAGTAGGTTCCATTTATCTGGAATAACAAGTGTCAACGTTATTTCTAGTTGTTGAAAGAAAAGTTGACTAGTGCGTCTGTGTTTGTTTTACCTGAAGTGGGAAAGGAATACATTGTTTTCTATTATGCTTCTAAGAATGGTCTAGGATGTGTGGTGATGTAGAGTGATCACGTAGTTTCTTTTGCTTCCCGAAAGCTTAAGAAACATGAGGAGAACTATCTAACGCATGATCTAGAATTAGCTATAGTGGTCGACATGTTGAAAATTTGGAGACATTATCTCTATGGAGAAACATGTCAGATTTTCACAGACCATAAAAACTTAGAGTACATCTTCTCACAACACAAGTTGAACATGAGACAATGCCACTCGATGGAATTAATCAAGCACTACGATTGCACAATTGATTATCATCCATGGAAAGTTAATATAGTGGTAGATGCATTGAGTAGAAAACCTTTGTATCCACCCACAGATAAAGCACAATTGAATTTTGTAGTATGATTTAAATGAGACATGTTTGTCTCATTGAAATAAATGAATGTACAGTTAGAAGTATCTTTGTTAGAAGGATTGTGGACGAGATGAATGTGAAACCTACTTTAAAAGAACAGATTAAAGAGGCACAACATGATGATACTGTGATTCAACAGATCCGGTCAGAGTATGGTAGTGAGAAACATGACTGTTTTCATGAGTCAGATGCTGAGGTAGTCTGTTACCATGGTAGGATGGTAGGACCTGATGCCTATGATTTAAGAAGGATAGTTATGGAAGAAGCTCATTTATCCATGTATGCATTGTATCCAGGAGTACTAAAATGTATCATAACTTAAAAGATATGTATTGGTGGCCTTGTTTGAAGAAGGATGTAGTTGAGTTTGTTATGCTATGTCTAATGTCTTAGCAAGTTTAAATAGAAGACTAGAAGCCTACAGGTACATTGCAACCTTTACCTATACCACAGTGGAAATGTGATCACGTGACAATGGACTTTGTGGTTGGTCTACCCAGAATATACAAAAGTCATGATTCCATTTGAGTGATAGTTGATAGGTTGACTAAGTCAACACATTTTTTTCCTGTTAGAACAATCTATACTATTAAAAAACTTGCACAGATCTACATAGATGAGATAGTGTGGTTGCATAGAGTTCCAGCTATAATTGTGTCTGATAGAGGCCCCCAGTTTACAAGTCATTTTTGGGAATGACTACATAAAGCCTTGGGTACTCAATTAAAGTTTAGCACAACTTTTCACCCTCAAATAGACAAACAAACGGAAAGGACTATATAGACTTTGGAAGACTTGCTTAGGGTATGTGTTCTTTAGTTTGTAGGAAATCAGGATTTGCATAGTTATCAAACTAGTATTGATATGGCACCATATGAAGAATTATATGGTAGACGTTGTAGATCTCCATTATGCTGGTATGAGATAGGATAATACCAACTTCTAGGTCCTAAATTAGTACAATAGACAACTAAAAAAGAGTAAAGTAATACAACAACAGTTGAAGGCTACACAGGATGGATAAAAGTCATATGCCGATAAACATCATAGACCTTTAGAATTCCAAGTTGGAGATCGAGTGTATCTCAAGGTCTCTCCTTAGAAAGGTGTTCTTAGATTTGGGAAGAAGGGTAAGTTAGAAACTAGATTTATGGGACCTTTCCCAATGACGACATGGATTGGAAAGGTAGCTTATAGGTTGGAGTTGTCACCTGAGCTACATAGATTACACCTAGTGTTTCATATATCTATGCTGAGAAAGTGTCATCCTAGTACAGATTTGGTGTCGCAACCTGTAGAAGTAGAATTGAATGAAGAATCAAGAAGTTTAAAAACAAAGATAAAGTACTTGTAAAAGTTCTCTAGCATCACCGTGGAGTTGAAGAAGCCACACGGGAGTTGGAGGAAGAAATGAGTAGGAAGTATCCTTCTATTTTATCATGAGATTTTGGGGATGAAATCCCTACATCTATCGACTAAGATGTATAAAAGTAATGAAGCATCAACCAATGTTTCCATATTCAATCCTTAAGCAAATATGCTACACGACTGCTTACATGTTCTTCATATTCCTTATAAAGAAAATAGATGATTTATAGCTCTATTATGGATAGTTTAACTATCATATTATTGCTATAGCTTTGCACATCAATTGAATAATGATTCAACATGCTTATTTATATAAAGTACCTTCTGGTAAGTTTTATATTGTTTATCTGTGATAATAATGTTGTTGGCGGAGAGTTATATCTCACACTGGGACAAATGTCTCACCCCGTAGGTTCCACAATTTTTAGGTGGATGTGTACGAGGAGGTAGAGACCACACTATAGAGGAAGAACGACAATAGTAGGAACAATAGTAATAGCTCAGGTTGAGTGTATTGTCTGTCATGTCTTCTAAATAGAAGGCATATGTGTTGTCTATGTACTCTTGGGTCCTTGGGGTAGAACTTAGTGGTTTTATGAACAATCTAAGACTTTGGCTTGATTGACTTGAGGTTTTATGTTTCTTATGTATAGGTTTTGGTAACACAACTGTTAAATGTTATCCTGAAGATGAGATGGTACAATTTATGTACAATGGAAACCCTGATGTATATAAAGTTTTGGTTTTTTCCTTTAAGAGTTTCTTGGAAATGGATCTCTTTGCAAAATGTTTTTTATTTTTAGTAATTTTTATTAATCCACTGCTTATGGTTATTATGCAATTATTACTTATGGTGATTTGGCTTTATTTGATGTCGGGTCATCACATCAAGATGTTTTGATGACCTATCACATGAAGTGTCACCATCTTGCACTAGAAGTCATGACGTCTACACATCACTATGTGTAGACCTAGTCATCTTCAATCTTAGGAACTCATCTACTCATCCACCTTCCATCATGTCAAGAAGGCTCAGGACATGGTAGCAACTAAATGAAACTCCATCTCCAAACAGATCTCAAAACTACCAAGACAACTACTACCTTGTAAGAGATAAATGATCTAGAGATGTAAAACAACAAAAAAAAAATAAAGGGTGGTAATAACAAATGAGGTTCAAAGTTATATAACCCTCCTCAAGGATCACCACCAAGATCCAGGATCCAAGGTCAAGCTCAAAGCTCGTGAGCTCAAAGTTGAAGATGATCCACCAAACTTGGTCACCAACACACCTCCATAAACGAAGATGATACCAAGGTTAGTATGGTTCAAGGTGGAAGTAAAAGAAGAAGAAAGCAAGAAGGAATGCTAGGAAACATGACTTTCCAAGGTAGAAGATGAAGGATGATCGACGAACACCACAACTTGAAACTCATCCACCAAGCTCCAAGAGAGATCCTCAAGCTCCTTAAACTTCTCAAGGTCTTCCACCAAGGAAGAGGGAAATCAAAGATGGCCAATAGGATCCTCTTACATGGATAGAAAGGAGTATATATACAAGAGGGATGAGAGAGGGATCATGGGAGAGGTGTCACCACCTTAGGAGCTTAGGTTCCACTTGTCCACAAAAAAGCACCACATGCCCAACATCATCAAGACATGGTGATAATATCTAGGCAAGGTGTTACAACCCGTTCCTAGCTTTGTTGGTAATCCTATAGATTTAAGATAATCTTAATGCTTGTCATGTTTTTGTTAGTAATATTTTATTTGGTTCTTTATTTTAACTTTGGTAACCTTAAATACTTGTGTGGGAAACTCATAATCATGACTTAAGCATACTATAAAGATCTGAGTTGGAGTAATACATTATTAACCCATACATGTATGCAAGAACATAGTTAATGACATTGGAGGAAATCATTAACAAATAATTGTTCATTTGAAAATATTATCAAAAAATATTGTAGGATTATATAAAATTCAATTATGAATCCAATAAAAAAAGGATGAACCAAATTAGAGTTATAACGAGACAATTATGCCCTTTTTAGTAAATATGTTCAGAGTGTCGCGACTGTGGCATTGCATTGTGTGCCGCAGCCGCAACACTGCGTCATGTGCCTCAAATGACGCTAATGCCTCAACCACGATTGATGCCACCCAGGAAAACCAATCATAAAATGATCATGTCTCGGGCTATACTTATCCATATTCAACGAAACGAGGTGCATTGGAACCGTAATTCAATCCTCTATCAACTTAAACTCTTTACTCAATGAGAGGGTGACATGGAAGGAAATTTTTGGGGTGATTTTTGGGGAAGAACGTGAAGAACGGTGGAAATCCAAAAGGGGTTGCCATAGATTTGACTTCATAAGTAGTTTTAATTGTTGATTCTCCCTTCTCTTTGTTACCCCTTGCTTGAAATCTCTAATCCAACAAATCTAAGGTTTAAGTTACCCTCTGATCTTTATCATCTACCTATAGCAGACCCTCTTTAGGATTGGGAAACACGTTAAAAGGTTGTTTTGAATGAGATCTTACGATTTAAAGATTGATCCTAACTCAATGTGAGCTAATATATGAGATTAGTTGGTGAAAAGGCTAAGATCAGTGATCTTGGGCGAAGTCTGTGAGTAGATAAACATCTTTTGACCCTGATTTAAAGCATAGAAATTCAAATAATGGTTTCCAGTGTTTGATTCTTTCTCTATGATATTTGTCATTATTTAAATAAACGTATGTGGTAAATATTAGTAGTTGAAGTAATTTATTAATCATATTATTAGTGATGTATTACCATGTTGAAAGTTGTCATGTGAATTGTCATGATTCGACAGGTGATGAATGTGTAATTGAGGAAAAGTCGGGTTGTCCTAGTTCATGTTTGAAGTTGGAGTATGGTTTGTGAGATCTATGAAAATTATTAGGTGATTTATTGTTTAAATGCAAGATGGTTAATTGTCAGAAATAGGGTAATCATTAGCTATGATAATGAAACATGTTATATTAACTAAACACCACTAGACATTAGATTCCATGGACACTATAGAATCCTCATAGGATGAGGCCTCCGTAGTGGGGAGGAAACAATTTCCCAAATGGAGGTAGTCCAAAATGAGGTAAGCTGGAGCGTACCAGTAGGGTGCTGGGGTTTTGATCATTAAGGAAAAATCCTTACAATTATGTGTTGTCAACCACCAACTGGGGATGCCGGTGGTACCTATGCTACATGTTGTAGTGATAAGTGGTTAGTAGGTCCACTGATGCACTTTAAGTCTTAGGGCTTTGACTCACCGCATGAGTACCCAAGTTGAGAGGTGGAGTTTGAGATTCCAACCACTCCCATTAGCCTCTAAGAGGTAGACATGTTGATGCCAGCTGTAGATGTGGTATTGAGATTAAAGACTTAGGAACATGGGCATGATTTTAAGTCTTGTAAAATGAGATCATAGCTTGCTGCGATACTTCCACATGTTGTGGTACACCTCATGTGCATCCAGAGGCATAATAAATAGATTTAAAATAATGTAAATAGTTAGGTTATCCTTTTATTACATTCAATATTTGTACTACTACCATGCTGAGTGAATTATAGTTTTTAAACTTCCATGCAGACATGATTGAATTTAAGTTCTATTACTTGTAAACATCATAAATATCTTTGTAACCTATTGATTCTCTACTCACTGAGATAGTATCTCACCAACCTACTAAATTTTTTTCAGGTAAAGGATTATGTCTTCCTGAGGAGATAGAAACCAACTTTTATCAAGAGTAGCACATAGGTCTTGAAAGAAGAGTAGTTAAAATAAACTGAGGGTCTCTTATCCTTCCTCTGGGTCCTAGGATTGAGAGAGTGAAAAAAGAGAGAAGTTTTACATGTAATGTACATGATGTGTATTAAGTGTGAAACTCATGCTTCTATGTAATAGTCGAGTTCTGTTGTATCTTGCTATTATATTTAATTGAGACTTATCGTTCAGTAAATGATACTACAATATATTTTAGAGAAAGAAAAAAAATATGGAAGATTTTCATCAAACTTATGCCCTAATCTCATGATTAGTGGTAATCATGGGATGTGGGTGGAACAAATTGGTATTAGAGAATAGGTTGAACCTAAAATGAGATTAGGTTTGGGACATGGGTGATAAGAGACTAATAGGATTAGTATGTTTTCCTCTTTGAACTACAAATTTCTAACAAATGTGTTCTGTTATGGATATGCAGATGGAAGGAAGAGGACGTGGACATGGTGAGGAACAAGTTGAGAGCCATTACGACCCTGACCCTCGAGAAATGTCTCAATATGGAGAGGATAATGAGATAAAAAGGATGTATGGTATTTTTTAGAGACAAAAAAAATACAAGATGGATAGGAAGTCTTCATCCTCTAGTAAGGATCTGATGAGATCTTATGAGTTGGTGAAAAAGCTTGGTGGAATTGAATTTTTTAGAACAACAGATCCAGCTATTGCGGAGGTGTGTCTTTGACAATAGGAAAATATCTTTCACCTAATGGAGTTATCAGAAGATAAGCAAATCAATCAAGTAGTCTATTTACTTAAGGGATATGCTGAGTTGTGGTGGCGGGGAGTGGAATATAAAAGGAGAATTGCGGAGATGACTTGGAAGGACTTTGTGGATGAGTTTCACCTTAAGTATTTTCCTCCTACCTTCCTAAGTGATAAGATTAAATAGTTGGATAATATCAGACAAGAAACTATGGCAATCGGTGAATACGGGACACATTTCACAAGGTTGGAAAATTTCTATCCGCAACATGTGCCTGATGATGTAGAAAAGTGTAGAAGATTTCAACAAGGATTAAGACCAGATATTAGACACACCATGTAATCAATTGGTCAAAGAGATAGAGAAAATGTAATGACCCCTCCTCCCAGTAACCCCCAATAAAGGAAGACTAAGAGGTCAAAGCCGTTATCCCTATTTTCGGATCAAAGGTTGGACAGATAATCAATAATAATTAACAAATTCTACCAAACTAAACTGGAAGGCTGTAATAAAATTAATCTTTTCATACCTTTTTCAAAAACTTGGATATCTACTTCTATCCACATGGAGATTATTCTAACTAATCCTCCTTTGAACTTTAATTCATATTTAAGTCCACATATGCCACTTGACTGTTTGTTCTTTTCACTTGTACCTAAAATGGTGAAAAACAAAATGTCGGTCAGTATAAAGCTGGTATGTGGGGGAAACAATAATCGTGCAACTATGATAACAATGTAATCAACCAATTATCATTTAACACCCAAGATTATGTCTTAAGTAGTACTACTCAATCCTTACATATCCCCTATCTCTGTGTTGTCCCTGCAATGGACCTGGATGCTACCTTACTCATGGTAGATCCCCATTAAACCCCAATGATCCTACCTAATAGGTTGATCAATATCTAGGGTTGAGTCGCATGGCACTACCCATAGGTAACCCAATCTCTAACTCATGGTGTGCTAAAGAGTCACATGGCACTACCCATAGGTAGCCCAATCCCTGACTCAAGGTGACTTGATGGACCTACCCCATTGGTAGCCATGTACTAAGTCATCCAATGACCTTATGGACCTACCCCATAGGTAGCCATGTACGAGGTCAAACTATTAAGACACAGAAGGGACTAGGATCTGAGCTAGTAGGCACATATCTTAAGTGATAGTCATATCCACATTATACTTTGCATGAATTAAATTCATCCAACAATTTAATTCAATTCATCAAGGAAAACTTCAGAAAACCTCGAAAAACTAATTCGAGATATTCATAAGCATAATCACATACATGTTCAGTAGATTCGAGCTAATATCAATTCCAACCAAGAAGGCAATCCAAGCAACAAGTCCAACCATACAATCAAGAATCCTGAAAATCACATGTACTCTATTTACTACACACTTTATCAAGATTCTTTCTATTCAACTTGAAATTGCTTCCTATGGTTTCCGCATCCATTTTAGGGTTTCGTTTGCAATTAGGGTTTCACTTCGTTTATACTTTTTTAAACCCTAATTTATATAATTACTTACAAACCCTAATTTCTTATTAAAGGAACACTTAAACATTAATTGAGCCCATTATGCCTCTTTTATATTAAAACTACCATTTTTATCCTTTTAATCCATGGTAAGATCATTATGCTCATTTATCATCAATTTATAGTTCATTATGGTTTAATTCACAAATGAACTTTATATATCATTAAAACCACCTTTTATTCACTAGAAGACCCTAATTACTATATTAAGAGTATTTACCCATAATTAGGAATCTTTAGTCTCAAAATATCTTAGAAACATCATATCTTAGCTTTATTAACAATTTTGAATAATTAAAGCCATTAAGAATGACATTTACTAATATTAGGGTTTGAAGGCCCATTAAAGCACATCTTTGCACATGAAACTCTAAATTAAACTAATTACATGCAAAGTTCATCCTTTTCGATCTTAATGTTCCTTTTTATCATTAACATGTTAATATCAACTTTAATCATCCATTAAACCCTACGAAACACATTAATCATTTCAAAATAGGGTTTCTTAATCTTTAATTCATGACATTTGATAAATTACACTACTTTTCGAATTGCAAAAGAAATTAGGCTATAAAACTATTTTTATTGCATTACTCATGTTCTGATGAGAAAAAATCATATATTATGCGTATCCATCCGAGCTACGGTTAATTAGCTATGAATTTTGCAAAATTACTTACTTTGAGCCAACTAGAAGCTGACACGTAGCCTCCTTCTCATGCAATGTTGCTTTGGGAAAACATAATGAATTGTCATTTATAACCGTGGTTAAGTGGACGACTCTTTAATCCCATAGAGGGCAATTCCATCCAACACTCTTTAGGTCATCTTCAACCTCGGGCAACCCTACTTGGCCACCGTTGCAGCCTTGTGCGGGCTCTCCCTCTTGCTCTCTGGGATGCGAACCTTACCGGAAGTCACTCCTCTCCCTCCGCCGCTCCCTGGTGCACATGGGGTGCCCTCAAACCTTGGCCATGGTGGCCTTTTTCCCACTCACCAAGCCATGCACAACAGCCGTCACTACAACCTTGGCGCCGCTGCTGCGTGCGCTCTAGGATACAGATTCAATGGCGAAATGGCTCCTTGACACTGTGTTACACCAGGCTCCCATTGCAACCCCTCTAGTCCCCCTTGTTGCATCATGCTCATGATGCTACTTGGGGTTAGGGTTTGAAGAAGAAAACAAAGAAGAAGAAGGAGAATAATAGAGAGGACTACGTGGGATCTCTCTTCCCTTCGAACTGGGGCTCTGCCCTTTTATAGGGGTGGATATCCACACCCCAATACGTTCATCAAGAGGAAGCATGTCCCTATCCTAATAGGAAACATATTCCTTAACTAAGAAGAAATATTCTCTCTCCTCATTACCTTCTTAGATATTCCTTGCTCTTTGGGTATTAGGAATTTGAAAATCCTCTCACTTATTCTCTTTATTCTTGCTTTTTAATTCATTGATAAACAATTAGTATTTCCTTTTAGTAGAAAATACTTCCTTTTTAACAAAACCACATAATCCATTAATTATGTATCCACATTATCTTCTTATTTTCTATTATGGGTATTTTCTCTTTATTTTCCTTCATTGGGACTCCTTGGGTCCCAAGAAACTCAAATATTTCAAAATTACTTTTTAAGGATACTCATTATCCTTCTAGATGCATCTATGTCCATTATCTCTCATTATCTTAGTTATTTCTTATTAAAATAACTCTTTTTTGAGGTTTTCTCTTTATTTCTATTTTTATTTCTTCCCTGGCATTCCTTTTAACATTAGGAATCCTTTAGATATGAAAATCCATCAAGGATAACTTAATTACACCTCTTTCCATTTGTTTTCCACATTTTACCATTGTTTTCAATTTCTTTCTTAATAAAGAAATACTTAATTAATCTTTTCTTTTCTTATTTCCTTTTCTTTGCAACTTTGGACTCCTTGGAACCCAAGGAACCCAAGAGGCACTAAATCCATATTTTTATTACATCCCTTTGCCTTCTAGAGGTTTCTATCTCATTTTTTTCTCAAAAACTCAATTATTCATTTACTAATTGAATTTTCTTGTTATTTGGGCCCAATAGCCAATAAATCCCACAACACAATCATCAAGGCTATTGTAAATGAAATCTATTTATTCCAAACAAATTATATCATTATTTGTTCAAATATCTTTAATATGAGAAATTACATTTCTCACCAAATGAACCCAAAAATTGGGGTTGTAACAGAAAACTTTGGGCAATTTGTAGAAGCAGCAAGACGTGTAGAAGAGTCAGTTAATGGTGATAAGCAACCTGAGAGTAAGAAAAGATCTAAATACTTCAATATAGGGGGAAGAAGTAGTGGTGGATACAGAAAAGGTGGTGGTTTCTTTTCAAAGATAGGATGAGGACTTGGCTATTTTTGGAGACAAGGATCTAGTTTTTGACCAAGAGGAGGAAGGCCCAATTCTAGTAGATGGAATACACAGTCTACATGGAAAACTCCAACTAGGTCTTCAGGATCTTCAATGTCAGTGACATGACCGTAGAGATAGGATGCAGCCATATGTGACAATTGTGACAGGGCACATTGTGGTCAGTGTTGGGCAACAACACTCCAATATGTTTTCATTGTAGACATATGGGACACATTAGAAGGGACTTCCCAAAGCTTCCATATACTTCAAAACAAGGTTCAAAATTATAGTTTCAGACTCCACAGAGACACACTCTAGTTAGAGGGCAAGTTCTTCAGTGCCTTCAGGTTCTAGAGGGGAAACACCTAGTACTAGTAGTGGATAGCGAGAACAACTTTGGAGAGGGAGAGATACTAGATGCTTCTTCTCAATGACACCATATGAAGGTGTAGTTTTTCCCTGAGTTGTGATAGGTGAGATGCATATCTTTAACAACATTTCTATTACTGTATTAATAGATCCTGGTGCAACACATTTTTTCATTAAAAGATTGATAGTTAGTTGACTAGATCTTCTAACCCAAGATTTATCTTATGAGTTGTTATTAAAAGTTCCACTAGGAGAATCCTCAATTTTGACAGAAGCATGTCCTCAATGTCTATTGAGGTTTAGTGGGTATAAAATTGTAGTTAATCTCATACCCTTATATATTAATTCTTTTCAAATCATTTTGGGTATGTACTGCCTTGAGATATATCATGTCCAGTTAGATTGTTGGAAGAAAGAAGCTATATTTCACCAAGGTGGTTTTCCATGTGTCTTTACTGGAGATAGAAAAGTCTTGCCCACATGTATAGTATCATATTTTATAGCTAATAAGATGATGATAAAGGGGTGTGAGGCCTTTTTAGCACATGTGTTGGATGTTAGGGCAAATAAAAGAGCAGTCAGTCTAGTAGACATTCCAATAATATGTGAGTTTTCAGATGTCTTGCCTGATGAGTTACCATGTAAACATTATCTTGGTTACCTATTGATTCTCTATTCACTGAGCCAGTATCTCACCAACCTACTGAACAATTTTTCAGTTAAAGGATTAGTTCTTCCTAAGGAGACACAAGCCAACTTTTATCAAGAGTAGCATAGAGGTCTTAAAAGAAGAGTAGTTAGAATAGATAGAGGGTCTCTTATCCTTCCTCTGGATTCTAGGATTGAGAGAGTGATAAAAGAGAGAAGTTTGAAATGTAAACTTCTATGAAAATTATGAAGTGATTTATTATTTAAATGTGATACGCTTAATTGTCAGAAATAGGGTAATCATTAGCTATGATGATGAAACCTGATATATTAACTAAACATCACTCGAAATTAGATGCCATGGACACATTAGGATCCTCACAGGATGAGGCCTATGCTATGGGGAGGAAATAGTTTCCCAACTGGAGGTAGTCTAGATCGAGGTAAGCTAGAGCATACTAGTAGGGTGCGGGGGTTTTGACTAGTAGGACAAACTCCTTATAGTTGTGTGGTACCTAACACCATCTGGGGATGTCGGTGGTACCTGTGCTACATGTTGTGGTGATTAGTGGTCGGTAGGTCCACTGATGCACTTTAAGTCTGAGGGCTTTGACTCACCGCATGAGTACCCAGGTTTAGAGGTGGAGTCTGAGATATTTGACCACTCCCATTAGCCATCGAGAGACAGACATTCCGATGCCAACTACAGACGTACCGATAAGCAGCCTGAGAGTAAGAAAAGATCTGGAGACTTCAATAGAGTGGGACAAAGTAGTGGTGGATATAGAGGAGGTGGTGGTTTCTTTTCTAAGATAGGATGAGGACATGTCTATTTTTGGAGACAAGGATTTAGTTTTTCACCAAGTGGAGGAAGGCCCAATTTCGGTTAAAAGTTCCACTAGGTGAATCCTCCATTTTTAGAGAAGTATGTCTTGGATGTCTGTTGAGTTTTAGTGGGTATACAATAGAAGTTAATCTCATATTCTTAGATATTAATTCTTTTCAAATCATTTTGGGAACGGACTGCCTTGAGATATATCATGTCCAGTTTGATTGTTGGAAGAAAGAAGCTATTTTTCAACAAGGTGGTTTTTCATGTGTCTTTACCAGCGATATTCTAAGTTTTGCCCACATGTATAGTATTAGTTGTTGTAGCTGATAAGATGATGAGAAAGGGGTGTGAGGCCTTTTCAACACATGTGGTGGATGCTAGCATAGAGAAAAGAGTAGCCAGTCTAGTAGATATTCCAGTAGTATGTTAGTTTTCAGATGTCTTCTCTGATGAGTTACCAGGCTTACCACCTGAATGAGATATCAACTTTAAGATACATAATCTACCCGATTGCCATCCAGTAGCATTAACTGTCTATAGAATGGCACCTGGGGATTTAAGGAATTGAAAACCCAGTTATAGCAGTTTTTGAATAAAGGATTTATTCAACCCAATACATCACATTGGGGAGTCGACAATTGTTCGTAAAAAACAAGGATGTAACCATGCAGTTATGTATAGACTACATGCAATTGAATAAGATAACAAGTAAGAATAAATATCCTTTTCCTAGGATTGATGACTTGTTTGATCAACTCTATGAGGCAACAATCTTTTCAAAGATAGATCTCAGGTCAGGTTATCATCAACTAAGGATAAAGGCATCTGATGTACATAAGTCAGCATTCAGAACAAGGTATGGGCACTATGGGTTTTTAGTTATGTCTTTTGGATTAACAAATGCCCTTGCAATCTTTATGGACATGATGAACATGGTTTTCAGACCATATTCAGATCAGTTCATAGTAGTCTTTATAGGAAAAATCCTTATATATTCTAAAGATACAGAACAACATGAGCAACATCTTAAAATAGCCCTATAGTTGTTAAGGCATCATCAACTTTATGCTAAGTTGATCAAATGTGAGTTTTGGTGGATGAAGTATCTTTTCTTGGACATGCCATTTCAAGAGAAGGAGTCAATGTTGACCCTAAGAAGGTAGAATATGCTCTTTAGTGGGAGAAACCTAGGACCCCTACTGAGATCAGAAGATTCCTAGGGTTAGTAGGATATTACAAGAGGTTTATAAGGAACGTCAATGCAATAGAAACACCTCTTACATGCATAACAAGGAATGATGTACCTTTAGTTTTATTTGATTCATGTGAGAAAAGTTTCCAAATTTTAAAGAAGAAGTTAACTACAACACGAGTCTTGATATTACCAGAGGCAGATAAGGGCTATGCGGTTTTCTGTGATGCATCCATGAGAGGTTTGGGATGTGTTATTATGCAAAAAGGGAAAGTGGTGGCCTATTCTTGTAGTTAAATTAAGAAGAATGAAGCAGAGAATTACCCCACATATGATCTTGAGTTGGAAGTAGTTGTGCATGCTCCGAAGACATGGAGTCATTTTCTCTATGGTGAATCATTTCAATTCTTTATTAATCATAAGAGTCTGAAGTATATTTTCACACAGAGGGATCTCAATTTGAGGCAACATAGTTGGTTGGATCTTATAAAGGATTATGATGTCACCATTGATTATCATCCTTGAAAGGCAAATGTAGTAGCATATGCTCTAAGTAGAAAGTGAACATCGTCTGTGAAAATGTTTTCAATGGCATGTGTAAAAAGAGACATGTTAGTTAAGATGAGAGAGATGAATTTGAATTTGAATGTATCTAATCAAGGTGGACTGATTGCATATACGCAAGTTAGACCTACATTTTATGAACATATTAAGGAGCTTTAGTATAGTGACAAAGAATTGCAACATATGATTCATGATATGTCAAAAGGAAAGAGATCATAGTTCATATTTTCAAATGAAGGGTTTTTGTATGTACATGACAGATTGTGTGTCCCATATGACATTGAGTTAAAGAAGCAGATTCTTGAGGAAGCTCACTCTTCTATGTATGCAATGCATCTATATAACACAAAGATGTATAGAAACCTGTATGAGTTGTATTGGTAGTCAGGTACGAAGAAGGATGTGGTTGAATATGTGGCTAAGTGTGATGTATGTCAACAAGTCAAGGCTGAACATCAGAAGTTGGAAGGTACTCTGTAATCACTTCCTATCCCTGAATCAAAGTGGGATCATATCACCAATAATTTTGTAGTTGTATTACCTAAGACACCACATGGTTTTGACTCTGTATGGGTAATAGTAGATAGGATAAAAAAGTCTTCTCACTTTCTACCAAGTAAGACAACATGGGATACACCAAATTTAGCCAAATTCTATGTAGATGAGGAGTCAGATTGCATTGAACACCTATTTCTATAATATCTGATGGAGATCCTAAATTTACATCTAGGTTTTGGATCAGTTGCAACGTTCCTTGGGAACAAAGTTGAAATTAGCACAACCTTCCATCCTCAGACAGATGGACAGTCACAGAGGACAATTTAGACCCTAGAGGATATGCTAAGAGCATGTGTTTTGCAGTTTAGTTGTAGTTTGGATGATCAACTCAGTCTTATGGAGTTCGCCTATGACAACAATCACCATTCTAGCTAAGGCATGACCCCTTATGAAGCTTTGTATGGGAGAAAATGGAGATCTCTAATTTGTTGGTATAAAGTTGGAGAAAGACAGATTTTAGGTCCAGAGTTGGTGGAAGAAACCACAAAATAGATATATGTGATCAGACAATAGTTGAAGGTAGATTAGGACAGAGAGAAAATCTATGCAGACAAAAGGTGTAGATCATTTCAATTTGAGGTTGGGGATTAGGTTTATTTGAAAGTTTCATGATGGAAAGGTGTGCAAAGGTTTATAAAGTGAGGCAAACTAACTCCTAGATACATGGGTCCCTATCCAATCATTTAAAGAATTCAACCAGTTGCATATAAATTGGATTTGCCATTGGAGTTAGCCAATTTACATAATGTGTTTCATGTATAGATGTTAAAGAAGTGTCATCTTGGTACTAGAAGATTGTATACCCTAATCCTATACAATTGAGAGAGGATATCACTTATATTGAAGAGCCAATTCAAATTCTAGATTGCAGAATTTGAAAGCTTAAAAAGAGAGAGACACCACAAGTAAAGGGTTTTTTGGAGGAATTAGGAAGTGGAGATGAAGATGCTTAACCAAGTATCCTTTCCTCTTTTAGAATTTTTTTGAAAAAAAATTATTAGAGGGGGATAATTGTTTCAACCCTTTCCTAACTTTATTCGTAATCCTAAATATTTAAGATAATCTTAATGATTGTCATGTTTTTGTTAGTAATATTTTATCTTATGCTTTATCTTAACTTTGGTAACCTTAAATACTTTTTTGGGAAATTCATAATCATGACTTAGGCATACTATAAAGATCTGATTTGGAGTAATATAATATTATCCCATACATGTATGCAAGAAGAGAGATAATGACATTGGAGGAAATAATTAATAAATATTTTTTTGTTTATGAATATTATAAAAATAATTTTGTAGGATTGTATATAATTCAATTATGAATCTAAAAAAAATAATGAACCAAATCAGAGTTAAAATGAGAGAGTTATCTCCTTTTAATAAACATGTTTAGAGTGTCACGACCACGACTCTGTGTCGTGTACGCAACCACGACGTTGGGTTGTGTGTCGTGGCCATGATGTTGTGTCATGTGTTGTGACTGTGATGCTAATTATGTGATAACGACATTGTGTTGTGACCATGACGGATGCCTCCCAGAATAACCAATTGTAAAATAATCATATCTGGGGCTATACCTATTCGTTATCAACAAAATGAAGTGTGTTGGAACTGTGATTTCTGGGGTGATTTTTGCAGAAGAACGTGAAAAATGGTGAAAATTCAAAAGGGATTGCAATAGATTTGACTTGGTAAGTATTTTTAACTATTGATTCTTCCTTCTCTCCATTACCCCTTGCTCATAATCCCTAATCAAACAAATCTGAGGTTTGGGTTAACCTCTGATCTATATATTGTACCTACAACATACCCTCTTTACGATCGGGAAACACATGAAAAGGTTGTTTTGAATGAGATCTTGAGGTTTAAAGCTTGATCCTGACTAATGTGAGCTAAGATCTGAGATTAGTCGGTGAAAAGGCTAAGATCAGTGATTTTGGGTGAAATATGTGAGTAGGTAATCATCTTTTAAACCTTAGTTAAAGCATACAAATTCAAATAATTGTTTCTAGTGTTCGATTCTTGCTCTATGATATTTGTGATGGTTTAAATAAACATATGTGGTGAATATCAGTAGTTGAAATGCTTTATTAATCATATTATTGGTGATGTATTACCATGTTTAAAGTTGTCATGTGAATTTTCATGATTCGACAGGTGATGAATGTGTTAATTGAGGCATAAAAAATCTAGGTTGCCCTAGTTCTTGTTTTAAGAGTTGGAGTATGGTTTGTGAGATTGTTGAAAGTTATTAAGTGATTTATTGTTTAAATGTGAGTCGATTATTGTCAGAAATAGGGTATCATTAGCTTTGATGATGAAAATTATTATATTGTCTAAACATCACTAGAAATTAGATACCATGGACATTGTAGAATCCTGAAAGCATGAGGCATGTGCAATGGGGAAGAAATAGTTTCCCGACTAGAGGTAGTCCAGATTAAGGTAAGCCAGATCATACTAGTAGGGTGTGGGGGTTTTAACTAGTAGGGCAAACTCCTTAGAGTTGTGTGGTACCAAACATCAACTGGGGATGTCGGTGGTACCTTTGGTACATGTTGTAGTGATCAGTGGTTGGTAGGTCCACTGATGCACTTTAAGCCTAAGGGCTTTGACTCACCACCTGAGTACCTAGGTTGAGAGATTGAGTCTGAGATATTCGGCCGCTCCCATTAGCTGTCGAAAGGCATATGTGCCAATGCCAGCTGCAGACGTGGTATTGAGATTAAAGACTTACGAACCCGAGCATGCTTCTAAGTCTTATACAGTGAGATTGTAGCTTGCTACAATACTTCAATATGCTTGTGATACACCTCATGTGGGTCCATATGAGAAATAAATGGATTTAAAATAATGTAAATAGTTATGTTATCCTTTTATTGCATTCAATATCTATGCTACTGCCATGCTGAGTGAATTATAGTTTTTAAATATCCATTCTTACATGATTGCATTTAAGTTCTATTACTTGTAAAAATTATAATTATCTTGGTTACCTATTGATTCTTTACTCACTAAGCTAGTATCTCACCAACCTACTGAACAAATTTTTAGTTAAAGGATTAGCTCTATCTGAGGAGACACAAGACAACTTTTATCAAGAGTAGCATAGAGGTCTTGAAAGAAGAGTAGTTAGAATAGATAGAGGGTCTCTTATCCTTACTCTGGATTCTAGGATTAAGAGAGTGATAAAAGAGAGAAGTTTGAAATGTAATCTACATTATTTATACTAAGTGTGAATCTCTTGGTTCTATGTAATAGTCAAGTTCTATTGTATCTTGCTGTTATGTTTAACGAGACTTATCGTTCAGAAAGTGATATTACAATATATTTTAGAGAAAGAAAAAAATATTATGGCAGATTTTCATCAAACTTATGCCCTAATCTCATGATTAGTGGTAATCGTGGGGTGTGGGTGTAACAAAAGGTCTTACCCACTTGGTCTCTTACCAAGGTCATGCATGATACCACATCTCCAAACAACCACAAACTGATAGGGTGAAACTCTATATACCCAAAAATCGAGAGGGTGCAACTCTACACACCCACAAACTACTAGGAAACCTCTCTAGGGCTCTCTAGCCCGAGACAACACATCTAGGTGTAAGGAACACCTCAAACATTTGTTCAAGACATCACCAAGGATGTCACCACACAATAAAGACCCAAACAAGGTGCCCATCTCTCTCTCTCCTCTAGATGGTGCCAAGAGACAGAAGGAACACTCAAGATGTGGCAAACTTGCATATGAACCCTCGCTCTGGGTGATTTTGCATATTGCACCAAAACCTCACAACAAAACACAAACATCAACCAAACAAGTTCAATCAAACAAGAAATTTAAGCTTCCAGCATGCTATAATTACATCTCAGATGATTAGGGCAAGGTTCTAAGCATCATACTTAGGCAAAACAAATATGATAATCCCAAATCAAGGGTTAAGATCCTTTCAATCCATAAACCCCTAACATGGATTTTTCCCCCTTAATCCTAAGAGAGAAGAGAGGGGTACTTCTTCCTCATCTCTTCCTCGAGCTCCCATGTGGCTTTGTCAACACCATGATGATGCCAAAGAACCTTAAAAGCACAATGTCTTTCCTTTTCAAATTCTTCACTCTTCCGTCAAGGATCCACGCTGGACCTTCCACATAGGTCATGTCCTCATCCAAAAATACCTCCACTGGTTGCACCATCAACTCTGTATCCATATGAAACTTTCTTAGCATACTCACATGAAACATTAGATACAATCTATGCAACTCAGGTGGCAACTCCAATCTGTAGGCCACCTTCCCAACACGTGCCACTACTAGGTAATGTGCCATAAACAAGGGAGCCAACTTACCTGTCTTCCAAAACCTCAAGATACCTTTCCAAGAAGATACTTTCAATTCCATGTCTCCCACATAGAAATCCAAGGGTCTGTGACGGTTATCTACATATGACTTATGTCTGTACTGTGTTTCCTTCAATTGTTGTTGGATTACCTTGATCTTCTCTATCATTTGCTACACAAGTTTAGGACCAAGAAGTTGATACTCACCTGTCTCGTACCAACACAACGGTGACATGAAACACCTCCTATACAACACCTGATATGGTGCCATGTCAATGCTACTATGATAGATGTTGTTGTAGGCAAACTCTATAAAACTGAAGTGCACATCCCAACTTCCTAAAAACTAAAGAACACAGACCATCAACCGATCTTCCAAGGTTAAGATGGTACTCTTAGATTGACCATCTGTCTAGGGTGAAAAGCAGTGCTAAACTTTAGCTGTGTACCCAAATGTAACAGACTGGATTTTAGGGTTCTTTTTACAATTTACCCATTTCTCAAGTTTTTGGCCTCAATGTTGAATTTGAGCATTATTTGATGATGAAATCTATATTCACCCACATTCATGTCAATGTGCACAAATATAACAACTAAGGTTATAATTGGGATCTAATAATGCAAATTGGCCATTAATGAGAGTTAACTAATAGATAATGTCAATTTAGAGATTTTATATCTTTTTGGACAAGAAATGAGTAATTATGAGATATGAAGTGGAATTGAATTAAGTAATGAGAGAATGGTCTTCCTTTCTTTCTCTCTCCTCTAAAACTAGAAAATTAAATGCATATAGAATATGGTGAGTTATTTCTCTTGAACTTAATATGTCTTGGCTATCTCAAATATTCACCTAAGACTTCATTAAACTAGCTTTTGTTTCATCCTTATAATGTATTAATATGCACATTAATAGAAAATATGGTGGTTAATGGTTGAATTTAATTGAATTGAGAAACTAATTATATATCACGGTTCTATACATTAATTTCAGCCTATGTTTAAAATTTGAGACATTTGCACTTGGTTTGACACTATAAATCAATTTAATAAGAAATGAATATAGAGTAACTATATTTCATTAATTGATATCATTTATTTCATTTGTAACTCTATAGTCAGTTGATTTATTTCTGTCACATGCCCGAGTCCATTGTGGATCACCATCCAATGGATCCGGGCTAATCTCCTTGTGATCCGATGGCTGGGGAGTCGTCCCCTTCCTCCACATGTCTACGAGTTGATGAACAATAGTGACAGCTGAACTCCTCCATTCCATTCTCTCTCTATTCTTAACCTTTTTGCACTATTTCACTTCCATACACTTCGTCTTGCTCTAACGATTCAAATGAGCCATGGATCATCGACTTCTTCGGTATGCGTGAGAAATGCCCAATCAAGGTTTTTGTTTCGTCTTCATCGTGATCTCACAGAGGGAGCTTCAACTATCCTTACGCATATTTAAGGTCCGATAAAGGACCCTCAGCCCATGAGCATTCCTCCTCCTCACCTAATTACT
Organism: Alisma plantago-aquatica; assembly: GCA_963693085.1. Taxonomy (NCBI): domain Eukaryota; kingdom Viridiplantae; phylum Streptophyta; class Magnoliopsida; order Alismatales; family Alismataceae; genus Alisma; species Alisma plantago-aquatica. The sequence continues at coordinate 695,462,825 of OY856410.1, read as the reverse complement.
TCCTTAGCTTCATCCTACAACCCGACCTATTCATTTTCTTCTTTGGAGAACTCCACACCAACACCAACTTCTCCTCATCCTTTTGTTCAATTTTGAACTCAGTAAGCATCCTCGAAGCTCCTTCTTCTCTTTCGCTTTCTTGTTTGGCCCTAGCATGCCTTGAATCTCCGTACCCTACATTGATACACCATGCCTCGGCAACATCTATAATTTGTCCACCTTGGTGCTCCTCCGCCTACCGCAAGGCACACATTTGACTCGCCTTAACCCCACAAAGGTATCCCCGACTCCAGTTCTGATTTGTCTTTGCGCTTGTGTAGTGGTTTTCCAAGAAATGTGTTCCCCTATTCTCTAGTCTCTCGATGGCCTTTGGGCATCTCCACACTTAGCTCTACCCCATTTTGGGTCCTTCATCTTTACTGGAGATTAGCGAAGGGGTTGTATTGTTCCGTGGAGCTGATCACCCCAAGAGCTCGGGTTTTGGTTCACACCTTGTGCGCATAGGTGCTTCTCCTTCACCATGACCAGGGATGGAAGAAGCCTGGTCATCTAATGACCAGGTCATCCATTCCCTTTTGATTGAAATATTTATACACCATGGGCATTCTACTCCTTTAACCCTTGTTTTGAGTTTTCCAGCCGTGAGCAATTTGATATATCTGGATGGCATTGGTGACCTCGCGAGTTTAATGGAGCCACTAATGTTGCATGGGTATTTTAGTAAAATTTCCCTCCCACTCAGTCGCGTTTGACCGAGACCAAGTGAGAGCGGACCCACTACTAGGCCACACATGATTGTCCCATGTAAGCATGGGTCTGACCACTGTGGCATTTGTTTGCTCAATTTTATAGCCTATGTGGCATTTCTTTAAATTTTGATTGGCCCGGTTTGTTTATTTCATAATAAATTGATTCCTTGTCAGAAAAATGTTAATAAATAGTCGTTGGAAAGATTTTTTCGGGTAGAATCTAAATTTATGGTTTTGGAGTCCTGATTCCTACTCCTTTTTCGAAGTTTATCATGAACACCATCTTAGTCATATAAAATGTTCCGAAATAGATAACTAATTCATTTTAACTCCAACTTGAGAAATAAAATATGTTTTCTTAATCAGTGAAGACTAAGTAATTATTTGTTCTATGTTTTGAGTCCTAAATATAAGGTTTTTGAATAAGTTCCAAAATTTTGTTTTCATATATGTTATGCTTTAGAAATCCTAACACATGTAAAATATTTATAACTAGGATAAAGTGGATTTGGATACAATCCAATTGGTGAAAGTGTTGAATATGAATATATAGTAAGGTATGTGGACCCTATTTATGTATGTGAACCCTATGTATCAGGAAGCATATAAATGTGCAATTTGTACCCTATTCCTTTAGTTGGGCTTTTTTCCAACTCTAAATTCCTAATGAGGCATATGCTCACCTTGGAATCTTTCTATTACTCTCTTTGGCTCTCTTATTTAATTGGAATATCTATTGACATTGTTGGATCACTTATTTGGATTACTTCTTGGTTTGTGAAACCTCATTTTCTATGATGCAATATTATTTATATTTTCACTACTACCAAGTGAATTATTCAACATGATATGTTATTGGCCAAATAACAATGTAGTGTACATGAGTACAAACCACCCATAGAGGGCATGTGTAATTTCACCCTAGGGGAATGCGACCACTCTCCCTTGAGGAATGTGACCACTCTCCTCGTATTATATATATTCATAGGTGTTTGGGAATGTGACCACTCTCCCTCACCTATTGGTTGAGGTCCGGTAGGTGCCTCACCCTACATTTGTTTATTTTTGTGTCATAATATCATTCATGCTATGTTGACTATTGTTGTTGTTGAACTATGTCATAATTATTATTTCTTATTTGATTACTTGCTTCATACTTTTGACTCTCTTAGTATAATGAATCATTTATTATGCAATGTTGTAGTTTATATTTTTCCATATTTCTCTTGCTTGACACATACTTTTCTCTACTCTTGTTGGGTGATCCCAACCACCCAGGTATAGGATCAGAGTGTGCATCAGAAGCATGGTGAACCAACCTAAGGCTCAGAGAAAGGAGTTCAACCTTCTATCATGGACTTAACTATATACCATGTTGTTTTCATTTGAGACATGTTGATGTAGTTTTATTCTTCCTCTACCTGGATCATTTGTATGTATAAACATTGTACACCCTTATGGGGAAATTTGTATTGTACTCTTTATAAAATGAATATAGTCAAAGTTTGAAATTCCACTACTATCCAAATTGGATTTTGTTTACCATATTTAGTAGAGGTTGGTTTACACTCTTTACACCAATGATGTGTGCAGTCGCTCCCAAAAGCAACTCGTGAATTGGGGACCTCTATCAGACATGATAGTAGTTGGAATACCGTGCAAATGCACTATCTCATCCACATAGATCTGGGAAAGCTTCTCTGTTGTGAATGTCATTATCATGGGAAGGAAATGTACTAACTTGGTTAATCTCTCAACGATCACCCTGATGAAATCATGACCTTTGGTTGTCTTAGGCAGACCAACCAAAAAGTCCATATTACATCATCCCATTTCCACTTTGGTATAGGTAACAGTGGAAACATCCCATCCAGCTTGTGATGCTCAAGTTTTACCTATTGACATACAACACACCTTGTAACAAACTCAAACCACATCCTTCTTCAAACTTGGCCACCAATACAAATCCTTCAGGTTAAGATACACCTTGGTGCTACCTGGGTGCATAGGTACATGGACACATGAACCTCTTCCGACACCATCTTCAATAGTTCATTAGCATCAGGAAGCACTATCTTGACATGGTAACAAACTATCCCATCATCTGACTCATCAAAACCATCACTCTTCTCACTGCTGAACTCTGATCTAATCTATAGTATCACAATATCTGTCTGTTGTGCTTCTTTGATCTGATGTCTTAATGTAGGCTTCACTTGTAACTATGCCAACAAACCTGCTAGCAAGGAGACCTCCAACTTGACATTCATCTAATGCAAGGAGACCAACATGTCTCACTTGTGGCACATCAATGAACTCAACTGGACTCAATCCATAGATGAAGATGAAGATTTCCTACTCAACACATCTTCCTAGACATTTGCCTTTCCTAGATGATTATCAATCATGCAGTCGTAGTCTTTTATTAACTCCATCCAATGACACTGACTCATATTCAACTCCCATTGTGAGAATATGTACTTCATGTTTTTTTGATATGTGAAGATCTGACACTTCTCCCCATATAGGTAGTGCCGCCTAATCTTCAAAGCATGAATTACTATGGTGAACTCCAGATCACGAGTCGAGTAATTTTCCTTGTATTTCTTAAGCTTTCAAGAAGCAAAAGAAACTACGTGGCTAGTCTTACATTAGCACACATCCCAAACCATTCCTGGATGCATCTCAAAAGACTATGCATTCTTTTCCTTTCTCGAGAAAGATCAGAATCAGTGCATTGATCAACTTCTCCTTGAATGTATGAAAAGCACCTTGACATTTGTCATCCCAAATGAATAATACATCCTTCCTTGTTAAATTAGTTAGGGGTAAGGTGATAGCACTTAAATCCTTAATGAACCTCCTGTAAGAACCTGCCAAACCTAGAAAACTACAAACTTCTGTCAGCATCTTAGGATGATCCCATTCTGTCAGAGACTCTACTTTCTTAGGATCCACACATACTCCCTAATTAGATATAACATGCCCTAATAAAGCTACCTTCTTCAACCAAAACTTGCATTTGCTAAACTTAGAATAAAGCTGGTACTATCTCAACATGATTAATGCCTAACGTAGGAGTCGTTCATGTTGTTGAATGTGACAAATGTAGATCAAGATGCCATCTATGAAGACCACCACCAACTGATAAAGAAATGACTGAAACACTTTGTTCATCAAATCCATGAATTTTGTTGGTACATTGATAAGCCCAAATGACATAACCACAAACTTGTAGTGACCATACCTCATCCTAAATGTTGACTTAGGTATGTCATACTCCTTGATCGTTAACTGGTGATATCTTGACCTCAGATCTATCTTCGAAAATACTATCACACCACACAAATAATCAAATAGATCATCTATCCTCGGCAAGGGATAATTATTCTTTATCTTCACCTTATTCAAATGTCTATATTCTTTGCACAACCTCATGGACCCATCCTTCTTTTTCACACACAACATCGGAGCACCCCATGGTGATGTACGCAGCTTGATGAAACCTTTTTCAAGTAGTTCTTGCAATTGTCTCGTCAACTCTTCCATCTCTATTGGATCCATCCTATATAGTGTTTGAGTTATCAGTTACATTCTAGGGACCAAATTGATATTAAAATCAATCTCTCAGGATAGGGGAACACTTGGAAACTCCTCAAGAAACACATCCTCAAACTCTATAACAACTGGGACCTCCTGAAGACTAGGACTCCTCACCTTGGTATCCATCACATGTGCCAAGGACACCTCGCAACCTTATCTCAAAAGCTTCCTCGCTACCATAGCTGATACCAGACACGTCAGAAGAATCTTCCTATATACATGGAAGATCTGCGTCTCACTACCATCTATAAATGTCAGCTTCTTGGAACTATAATCCAATACTACTCTATATCTCTACAAGGTATCCATTCGAAGGATCACATCGAATCCATACATGCCAAGTGGTATGAGATCCACTTGAACGTTGTGTCTTGAAAAGGAGAGGACACAGGAAGGACACACATCCTGCAACACTGGAGAACTAACTAACATAGTTTCTAGCAACAAACTATTCTTCTTACGACTAACAGGAAAAATACAACTCCTAAGAACATCACGGGCGATAAAAGAGTGTGTTGCACCTAGGTCAAGCAAAACAGTTATAAAGTAAGAAGAAGAAAAATTAGAATGAAATAACTCCATCTGACCTGTCACCAGTAGAGGATTGACAACTGCCTCCAGCTGACTCATAGTGTAGAATATACTCATTGCTTATTGTCATCCCCGTCCTATGCTTCCCTGAGCAGATGATCTAACATGCGATGCTTGGCCACGTCCTCATCCTCCTCCACCACTATTCTGTTTTCTCTACAAACCTTGCTAGCTCTACCTTGGTTGTAGGGTCACTTCATCACCTCTGATTATACATGCTCACCTCATATGTCCCACCTTCTCACACTTCTGGCAAGCCCAGTTCCCATATTGTGGCCTAGATGGCCCGGTCACCGATGGTGATGCATCACTATGGGATCCTACGAGCGGAAAACTACAGCCTCTTCCCTGGGATGTTAGTGGTGCGGAAAGGCTTAACTTCTTAAAGCCTCCTGAAAACTACCCCTGAGAATGTGTAGACCTCTTCTTGGTACTTGCCTCTCTCTTTTCCTTCACAGATCGCTCTATCCTTTGAACAAACTCCACAAAGATCGCAAACCTCTCTCTATTCTCCAAAGCAGCCGCTGGGGTAGACAACTCAACGTTCAACCCCTTCTCCAAACGATGAATTTGCTCATCCTCCATAGCAGCCATGTCAGGATAGAACCATAACAACTCCATACACCTTGATTCATACTAATTGATCGTCACAGATAAGGTACGTATGAATCTTCTCAAACTGGCTGATCTTCTCATGAAGGTACGTATGAGGAAAGTACAGACTAACAAACTCACATCGGAACTCCTCCCAACTGATCACGATACCTGACCACTTCTCCTCCTCTATGGCCCACCAATGTCCAACACTCCCCTTCAAGATGTACATTGCATGCTTCACCTTATCCTCCTTAGGGATACTCAAGATCTTAAAGGCTTTCTCAAGCTCAGTCATCCATAGTTCCACATCCTCTAGATAAGTCATCCCAGCATACTGCACCGCCCCGACATGACGAAGATGCTCAAAAGTCTTTGCAACACCCGAAGACTCAGTATGGGGAACTGGTGCCCTAGGCTGATGTGTGGGCATCATCTCCTCTATATGAGTCATAGTAGCCATAAATGACCCAAAAAGAGATTGAAAGGCAATGTTTTCAACCATGGCTAGCTCAAATTTGGGGACTTCAGGATACTGATCTTCTCATGCCCAGTTCTTTACACCACCACTTGGTGTAGCAACACTGCTCTCGATGGCATGTTCTTTGTATTCTCCAAACATCTTTAATCTTTAACTTCTTCTTCTATATAAGCAGAAGTCCTTATAAGATAGATTGGAGGACACTAGAACAGAGACAAACCATAGTCCTAGGTCCTTGTATACTTAGAGAACCTAAAGCTATGATACCAACTTGTGTGTGACACCCTGTGCCACACATAATGAAATTACTCAAAACAAAAACTATAGTGGAAGATTACACAAATAGATTATTGGAAAACACTAAAAATTAAAACCATTTTCATAAAAATGTCAAACAAAAAGAAACTTTACATATGAGCCCTTTCATGCCTCAAAGCACTTACTGTGTGTGCCATCAACCTATTACTAGGGAACCAATTCTGAGAACATAAACACATATATCCACTATAGTTATATTCAACAGGGCACACAAGACAAAAACATATCGAAGGTGTAACATCCTTGACCTGGGTTATGAACTAACCCCAGGTGTTTTGCTTAGTCATGTGATTAAATGCTTGTGGTTATCTATTGATAATGTAATTAAAGCTTCTGAGGAACATATATTTCCCTTTCTGTCCTTTTTAAACAATATTGTAATATTGTTTTGTTAAAAGTGGACTTATGTGCAAATTACCCAATTAGAGGGGTTAACTTGCAAATTGCACATGTTTAGATGTTCCTCTGATGATAAGACATCAGAAGAATGAATTTGATGAAGTATTATGGATTCTCCAAGCTTGGGCACCAAAATGCAGCTTGTGGAGCAATCCTTGTGCTTTAAACCCTAGTTTTGGTGTAAAGTGCAATTTACCCAAAACATGGGGTGCAACATGTAAAATATGCATTCTATAGTATCTTTTATGACTCTTGGCAACAATTAGAGTAAAAGTCATGAAGAGGGCGCTTCATTTGACTAATCAAATAAGAAGGAGAACCCTTATAACTAAATAACCAAGTTGTAAGCATAATGACCCTTTTTTATGTGTGCAACTTAGTATGATGTTTGGCTTCCGTTTCACTAGACTTTGGTTAAGAAAGGAGTTTTTCTTAAGTATAGAAAGCAGGGGCATGAACAAGAAGGAGAGAAGGACCCATATGAGAAATAGAAGAAAAGATTGTCCTTATCTTGAAAACATGCCCAAAGTATATAGACACCTTTCTTTTACAACCAAGGGATTGTTTCCCTTTCTCTCTTCACTTATCTCTTGTTGTGGCCGACTAAGGAAGGAGCTCAGGAGCATAGGAGAATGGCCAAGTAGGTTTGGGTAAGCTTTGGTTATCTTCTAGCTCAGATTCATGGAGGAAATCATGATACAAGGTTGGTTTGCTAGTTTTTCTTACTTAGTTCTTCTTTCTAGCCATCCTTTCCAACCAATTCTTGAAGAAGAAACCTTGGAAGACCTATGGAGCTCAAGCCACCATTAAAGCTAAGAAGCTTGTAGCTATAGAGATGATCCTAAGGTGGGTTTTATAACTCTAAACCCTTAAACTTTGTTATGCATCTTTCTTTCTTGCAAACGTTGCTTGTTCTTCTTCCCTCCATCCTTCTTTGCACTCTTGCAAGCAAAACCGTAGAGAACATTCCTTGATCTGGAGGTAGAAGAAGGGGGCGTGAATACCAATGCTACATTATCAAACGGTCTTGCACCCTTGGCCAAATGGTTTGCAAAACCGTTTGGGGCAACCGTTTCAAAACCGTTTGAAGGGCAAATGGTTTTGCAAGGTCGGTTTGGGAAAACGGTTTCAAAACCATTTGAGGGAGTTGACCAAGAGTTTACCGTTTGAGATTACTGTTCATAATTATTTTGGTTAATAACTCACCAAATTTGATAGGTTAACTCCCAAGGAATCCTGAGTTGAAGGTTAATCAATTAGGTAAACCTAATTGGATTAAGTGCTGATTTCCAACCTGATTAACTTGACCTTTTTGGGAAAACGGTTTCAAAACTGTTTCAGGGAGTTGACCAAGGGTTGACCATTTGAGATTCCTGTTCATAATTATGTTGGTTAATGACTCACAAAAGTTTATGGATTATTTCCAAAGGAATCATGAGTTGAAGGCTAATAAATTAGGCAAATCCTAATTGGATTAAGTGCTGATTTTCAACTTGATTAATTTGCCTTTTTGGGAAAACGGTTTCAAAACCGTTTAAGAGCGTTGACCAAGGGTTGACCGTTTGCGATTCCTGATCCTAATTATGTTTTTTAATGACTCACCAAATTTGAGGGGTTAATTCCCAAGGAATCATGAGTTGAAGGCTAATCTATTAGGCAAACCCTAATTGGAATTAGTGCTGAAATTCCAATGAGTTGATTTGATGTTTTGGGTTGATTAGCCCAAACGGTTTCAAAACCATTTGGAGATCACAAAAACGGTGTAAAAACCGTTTGGGGGTCACCCAAGACCGTTTGAAGGTCTAGGGTCAAGTATGGATATGTGTTTGAAGATCCAAAGATGTGGTATGAACCCTAATCGGCTAAGTGCTGATTTTGTAAGTGATTGAGTTGATGTTTTGGGTTGATTGGCCCAAACGGTTTCAAAACTGGTTGGGGATCACCCAAACGGTTTCAAGATCGTTTGGGGATCACCCAAGACCGTTTGGAGGTCTGGGGTTAAGTATAGTTGACCAATTGAAGGTCCAAAGGTATCAAATCATTTTGCAATTAAGTGCTGATTTGATGATCAACTCAATGGATCACACCCCAATGGAATTTCACTAGAATCCAAAGGTTGGATGAGCCAAACGGTTTCAAAACCGTTTGGAGCTCATCCAAATGGCTTTAAAACCGTTTGGTGGTCACCCATGACCGTTTGGAGGTCTAGGGTTGAGTATAGTTAGGTGTTGGAAGGTCTAAAGGTACCAAGTTGATTTGCAATCAAATGCTGATTTGGTGATCAATCCAATGATCCAAACCCTAATTGGTTGACTTGGATTTTGATGATTTGATGGGAAAATGGTCTCAATACCGTTTGGAGGTCATCCAAACGACCTAAAGACCGTTTGGGGTGAGGTCATGTTCAACTTGGATGATGGTTCAATGGTTTCAAAGTAACTAATCTTGCATTGATTAGTGTTGAAGGATCATCGATTCCAAACCCAAATTCAATTAACTCAAACCCTAATTGAGGACTAATTGAGGGTCAATTGAGGGTCAAATCAGTTTAATGTTGACCTATTTAACTCAATTGAAGTATGAGGATAGGTCCAATTGATGATTGGTTCCATGAATTCAATGATTGAAGGAATCAATATTGAGAACCCTAAACCGATTGGTGTAGTTGAGACCATCTTTGGTCCATGCGGTTTTGAGGAGGTTTGGACCAAACGATCTCAAGAATGTTTGAGTCCAAATGTTCTCAAGACCGTTTGGGACCAAACAGTTTCAAAACCGTTTGGATTCATATGGTTTCAAAACCGTTTGGAGGTTGAAAGTGCAAAACCGTTTGGGATCTTTTAAGGTCAAGATTGCTTAATGCTTTAAAGACTTAGATGGTTCAATGGTTGTTTAACCTAAACCCTAAATACACCTAAAGTCATTAAGGGGTTAAGTAATTATTTAACTAATGTATGTAGGGTTCAATGGTGAAGATTACAAAAGTACCCTTAGTGGGTTAGTGTGACTAGTACCCTCGATCATGTAAACCCTAATGACCTTAATGGTGATGACTTGACTTATGCCAGTCAAAGTTGAGTTGACTTAACCTAATCAAGAGTGATGTAAACATCATCTATTAGTAAGAGGAGAGAGAAGACTCTTAATATCAATGACAATCAAATAAGATACCTTTAAAATGTATCAATACACACCATTAGGGTATGATCCTTCATAAGGAGATCATGGAAACCCTAATTATGGATATTATGAATCTTAACTTAATTTGAAGGTGTTAATGGAAGTAATATTCATAAATAATGATGGTAAGACCTCAATTCATTGTGATGTGAATAGTAAACCCTAATGTTAGGGTAAATCATGTAATGTGAATAGTAAACCCTAATTCGAGGGGAATAACATGATGTGAAATAGTAGTCCCTAATGGTGGTTATTTAATTATAAACCTAATCTAGGGGAGATGTGATATGAATAGAAACCCTAATTGGAGGTGATGTTATGGGAAACCCTTATTAAGATGAATAGCAAGCTTAACTTATGGCTTATTAAGCATGAAAACCTTGAGATGGTTTACTAGATAGTACAATAAGGTGATGTGTAGCTAAATCAATTAAATAAGATGATTATGTCATAAACTTATAGAATAGGGTTAGTGAACCCGGTGAATGATAAATGTGGTAATTTCAATAAATAAGGATTTAAGAGGTAAGATGCCTAGATCCAAACATCCCTATAAATGAGTAATAGATTTTACACCTTACAATAATAATGGGCATCAAACTCTTAGAAATGATGTATACTAAAGCATGAGGTAGATAACATCTTGAATATGAAGATACCTAGAATAGTTGATGATGATTTATCCTATATCAACAATGTTTAAACCTATATCATTACAGATAATTGGATAATTATGATATATGATATATGCATCATATGAGGAATGGGCTAATACTCAGAAGTGATGACCATTAATGATACATGATGAGTACAATAATCGAAATCAAACTCTTATAACATCTTTGAATGCTCCCAAGGGTAGTGGAGTATTATATTAGGGTTGAACTGATAATGTGAACAGGAAACCCTAATTAATGAAAGGTAGGGTACTTTAACCCTAAGTTTGGGTTATGCTTTTAAGTATGAAACCCTTTGAATGAATTATAATATGAGGAATCCTTATGCCTTATAAGGAAAAGGGGTTTAATAACCCTAATTGAGTTGAATAAACCCTAACCCTAGAAATCAACCATGGTGATGTAACATGGTCATGGTATGATGTTGATAGCACGACCATGCTATGGAGCATGGCCGTGGTAGCTTCCCTTTGCACGGCCGTGGTGTACTATGAATAAATTGAAAAGAATTGGTATTGTACTGATATTGTTATATAAGCATGTCTTCAATTATATTAGTCATGCAGGTTGTTAGAAAGAGGTAATCATAGCCAGGTAAGAGTTATGATGTTTTATTCATTGAAAGCATGTTATAAGCTTTATGAATAATGATATACTATGTTGCCTGGTTTAAGAGGTAACATATGAGAATGATGGGCTGTAAGAGCCTTGAGTAATATTTACATTGTTACAATTAAGATCATGCTATTAGATGACTCATGATGATTTAAGGGTTTGAACACCCCTGTTCTTGAACCATAGTGATGAGATCGTTAAGAAATGATAACTGATGTGAAATAAACTTGATACATTTAGTATTCTTCTTCTATAGCAGATGTTTTATTTATTTATGTTTGAAAACATGCTTGGTGCTAAAGGAATGCTAAAATGTACTTAAATAATCAAGTATGATCATATCATGTAGGGCCCTGACCATAGATCCATCATTGTCAGAGACCAAATGATGGTGAAACAGGTTTTCCTAAGGGAACTCCTGGAACATATACTTTTGAGTATATGGGGGATTATGGACGTGAATATCCTTACGTCCTAATGTAGGAATTGATGTAGGATGTATCTTTAACCCATCAATCCTTCATTACATGTCTATGCCGGGATGATGTATCATTAATCTCCTGAGGGAATCATTAATTCCACATCGATGAGAGATAAACAAGAGATCCCTCGATGACGAAGAGAGTATAGAACACCACTGTGACTTTAATAGCGAAGTTTCCAGAATACCCTGGATAGATATCATAGCAGAGATACAAGATGTCCTGCATGTAAATCCTCATACTGACTGAGGAAGATGAGGTCATAAGAATCCGACTCTTTTGATGACCTATGTATGGTACAGACGTGATTTCATAATGGTCTGTTGGAGTATGAGCGGTATACCTCATCTCTGCAGGGCATAATAATGTTTGGAAAACATAATCAGGTGTGTAGCATAACTTCTTAGGTTGAACTACAAGAAACAATGATTGATGTTACATTGTTTATAATTTTCTAGTTAAATAACTAGTATACATGTTCTCCATATTCTTTCATGAGACATGCTTTGATATCCAATTAAGTTATAATTGAAATGTTACTTTACTTGACATTAAACCTACTGTTAAATGTTAATAATTATACTGCTTATTGTTATTCCTTATTGCAATAACAAAGCTTCTGGCGGAGAGTTATAACTCTCACTGGGACAATTATCCAATTGTCTCACCCCCCGTGGATTCAACTTTTTAGGTAGACGCCGAGGATGAAGGAATCCATCTAGAGATGAGCAACAACAGAAGCAGCAACACCAGGGGCAGCAGTGAATCTCAGGTGGAGATACTGACTGTCAAGTCTTGTAGATAGTAGGTCCTATGTGTCGTCTCTGTACTCTCAGGTCCTAGGAGTCAGTAGATCTGAGGTTTTTGGCTTAATGCCTCGAGATTTTTGTATCTTGACTATACATGTAACATGGCAATGGATGTATGTAATCACTCGAGATGTGAATTCATAGAGATGTAATGTCAAACCATGTTGTAAACAGTTCATCTTGTTTTCTTATAAAAGAGTTTTATGGTTTAAAGATCTCCTTCCAAAAATTTTTAAATTTTTAGTGATTTTGATAATTCCGCTGCTAGTTAATCACTTCCTCTGAGTTTACATCGTGATTTATCGATTCGGTCGCCTCTGAAGGCACATCCAAAAAAATCTCCAAAACCTCCCCAAGGACCCGAGTGTACATGGACAACTATAGGACTCTATCAACAAAAAGACATCCAGCAACACTTCCAACCTTGTTAGCTACTACTCTTCTGGATGCTGCTCGGCCGCTGCTGCACTATCTCTACCTCGTCGTACATGTCCACATAAAAAGGGTGTGGGAAACCCACGAGGTGAGATTCCAAATCTTAGCATGAGATATAACTCTTCACCAACTCTATTATTATCACATATAAGATTAATATAACAACAATAAAGTTACAACTATAAGAAGCATATAATCATTACTTATAGGATGAGCAATTACTTGTTGGATTATGAACATCTTAACAAATTAAAAAGAATATGCAGAACATGTAATATTTCTATCAACAATATTTTATAAAGAGCATGCAAGGCCTCATCCAATGTTTCCATAGTTGATCCTATATAGAAATACTATACAGCTGATTACATGTTTTATTATTCTCGGAGAAATTGAGTCGTACCACCCAAATTCAACCAGCCACTTACTATGTCAGAATCGATGCCATACTAGGTCTAGGGGAAGAGTCGGAATCCACGACCTCACCTTCCTCGATCAGATAGAGTGAACATGCAATGACATCACCAATCAAACTACTTCTAGAGACATATAGTCGAGATGAGAAAACCTAGTCCACATTGATATAGGTCATGGCACTAGTGAAACTGAGCTATGGCTTACACCCACACTCTTCCAGGTATGGCTGACAACCAATCTTGTATTAGATTTCATGGGGCTATGGTCAAAGGTCATACTCTTCTAGGCATGGCTCACAGTCAATCTTATATCACATATTCCTGAACGCAAGGGGATATTGAACCTCACCCCCAAATATTAAAAAATATGCACTACAAGTTAAACTTGTTTCACCATTCAATAAATACTGACACTGAATGGATCTATGGCACTGGGTAAACTATAACATTAGGTTCCACTTGATTAATTAGGTCATTTAAGCATCTTTCATCATCAATCATGTTACAATGTACTGCTTCTAAACAAATCCTACATAATTAAGAGCATAACACATCACCAGAACATATTCAAGCATATAGGGTGTGATCTCATCACATTATAATTTGATTCTTGTCATTCACCATTTTTCTCATCCCAAGGATCAAATATCCTAGGGTAACAACCCCTCCTCTCATCACTGAGGAAATCATCATCACATACAAGGCAATAAGCCATCATTAGTTCATAAGACCATTTACCTCCTCTTTCAAGGATGTCAACAACACTTATGCCTTACAAGGCCCATTTAAACATATCATAAGAAACATAGCTCATACCCCTCTATGATTATCAATTGATGTCACCTACATGGTTAGAGACTGGTTATAAGAAGAAAAATACATCATCAATACTACCATCTCACAAGATTCATGACATTCACATTACATTATTTAAGTTAGGATTTCTCTTCAATTAATAAGGGTTTACAAAGTTGAATCAACAACCACCCTTAGATCATTGCTTCCATCATCATTACAAGGCATATCGTGAGGCGACGATTAAAGAAAACAACACTCCTTATTATTGACACAACCACCCCATAGGGTATCACATCAGAACATGAAACCCTATCATAAAAATGATGTAACATTGCCACCTTCACAAAGTATTGGTTGAGACCATCACATAGTATACAGGTTAGGACTTGCCATGGTGTGTCGACTTGTCATCCTCACAACATGTCAACTACCACTATTCAAGGAACAAAGATAACGTTACTAAGAGCATATCGGTCTACCACTTATTGAGAGTGTGACGGAAAACACCATCTGAGGTGTGACGGAAAACACCATCTGAGGTGTGACGGAAAACACCACTATGGTGGTGGATCGACCAACACCACATAAGGGTGTTGGGCATTGAAGCCATATCGGGTAGCCCTACTCTAGAGTGTGATGACCTCAACACCTAAGTTGTGACAATCAACCGTAGGTATGTCAAGAAACACTAGGGGTGATGGGATGTTAGGGTTAGGGTTTAGTTATGCTCCACCAGCTAAGGTGTATCGGGTAACATTATTCTAAAGTGTGTCACCCTCCCCCCAACCAGGGCATCATGGGTATTTTTCAAAACAGACCAACTCTACAAGCACTCTCTTAGCCATTACGAGCTAACACTTCTGTGGCATAACAGTTGAGCAACACCTTATGTCTATAGTTACTTCAAGAGCATGATGACTAACACTCACCATGCATAATGGTTTAGCCATCACATATTGGTTTAGGTTTTTCTAGGTCATGATAGGCTATCTTCTCAAAATATATCATCCATACCGGTTAACAACCACCATAACCAAAAAGTGCAAACCTTGTTAACCCATATTGGCCTAAGAACATTCAAGGCATGACAACCTAGGCATCTCCATGACATATCAACCTAAGCCTCACCATATTGTGATGACCTGTGACATGATGTATCGAAATGTTGCAATTACAAGTCGTTATGACCACACACCACTATCTTTTGACCAAGTCATCTTAAATCTTAGGAGCTCATATACTCGTCCACCTTCCATCATGTTAATAAGGTGCAAGATATGGCAACAACTAAATGAAACTCCATCTCCTAACAGATCTTAAAACCACTAAGTGAACTACTAACTTTCAAGAGATAAATGATCTAGAGATGAAAACCAACAAAACCATATAAAGGTTGATAATAACAAAGGAAATTCAAAGTTATACAACTTGCCTTAAGGATCACCTCCAAGATCCAAGTTCCAAGCTCAAAAACTCAAAGTTGAAGATGATCTACCAAACTGAGTCACCACCACACCTCCAAGGAAGAAGATGATACCAAGGTTAGGATGGTACATGGTGGAAAGAAGTTATCAAAGATCCATGTTCGAGAAGGAAAAGAAGAAGAAAGAAAGAAGGGAATCTAGGAAACATGTCTTACCAAGGTAGAATACGAAGGAAGATCAAAGAACACCACAACTTGGAACTCAGCCACTAAGATCCAAGACAGATACTCTAGCTCCTTAAACTTCTCAAGGTCGTCCACCAAGGAAGAGGGAAAGCAAAGATGGCCAAAAGGATCCTCTTGCATGGACTTAAAGGAGTATGTATACAATAGGGATGAGAGAGGGATCATGGGAGAGGTGTCTCCACCTTAGGATCTTAGGTGCCACTTGTCCACAAAAAGAGCCACATGCACAACATCATGCAAGCCATGTTGATATGGTCTAGGAAAGGTCTCACCCACATGGTCTCCAACCAAGGTCATGCTCGATACCACATCTTCACATAACCACAAACCAATATGGTGGAGATCTAGACACCCAAAAAATGATAGGGTGAAACTCTACACACCCACAAACTGATAGGCAACCTCTCTTGGGCTCTCTATCCCAAGACAACACATCTAGGTGTAAGGTACACCTCAAACATGTGTCCGAAACATCACCAAGGATGTCACCACACAACCAAGACCCAAACAAGGTGCCCATCGCTCTCACTCCTATAGATGGTGCCAAGAGAGAGAGAAGGAACACTCAAGAGGTGGCAAACTTGCATATGAACCCTTGCTCTGGGTGATTTTGCAAATTGCACCAAAACCTCACCACAAAACACAAACATCAACCAAACAAGCTCATACAAGAACTTCAAGCTTCCAACTTGCCCTAATTACATATTAGATGATTAGAGCAAGGTGCTAAGAATCATATTAGGCAAAACAAATATGGTTATCCCAAAACATGGGTCAAGGTCCATGTAAGCAGGTGCGCCAACATGTTAGATATGTGTAGCACATCAAATAAGACACACACACACACACACACACACAGATATATATATATATATATATATATATATATATATATATATATATATATATATATATATATATATATATATATATATATATATATATATATATATATATATATATATATATCGCACATGGTGCTAGAATATCTAGGGTTGTATTTTCAAACTCATTTGTTGTCAATGAACTAAATGAATCCTTAAACATTAGATATAAGTCATCGAGAAGAAAGCTCATAATATCAACAACAATATCAACATCAACATAGACATCAAGACCATCATAAACATCTCAATTAGATCATCTACACGACTACTAGCCTTTTTTATCATGGCTCTAAACAACTATAAAGAATGTATCTACAATCTAAAAAATCTCATCTACACTGACGTTATATCTCTTTCCCTTAAGTTACATGGACACTCACTGCCTTTCTGCTCATGGTAACATTTTCATATCTACATATAAACTAGTACTTGAATTAGGTTTCTTTGAAGTCAAAAATATGATAGAAAATCACCATGCTCCTTTTGAATAAAATCCAAAACAAAAATGAGTTATCACATTGATCAGGAAGTGTAGTACCAAGACACCAAAAAAACTAGCAAGAACATGATGCACACTTAAGTAGATACCTTAGGCACGTGTTGTTAACATATTTCTAAGGTTTCAATAAGATCTCCTTTGTTATAACCTCAATTTTTTCTTGTATGGTTTGAAATACAACTATTTCTAATAAAATGTATATGCATAGAAATTGCATTATTTATGCTCAATGATTGGGTTTCTTTTGCAATATTTCCCTTGAATGTATGTTTTCGTGGATCCTACTGATCTAGTTAGTCCAATTTGATAAAAGGGAAGAAAAGATAAAAGGAATGTCATAATAAACAAAAAGGATAAAGAAATAAAGATAATGGTGAGAATTATGTACAATTCTCTAGAAAGTGGTATGAATGACCTTAATTGATTAGGTTTTGAATTCACTTAGTTTCTAATAAAAAAAGAAATCCAAATAAAGGAAACAAAAGAGAAAGATATAGAAAATATGAATAGAATAAGCCTCTTGAATAAGATAATTTGTGTATGAAGAAAAGCCTCTCTTATTTTCGATTTTGGACTCCAAACTTGGCACATAAGTAAATAAGGTTATCAAAGAGGTTCCCTTACAATTTGAGATTAAAAAGATGTATGGTTTAGGAGTAATGAATTTTTGAAGTTTCCTAAAGTGAGAGGGATATACATAAATGTGATGATTATAATTGGATAAGGTTTGATTTCAATAAGAAAATAAAACATGTGCATGATAGGGACCGTTGGATATGAGCATTCAATTGCTCAAGGTCATTTCTTTCCTCCAGTCATGCAAGGTGATAGGAGTAGTACGGGGATGGATTCCTCACATCACATAGGACGAGCGGACATGGGAGAAGTCCCATTGCCTCTTGGGGAGCAAGGTGAGTCGACCTATCCCTAATTCCACTAGGATTGGGAGTCTTCTAGTGTAACGCCCAATCGACCACCGATGAGATATGACCCTCCGGTATAAATAGGGGTCCATACACCCTCTCTAGAGCCCCAAATTAACCCAATACATCTCCTTGATCTCGTGAAGGATTTGGAGAGATCAATTGCTATTTTTATCTTGACCTTCATCATTGTCTGAGCATAGACCTCACCTAAGAAGGATGTCATCGGCCCAACACTTTAGAGTGGCTGATGAGCAACTGGTGTGCTCATCCAGTTCGCTGAGTCACCGCAGAGGCATATGTAGCTTTTCTTGTGTATGAGTAGGCTAAGAACCCAGAGTCAACCATCGACTTGACTGCATGACGTATGTTGTTCATGATAGGGGGTTGAATACGATGGAGAGGGGTTTTACCCTCTTGCCCCTCGACCGCCTTCAGAAAAGGTATGGGGTTTTGGTCTTTTTCTTTTTTGTTTTCTCATGTAGACAACTTCTTAGATGTGAGCTGGGCCATTGAGGTGGTTAGAATTGATAGGAAGCCCTAGCCAATAGGCAGGGCCTGAGGCTCCTGTCTAGGTGGCAGACCCTGATTGGCTTAAAAGTGATTTAATTAGGAAAAATCACAAATAATTATGGGATTATCTGATGAAGAAGTGTTATAAATGAAACTTGCTCAGAAAAATCCCTAGAATCCACTAAAAATATAATTGAGGCATGATTATTCTTTTAATTTGAAAGTATGTAAAGATTCCATCATTAATGGTTTTATTAATGGAAAATCCTAAGTTTTGTTGATAATTAGATCTAATGATGTTACTTGAATATTTTGAATTAAATAATAACATGTTTACATAAAAAAGAGGGATTATATCTAAAAGGATAATATTTGTACATAATTTGCTAAATTTAGGGTTCCATGTCTATAAAGTGCATTAATGGGCCAAAAAACCTAAATTTTGAAAATTGTGAGTTTTAATGGTTTTAATCCATTAGTAAAACAAAGATATGATGTTATTAATCTTAATTGATAATAAAGACCCTTAATGTGGATAATTTGAGTAATTAGGATTTTATGAATAAGAGAAGTGCTTTTAGGGTTTGTTGACTTAGAAGGGGTAATATTGGAAAATAGAACCAAGAAACCCTAAGTAAACCCTAATTGGACATAGAAAACTTAGGATATAATACAAAGTTAATAAAAGATGTGTTGATGAGATTTTTACAATTAGTTATTATACACACTTTTTAGGATCAAGATTTTCTTGATTGGCTACTTGACTTGGTTCGTTAGACTTCTTAATTGGATTGGATATCTTTAATATTTTTTATACTACAAATTAGGTATGTGGTTACTCTTATCGCTAATCACTCTAGTTTCACAATGATTTGATGAGGTTTTACCAGTTTCCTAAAATTACTGCTTGGTTGACTTTTCTTTCTTGCAACTATAAAGTGACTATGGCTATCACCATAAATACATTCATGACTAGCTCGTCATAGTCCTCCTCTATAGATTTGAGTAATGTGAGAAATAGATGACCTAGCTATTTGTCTACCCTTGGGGTAGGATCATCAATTTATCATGAGTTGATGTTTGGTCTACCTTTTAGTAGGTTCATGTGACTATACAAATCTATGTCTTGGTCTACCAGTAGGGTAGGATCGAAAGGGGCTATTTGGGATCTACCATATGAGAAAGGTAGTATCCATCTCCACTGCAGGGACAACAAAGAGGCATGCATATGCCAGGATTGAGTAGTTATTTTTAAGACATAAAGTTTGATGTGATAAGAAATAATTTGGTTGTACTATATTGTTACAAATAGATGTAAGATCTTGGTTCCTCCACCTACCAGTATAATTCATTATATGAACTAAAGTTTTTTTAGTCAGCATTTTAGGATAGATGCAATTATATGCTTATCAGAAAGTGGATAATCATTTAAAGAGACATTGAATGAATAAATTTAAATAAATATTGGAGGGTTGTAGATAGATAGATAACTATCTAGGGTAAAGTTACTCGATTCCTATATTTTGAAAGGTATGTGAAAAGAAAAATTTTATCCTATTTTAAGCTTAGTTGTGGTAGAATTTATTCATTATTTATGATTATTTGCAAAACCATATGATCCTATTTTGGGATAACAATTCTAGCTTCTTAGCCTTCATTAATTGGGGGTTTATGAGGGGTGGAGCCATTACATTTGGTTTCATAGCATGGTTTTCCATATAATCTCTAATAATTATCAAATTTTACAAATTCTTTAGAGACCAAGGGAGTTATGATCCAAAGATGGAGGTGGCTAGAAAAGGATCATGATCTGGGTGCTGGAAAGATTTTCCTCCACCCCGCTAGTTAGTTTATGAGGACTCCCAAAATTCGTGTCACTGCCTAGCCAAAATCTAAGAATTTGACTCGAAATAAGATACCTCTAACTCTTCTCATATCCTTTCGTCCCTTCTATACCCCTTCTCTCAAAAGAAACTTTAAGTGCCTGGGGTTTTCTCTCACTCCACCACCTCCTATGTCTTGGGAATTCAGGGTGTTAATGATTAGGGAATCCTTCACCAAACAATAAAATGCATGTAAATAAGATGACACAGATGTAAGTTTAAAGCTTTTATATCCCAATTTATAATATGTGGTTAAAGGTTTTCACTTGTATGAATCATCATGGCCCATGTCAAGACCGTTGTTGTTCCTATTACTCTACTGAAAACACCTGTAGAAGTAGGCCCCTCTTTAAGAGGAAGGGATATTCTGAGTAGAGGAGGAGAGACCATGGTGATGAGTCCTCGAGGAAGATGAAGAGGCCTGAAGGAGCCTCAGAGGAAGGCTTGGACCCTAAACTAGTTCCCTTTAATGATCCGTAGATGAACGAGGTGGAGGAACCAATGTCCAAAGATGAAGTCAAGCCCAAGGAGAACCTAAATCATGGCCCAGGACCAGTAGTAATAGTACATACTCTTGATGCACTCTAGATGGAACAATAGAAGAAACTAACTGAGTTCCTTAGCGCCATGGCCCTCAAGGATATATCCAGAAATGAAAATGGTGAGCCACTTCTTGTTTCCCTCAAGAACATTGAGAAGTTCTAGAGAGAGGATATGACTAAGGTGGTTGAAAAAGTTGATGCTTGGCTACTAGAGGTCGAGAATAGTTTCTGCATGCTAGAGGTGTAGCTAAATAAGAAGGTCCTATTTGCTTATCACCTCTTGGATGGAGCAGCCAAGATCTGATGGGAGAACCACATCATTGGTCAAGATCTGATTGAGGACCTGATATGACTTTAGAACTATCGTTATAGCCAGATTCATTCCAATTTCAGCTATGAAGGAGAAGGAAAGGTAGTTCACCAACCTGATCTAAGGTAGCCTATCTATCGCAAACTTGGGCTGTAAGTTTTGCCTCCAGGAGCGATTCAGATACATGATGACTGAGGAAAGATGAGTGGACCATTTTGTGGAGCATCAACACCCTACCATCAAGCCTCATGTGATATCAAGCAAACCAACAACCTTCACTAACACATACAACACCGCCCTGAACATGGAGAAGATGATGATGCCTGCTCAAAACCCATCCAAAGGATAATTGGGTTTCACTAAAGGCACCTCTGATAATAAGAATCACTAAAATAAAGGACAACAACACAATCATGCAATGGGAAAACATGGAGGCAAAGGAAAACCCCGCAAGAAGAACAATTGTCCTAGGTGTCACACTAGAGGAAAATGGCATTCAGGAGAATGTCACTACAAGAAGAATGTGTGTTACATTTTCCAGTAAGAGAAACACTTCCAAGACAGCTACCCTTTGCCAAACCCTAAAGGTCCAGGTCCTATAGAAGCCCATCATGTAGCATCCCAGCCAATACTCATAGCCCTACCAGCTAGAGAGCGAAGACAAGCCTGAGTTTTTACCATAGACAATGAAGAGGCTCAAGTAATGCTAATCAATTAATAGAGGGTAATAACCCTTAGAGTTTTCTTTTATGTTTTAAGATAAGCATGGTGTAGTCTGACATATTATGACAAACAATGTAGGCATACTTGAGGTCGTGGGATACAATGTAAAATCTCTTTTTCGCTCTAGTTCTACTAACACTTTCATTTTGAAAAATCTTGCAACTATTCTTTGTTTGGATATCAAAGATTTAGGCTATATTTTGGATGTCACAACCCCGAGTGGTCGGATATTTACATTTATTTTGAAAACCTCAGTAATAATTGTCAAGTATTTGGATAATGAGTTCCCTACATATTTTATCATCCTTGACATGAACGACTTTGATATGATCATCGCTATGCATTGGCTCTATATTTACATGGAAAATATCGATTTTAGGGAAAAGAAAATCATAATATGGAGACTAGGGTCATCCACTGTTCACCATTAGAGGTAGGAAAGATGTTGCCACTAGTCTGTATGTTTCATCCTTGAAGGGAGAGTGGATGATAACCAAGGTTTGTCAAGCTTTCCTAATATTCGTTCCCGACACAAAGTCTAAGGTGCAACCATTACAGAAAATATAGGTAGTTAGGTACTATGTAGATGTGTTCCTGAATGATTTTCCTATGATTCTTGTTGAGAGAGAGGAGTTTTCAATAGAGCTAGCTCCCAGGACAAATCCTATTTTATGAGCACCTTAGAGGATGGCCCCTGCTAAATTGCTTGGGTTGAAAAAGAAACTATAGGTATTGCTAGACAAGGGTTTTATCCAACCTAGCACATCACCATGGGGAGCACTAGTCCTCTTTGTGATGAAAAAGGATGGGTCTCTGAGAATGTTCTTAGACTACTGAATGATCAAGTAGGCTACCATTAAGAGAAAGTATCATGTATCCCGTATAGATGACATGTTTGACCAACTTAAGTCTGCTCAAATCTTTTCAAAGATTGACCAAAGGTTTGGGTACCACCAATTGTGAGTTAGGAGTGAGAACATCCTAAAAACTACTTTTCAAACTAGTTATGGCCAATATGAGTTTGTGGTTATGCCTTTGGGGTTGTACAATGCCCCGAGTGTGTTTATGAACCTCATGAACAATATGTTGCAACCTTTCCTCGACTCATTTGTCATAGTGTTCACAAATGACATCTTGGTTTACTTAGATGAACTAGAACAACACTAGAACCACCTAGGTAGAGTCCTTGATATTCTAAAAAACAAAGTTCTATGGGAAATTCTCTCAGTGAGAGTTTTGGATAGGCCATGTCATTTTCCTTAGACATATCATTTCTAGAGGGACCATCTCATGAGATTGGTGATATGAGGATTTTGAGTCACTTATATAGACTTGTTTTACATGCATTTTATGTGTTTATTAGTCACTTTTGTGGTTAGTATCACATGATTCATTCACTTTAGTCTATAATCTCATTTTGTATCAAATCTCTCATATTTTATCTTTTTGATTATAAATGATCATATTTATATGTTTTAGCATAGCTGATTTGGCTTTATCTTGAAATTTCAGGAAGAACGGATATACACAGCTGTCGATACCATCGACACCTGTTGATAGTATTGACACGGTCACAATGAGACAGTCCTAAGGAGCCAAGATGAGTCAATTCCATCGATTGGGAAGTCGATGGTAGCGAGATACCTACAACGAGCCAGCAATCAACTTGTTGATACTATCGACGAAAAGTCGATACTATCGACATTGCCGAGCTTCAACATCAGATTGGTGATAAAACTGACGCTTAAAGATGTCAATACTATTGACACTAAAGTCAATGGTATCGAGTCTGCATCAGTGGGAACGTCAGAGAAAAAGACAACTTGCCGATATTATGATGGATTGATACCATCGACCCACGTCGATGGTATCGACGCCGTCAGATCAGGTTCTATTACAGATCGATTCTAATCAAACGGTGGTGATCTTTTGGTGATCTAAAGTGGTGCATAAACCTAATTACGATGGCCCTAAGGAGGGCATCACGTCATTAGTCATTCCACAAGTCTCAAGGAGATGTGGAGAGAAGAACGGAGCCCAGAATCATGCCATGATCATTCTGAGAGCCGCATAAGACGTTTTCCACCGCCAGAAGGCTGTAGATCACGCACTCTACATCAAGGAATGCCCAGATCTCCTCCTTCTAGGGTTTACATCACTTTTATTCACATTTTATCCATGTTTCCCCTTTCTCTCATCATGTCTTTCATTGAGATGAACATGCAGGGCTAATTCCCTTTGTCTTTAGGACCGGGAGTAGCCCGGGTAATCGTTGTATGACATTTTTTACCATAGTAATTCATATTTTGTCTCTTAAATCCATAGTATGATTTCATTTTCTCTAATATATCATTATGATTGATCACCCTAATGATAGTCTAAAGCATTTAATTGCTTTGAAAGAAGAATTAATGGTTGAAAAGAGACGAAATTCACATTAACTAATAAATCCTTTGAACAAGGTGATGTACGGTTAATGGTGGAAACCCAGAGTTTGGTTTTGATGCACCTAGTTTAGGGTATAGCTTACTACTACCGTGGAACCGACCTAGATTTAGGTAGTGAATTGTATCACGACAGTGAACAATTCGGAATACATGCCACTACCCAGAATGAGAGACGGATTTGATTAATTATGTAGGAATGAATACAACGAGAACCTACTTTGAAATTGCAATCCTAAAGATTCCCATCTAAATTGATTAAGCTAAACATTTAATTGATTGCTTTGTTTTCTTTTATTTTTATTTTCTTTTTCAATCAATTCTCAAAACCTTTTAATTGGTCTAGCTGATCGCGAGTAGTTAGTAAGTAGTCTACCGATATTTCATTGTCCCTGTGTTCGCCTCGGGCCTCACAAAGGCCTATATTACTCTAATGTGTGCACTTGCGTTATACCACGGTAAAATCATGTCAATTGGCTAGAACCAAAGAACCCCTCAAAGATTTGTAGATTCCTAGGATTGGTCAGATGCCATCAACACTTCATAATTTTTTTTCTAAGACTACTTTGCCACTCACCATGCTCACCCAGAAGGATGAGAAGTTTGTGTGGTCAGACTTATGTTAAGCTTGATTCTAGGAGATGAAGGAGAAGTCGACCAAAACTTCAGTGTTGATTCTACCCTCCAACAATGAAGGTTTTATGGTCTTCACTGATGCATCAAATATGGGGCTTGGATGTGTGCTAGATAAAAATAGGAATGTTGGTACTTATGCCTCCAGACAACTCAAGCCCAATTGGGTGTACTATCTAGCACATGATTTAGAGTTGGCTGCAATTATACATGCCCTAAAGATTTGGTGACACTATCTATATGGATCCACCTTTGAAATCTTCACCGACCACAAGAGCCTGAAGTATATCCTGACTCAGAGGGACCTAAACCTATGACAAAAAAGATGGATGGAATATATGACAGACTATGATTTCACCATTGCCTATCAACCTGGAAAGGAAAATGTTGTAGCAGATGCTTTTAGTAGAAAACTACTCAGGTGTGTAGCTGTCTTATCTATCCAGTGGAGAGGACTAGAATATTTTTCTAGGTGGATTCTACATCCTCTAGAAAATTGAATTTGAGTGGCTTACATCCAGATTAACCTAGACTTGTTGACCAAGTTGGTAGTTGCCTAGTTAGCCAGCCCAGAGCTTGACAAGATGAAAGGTTTGTTAGAGAAACCTTATACCCATCTATCAGTGGGATTAAATAGTGGAATCTACTACATGATTCGTATTTATGTTCTTGAAGATTCTCCATTAAAGGATCATATCTTGTAAGAAGCTCATTGTTCTAAGTTCATAGTACACTCTGGAAAGACCAAAATGTTTAAGGACTTGCATCGATACTTTTGGTGGCTTGATATGAAGAGAGATATAGCAGAATATGTGGCCCACTATCTCACATGTCAGATGATGAAGGTTGAACACCAGAGACCCAATGGATTGTTGTAGTCAATTGAAATTCCTAAGTGGAAATGGGAACAAATAACTATGGACTTTGTGGTGGGCCTCTCCAAGACCAAGAGATGTCGTGATGCAGTATGGGTTGTGGTAGATCACCTAACCAAGTTGGTGCATTTCCTTTCCTGAAAGATCAGTGCCAAAGTGATAGATCTAGCTGATCTTTATATCAGAGAGATTCTACAACTGCATGGTGTTCTAAGTTTGATCTTTTATGATCATGACCCAAAATTCACTTCCAAGTTGTGGAAGTAGGTGCAAGAAGAACTCAATACTAGGTTAAATGTTAGTACTACTTTTCACCTCCAGACAGATGAATAGTCAGAAAGGACAATTTAGACTTTACATGATCTCTTGAGAGCATGTGTTCTCGATTGGGGTGGATCATGGCAAAAATACCTACCCCTCGCTGAGTTTCCTTACAATAATAGCTACCAGGCTAGTATAAGGATGCCTCTATATGAAGCTCTCTATGGGAGGTCATGTTGGTCACTTCTTCACTGGGATTATGTCGATGAGAGGACCTTGTTTATGTCATAGGAACTATAGTTGTATGTTGACAAAGTCACTTTGATCAAGTAAAGGATGAAGAGAGCCCAGTATCAACAGAAGTCATATGCTGATGCCAAGCATACTGACATGCATTTCATTAAGAGTGAACACATGTTTTTGAAAATATGACCTCTTTGAGCTATAGCTAAGAACAAAGGAAAGCAGCATCCCCGATACGTGGGTACTTTTGAGATTTTGGAATGGATTCATCAAGCTTCTTATCGTTGTCCTTACCTCCTTAGTATAGTATCATGCACAATGTTTTACATGTGTCCAATCTAAAGCGCTATATGAAAGACCTGAGACATGTGTTGAGCATTGATCCTATTAAACTCCAAAGCAGTCTAACATACCCTGAGTCACCTGTGAGGGTACCTGATACCAAAGTGAAAGAGCTCAGGAATAAAAAGATAGAGATGGTAAAGGTTCTCTGGAAGCACCATGGAGAGGATGAAGCCATGTGGGAGCTGAAGATGCATATGGAAAAGGCATACCCTGATTTATTTGTTTGATTGGTTGAATTTTGGAGGCAAAATTCCTAAAAGTGGTAGAGTATTAACCTCAAATTTTTGCTTGTATGGTTTGGAATACAATTTTTTCAATAAAATGCATATGCATGAAAATTGTATTATTTATGCTCAATGAATGGGTCTCTTTTGCAATATTCCTCTTGAATGCATGTTTCATGGATCCTACTATTTTAGTGAGTCCAATGTGATAAAAGGGAATAAAAGATAAAAGGAATCTCATAATAAATAAAAGTAAAAAGAAATAAAGATAAAGGTGAGGATTATGTAGAATTCTCTATAAAGTGGTATGAAAGACCTTAATTGATTCATTTTTGAATTTACTTGGTTTCTAATAAGAAAAAAATCCAAAGAAAGAAAATCAAAAAGAAAAAGAGAGAAAATATGAATAAAATATGCCTTTTTAATAAGATAACTTGCATATGAAGAAAATTCTCTCTTGTTTTCGAATTTTGACTCCAAATTTGGCACACAAGTAAATAAGGTTATCAAAGAGGTTCACTTAAAATTTGGGATTAAAAAAATGTATGGTTTAGGAGTTAAGAAGTTTTGAAGTAACCTAAAGTGAGAGCGATATACAAAAATGTCACGATGAAAAGAAAAATAGGATTTGATTTTAATCAAAAAATAAAACATGTGCATGATAGGGACCCTTAGATGAGTCAAGGTCATATCTCATCTCTGGTCATGTAAGGAGATAGGAACAATGTAGAGATGGATTCCCAGCTGGATTACTCACAGAATAGAGGGTGAGCAGACATGGGGGAAGTGATATTGCCCCCTGGAGAGCAAGGTGAGTCGACCTATCCCTAATTCCACTAGGATTGGGAGTCTTTCGGAAAAATGCCCAATTGACTGCAGATGAGACCCTACCCTCAAGTATAAATAGGGGTCCATACACCCTCTGTAGAGCCACAAATTGACCCAACACATCGCCTTGATCTCAGGAATGATTTGGAGCAATTAATTGTTGTTTTAGTATGGATCTTCACTGTCATCTGAGCGTAGACCTCGCTAGAGAAGGTTGTCGTCGGCCTGATGCTGCAAAGCGCCTGATGAGCAATTGACATGCTCGTTCAGTTTGTCGAGTCAAGACAGAGGTAGAGGTAGCTTTTCCCATGTCTAAAGAGGCCAAGAACCCAGAGTCAACCGTCAATTTGACCGCGTGGGTGTGTTATTCGTGAGAGGATGTTGAAGACGACGAAGAGGGATTTTACCGTCTTACCCCTTTATCGCCTTCAGAAAAGGTATGGTCTTTTGGTCTTCTTCCCTTTTGTTTTCATGAGTCAAATTGTTGAGGTGGCGAGCACCAATAGGCCGGACTAGCCAATAGGTGGGGCCCAGGGCTCTCTATTTAGGTGGTAGCCCCTGATTGGCTTAAAAGTGATTTACATAGGGAAAATCATAATTAATTATGGGATTATCTAATGAAGAAGTGTTATATATAAATTTTACTCATAAAAATTGCTATAATCGATTAAAAATATAATTTTAGCCTAAATCTTCTTATAATTTGAAAAGTATGTATAGATGCCATCTTTATTGGTTTAATTAATGGAAAACCCTATGTTTTGATGATAATAAGATATAATGATGTTCCTTAAATATTTTGAGTTAAATTTTAACCTGTTGACATAAAAATGAGTGATTAGATCTAAAAGGATGATCTTTGTACATAATTTGATTAATTTAGGGTTCCATCCATAAATAAGTGCATTAATGGGCATTAAAACCCTAATTTTGTTAATTGTGAGATTTAATGGTTTTAATCCATTAGTAAGACAGATATATGATTTCTTAATCTTAATTGAGAATAAACACCAATAATGTGGATAATTTGAGTAATTAGGGTTTTATGAACAGGAAAAGTGCTTTTAGGGTTTGTTGACCTAAAAGGGGTAATATTAGAAAATAGAACCAAGAAACTCTAAGGAAACCCTAATTGGACTTAGAAACCTTTGGATAGAATCCCAAGTTAATAAAAGATGTGTTGATGGGATTTTAACAATTAGGTATTATACATACTTTTTAGGATCAAGATTTGCTTGATTCGTTGCTTGACTTAGTTGATTGGACTTCTTGATTGGATTGGATATCTTGCATATTTTTGAGACTTCATATCAGGTATGTTGTTACGCTTATGGCTAATTGCTCTAGTTTCACAGTGGTTTTCTGAGGTTTTATCAGTTGCTTTAAATAAACTTCTCGGTTGACTTATATTTTTGGCAACTATAAAGTGACTATGGATATCACCATAAATATATGCATGACTAGCTCAGATCCTAGTCATCCTTTGTACCTTTGACTACATGTGAGAGATGGATGACCTAACTATTGGTCTACCCTTGGGGTAGGATCATTAGGTTATCATGAGTCAATTTTTTTGTCTACTTTGGGTAGGATCATACCAGTATACAACTCTATCTCTTGGTCTACCTTTAGGGTAGGAATAAAAGGGGCTATTTGGGATATACCATATGAGAAAGGTAGTATTCGTGTCCACTACAACGACAACACAGAGGCATGTATATTTCAGGATTGAGTAGTTCTATTTAAGATGTAAAGTTTGATGTTTTATGAAATAATTTTTTTGAAATATGTTGTTACAAATAGATGCAAGATTTTGGTTCCTCCACATACTAGTATAATTAATTATACTGACTGACATTTTGTTTGTCAGCATTTTAGGTCACATATAGTATTATGCTTGTTAGAAAGTGGATAATCATTTAAAGTGACATTGAAAGAATAAAGTTAAGTAAACATTGGATGATTGTAGATAGATAGTTACCTATATGGGTAAAGTTCCTCAATTCATACATTTTGAAATGTATGTGAAAAGAAAATGTTTATCCTATTTTAACTTTAATTGTGGTAGAATATATTAATTAATTTTTATTATTTGCAAAACCATATGATCCTATTTTAGGATAACAGTTCTAGCTTCTTGGCCTTCCTTAATTGGGAGTTTCTGAGGGGTGGGGTCGTTACATCCCTTTTCTCGCCCTCTTGGACAAACAACCAATACTATAGGATACAAGGAAAAAAGGAAATTGTTTAGGCATTACACAAGTCTACACCTAGTTCTAGAGGCTAAGTCAACTTAGTTGACTAAGGACATCTTAAGTTTGACAATTAAGAAGTAAGATTGAGTTCATTTTAATCATGCGAGTAAATTTTGGTTTAGTTATTATTCATGCTCTAGTCCTGTCCATCATGACCCATTTATTACTCAAAACCAACCTCCAAATGATTAGAAGGTCATTGACTGAAGGACCTGATCGTTCATCCCTAGCAGGGTAATATAAAAGAACATACACAAAAGTTATAAAATTCTAACATACATGAAAACTATGAAGATAAACGCACCACCATAATCTTAATATTCAACATATATTATTAAGCAACATTGTTTTTTACATGATTCAAATTATATATTGAATAGTACAGTTATACAACTTTGTTGATGTATACTAGCTAGGATCCTACAACTAGTACACTTGAGCACTTTATTACCAATCATCAAATCCCAAGACATCTCTAAACCAAAAACATACATGAAACAAGTGGTTCAACACACATGGTGTTTTGTACAAGATACAAAGATACATAATGTATATATAGGCTTTACATTATTTTGGACAGATTTACATGAGTAAACGAACAAGAATAAACAAGTGAAGTACTTAGCCAATTGAGTTCCCATGTTTTACAACATTTTACTCCAATTATTCCAAAAATATTATGTATCATAAGGCTTTTGACCAACTTCCCATTAGAAGGGTCTGTGAGGCTACTTAAGGCTCAATGCCATTAGCTAGACTTGTTTATCGACACGGTCTGCCCTACCTTGAAAAGTGAAGTAGGATGCACCTACCTTATGTACTTACCCTAAGAATATAGGCAGGCTTACAAGGTTTTTATAGAAGATTTTTATAATGTGTTCAAGATATAAAATCAATTAGACAAAGCATTGAGTATAGTACTACAATACTACATGACAATAGTTGATCAAGTAAACAAGCATACATACATATGAAAGTTGCAAGAAAGAAATCCATAGTCATATAATTATTAAGGACCTTACCTAATTTAGAGATTCTTAATTTATCTTAACCTTGATCATCTATCCACAAGCCACACTACCTCAACAACAAGATTACATATATGTATTGGATTCTTATCATTAACCCTAACTAGCTCCATTTTAGGGTTATATCCAAGTTAGGTTTGAATATTTTAACTAAACTTTTTAACGGTCTTTATTGATTTAGGGTTCATTATAAAGGTGTGGTTCATGTTTCATCTCACTTCTATGTTCCATATATTTTAAATAAATATTACAATATTTATGTCACCGATGTACATTTTAGGGTCAGAAGACTCATAATAGAGAAACAAGTGTATGATTCATAAATGTTAAGAGGTCCAAAATGAAAAGATGATATAGATCAACAAAATATAACAATAAATCTCATACCTATTTGTGTGTATGCTCCCATGGTTGTGTCATCATATAAAGCATTGTACCAATAAACAACCATTCAACTATCAACATGGATTAAATGCCCCATTAGGAGTCAACATAGGACATAGGTGCACATCCACATATAAGGGCTCAAGAACAAAAGAATAAAATTTGACTTGATAGGAGAGTGCATAATATGGTTCACATTGAGTTCAGGGCACAAGCATACCAAGTAAGTCAAGGGTCATACTAGGTCATCCCTAGGGGACTTAGAGTCACAACCATCATTATAATATAAAAGAGATTGGCCTTAACCTCAAGACATCATTAGAATAATAATTTCAAGGATATAAGTGGGGTTTGATGTATAAGAAGACCGTAGTTTCACATTTGGTTTGGGTATAACCATGCATCACCAAAAAGGGGTCACATTAATGCATACCAGCCATATAATCGAATTCAAGGGAAAAAGGGGAAACATGGGGGATATATAGAGAGTCATCGGTGCACCAAGATAATAATTTCATATATTATTAAGAATTAGTCAACATTAAGATGCAATATTAGCATAATAGAGCTAGTACATTATTAGTATCCGCAACAAGACATAAGTCCATTTAGGTTAATAAAAGAGAAAGAAAGGTTCTTAGGGTCATCATCAGGCTCAAAAGAAGACTAAAATTATAAATTTGGGGGTTAGAGAGTAGGTTGAGCATCAAATATCTAAAATTTATCATCAAAATTTATTAAATTTATGCTAAAAGGTTAGGATTAGCATCTATTATACAACACGAAATTGAATGTTGAAGTCAGAGTCTAAAACCAAGACTATTGTGTAGGTCTCATTGAGCTGATGAATTTGATATATTGGTTTGCGCCATTTGGTTAAGGGGGGAGGGAGTTCGGATTTGTATAGAACTTGTAGTAAGTACTTTATAGAAAAAGGATTAGTTACCAACATCATTTGATCGATCTCCATAGTAGATCAACAATCCCAAGGCTGACCTAGACCCTCACATAGGGATGTTGTTGAGAATGACCCAACTACCCACATCAAGAATCATCAATGCAACACATTGATTCTTTGACCCAATTAACCTAATTGTAGAGTGGGAGAAGCAGGTCCCATGTTGCTTGTATACTATTGATCGATAGAGTATTGTATCCCACCTTGATAAAAAGGTTGGTGGGCTTCGTCCCCCATGGGTCCTCGAGCTCAAACATGAACCCCACCATAGTGGTTGGGTTCTTTGATGCATAGGGAGGAAAAAGAGTCTGAGGGAGCCATGCTACATGACGCGGTAGTCCATGTATGGGGCAGTAGGGAAAAGGTGCTAGCTGTAGAAGTGAGCTAGACTTAAGCAAAGGGCTCTAAAACCATATAGGCAACCACTATGGCATAATAGGCTGTTGGATGGAGGAAAATTGAAATTTGTAGGATTTGGGGCCACATATGTGGCTAAAGGATTCAACGACTAAGATGGGTCAAAAAACATAGGATGGATGAGGTGCAATGCAAAAGGGAAAAGAAGCATAGTTCATTATATAGCTCACACGTAGGTGATACCTAAATGAGGTCTGATTCATCGAGAAAACAAGGGGTTAAATAGAGTTTCATAACAATAATAACTAACAAATCTTCATAAGGTCATAACATGGACCATGTATGTCCTATTGGGCTGATTTGTGCACTTTTACATCAATAATTGAAATCTCTAATACCTATTATTCATAAAGGAGTAAAACAAAAATAAGGATGTGGTCCAAACTTATATGTAAAAGTATGATACATCAACAGTCTATAACATAGGATATCATGCCATATAATGTCTCACATTGGATTATAGTCATGAGTATGACCAAATTGGCGTATCAAAATACTCCAACTATTGAATTCACATTTTATCAACTACAAGGATTATTGGAAAAAGACAGAAGAGCACATTGGAGGAGAGAGAAAAGCTCAGATTGTCACTATTTAGCCACTAATCATCAACCTTGCCAAGGCCATGGCTAGAATTGTTGTCCTAGTCACATAACATTTTTTCTACTATGAAACCCTACTACTTCCAAATATGCATTACCTAAAATACCTCCTAACCCTAGACACCTTATCCCCCTATATAATCCTGAATGATGGATAGGGGTGAAGGTGAGAAACATTCAATATACATTTTTTCCACCTATCTCTCATTCCTACCCCAATTTCTCTCCCATTGATCTTATTCCACTCCAAAACCCAAATATTTAGGGCTTTCATCACTTTTCAGCCCATTTCCACTACAAAAAATTGTCTTTAACTACTAAAAATAGCAAAAACCCCAAATTTGTAGCTAAAATATTTAGCTACAGTTATACTTACATGTATAATATGAAGCTAATACCCATGTAGCTAATCATTTTTGCTACATTTTTCAACATTATAGATAGAAATTCATCTAAATATAAATTCATATGTAGCCCTAATTGTAGGTAAAAAGTGTCCTTACACATAAAATGTAGTTAATTTTTATTTAAATAGATGACTACCATTGTATTTGTATTTATGATATGTAGGGGGAAATGGCATTTGTTGCAATAGTATATGTAGTTCATGTGTAGCAAAAATTAGCACTTTCTACACTTGTAATTGTAGTTATTGTGTAGTTAGAGACATCATGTGCTACACATCCATGCATTTGTAGTTAGATTATGAATCCATTCATTAAATTGTCAATACAAAAGTATTTCTCAGAAAGAAGAAAAAATCAATATTGATTCAGATCAACTTGTTGTTGTGATGTCAATAATCATACTTTTATTTATATTGAAACAATGAGTACACATGGGGAGGACATAAACCTTGCCCCAATTTTGGCAACATGGAAAAAGATATATGTATACAATGACCCCCATGAGAATTTAAGTTTACATCACTCTTAGATTTTCATCTCACGTTGTACTCTAGCTAACAAAACTTTTTCCAGAAGCTTGAAATCAAAACCATCATGCAGTTGTACTTGGATCAACACCCATTAGATCAAGTTCAAATTTCATATCATTCGACCAGATTACTATTAGCTATGTGTGCAAGTTTTAATTTTTGTAAACTCAAACACTACCCTGCAAGTATACGGGTGTGTGTAGTACTATCGAGTTTGTCCAAGGAGTTGGGTATTGTTAGGTGCAAGTATATTATAGTTAAACAATCTTGGTTGTTTTACAAAAGATGAATTTGATTTTCATCAACTAACTATCAAATTTAATAGAAATAACTAAATTAAGAAGAATTGGATCGAATTTAGTAGAATTTGGACATAGGATTTAACTTCCCAACGAATAATGGAAGTTATTTCCCAAGGAACCTATTCTTCCTCCCCAAAATAGTCATCCTCTTGCTCTATAACTCTCTTTTGTTGTCCATTGTTTCTGATGATGAGTGATAACCGCCCCATATGGATGGTCTCATCTTTAAACTGAGGGGATGCTCTTTTCAAATTCTACAAAAAAACAAGAAAGATGTGATGTGTCACTGAGTGTAACTATGGGATGAACTTGTGTCTGCAAAGATTGCATGGTGTGTCTTTGATAGGACACACTATGTAGTTTTAAGTTGAAGTTGACCTAGGTGGACGACACACGTCGTGTGTGAATTAACACATTGCATGTAAGTTGGCAGAATTTTTAATCTTATCTTTTGAACATGCAGACACGCCATCTCTACTAAACAACATGTCATGTCCTCTATTCTATAACAGGGAATGAAATACTCTGGAAACTTACACACCGTATGTAAAATGGCACATGTCGTGTCTTCTACTTTGTCGATGAGGACCACCCTTTCTAGAATGTTACACGCCATGTGTAAAATAATACATGTTGTATCTTACTCTGAATCTTAGGAAACCCTCTATATCAATTGCCAATAATTAGGGAATCCAACTAGGGTCGGATTTGCATTGGATTAGCCCCATTTCATCACCTTCATTGTGTACATACGATTAAAATCATGCAACAAGTAAAACAACTAAGAAGATGGAAAACTAAGTATGATTAGAGACCAAATGAGAAGCAAAATGAATTGAATTTTTGTGTGAAAGTGTGCAAAAGTATATATAAAATGTGCACATCAAATCCCCTTAAGCTTGAACTATTTCTTGTCCTCAAGAAAAGAGAGCATAAAAGCATAAATGAAGGAATTTTCAAGTCCATGCCTAAATCTTATGAAATGAGAGATGTGTATAAGACCAAACCAACCATGATTAA
This sequence comes from Alisma plantago-aquatica, assembly GCA_963693085.1. NCBI lineage: Eukaryota > Viridiplantae > Streptophyta > Magnoliopsida > Alismatales > Alismataceae > Alisma > Alisma plantago-aquatica. Next base: position 695,426,973 of record OY856410.1, on the reverse strand, counting down.
CAAGTTTATACTCCTAGATGTCGATTCAACTTAAACAACCAAGAAAGGGATTATTAGTTCAATAGGGGTGGTAGCAATATAAATGAATCAATCAACTAGAAACACCAAATGGAGCTTGGATGACTAAGCCAAACAATTAGTGAGTCTGCAACCAAAACTCTCAGCTATTAAGGATGCAAATGATGGAATCTTAATCAATGTTAACAAAATTTAGCTTTCTATCCTTGTTTCCCAAAATATGTTAATGGATTATGGGTTTTGGCACTCATCTGCTAATGTAGGCTTATGCACACATGAAGTGTCAGTTGGGGTATTTTATCTTCTTTTAGGACATACCACCTAACTACGTGGCCAGATCATACATATACTAGGATAGTATGATATGTGTGCATTTTGGACATCTTTTCATGGGGTAATTAAGGTGAAGTGAGCAAAAGAGATTTTTAGATGAGATCGGGTTCCACTTGTGTTCAGCAAAACATAAGAGAGTTAACTAAATTGCAACATTAGCTGGATTCCATTTATTTGTTTTGAAAAAAATCACAGAAAATGGGTGGTTGAAAAAGCACTAAGAGTTTGGCAAGGGCATTTTGTGTTCTAAATAGTGTTGAAAAGTTGATTTATTCAAAAAAATTGAAACCATTACACGTGTTAAGAAATCATGGATGTGAAAGATGAATGATTTGGCTAAAAGCATAAACCTAAAATTAAGGACATGATGGTGGCCATTAAGTTTCATTTGATTAATGCATGTGATTTATAATTTCTACAAATGATATTTCTCAATTGATGAAAGGACAATCAATTCAGCTAACAAGGGATTCAATCCATTTACACAAGATAAGCCTCATATCATACTAGATTTTCCATAAGAAGAACAAAAACTGAAACAAGAACTAAGGAAAAGATGATAAAAAAAAGAAACTACAACTTCATTACTGACCAGTTGCACCTCCCTAAGCTTGCAATTTTTAGTGTCCTCACTACATAAATCAAACTCAAGGTGATAGCAACTGGCTACCTATCATAGAGAAAGATCAAGATGAAGGGCTAGTGCTCTTATGACCAGCTGGGAAGAACTGCTGACCGACCTTTTTCACGCGTCCAGAAATGAACGCGGGACAAAGGAAGGAATCGAGCTTTAAATTTATAACCCGAAACCTTCTAGGCCCCCGTAACATTATTATGAGGTTGAAGTAGATATATGGGGTCGAACACAGGGACGTGGTGACGTTTAGGACGCCACAGATCTCATTCTTTAGTCAGATAAGCCAAGACGATATTCGATAAAAGTAATTGCTAGAACTAGTCTAGCGGTTTGTCACGATATAAAACAAAACAAAGAAAAGAAAAGAAAACAAAACAGAGCTCTTGAGTCTACTAATCAGAGAAAGAGAGTTCTTGGCTATGTAACCACAAACTGGGCAGTCTATGCACTCATTTTCGGGCATAGACAACCCTTGAACACCCAAGCAAGCATCTAGTATGCACGGTGGCATATGTCCTGTGGGGTCATCCCACTCGCTCTCGCGATGCGTGACTAAAACCATCAACAATATGTCAATGACCCTCTCTCGAGGAATGACATATCAACACCTCGGAATACACTAAGTTCCATCTCGGGTCTTAGGATATTCAGGGGTGTTAGGAACAAAATACCTCAGATCGTCCTCCTCTCAGGTTCAGATCCAAACTATCATCTCTTAGCTATTCCTACAACGGATCTCTCAATACAGACAGAAACAACAATTCAAGTGAGTAAGAGATCAACCAAACTAGCAATCATAACTTGGAAAGAGAAAATAGAACAAGAAACATACTAGATCTGATATGAATCTACTTGCTTAAGGCAAAAGTATATAAACATGCCCAGATCGGGCTACATAGCCCAGAAGGAGCTAACTAGCCATAGACAAGCATAGCTGGCACCGAACAAAGATGGATAAACATCATTTGTACAAGAAACAAAGGAATGCAGTAGAATGAAAGAGAAGAGGGAAGAGATATAACCCATAGAGTAGAGGTGGCTCTCGCTCCTCGGCCTCTGTGCAGGTCGGATCTCGGCCCTTGGGTCTTCTCTTCGTCCCTCTAGACTCCTCGGCTCTCTCTCTGTCTAGACAATATTAGGCAACCGTATCAAGAAGGCCGTATCTGGCAACCGTATCGGGAAGTAGACGTTTGGGGAACTCGACACACTAGCTCCTTGGTCTAGGAACTAGCTCTTGCAGGGTCCTCCCTCTGGCTCCCCCCTCTTTGTAGGTTGGCAACTGCTATTTATAGGCAGCGAGTTGATGGGAGTTGTAGCTTTTATTGGTCCACGCGTCCTTCATCCGTGGCTTCGATCTTGAGGCATCAGGTGGGACAATATGACTATCGCTCGAAGACCGTGTCGGGTAGGGGGAGTGTCAGGCAGCTATATCAGCCAGCCATATCAGGCAGGCCATATCGGGCAGGCTGTATCGGGCAGCCGTATCGGCCAGACCATATCGGGCAGGCCGTATCGACCAGACCATATCGGGAAGGCCGTATCGGCCAGACCATATCGTGCAGCCGTATCGGCCAGGCCCTATCGGGCAGCCGTATCGGCCAGGCCCTATCAGACAGTCGTATCGGCCTGGCCCTATCAGGCAGCCATATCGGCCAGTTGCTAGAATTCTTGTCTTTTCAGGTTCGGTACTTGAGAGTCCCGAAATTGGCTAGTTTCAGTGCCTGCAAGTCTAAAATAGGCTAATTAGCTACATTATTGGCTATTTTCACTACATTATCTACTGGAGAGACAGAAAACATAAAACATGAACAAAAGAGTGCATATTATGACTAAAGTGGCACAAAACTATAGATAAAATGCATAGAAAATATGTGCTAATTTGGGTGTTATCAACTACCCCAAGCTTAAAACGTGCTTGTCCTCAAGAAAGACTGAGCTCAAAGAACAAAAAGATAACATACAAATTAAGCTTGGCAATAAATGCTAAGGTTAAGAAAAAAAACAGTTTAAAACATCAATACTCTTGATCCATGTCATTTTAGAACAAACCCCCATCAAATAAGCACAATCCTGCAAAAGCAAGATCAAAGAGTGTCCAGGAAAGATTAAGCAAATTAACTACAGCCTACTGATACTCATTAGGGTTTGAATCATAATTATTTAAACATGAAAGATTTTTCATACAGGTGATCACACGGGTGATGATCAATGAGCCATCACCATGAATCCATGCAAACCAATCAGGAATACCACACCTCTCACTTATTCATGTCCTAAGAAACAAAGCAAAAAAAACTCTAATGACTTTTGAGGATCCCGATCTGCGTCAGGTTGGTCCATGTAAAGAGAAACAATCCCTGTAGTCCGAACCAGTTGGTCCAAAGCAGTGAGATGAACTCCTCGTACTGTGCTCAAACCAACCCTGCTACTGAGATGATCTCATAGGTCTCCTAGGGGTTCCTAGTGACTCTCTAATGAGCATTTGGAGTGGTACTACGAGGCACGACATATCCGCATTCGTGAGCACAGTCATACACTGGCTGGGCACCATCCTCAACTCTCCTAAAAGAGAAAACATCGCTCATTTATTGTTCACACTCAGGCTTTTATCATCTGCATTCTATTTTTGGGCTTGGGTGAGAACTATATACATATTTTTGGGATTTTATGGGCGGTCAAGCCTCTTTTGCACATTTTAATATTTTTCTTCTTTTTGAGTCAATCTAATGTGAGAAGGCACATAGTCCATCAAGGAGAAACATTTCATCTTGATCATAGCTCAAAGACCACATAATCCGCTTGATACCTTTGTGAGAAGTAGAAATTATGATTCAAGAATCCTTAGAATAGAGGCAAGCTTGTGAAATTCGCAGCTAGAATACTTTAATCACGATTTAGCTCATTCCAACGGTCCTTTACCATGGATTTGTCATTCACAACATAGATCAAGGGAATTTAGCTTTAAGCTATGAAAAAGGGACATAACCTTAGATTTATTACCAAACTCAAGGAAAGAGTCAAAGAGCAAGTCAAGCGAGAGGTCAAGCAATTTTTAAGATGAAAATTGTGCAATTAGGCATAAAGTCAAGCATTTATCTATTAGAGTCGCACCACATAGCCATAATTGCGAAGCTACAAGCTTATGCTATATGCAAGAAATAAACATGCATGCAAGAAGGGTGAAGAGAAAGAAGGGCGAAGCCTACCACCCCAAGCTTAAGAGTTTGCTCGTCCTCGAGCAAGACTTAAACTTGAAATAGTGAGGCAGGAATGCATGATTGTTAATGGCAGTTATTGAAGTTCTAAAGATGATGCATGGATGCAAGGATATAAAATAGTTAGAGGAAAGAAACTAACAAGAACATGAAAAAAAATTTTTTTGTAATAAAAGGGCGGGAGGGTGGGTAATAGAAAAGGGGGTGGCTGCCCCACGATACTGACACTGGGATCCCAAATTCTGAGTTTTGGGACCAGTGTCACCTGTGTCTTGCCGACGGGTTCCGCCACATAATATGAGTAGAATAGGCAGATGTGTTGGCCCTGTCAAGTCTGAAAAAGAAAAGTAAAATCTGGCGACTCGGTGAAGTCATCTTTGAGGTGGAATTGATTTGAGCTGCACTGGGATGAATTCTTTGGCAAATCATCCTCAAGGTACCTTTCATTATATGAATCTAAAAATGAAGGTCTTACGATGTTGACACAGGATGAAATAGATGAGAGAGGTTGGACGTCCTCTTGAGAACTCATATCTTCTCTCTCCATCTCTGCACTTGAGGTTGGATGCTCAGATAAATCTTCATGTACTGTCTGAGTCATCCAATCATCTTCTGAGGAAAAAGTACCCCCTGAAGAATATGTTTGTAGTTCTACCACCCCAAGCTTATCACCTGGCATGGAGTCAGGGGTGTCTTCATGCTTAGCAGCCATGTTGTAGTGAACCGTCCATCCTGCCCCCTTGACGTCCACCAAGCCTTGTAAAGGGATGGTGGAAAATGATGGCTCATGCTTCTCCAGCTCATCTTCGTTACTATACTCATTGCTCCATGTTGAGCAGCTATCATCACCGCCGTCGTCGTCGAACAAATTGTTCCAAACCATGGTTGGCGTACTGCTCAAAGCGAAATGACAAGTCTCAATATGAGAGATGTCACTCTGGTCTGGTTCAATATCTAACTCTGGTTCCTCGAACCAACCTTTTGGTTGTGAGGTCGATTGGATTTTCGAGTCTTCATAATCGTCATCATAGACCCATTCATGTCTATGACTCATTTCTTCCATTAGTTCATTAGTTGGGTCATCTGGATAGAATGAAGGGCTTCCCCAAGTGGGTTGGTCTTCACAGAAAAATCCTGGTGAATCCAGTTGATGGTCTGAATAGGATGATGGTGCATACTTCACTTCAGACCCAATGGAATGGTCTTGATGACTAACGTCTTTATCGTCTTGTGATGGCAGTTGTAACCGAATTGTAACCAAATCGATGAGCTCTTAGAGCCTCCTACCTTTTTCAACATCTTTATCATGAAGTTTTTGTACTTGAGCAGAAATGCTTTCGAGACCCGTCAATTCTGCCATGCACATATAAGGGGAACCCATTGTATCAAACTGATGCTTTAGGATGAATCCTTGTTCAACAGTTTGAAGTATACTACTACTGCGGTCTGCAGCCTCGGTGGCTACATTGAGATGACGATCCTGCTCTTCTAGAAGTTTTTGCATTGGATCGACATTTTCTTGGAGATGAGGTGCTAAGGAGGTGAGTGCTTGAATACTTTCCCTAGCCAACTCCACTGCCTTAATCAGTTCTTGATCCCATGATAGAATGGGGGTCGATGGTTGACTAGCAGTCTCCTTTGTTGGAATTTCAACATATGATGATGGAGGAGGTGAGTATAACTCGACTAGTTGCAGAGCACGACCTTTAATTATTTTCCAGCAGTCAGAACTGCAGAAAAACTCAGGAGGACAGGTGGACAAAATGACTTATCTTGCGAAAGCAAGGTCCATGGTTGAAAAAAAGGTATGAGAAAAAGAAAAGTGATTTAGTATATATGAACAAGTATGTGTAAAGCAAGAGGGAAACTATGCATGTATATACAGACTTGTAGTGACAGAACAAAAATCTACTAGGCGTGTAAATGTGGAAAACCACGTCCCCGACAACAGTGCCAAAAGTTGACCGGCCTTTTTCACGTGTCCAGAAATGAACGCGGGACAAAGGAAGGAATCAAGCTTTAAATTTATAACCCGAAACCTTCTAGGCCCCCGCAACTTTATTACGGGGTCGAAGTAGATATTTGGGGTCGAACACAGGGATGTGGTGACGTTTAGGATGCCACAGATCTCGTTCTTTAGTCAGATAAGACAAGATGATAGTTGATAAAAGTAATTGCTAGAACTAGTCTAGCAGGTTGTCATGATATAAAACAAAACAAAGAAAAGAAAAGAAAACAAAACAGAGCTCGTGAGTCTACTAATCATAGAAAGAGAGTTCCTGGCTATGTAACCACAAACTGGGCAGTCTATGCACTCATTCTCATGCATAGACAACCCTTGAACACCCAAGTAAGCATCTAGCATGCACGGTGGCATCTGTCCTGTGGAGTCGCCCCACTCGCTCTCGCGATGCGTGACTAAAACCATCAACAATATGTCAGTGACCCTCTCTCAAGGAATGACATATCAACACCTCAGAATACACTAAGTTCCCTCTCGGGTCTTAGGATATTCTGGGGTGTTAGGAACATAATACCTCAGATCGTCCTCCTCTCAGGTTCTGATCCAAACTATCGTCTCTTAGCTATTCCTACAACGGATCTCTCGATACAGGAAGAAACAACAGTTCAAGCGAGTAAGAGATCAACCAAACTAGTAATCATAACTTGGAAAGAGAAAATAGAACAAGCAACATACTAGATCTGATATGAATCTACTTGCTTAAGGCAAAAGTATATAAACATGCCCAGATCAGGCTACATAGCCAAGAAGGAGCTAACTAGCCATAGACAAGCATAGCTGGCACCGAACAAAGATGGATAAATATCATTTGTACATGAAACAAAGGAATGCAGTAGAATGAAAGAGAAGAGGGAAGAGATATATCCCGTAGAGGAGAGGTGGCTCTCTCTCCTCGGCCTCTGTGCAGGTCGGATCTCGGCCCTTGGGTCTTCTCTTCGTCCCTCTGGACTCGTCGACTCTCTCTCTCTAGACCGTATTGGGCAGGCCGTATCGGGTAGGCCGTATCGGGCAACCGTATCGAGAAACCGTATCGGGCAACTGTATCGGGCAACCATATCGGGCAGTAGACTTTTGGGGAACTCGACACACTAGCTCCTTGGTCTAGGAACTAGCTCTTGCAGGGTCCTCCCTCTGGCTCCACCCTCTTTGTAGGTTGGCAACTGCTATTTATTGGCAGCGAGTTGATGGGAGTTGTAGCTTTTATTGGTCCACATGTCCTTCATCCGTGGCTTCGATCTTGAGGCATCAGGTTGGCCAATATGACTATCGCTCGAAGACCGTGTCGGGTAGGGGGAGTGTCAAGCAGCTGTATCGGCCAGCCATATTGGGCAGGCCGTATCGGGCAGCCGTATCGGCTAGACCATATCGGGCAGGCCGTATCAGCCAGACCATATCGTGCAGCCGTATCGGCCAGGCCCTATCGGGCAGGCGTATCATCCAGGCCCTATCGGGTAGTCGTATCGGCCAGGCCCTATCGGGTAGCCATATTGGCCAGCTGCTGGAATTCTTGTCTTTTCAGTTTCGGTACTTGAGAGTCCTAAAATTGGCTAGTTTCAGTGCCTGCAAGTCTAAAACAGGCTAATTAGCTACATTATTGGCTATTTTCACTACATTATCTAATGGAGAGACAAAAAACATTAAACATGAACAAAAGAGTGCATATTAAGACTAAAGTGGCACAAAACTATAGATAAAATGCATAGAAAATATGCGCTAATTTGGGTGTTATCAACTGCCTCAACAGATTGTCATTAGCTGGAAGCTCTATAGGTGCTTGCTCTGACTGATGTGGGGGAGGTGGAGGGGTAGGTTTGGGATAGTGGCTTTGAGAAATACTCCACATATCCATCCTTTAAATAATTATATGCATCCCAGAGTATTGTTGGATCATCAAATAAAGATGGTTATCCTACTAATCAAAGCGACTCTAGACGTAGTTGTAGTGGTGTTGTATATCAGGCATGGCCCAACTATACTCTGTCTATGTGCCAATGGAGGGTAATGATGGTGGGGAAGCTACTTTAGTGGAGGCTTCTTCATTGTCATCAAAATCAGAAATATCAAACTTCTAGTTGTTCATGTTCGTCAATGTGATGAGCTCCAAATTAGGTAGTTCAATGAATTGATCATCATCAAATAATTGCCTAAATTTTGTACCCTCATTATTTATATGAGCAAGGATACAAGAAGAAATAAGAAATTGTATATCAACCTGGTTCTTCCCTAGTGCAACCTCTAAACTTGTAAAATCAGCACCAACCTTACGGGCAATGTGGGTTATCAGACCCCCACACATGATATCACATGATGTTCTCTTCTTGATCTTCTTGATATCAAAGAACCTCCTAAGAATGAAACATCATGTATTGATCTTGTAGTTGTTTACCATTTCCCACAAAAATAAAAGGTCCTTCTTTCCACACACACCTTGGCATTTCTTTTTGGAAAAAATCCTTGTATTAAGAAGACGATGATCATAGAGGAATATAGGGTCGTGAATGTGTAGTGCCCTGACCTTCTTAGCATCATGCATGTGATCATATGTTAAATCCCTCCATAATTCATCATTGTTGAACTATGGAGGATAAACTACTCCACCCCCATAATGGCATTGAAATGTGTCACATAATTTCTTGAAAGTTAGTTTATAACCTTTACCCAAGAGACATAAATAAATAATAACATAGGGCTCATGACTCTTCCTTGGATCATCATTAAATTTGAGAGTAGTAAGAAACTTGTAAGTCAGAATAGGATAAGTGTTTCTCACCATGCAACATGTATACTTGAGACCAAGCTCCTTTAGAAGTTCCAGGACTTCATCTTTAAACCTCAATGCCTCCATGGTCTACTTACAATCAAAACGTGTAGGGATGACCCTTCAAGAAATTAAATATTGATATGTGGGGTCTTCTTCTTTGGTGATGTGAAATTGGGTGGTGGAGACATATGTTGGAGCTGAGGAGGAGCTCTCCCCTCATTGGTGTTTTGATGTCTGTTTGATTGGTTCCATTGATATTGAGATTGAGTTGCAAGACTCTGGGACACACCATGTCTTCTATGCACACGACATGTATTCTCAACAATAGAACTTGCCAAGGTTAGGGAAAATGAACAGGATGACACAGCACGTTCGGCCAGCCAAACGACATGTCTTCTATTTGATCAGGAACTTATGAAGCTTTGGGGCAAGAATATTGCATGACATATGCTCTCTTTCTCATGATGTGTATGCAAGATGGTTATGAAGGCATGATGGCATTAGAAATCACATCTGGTGATCAGAGAAGGAACAACAACGACAATGATCTGGGGCACAGAGGACATGGAAGGAGATGCTCAATGTAACATCCCTGACTTGGGTTATGCTTTAACCCTAGGTGTTTTGTTTAAGAAAGATAATTATATGCTTAATATTATATTTTGAAAAGTAATTAAGGCTCAAGAGGAACTTATATTTCAATTTTAGTCCATTTTGAATAATGTTGAAAGTAATGTTTTACTTTTTTGTACTAAAGTGCAAATTACCCAAGTTAAGGGGTTAAATTGAAAATGTTACATGATAATATGTTCCTCATGTGTTGAAGCATCATGAGAATGAATATAATGCAAAGGAATGGCTAGTGAAAGCCTGAGTACCAAGAAATAGTTGATAAAACAATGTTTGTGCATTAAAACCTTAGTTTTGGTGTAATGTGCAATTTACCGAAAACCCAAGGTTCAATATGCAATTTACCACTTCAAAAAGGTCGTTAATATTTTTTACATATTGTAGAGGAAAGAAAATGAGAGGGGCATCTCATTTGAGCTAATTTGAAGGAGAGAGAATCTTGATATTAAAATAATCAAGATTTAAGAATAATTGAAATAATGCAAAAATAATTATATTAAATAGATTGCTCTTTAACCAAAATCATGTTGGTTGAAATCCAAATAAATGGACATCCTTGTGCCTTTCAAAGGGAAAGGAAAGATCTATGTGAGTGGAGAACCCACTCAAATTAAGAAACTAAAAAGAATTATCCACTCATGTATAATTACTATTATAAAGGTTAACGTGCTTAATTTCTTTTCCCTTAATTCATGGATAATGGAAGGGAGTTCGGTGGAGATAAAGATACCTTTGCTTGCAAGGAACCAAGGGGGGAGAGGTGGCACCAATATCTGAATTAAAGGATTTGCATGAGGCATTTTCTCTCTCATTGATTTTTCTTATAAAAACACCCTTTACAACTCAAACCAAAGACTTTTTCGAATCCACTTCTTCTCTTTGCTTGCAAAAATGATCAAGGAAGCTAGGAACAGAATTAGGACGACCCCCAAACTGTTGGTAAGCTTCTTGACCTTCGTTCATCTTGATTTCATGGTGGAAATCAGAAATCAATGCATGATTTCTTCTTATCTCGATCCCATCTTCAATTCTAACCATTCCTTTTCACTCAAAAGCTTGATAAACGAACCTTGTGGTGAGAAAAAGCTCCCTCCACCATTTTTGACGTGAATCTCCAAGATTTGACGATCAATTGGAGGCAGGTTATATAACTTGAACCCCTATTCATTATTATTGAATTCAATTTGTCAATCAATTATGTTCAAATTACTCTTCTTTCAATTCCTTTGCTTAGTTGATGCAATTACTATGATAATGGTAGTAGTTTTCGATGGACTAAGGCTTGATGATGATAACATCATCTTAGGCACACATTCCAACAGGTTTGCATTGCAAACGGCTTCAAGACTTTGGTTCAAATGGTTTCACCAAACCGATTGGAGACCAAACGGTTTGCAAACTGTTTAGAGGTTTGGATCCTAAACCGTTTAGATGGGTTGACCATTTGGATGGGTTGACCATTTGAGGTCAGTACCCTAGTAAATGTAGGATGATGATCTAATGGATCCAAATGATTAAATTCAATATATGGACAATCCTCTAATTAGAAACCCTAATCGGGTTAAGTGTTGAATTTACGATTGTTTGACTTAATGTTTTGGGTTGATTAACCCAAACGGTCTCAAGACCGTTTGGAGGCCAACTAAGACCGTTTGGAGGTCTAGGGTAGAGTATGGTTGAGTAATTGAAGATTTAGAGATATCAAATTGAAGTGCAATCAATAGTTAATTTGATGATCAATCCAATGATCTAAACCCTAATTGGATTTCACAAATTTTAATGAATGATGAGGCAAACAGTCTCAAGACCATTTGGAGGTTATCCAAATGACCTCAAGACCGTTTGGAGGTCATACAAATGACCTCAAGACCGGGTGAGGTCAGGTCATATCATAAGTTGATGGTAATTCATTGATTTCAATTGGGTTAGTTCCACAATGTTAACCATTGATGGTTCCTCGAATTCAAAACCCTAATTTATGGATTATTGATTATAAATCCTAGTTTAATTGGGTTCAAAACCCCAATTGATGGTCCAATTGAAGGATGATTCAATAGTTCAATTGATGAATAAATGAAGAAGTCAATTGATAGGTGATTCATTGTTGGAAACCTTGAATTGGTTAAGTGTTGATAGACCTTTTTGGTCTATTCGGTTTTGAGAGGGTTTGGACCAAATGGTCTTAAGACCGTTTGAGTCCAAACGGTCACAAGACCGTTTGGTTCCAAACGATCCCAAACCGTTTGGAGACCCAAGTCCACACAGTTTCAACACATTTCTTGCTTAAATGGTTTCAAGGGCAATGTGCCCAAACAGTTTTAAACCGTTTGAATTTTGAAAGACCAAGACCATTTAGGGTCTAAGTAACCAAAACCGTTTGAGGTTCAACATGGTTAATCCATTTGGATATCTAAGGTAGTTGAAGATTTAATTGGTCAATTCAATTGGATACCTCATGTAATTGAAGGTTCAAGTGATCAAATCTTCTGGACATCCTACAAAAGTAGGAGAAAGAGATTCATACATGAAAAATAATCGTGTAGCAATCAAGCTTAGCACATTCAAAATGAGTTAGGTATACAATTAGGGTATGATCCTTGAGGAAGAGATCATAAAACCCTAATTGAGTTAATTGATGAACTCAAACCCTAAATTAGGGCAATTCTGAGTGAAACCCTAATTTAGGAGGATAATGTGATATGAATTTAGGGTAATGACATGAGTAACCCTAATTCACTGTATTTTAATGTAAAAACCTAATTGGGATGAATAGTAAACCTTAATTGTGGGTTATTGAATACAAACCCTAATCTAGGGTGATGTGATGTGAATAGTAAACCCTAATTCTAAATAGGGTGAAGGTGTGTGAAACCCTAATTCTGGATTATACTATATAGTGTGAAACCCTAATCTTAGACAATGAAATGATGAATCATTGGTCCTAATTGAACAAAGGGGATGAGTAACCCTGATTTAAAGGAAATGGGAAACCCTAACCCTGGTAAGGGAATAGTGGTGTTACTCTGGAATAGCATGGAACTGAAACATGATTGATATATATGTTATCATATGTGCTAACCATGTAGGTATCCTGAGATGATGAACATAGCCAGGTATGATCTATGATGCTTTAATTATTGAAATTATTTATTGGGCCTTGTGTGCCGTAATATGCCTTGTTGCTTAGTAAGAGGTAACAAGAGAGTTAATGGGCGTCAAGTGCCATAATATGCCTTGTTTACTGAAAAAGTGGTAACAATGCTCAGTGATGAGATAAGGGTTTGAATACCCAGAACCATATGTTTATGGTAGTAAGTTTGAAATGAGGGACTGAAATCCCAATGTCTTTTAAAGATTGAGAAGTAACAGATGAAAATAGTACATGTTTCTTTATAGCATTTGTCCTAATAAGTTATGTTTGAAAAATTGACTGATGCTAAAAGAATATGATAATGTACTTAATTAATCAAGTGAAAGCTATTCATGTAGTGCTCTGACCATAGATCCATCATCGTCAGTAGTTGATGATGGTGAAATAGGTTTACCTATGGGATCTCCTAGAGTTTGCATATTTTTGAATATGTGGGGGTAGATGGGCAAAAATATCTGTACGTACAAATGGGGGAATTGATGAAAGGTAAACATTAAACCTCTCAATCCTTCATTATATGTTCTGGGATGGATGTATCACTAATCTCCTGATGATGTTAATGCTAGATCGATGGAGGTAAACACAAAATCTCTCGATTGAGAGGAGAGTACAGCTGTCATTGTAGATCTATAGCGAAGATGCCACTATACCCTGACAAGCTATGTAGGAGAGACACAAGATGTCCTGCATGTAATCTTGTACTGACCGAGATGTGGGAATTCATGGAAGCCATCTCTTCCACTGACTTTGTATGGTACCGATTTCGATTTCACAATGGTCGGTTAGAGTATGAGCGGTATACCTCATCTCCTCAGAGCTTAAGTATGTTTGTAAAATGTAATCAATCGTATATCATATTTGCATAAGATTAAAATACGAGAACCACTGGTTGATGTTATCTTTCTTAGGATGTCATTAATACATAAATGTTACTTATGTTCTTTAATTCATTATTGAATAAGAGACATGCTTCCTTGTCAAGTTATAGCTGAAATACTTGAATAGTAATGTTGCTCTAATCTGCATAGATATTGATTAATTTACCATTAAAGTATATTATCCCAATGCTCAGTTTATTTATTTTAAACTGCAATAATAATGTTTTCGGTGAAGAGTTATATCTCTCGCTGGGGCAATTGTATAATTGTCTCACCCCCGTGGGATTCAACATTTTTAGGTAGACACAGACAGAGAGGCAGAAACTTTGTAGCTGGGGAAGAGGAGCAGTAGCAACATAAAGGACAACAGTAATCCTGTAGGTGGAAATATTGGCTGTCAGGCTTTGTACATATGTCAATAGAGTCCTATGTGTCATCCCTGTATTCTCAGGTCCTAGGAGTCAGTAGATAGTGTTTTATATCGATCTGAGATTTTTGGTTTGATGTTTTGAGGATTTTTTTACTTGTGTTGTTTAGCAAAGTAATGATGCATATATATATATATATTCCTCAAGAAGAGATGGTACATGGAATGTACAATGTGGACCAGTATGTAAATATAATAATGTGGTTCTTGTTTATCAAGTTTTCTGGTAATGGATCTTTTTATAAAATGGTTTTAATTTTTAGTGATTTTTAGTAATCCACTGCTAACAAACGCTTCCACATTAGTCAATCTTGTTATATTATTTAAGACCGGTTTGTACGTCACAAATTAGTGGTATCAAAGCTCTAGGTTCGCTGATTCTATAGAGACATAGGATTAAGGTTGTTGAGTCTATTATAAGTGTTTTCTAGTTTATCTGATAGTGTCTTCTGCTCATATAGGAGAAGAAGAACTTGAACATGTCTGGATGACATGACGAACATGCTGCTAAGAGCAGTGTTGCAGCACCAGGAGGCGGTGCAAGGGATTAAGCTAGGGAGAAACTGTGCCAGAGACTCCTCAACTTGATCAAGTTGCATTAGAGAACCCAACTTTCTATACCCTATTCAGTCAGTTTATGGTGACTATGGTGCACATGGTGGATAGGATGCCACCACCTGCATCGAGGTCACCTACCCACCATGAAGGATAGGGAGCTGGAAAGACCATTGAAAGGATTCGTCGGGTGGGAGCCACAGAGTATGCTGGCACAGTTGATCCAACAGATGTTGATTTATGGTTGACGGAGCTGGAGAAAGCTTTAAGAATCCTCAGTATCCCTGAAGTAGAGAATGTGAGGCATGTTGTATACCTCCTAAAGGGGAGTGTTGGTCATTGGTGGACCATAAAGGAAGGTAAAAGGCCAGGAGTTGAAGTCAGATGGGATGAATTCCGATGTGAATTTGTCTCTAGATACTTTCCTAAGACGTATCTAGATGAGAAGATCTCTCAATTTGAGAGGTTGAGGCAAGAACAGATGAACATTAGCGAATACGAGGCTAGGTTCATGGAGCTTTTGCGGTTCCGTCTGCACATGGTAACTATTTATGAAGAGAGGATTCATCATTTTGAGAAGGCTTGAACGCTGAATTGACCACTCCTGTGTCTACTCTGGAGAATAGAGAAATATTTTCCACTTTTGTGGAATCCGTGAGGAGGATTGAGAGGTGTGTGATCGAGAAGTGACAGACCAGTAACAAGAAAGTGTATCCTCAGTTCCAAGGACAAAGGTCCGAGAGCTTCAAAAATTTGAGATTCTCTACACCACCACAACCAAATTTTAATACCCCGACGCAGTGGACATCAAGTAGGGGTAGGGGCCGTAGTTTTCCTCCAAGTAGAGCCCCCAGTACAACATCAACATCAGTGACAGGACCACCCAGGAAAAGTTTGGGAAGTTATAACTGCTTTCAGTGTGGGAGGTCAGGATACTTGAAGAGAGATTGTCTTGAGAAAGTCAGAACTGTAACTCAACCCCAGAGGTAGAGTCAGTAAGGTTCACAGAGGCGACAATTCAATAATAATGCTAGAGGACGTGGACAAGTGTCCCAAGCTGGATCGTCGGCACCCAACAACCAAGCACAGGAGCAACAACAAGCAACGACTAGATTCTATGCCATGAATCAGCCAGAAGTAGTAGTCAACCCTCGGGTTGAGATAGGTCATATGGAACTATTTTATTCTGATATGTCTTCGTCCTGCTTCGTATCTGTGTTAATTGATCTGGGTGCTATGCATTCCTTTATCACTCGAGAAGTGATTCGTGACTGTGACATGACTGTCAGTCATAGAGCAGATAGTTTGATGTTAGAAACCCCTTTGTTGGGATCTGCAGTGTTGCGGGAGGTGTGTTCTCCCTACATTCTTTCTTTTTCTGAACAGCACATTCAAGTGGATTTTATACCACTTGAGATGCAGGGTTTTGATATAATCCTAGGGATGGACACCTTATAGAAGTATAAGGTTGTCTTGGATTGTAGTTCCAAGCAGGATGTGTTCACAGACAAGGGTGGCACATGGATCTTTCAGGGAGATAGAAAGATTCTTCCAACTTGTCTGGTGTCAGCTATGGTAGCTGAGAAGTTGATGAGGTAGGGATGCTTTGCATTCTTGGCACATGTAACAGATACCACAATGGAGATCCCTCATCCTTCTGAAGTTCTGGTTGTTAGGGGGTTTGAAGATGTTTTCCCTGAAGAACTTCCAGGTGTTCCTCTGTCCCGAAAGATTGATTTTGAGATTAATCTAATCTTGGGTACGCAACCCATAGCACAAATGTCGTATAGGATGGCACCTGCTGAGATGGAAGAGCTCAAGAAACAACTACAAGAGTTGCTTGTGAAAGGTTTTATCCGACCGAGTACTTCATCATGGGGTGATCTGGTTCTCTTTGTTAAGAAGAAAGATGGGTTGATGCGGTTATGCATTGACTACAGACAGTTAAATATAGTAACCATAAAGAACAAGTATCCTCTGCCAAGGATTGATGACTTTTTTGATCAGTTGCGTGGTGCAACTATCTTTTCTAAGATAGATCTGAGGTTAGGATACCATCAGTTGCATATTAAGGAGGGTGACATACCTAAGTCTGCCTTTAGGACAAGGTATGGTCACTATGAGTTTACAGTTATGTCGTTTGGACTAACTAATGCACTAGCTGCATTCATGGAACTCATGAATAGAATCTTTCGACCTTTTCTTAATCAGTGTATAGTCATCTTTATAGATGACATTCTGATATATAGTAGAGATGCTCAATAGAATGAGCAACACCTCCGTCATGCTTTGACTTTGCTAAGAGAGCATAGGCTATATGCTAAGTTTAGCAAATGTGAATTCTGGTTACTAAAAGTTTCTTTTCTAGGACACATTATATTTGCTTTAGGTATTTGTGTTAATCCTAAGAAGGTAGAATCTATCTTGTAATGGGAACAACCAAAGACACCGACGGAGATTCACAGTTTCCTAGGGTTGGCACGCTGTTACAGGAGTTTCATTAAGAACTTCAGCTCTTTAGCTTTACCCCTAACCAAGTTGACCAGGAAGGAAGTTCCTTTTTTCTGGAATGAAAAGTGTCAACATTCTTTCCAGTTGCTGAAAGAAAGGTTAACTAGTGCACCTGTGTTGGTGTTACCTGAGCAGGGAAAGGGGTATATAGTTTTTTGTGATGCTTCCAAGAATGGTCTAGGATGTGTGTTGATGCAGGATAAATAAGTAATTTCTTTTGCTTCTCGACAGCTTAAGAAACATGAGGAGAATTATCCAACACACGATTTAGAGCTAGCTGTTGTGGTCCATGCTTTGAAGATTTGGAGACATTATCTCTATGGGGAAACATTCCAGATTTTCACAGACCATAAGAATCTAAAGTATATCTTCTCACAGCATGAGATGAACATGAGGCAATGCCGCTGGATGGAATTAATCAAGGACTATGACTATATAATTGATTATCATCCAAGGAAGGCTAAGGTGGTAGCTGATGCACTAAGTAGGAAATTGGAAACACCAGCCCTAGATAAAGCACACTTGAATTTCTTAGTGTGCTTTAAAAGAGATATGCTTATCTCGTTAAGGCAAGACAATATACAGTTTAAAGTATCATTGTTAGTTGGGATGTTAGCTGAGATGCAAGTAAAAGCTACTCTGAGGCAGCAGATTAAGGAAGCACAACAAGCTAATACTGTGATTCAACAGATTAAGTCAAAGTATGGTAGTGAGAAACAAGATGGTTTCCATGATTCAGATGATCAGGTAGTCTGTTACCATGGTAGGATGGTAGTACCTAATGCTGATAACTTAAGGAAGTTAGTTCTGGAAGAAGCTCATTCTTCGATGTATGTTATGCATCCAGGGAGCACCAAGATGTATCATTACTTAAAAGATATGTATTGGTATCCTGGTTTGAAGAAAGACATTGCTGAGTTAGTTATGCGGTGTCCGGTGTGTCTGCAGGTTAAAGCTGAGCATCAGAAGCCTGTAGGAACAATGCAACATCTACCTATACCGCAGTGGAAATGGGATCATGTAACCATGGACTTTGTGGTTGGTTTGCCTACAACAGCCAAAAGTCATGATTCCATTTGGGTGATAGTTAATAGGTTGATAAAGACAACACATTTCATTCCTGTCAAAACAACCTACACTACTGAAAAGCTTGCACAAATATACATAGATGAGATAGTGCGTTTGCATGGGGTTCCAGCCACAATTGTTTCTAATAGAGGTCCCCAGTTTGTGAGTGACTCTATAAAGCTTTGGGTACACAATTAAGGTTTAGTACAACCTTTCACCCACAAACAGATGGACAATCTAAGAGGACCATACAAACCTTGGAGGACTTTCTTAGAGCATGTATCCTTCAGTTTGTAAGAAGTTGGGATCTACACCTGAGCTTGATAGAATTTGCTTATAATAATAGCTATCAACACAGTATTGAGATGGCACCATATGAGGCATTATATGGTAGACGTTGTAGATCTCCTTTATGTTGGTATGAATCAGGAGAATATCAACTTTTGGGTCATGAGCGAGTACAACAAACAACTGAGAAGATTAAAGTAATACAAAAATAGTTGAAAGCTTCCCACGACACATAGAAATCTTATGCTGATAAGCGTCGTAGACCCTTAGAATTCCAAGTTGGAGACATGGTATACCTCAAGGTTTCACCTTGGAAAGGTATTCTGAGATTTTGAAAGAAGGGGAAGTTAGCTCCTAGATTTATGGGGCCTTATCGAATCATTGAAAGGATGGGAAAGGTAGCCTATAAGCTGGAGTTACCATCTAAGTTGCATATATTGCACCCAGTATTCCATATCTCTATGTTGAGGAAGTGTCATCCTAACACTGAGTTAGTTCTACAATGTGTGGAGGTAAAACTAAATGATGATATATCTTATGTTGAAGGACCTGTGTTGGTTCTTGTTAGAAGAATTAAAAAGTTGAAAAAGAAAGACATTTGTCTTGTAAAAGTTCTCTGGAATCACCGTGGCATTGAAGAAGCTACATGGGAGTTAGAGGAAGAGATGAGGAGGAAATATCCTACTCTTTTCTCTTAATGTTTTTGTTGACGATTTCGGGGACGAAATACTTATGAGGGGTGGATAACTTGTAACATCCCTGACATGGGTTATGCTTTAACCCTATGTGTTTTGTTTAAGAAAGATAATTATATGCTTAATATTATCTTTTGAAAAGTAATTAAGGCTCAAGAGGAACTTATATTTCAATTTTAGTCCATTTTGAATAATGTTGAAAGTAATGTTTTACTTGTTTGGACTAAAGTGCAAATTACTAAGTTAAGGGGTTAAATTGCAAATGTTACATGATAATATGTTCCTCATGTGTTTAAGAATCATGATAATAAAGATGATGCATAGGAATGGCTACTGAAAGCCTAAGTACCAAGATAGAGCTGATAAAGCAATTTTTGCCCATGAAAACCTAGTTTTGGGGTAATGTGCAATTTACCCAAAACCCAGGGTTCAATATGCAATTTACCACTTCAATAAGGTCCTTAATATTATTGAAATCTTGTAGAGGCAATAAAATGAGAGGGGCATCTCATTTGAGCTACTTTGAAGGAAAGCAAATCTTGATATTAAAATAATCCAGATTTAAGCATAATTAAAATAAATAAAAAATAATAATATTAAATAGATTGCTCTTTAACCAAAATTGTGTTGGTTGAAATCTACATAAATGGACGTCCTTGTGCCTTGCAAAGGCAAAGGAAAGATCTACGTTAGTGGAGAACCCACTCACACTAAGAAACTAAAAAGAATTATCCACTCACTTATGGATATTTACTATTATAAAGGTTAAGGTGCTTAATTTCTTTTCCCTTAATTAATGGATAATGGAAGGGAGTTTGGTGGAGATAAAGATACCTTTGCATGCAAGTAACCAAGGGGGGAGAGGTGGCACCAATTTCAGAATTAAAGGATTTGCATGAGGCATTTTCTCTCTCATTGATTTTTCTTATAAAAACAACCTTTACAACTCAAACCAAAGAATTTTTCGAATCCACTTCTTCTCTTTGCTTGCAAAAATGATCAAGGAATCTAGGAACAATAGGAGGACGACCCCCAGCCTATTGGTAAGCTTCTTGACCTTCTTTCATCTTGATTTCATGGTGAAAATCACAAATCAATGCATGATTTCTTCTTATCTCGATCCCATCTTTAATTCTAACCATTCCTTTTCACTCAAAAGCTTGAGGAATGAACCTTGTGGTGAGAAAAAGCTCCCTCCACCATTGTTGACGTGAAGCTCCAAGATTTGAAGATCAATTGGAGGTGGGTTATATAACTTGAACACCTATTCATTGTTATTGAATTCAATTTCTCAATCAATTATGTTCAAATTGCTCTTTTTTCAATTCCTTTGATTAGTTGATGCAATTACCATGATAATGACAGTAGTTTTCAACGAACTAAGGCTTGATGATGATAACATCATCTTAGGCACACATTCCAATAGGTTTGCATTGCAAACGTTTTCAAGACTTTGGTCCAAATGATTTCACCAAACCGATTGG
Source organism: Alisma plantago-aquatica (assembly GCA_963693085.1). NCBI lineage: Eukaryota > Viridiplantae > Streptophyta > Magnoliopsida > Alismatales > Alismataceae > Alisma > Alisma plantago-aquatica. The sequence goes on along the minus strand of OY856410.1, from coordinate 695,406,299 downwards.
AGACCAAACGGTTTGCAAACCATTTGGAGGTTTGGATCCCAAACCATTTAGATGGGTTGACCGTTTGGATGGGTTGAACATTTGAGGTCAGGACTATAGTAAATTGGATCCAATTGATTAAATTCAATATATGGACAATCCTCCAATTAGAAACCCTAATCGAGTTAAGCGCTGAATTTATAATTGTTTGACTTAATGTTTTGGGTTGGTTAACCCAAACGGTCTCAAGACCATTTGGAGGTCACCCCAAATGGTCTCAAGACCATTTGGATGTTAACCAAGATTGTTTGGAGGTCTAGGGTGGAGTATGGTTGAGTAATTGAAGATTTAGAGATATCAAATTGAAGTGCAATCAGTAGTTAATTTGATGATCAATCCAATGATCTAAACCCTAATTAGATTTCACAAATTTTAATGAATGATGAGGCAAACGGTCTCAAGACCATTTGGAGGTTATCCAAACAACCTCAAGACTGTTTTGAGGTCATCCAAATGACCTCAAGACCATTTGAGGTCAGGTCATATCATAAGTTGATGGTAATTCATTGATTTCAATTGGGTTAGTTCCACAATGTTAACCGTTGATGGTTCCTCGAATTCAAAACCCTAATTGATTTCTTCTTGATTATAAATCCTAGTTTAATTGGGTTCAAAACCCTAATTGATGGTACAATTGAAGGATGATTCAATAGTTCAATTGATGAATAAATCAATAAGTCAATTGATAGGAAGTTCATTGTTGGAAACCTTGAATTGGTTAAGTGTTGATAGACCTTTTTGGTCCATTCAGTTTTGAGAGGGTTTGGACCAAACGATCTCAAGACCGTTTGGGTCCAAATGATCCCAAACTGTTTGGAGACCCAATTCCACACGGTTTCAACACATTTCTTGCTTAAATGGTTTCAAGGGCAATGTGCCCAAACGGTTTCAAACCGTTTGAATTTTGAAAGACCAAGACCGTTTAGGGATTAAGTAACCAAAACCGTTTGAGGTTCAACATGGTTAATCCATTTGGATATCTAAGGTAATTGAAGATTAAATTGGTCAATTCAATTGGATACCTCATGTAATTGAAGGTTCAATTGATAAAATCTTCTGGACATCCTAGAAGAGGATGAGAAAGAGAGATTCATACATGAAAAATAATCTTGTAGCAATCAAGCTTAGCACATTCAAAATGAGTGTGGTATACAATTAGGGTATGATCCTTGAGGAAGAGATCATAAAACCCTAATTGAGTTAATTTATGAACTCAAGCCCTAAATTAGGGAAATTCCGAGTGAAACCCTAATTTAGGAGGATAATGTGATATGAATTTAGGGTAATGACATGAGTAACCCTAATTCAGGGTATTTTAATGTAAAACCCTAATTGGATGAATAGTAAACCCCAATTGTGGGTTATTGAATACAAACCCTAATCTAGGGTGATGTGATGTGAATAGTAAACCCTAATTCTAAATAGGGTGAAGGTGTGTGAAACCCTAATTCTAGATTATACCACATAGTGTGAAACCCTAATCTTGGACAATGAAATGATGAATCATTGGTCCTAATTGAACAAAGGGGATGAGTAACTTTGATTTAAAGGAAATGGGAAACCCTAACCCTGGTAAGGGAATAGTGGTGTTACTCTGGAATAGCATGGAACTGAAACATGATTGATATATCTATTATCATATGTGCTAACCATGCAGGTATCCTGAGATGATGAACATAGCCAGGTATGAGCTATGATGCCTTAATTATTGAAATTATTTATTGGGCCTTGTGTGCCATAATATGCCTTGTTGCTTAGTAAGAGGTAACAAGAGAGTTAATGGGCGTCAAGTGCCATATATGATGCTTATGTAGAAAGTGTCATGTGTACCTTGGTCAGATGACCTGAAGGTGATGGTTACCTGAAAAAGTGGTAACAGTGCCCAGTGATGAGCGAAGGGTTTGAATACCCAGAACCATAAGTGTATGCAAGTAAGTTTGAAATGAGGGACTGAAATCCCAATGTCTTTTAAAGACTGAGAAGTAACTGATGAAAACAGTACATGTTTCTTTATATCATTTGTCCTAATAAGTTATGTTTGAAAAATTGACTGATGCTAAAAGAATATGATAATGTACTTAATTAATCAAGTGAAAGCTATTCATGTAGTGCTCTGACCATAGATCCATCATCGTTAGTAGTTGGTGATGGTGAAACAGGTTTTCCTATGGGATCTCCTGGAGTTCGCTTATTTTTGAATATGTGGGGGTCCATGGGCGAAAATATCCATACGTCCAAATGGGGGAATTGATGGAAGGTAAACATTAAACCTCTCAATCCTTCATCATATGTTCCAGGATGGATGTATCACTAATCTCCCAATGATGTTATTGCCGGATCGATGGAGGTAAACACGAAATCTCTCGATTGCGAAGAGAGTACATCCGCCATTGTAGGTCTATAGCGAAGATGCCACTATAACCTGGCAAGCTATGTAGAAGAGACACAAGATGTCCTGCATGTAATCTCGTATTGACCGAGATGTGGGATGTCATGGAAGATGACTCTTCCACTGACTTTGTATGGTACCGATTTCGATTTCACAATGGTCGGTTGGAGTATGAGCGGTATACCTCATCTCCTCAGAGCTTAAGTATGTTTGTAAAATGTAATCAACCGTATAGTGTATTTGCATAAGATACATGTTGCCTTGTTAAGTTATAGTTGAAATACTTGAATAGGAATGTTGCTCTAATATGTACAAATATTGATTTATCTGCCATTAAAGTATATTATCGCACTGCTCAGTTTATTTCTATTAAACTGCAATAATAATGTTTTCGGTGGAGAGTTTTATCTCTCACTGGGGCAATTGTATAATTTTCTCACCCCCGTGGGATCCAACGGTTTTAGGTAGATGCAGAAAGAGAGCAGAAACTCTATAGCAGGGGAAGAGCAGCAACAACAACAACAAGGACATCAGTAAACCTACAAGTGGAAATACTGGTTGTCAGGCGTTGTACACATGTCAATAGAGTCCTATGTGTCATCTCTGTACTCTTAGGTCCTAGGAGTCAGTAGATAGTGTTTTATATCGATATGAGATTTTTGGTTTGATGTTTTGAGGATTTTGTTACTTGTGTTGTTTAGAAAAGTAATGATGCATGTATATATTCCTCAAGGAGAGATGGTACATGGAATGTACAATGTGGACCAGTATGTAAATATATTACTGTGGTTCTTGTTTACTGAGTTTTCTGGTAATGGATCTTTTTATAAAATGGTTTTAATTTTTAGTGATTTTTAGTAATCCGCTGCTAACAAATGCTTCCGCATTAGTCAATCATGTTATATTAGTTAAGACCGGTTTGTACGTCACACTCAAACACATCTTGAGACAAATGGGAGAGTGAGGGTGGAGGCTGGAGATTAGGGCATAAAATTGTATTTCTGACTTGAGAACACAGTGTGTCTTTTGTTTCTCTATTTTATTTTTGTGTTGATAAATGAGGGCACACCATGTTTGACTTTATACATGGTGTGTGAGTCTCTAGTGGGCTCGTTGAAGTTCCCAAACTGATAAAGGCATATTGTGTGCAAATAAAGACACGACGTGTGAGTTTCAGAAGATTTTTGGCATTTGACTGAACTATCAGACATGACGTGTTTGAATTTAGACATGTTGTATAGGATTTTAGTGGAGTCTAGACTCCTTCAAACTGATAATGACACAACATGTGCAAAAAAAGACACATCGTGTAAGTTTCTAGAAAATCTCAGCATCAATTTGAACTAGTCTACATGGCGTGTTTGAACTTATACATGTTGTGTGAGTTTTCAACATCCTGTTTCTATAGACGCACACTTTGCATTTTGTAATGAACACACCGTGTGTTCTAAATTTTTTCTTGCATCATTTTTCTTTGAAGGGGGACATGATGTGTGCTATGAGAAACACAAAGTGCCTTCATGAATTTCCTCATAATTTGTCTTTCTTTTTCTCAACACCTACAAAGAAGATTATATACATCTATGAGGGTCTAAATTATTACATTCATCCATGATAAATTTATTTACAGAATGACAATATTCTTGAGTGAATGCTTCTAGAGAAATCTATCCTAAATGTGGGGTCAAGTCCCACAAGGTCCTCTGTTTTGAATCCAAAGTGAGACTCTTCAGCTTCTGAAATCATGCATCTGAAAGGGAGCAAGAAGGTCCCTGGTCAATCTTTTCTCCATCAGTGTATAGCTTGCATCACCTGTTGGTATGTATGCCCATAAAGCAAGTCATACGATGATTGTAATGGGATACTTTGTAAATGATTTGAATAATAATAAAGGCAATTTCCAATCTATATGTTTAAACTGTTTCTGAGATGATGGTGTAACGTGATAGATGTCTAAGGAACTATTTTACTCAATGACATATGCTTTTGGGTTGAGGACCTAAATGATGAGATCATACAGATGTTAAGAGTATACATTCTTGTTTAGTCCCTAGTCGGTTGTTATTGTGGAAATAACTATAGACATCAATAACACTGAAGACTAGATTGTGTGTTGGTTGATGACATAATCTCATTAGTCATGATATAGTGATATCAAACCAAGCTCATAGGTACTTGTTAGAGAATAAGGTACCAGACAGACCCACCATGAGAGTGACACATGGAACCATGACTTGGTAGTCACAGTCAGCTCTCACAGTGATGGTGGTGAGTGTGATTCTTAGACCTAAAATCACTACACTCAACACATGTCGTTGGGTACACTTTGACATCATCAAACGCAGTCCTGAAACATGGGTTGTTATAAAGGTGTTGATTGGGTGGCTTTGACACATGGGGCTTTTGAGGGGTGAGTGATAGATATGGGATTTGTCCCTCCTAAGGGATTTTGACGTCCTTGGCTACTTGATGAGTAGGATTGAGAAAGGCATGCACATGCACATGTGAATCAATATGTGATACTGATGTCACACACATCTCACCCAGTCTGCTCTGAGATCAAGGAAACGAATGAACGTTGACAGGATGACTGTTCCATGCCTCGAGTTCATTCAGGATATCAGTGACAAAGGAATTATACATTCACTGTAACACCATTCAGAGATTGTAGGATTGAAAGTTGTTCTCCAACTTTCTATTTAACTTGGGTAGCACTGATGCGTGACTAGGCACCGCTCTTTGCTTGTGAAGTCATAAGTGTTATGGACTTTCACTGCCAACGTGAAATGGACCTGCAGGGTCACACACATAGGATTTAACTTGGAATAGGAGTTTGTCCACAAACATGTTTAGATTGATTACTAAAGGAGTTTAGTAGTTTAGTTAAACACTCAATCAATTGATAACTCAGTATCATAGTGTTCAAGGTGTTGGACTAATTGATTAGAGTATCAGATTGACTGAAACTGTGCTTGACTGATTCTGCACAATCTGCACTCTCAACCGATCGACTCATGTGATGAACCGATCGGTTGAGCTTGGTGAACCGATCGGCTCAACTGGTGAGTCGATCGGCTCATGGACAGGATGAAGCGATTCAGTCAAGTGTTGAAACGATCGGTTCAAGTCCAACCGAGCAAGTTGGGAAAGTAAGATTGGTGAGAAATTTCCTTTCGTTTCACTTGCCCAATTTGATTGGAACAAGGATTGGTATTTGATACCAATTCGAAACAAAAAGAAGAAAAGACAATTGGGAACTGATCAGGACCACGAACCGACCGGTTCAGAAATGAACCGACCGTTTCATGGGTCCCAACCGATCGGTTGAGGTGTCAACTGACCGGCTCAGATCCCCAACTGACCATTTTAGTTGTGAAACGATCGGTTCAGGTTACGTAGTTGGTTGTTTCGTGGAAAATCTCGAACCCTTCTACTCCTGCTTTAGTCCCGCATTGTCAGGGATAGAGAACCCTGTCCCATGACCCTCCTATATATAGGGGTATTGGGGGCTTCTCAAAGTACAACTCGGTGCAACCAGTTGCTCTATGAAGTTTTCGTTCTCTTTGGTTTTGGTAACTGAGAGAGCCCGCGCAAGTGCTACCCGATAAGGTAGGCACAACAAGGGAAAGACAACTGCAGAAAGCGACTGGTGGTAGGAGAGTGTGTCGGCGACTAGTACGCTGACAGGATGGTGTGGCTCCTTCCGATTCCTTGTGGGACAAGGAGATCGGAGGTCCAGGCAGTCCGTGTGGACGACTGCAGAGGTGGGAGACCTTTGTCACTCGGAGGACAATTGTCAATCCCGACAGTCCCAGTGCGACCAGGAGTCTTCAGTCCCGGTGTAACCAGGAGCTGCACAGACACCGTCCAAGACTGAAGGTGAAGACCGCGTAAGGCGCGAGGTACTGTTGCCGAGTGACACAATTTTACTGTGCGCTAAAACGCAAGTGAATGCGTTGAGTAGTACAGTCTTTGTGAGGCCCGAGTCAAACACAGGGATACTCAGAATTGTTGGAGACTACTACTAACTATTTGCGATCAGCTAAACCGAATAACAAATTGAGGGTTGTTGTTAAAATTAAAAGAAAATAAAAACAAAAAAAACAAAACAAACGATCGATTAAATGTTAATTTAATCAATTCAAAAGGGTATCTTTAGGATTGCGGTTTCACCGCGGGTTTTCATTGTTTTAGATTTTATATAATGCCTCAATTTTATCTCTCTATCTGGGTAGTGGCCTGAAAACAGAATTACCCACTTTCGTGGTGCAATTCACTACCTAGGTTTAGGTCGGTTCCACCGTCGTAGTAACATATACCCTAAACTAGGTGCATTATGAACGATCTCTCATTATCCACCATTAATTTTACACCACCTTTGTCAAGGGATTTATCGATTAATGTAGATTTCATCTCTTTTTAGCCGTTAATCCTTCTTTCAAAGTGATTAAAGGCATTATGTTATTATTATGGTGATCAAGCTTAACAATATATGGAGAAAATGAAACTATACCACAGATTTAAGAGATAAAATATGAATTACTATTATAAAACTATCATACAATGAATTTTCGGGCTACTCCCGATCCTAAAGACAAAGGGGATTAGCCCCCCATGTTCATATCAAACAAGTACAAGGTAGAGATAGGGGAAATCATGTGGAAAACGTGAATTGAGAGGTGAAACCCCTGAACAGAGAAGAACCGGTTGATCCTTTGTGTAGAACACGTGCTCTCCCGCCTTTCGGTGGTGAAATCCGTCTTCTGCGGCATCCGAATCAACTGGTATGAGCTTCTGGCCTCCGTTCTCCTCTCTCCTGCTCCTCGGTACTCGTGCAATGGCTAATGAGATGATCCTTGGCCTGGGCGGCTGTCATTTGGTTTAATTCCCTCATCAGGTTGCTAATTAACCACGGCCGTTCGATTGGGATCAATCTGAATCAAACGCATATCTGACGGTGTCGATACCATCGATGCGGGTCGATGGTATCGACCCAGTGTGATAGCGGCAACCCTTCTTTCTTTTCGTCTGAGTGCCTGATGTAGTCTCGATACCATCGATGTGGGTCGATGGTATCGACTACCCTGTAGCGACGGTTTTGTCATTTTGTGTCGCTATAGCCTCCATGCGTCGATGGTATCGACTTGGGGTCGATACTATCGACTGCTTCTTTGCCAGCAACCTGAAGGTGACTCGATACCATCGACATCCCTGTCGATAGTATCGACACGTTGCTGCTCCTTTCGGCTGGCAACCTGTGATCATGTCGATGGTATCGACGGAAGCAAATACTCGTTTGTCCTGAAATTCAAACACAAGATCACATAGATTCACACAAATAATAATATTTTGACAACTAATGCTCAAAATGATGAAATAAAGGGGATTTGACATAAAATAGTAGCAAAGACCAAAGTGGATGAATTATGCAACATTAACCATAAAAATGACTAATAAAAGCATAAAACACATATCAAACAGGTCTATAAATGCGACTCAAAATCATCGCATCAAACTCCCCTATGCTTGAACGTTGCTCGCCCTCGAGTAACTAATCCTTAGAATAGAATTGCCAATGTCAACTGAAAAACAACACACCAAAACCAACGTCCCATATGACTCCCACCAGACGTTCACATACTGACCCTCTCTAACCACGGAATGGTAATTACTCTGAAGGCGACAGTAATCATCCATAAAAGAAATTGACCTCAAAACTGATGAACACTATCACATAAGGCAGTTAACATAATAAAACTCACCGGTTCAGACTTGGTGCATCTTGTGATCACCTATACTACGTTGCTTGCCCTAACTACCATCTACATGGAAGCAGTTCTCCTGATATTCATTAGTGAGGAGAAATTCACGGTGGCCTACCAATCCGAGCAACGGGTGGATGAACATGGGTGGATCATGGAAGAAAGTCAAAGTATTGTACTGTTTCAACATGCATAATACAAAAATGTCCTACATGATGCAAATGCACATGAAAAATGCCCTAATGCTTAGAATTGAGTGGAATGATGCATGCACTAACCATCCGTCTCAAAATGAGATGGATATCTAGTTAAGCTACATCATGTACTCAATTATCATGAAATGCAGGTGATATTACGTTCCTTTCTCCTTCGTATTCTACTTTCTTCTAATTAACTCTTTTTTTTCATTGTGTAGATTTTTCAGATTTTTCTCTTTTTTTTCATTTTCCAGCCCTTATATCCCTAATTGATAAAGAATATTTAATTGGGCTTATTTTTCTTCATACTCAGAAATTTGCACTAATTAGAAGATATGGAACAATTTAATTCACCATTGGAGGAAAATTGAGATACATGATATACTTTATGCATGAAAATTATGAATGCAACTACATGGCATGCACCTAAGGGTAATGTGCATGTATCACTATTCTAATTTTTTTCTTTCTTTTTATGCAGAACGTATAGACAATTGCAATGCAAGTCCTATCTAGATGCTATGCAATCAAAAAGAGTTAAAACTGTACTCTACTTCCAATTCTTGGGTGGATTATGGAAACAATGAAGTGGAACGATCACAAGACTAGATGACTGAACCTTAGAAAGATATTATGCATCCCTCCTTACTGACCTGTGTAGTAGTTTAGGGGTTTCTCTCTCTTACATCCAATTAGAGTCTCATTACCATTTGGTCAGTTTAGGCTCAAACAACCATTTCCGTCCACTTTCATGAATAATTAGGAGTCTAGTTGTGAAATTTTGTTTTAAAGTAGACAAAACCAATCATTTTCATAGGATATGTGCCCAAGGTTAAACAAGACAAGCTTTCCAAACACACAAAAATTTTAAACTTCCCTTGATTTTCCCATGCACTATTGATTAGATGACACAACTTTATGACATCCACGATTACACTAGATAGCATGTGGATCTTACAAAAGCTAAAATTGCAAGAAACAAATAACAAGAACAAAAGCAATAATGCTAAAAACTAAAAACAATAAAAGATAAAGATGTTCCAACTACCCCCCTAAGCTTGAATTCGACTATGGACTCATAGTCAAAAACAAACTTAAAGATTGGAACAGTGATACTGGATCATTCCTGAGGTAGTGGAGGCGGGTACTGCGGAGCCGTAGGGTCCCAAGAAGGATACTCCCCCTGGAAGCTTGGATCAAACTAGGCCCTAGGTGTAGGTTGTGGATAGCCTCCAAAGTAACTCTGGCTCCAATAATGGTCGTAGAAGGGCTCCTGCTGCATCTCCATCCATTGCAACTGATTATGTATCTGTTGTTGGTTGTCGAGGAGAAGACGTTCATTCTTGAACATCGCCCTTTGGTTGTCCAATATCCGGTTCGTAGTGTCTTGAATACCGGCATACATTGCCATATGCTGCTGTTGTGTCTGGTGGATATCTTACAGCATAGTGTACATGCCTTGCATGGAATAGGCATCCTCGCTTGGCTGCGAGGGATGTGGTGGAGGCGGCGTAGGCTGTGATGATGAAGATGCACCCGGATGCATCCAAGGATGCTTCCGGGGTGCCACTCGTGAACGAAGAGGTGTAAAGGCCTCCTCTTCCTCCTCAGCCTCGTCGTCATGTCTGTCGTTGCCGCCGTCGTTGCTGCCTTCTTCTTCATCGGAGTCGATGGCTATGATTGGCCATCGGAAGTGTTGTGCCCCCTCAATGTTGAAGATAGGATCGGGCAGCGCGCACTCCTGGTAGGCGTGGTTGATGTGGCAGTGTGCATACGCCAAACCATCCCGCAAAAGAATAAGGTTAGAACGGTGCAGATGTTGCACGTTCACCTTTCTCTTTGTGGAAAGTGGGGTCATGGTAGAGAAGTTGAGACCGAGGTAATATGCCAACTTGGTGATGAGCCCGCTGAAATGAATCGGGGCCTTCCTCATACTCCTCTTCACCGCTAGAACCCGCTGCAGGAAGAAAGCGCCCCAGTTGCATTCTAGGTGCTTCAGGAGCTGATATAAGAAGAAAAGATCCATCTCCTGGAATTTGCTCAGCGCCAGATCGCCACGAGCAAAAAGTGTAGAACTCAACATCTAGTGTAGTACCCGGACGAATGGGTGCTCGAAATCCACTACCGCAGCATTGTGGTAGCTCACGGACTTGCCCACCGGCACCGGCACCAGCTCGGAGAAGATTTTGTCATAATCGGTGCGGTTGTCTGGTCGCCGGTGGTCGTACTGAGAATGGTGCCAGTTGAATATTGCGTTGAACTGTTGGAGAGTGATGTTGTAGTCGATGTTGAACAGCCGGAAAGACACCCGACCCTTGATCCACTCACGATCGGTGGCGACGACGTCGTTTGGAACGACGCAGACGTCAAGTGACGCCATGAACTCCGCCACCAACTCTTTATCGGTTGGCCACTCACCGAAAAACGGCTGGCCATCAGCATGGTACTGCAACTCATCGGGCCTCCGGCTCATGCGTTTTGCCTGCCCCTGAAGAATGTAGGCCAAGTTAGCCTCAAATCCGAGATTCCGGATCATCTCCCGGTCCACATACCGGGTAGGCTCAATCTTCCTCTTCAAGATCTCATCGTAGATCTTCTTCACCTCCGGAGATGGGTGGATCATGCGCGGGTGTGATACCGACTAGGGAGGAGGTGGCATGAAGTCTGTGATATCCATCGGATTCACGCGAGACGATGACGCTCCAACGACGTGCACCATGGTTGCGAGAGAAAAGGGATTAGAGAAAGAGCTCGGTGAAGATTGGAGAATCGAATCTCCGCTCGATGAAGATCTTCGCTTGGTGCTGCTCTTCGTCGGCTTGGATGGCTCGGGGGGTTGCTCAACACAAGGGAGGGAGATCACTCTGAAGGTGTGACGTCAACAGACGTAATGAATCTCCTTAAATAGACTTGGCCGGCGCCACTGTTGACCCGTCGATACCATCGAAGCGAGTCGATGGTATCGACACGTTTCGATGCCATCTGCCCCCATCGCGAGTATCGACGGTCATCGATGGCTGGATCTTGAAACCCGGATCGCTGACATGTCGATACCATCGACATGGGTCGATGGTATCGACGCTGCACCCGGATCGATGACGTGGAAGCCGCGACTGTCATTGATTTGTTTGTGTGGATCAGTGACGTGGATGGTCGATACCATCGACGAGGGTCGATGCTATCAACTTTTCTTTGTTGCAACACCTCCTCTTTGCATCTCAACCTGTAGCCGTGTCGATACCATCAACCATGCCATCGATGGTATCGAGTTTCCTGAGTTGATTTTGTCTGTAAATCTTCAGAGATCTCGATGGTATCGACGGCTATCTCGATACCATCGACTCCACGTTCGCGACATGCCTGTAGGTAGGTTGATACCATCGACGAGGCCGTCGATGGTATCGACGTAGAGCAAAATCTGCAGTCGTCAACCTATAACCCGGTCGATACCATCGACCAGTGTATCGATGGTATCGACTCTGCCTCAGCCTGCACAAATAACAAACCGATCACGATATCTTTTTTACACTAAAAATTGAACTAAAACAAATCAACCTACGATTGTACATGAACTATCCTAATATACCGATGGTTGGGTTGCCTCCCAACAAGCGCCCTTATTTAACGTCTTAGGCTAGACGGCTTTCAGGCACCTCATTCATCTGAAAGTGAAATGAGTTTGACCTCATTCACCTTCCTCTTGTAATTTTCACCAAAGTAGAACTTCAATCTTTGTCCATTCACTAAAAACGTGGTATAACCATCACGCACTAAGATCGCGTCGTGTGGTTTGACCTCTTCTACCACGAACGGTCCACTCCACCGGGATTTGAGCTTCCCGGGATGCAACTTGAGTCGTGAATTGAACAACAAAACACTATCTCCTTTCTGGAACATGCGCAACTGGATGTGGCAATCGTGGATCAACTTTGTGCGCTCTTTGTATATCCGTGTGTTCTCATATGCCGTCATCCGCAGCTCATCCAGCTCATTCAATTCAAGCATTCTCTTTCTCCCCGCTCCATCGTAACTCAAATTGAGCCTTCTAAGCGCCCAATGGGCCTTGTGCTCCAGCTCTATCGGTAGGTGACAAGCCCAACCGTACGCCAACCTAAAAGGCGTGGTGGCTATAGGTGTTTTGTAAGCCGTCATGTAAGCCCACAATGCATCCGGTAATAGGGCACTCCAGTTCTTCCTCGTGGACGCCACCGTACGCTCCAAAATTGTCTTATTTTCGCAATTGGAGACTTCCACCTGCCCTTGGGTCTGTGGGTGATATGGGGTACCTATGTTGTGCTTGACCCCATATTTCTTCAATAAAGTCGAGAACTTCTGATTCCTAAAATGTGTACCCCCATCACTGATTATCATTCAGGGTACCCCAAACCTATAGAAAATGTTTTCTTTCACGAACCTGCACACTACAGTGGAATCGTTAGTCCTTGTGGGTATTGCTTCCACCCACTTCGACACATAATCAACTGCTAACAAAATATATAAATTGGAGTTTGAGGACACAAAGGGTCCCATGAAATCTATGCCCCACAAATCAAATACCTCCACTTCCTGAAACACATTCAGGGGCATCTCCTGTCGCTTTGAGATATTACCTGCTCGTTGGCAAGAATCACATTGCCTCACAAACTTGTAGGCATCTCAAAACAAAGTTGGCCAATAAAGGCCTCTTTCCAAAACCTTAGCTGCCGTGCACGAGTTTGCGTGGTGTCCTCGCATAGGTGATGTGTGGCAATGACGGAGAACGCTCTCGTACTCCACCTCAGGCACACACCTGCGTAGGATACCATCCCTGCATTGCTTAAGAAGAATTGGATCATCCCAAAAACAATATCTCAAAGAATGGAAAAATCTTTTCTTCTCCTGATATGACCAATCTTCCGGGATGATCCCGCAAGCCAAATAGTTTACAATCTCAGCGAACCAAGGATCCTTAGAAGTAATTTTCAAAATCTGTTCATCCAGAAATGTCTCGGTTATGGGTATATGCAAATCTTTTTCATCCACCCTTTTTAACCTAGAAAAATGATCAGCAACAACGTTTTCAATCCCAGATTTATCCTTGATTTCGATGTCAAATTCTTGTAAGAGCAAAATCCACCTAATGAGTCTAGGCTTTGCGTCTTTTTTCTCCATTAAGTATTTGATTGCAGCATGGTCAGTCCATACAACTACTTTAGATCCAACTAAGTACTGCTGGAATTTTTCAAAAGCGAACACAACGGCGAGTAATTCTTTTTCAGTAGTTTTATAATTCAATTGGGCGTCATTCAAAGTCTTTGAAGCATAGAAAATCAAGACGGGCTTATTGTCCACCCACTGCCCCAACATGGCTCCTACCGCAAAGTCTGAAGCGTCACACATTAGTTCGAACGGTTTCGTCCAATCCGGCATTTTAACAACCGGTGCAGAAATTAGTTTTTCTTTTAACACGTCGAACGCATGTAGACACTTATCATTGAAATCAAATACAACGTCTTTCTCCAAAAGCTCGGATAGAGGTTTCGCGATTTTAGAAAAATCTTTTATAAATCATCGATAGAACCCGACATGTCCTAGGAAAATTCTTACCCCTTTAACAGAATTTGGTGGGAGAAACTTGGAAATGACCTCAATTTTGACCGGATCCACCTCTAAACCTTTGCTAGACACCTTGTGTCCTAGCACTATCCCCTCAGTCACCATCATGTGACATTTCTCCCAGTTGAGGACCAAATGTGTGTCCTCACAACACTGTAAAACTTTGTCCAGATTATAGAGACATTCATCAAACGATGCACCATACACCGAAAAGTCATCCATAAAAACCTCGAGACAACGCTCTACCATGTCAGAAAATATGGCGAGCATACAATGCTGAAACGTCGCCGGTGCATTGCATAAACCAAATGACATTCAGTGGTAAGAAAAAGTCCCATAGGAACAAGTGAACGTAGATTTCTCTTGATCCAAAGGATCAATCGAGATCTGGTTGTACCCCGAGTATCCGTTTAGAAAACAGAAGTGTGATCGACTGGTAAGATGCTCTAGAATTTGATCAATGAAAGGTAAAGGAAAGTGATCCTTTAGCGTGGCAGAGTTCAAATGGCGGTAATCAATACAAACTCGCCACCCGGTTACCAATCGAGTGGTGACATGTTCATTTAACATATTTTGGGTGACAGTAATTCCCCCCATCTTAGGGACTACCTATGTGGGACTCACCCATGTCGAGTCTGATATGGCGTAAATGATACCTGCAGCAAGAAGTTTAATGACCTCCTTCTTCACAACCTCCATCATGCTTGGATTGAGACGTCATTGAGGTTGAATCACGGGCTTGGCTCCCTCCTCGAGCCGAATCTTGTGCTGACATAGAGTAGGGGAAATCCCCTTAATATCTGCAATGGACCACCCAAAAGCTCCCCGGTGGTTCTTCAGCACTATCAACAATTGTTCCTCCTCATCCGCACTCAAATAAGCAGATATGATCACTGGTAACTTATCTTCCTCAGCTAGAAAGACATATTTGAGATGCGGGGGCAGCAGCTTTAATTCCAGGTCCGGCGGGCTTATAAGAGATGATTGAAGCGGCGGGGGCAGTTCACCTATATCTTCATAATGCCTCACATAGAAGCATGGAAGCATCTGAAGCATTTTAGCACACTCCTTGAGTGATTTGCTCCGCATTCAATCGTGTGTAATATTTAACAAGCAAGCCTCCAACGGTAATTCCGGGTATGCATCAGAAACAAAAATAGCAATCACATCATCCTCCATAGAAAGCGGAGTGTACTCATTCTCATCATTAGGGAATCCCACAGCTTTGCACAGAGAAACTACTTTGGTCTGCTCCATGATATCCACAGCCAAAGTTCCATTGTCTACCTTGCTCATCACATGAGCCATGTCCAGAAATGGCTTCCCAAGGCAGAGTGAAATATTACAATCCAGATGTTTTACCATATTGCATTGTTCCTTTGCTTTAGATGACACAGTACTAGAAGGCATGACCATCTCAAAGCGGTCATCGGCTATTCCCAAGGTCAAGCGACCTCTCCCCATCTCTAAGATCATGTCGGCTGTAGCTTGGAAGGGACGTCCAAGTAACAGCTCATTGCCATTTTCATCCTGCATCTCCATGACTACAAAATCTATCGGAAAGACAAACCTATCCACCTTTACTAACACATCTTCACAGATTCCATAAGGCTTCACCACAGAGTTATCCGCCAATTGAATCGTCATATTGCTTGGTCGTGACTCCTTCAATCCCA
This sequence comes from Alisma plantago-aquatica, assembly GCA_963693085.1. Lineage (NCBI taxonomy): Eukaryota > Viridiplantae > Streptophyta > Magnoliopsida > Alismatales > Alismataceae > Alisma > Alisma plantago-aquatica. The sequence continues at coordinate 695,390,641 of OY856410.1, read as the reverse complement.
GCTTTTTGAATGTCGAAAGGGGCATCAAGTTGATGCTTGCCCCTGAGTCACATAGCGCTTCACTGAATTTAACCTTCCCAATATAACAAGAAATGTTAAAGCACCCTGGATCTTGCCTCTTTGGCGGCAAAGTGCCCATGATGAAAGCACTCACTTGCTCCTTTAGCACGACGACCTCTGTATCCGGAATTTTCCTCTTCTTAGTAATGACGTCCTTTAGAAACTTCCCGTATGAAGGAATTTGCTCAATGGCTTCCAGTAAAGGGATATTGACTGAAAGCTTCCTAAAACTGTCCAAGAACTTCTTGAACTGTGCATCTGCCTTCCTTGCCTTAGCACTATTTGGATACGGGACCAGAACAACTTGTGCCCTTTGATGAGGTGGCACATAAGGTGTCTTTTTCTGAGGTTCCTCCTCTGCAACTTGTTCTTCAGTATCATCCAAGGTTGTGTCCTCAACCTGCCCTGTGACTGGTGTGGGCTGCTCCTCATTGGTTTCATCTTCTACTTCAGCTTGTGGTGTGCTTGTTTCCTCAGCTCTTGGATTCAACACTTTCTTGCCACTTCTAAGCAGAATAGCATTTGCCTGCTGGTTTCCCCCGGGAACATTGGTATTCCCCGGAAAACCTGGATGTGCTGGTTTCTTCAAACTGGCGATCTCGGCTGCCATCTGTGTCATAGATGTCTCAATGGTCCTCATTTGAGCCCCATGGCTCTGCAATGTTTGCTCGAATTGATTCATGTACTCTCCTTGCTACTTGATTTGCTGGCCAAATGTATTCATTAGCTCTTGATTTTTCTTTATAACCTGATTGAGCAGCTCCGTGCTCTTGTCTTCTACGACTGACGAGGGCTTGGCATCCAGATCCTGCATAAAATTGTTTGGATCCTTCCACGAGAACTTTTTGTCTTTTCTCCATGAATAATCATTGTTCCTATAACCTTACTGTTGTCTCATGTATTTGACTTGAGCCTCATCCCCGGACTCATTATCCTCCTTTTCCAGTAGCTTCTTTGCGAGAAGATCCATCTTCTCATTCAGCTCTTTCATTGCCTTGGACTCACCTGCTACTCGAACTTGCTCTACCGGGCCTCTTTCTCTCTCACCCCATGACTGCTTTCTAGCCATATTGTTTAGTATCTCCCAGCATCTGGTGTCTGTATTGTTCAGAAAAAATCCTGACCCAGCGGAATCCAGATTACTCCTATCGTGCTCGGAGAGAGAAAAATAGAAGATCTTCACCTGCGTCTCTTTATCCAGCCCGTGATGCGGGCACCTCCTCAGCATGACCTGAAATCTCTCCCAAGTCTCAGAATATGTCTCACCAGCTTGTTGGGTAAAATTATGAATCTTTCGGATCATGTCGTTAGTTATCTCAGGAGGGAAGAACCTCTCAAAGAAGACCTCCACCATATGGTCCCAGGACTCCATGAACTCATCATCTAAATTATGTAACCACTCTCGTACCGCTCCCGCCAATGAACTTGGGAAAAGCTTGAGATACAGTGCATCCTGTGGAAACCTATCAATTTTTACCATGTCACAGTTCTCAAAAAACTGGCTGATGTGAGCGACGGGATCCTTATTCTTAAGCCCATGAAAAGCATTCGACTTCACCATATTTATCAACGCCGGATCAATCTTATATGTAGGTATGTTGATTGCCTACTTCTTTATAGGCCTTTTGGAAGCTGATGAGGAAGAAGCCTTGATCTTCTCCCATATAGTCTGTGGCTCGGCCATCTCTTCCTGTTCAAGTTCGGAATCTACCTCTTCTTGTTGCTCTTGCTCGTGATAATCCTCATCCTCAGGTCCCGGCAGCGGAACCTCGGGTGCGGGATTCGCGTAGTCAGTACTACGCGTCTGCACCATGCAACGTACCTGAAATAGGAAAATTTAGTTCAGTACAGTGCTTTTACGAGTATAAAAATTAACGAACAATAGAAAGAAAATAGTTGAAGTTGTTTCAAAATTAAAAAAAAAATTGTGGCCTAGAGTGGCCTCTCGTAGCACTCAAAGTGCCAACAATTCGCCATATCCCCGGCAACGGCGCCAAAAACTTGACACAATTTTACTTTGCGCTAAAACGCAAGTGAACGCGTCGAGTAGTACAGGCCTTTGTGAGGCCCAAGTCGAACACAGGGATACTCGGAATTGTTGGAGACTCCTACTAACTATTTGCGATCAGCTAAACCGAATAACAAATTGAGGGTTGTTGTTAAAATTAAAAGAAAATAAAAACAAAAAAACAAAACAAACGATCGATTAAATGTTAATTTAATCAATTCCCAAGGGTATCTTTAGGATTGCGGTTTCACCGCGGGTTTTCATTGTATTAGATTTTATATAATGCCTCAATTTTATCTCTCTATCCGGGTAGTGGCCTGAAAACAGAATTACCCACTGTCGTGGTGCAATTCACTACCTAGGTTTAGGTCGGTTCCACCGTCGTAGTAACATATACCCTAAACTAGGTGCATTATGAACGATCTCTCAATATCCACCATTAATTTTACACCACCTTGCTCAAGGGATTTATCGATTAATGTAGATTTTGTCTCTTTTCAGCTGTTAATCCTTCTTTAAAAGTGATTAAAGGCATTAGGTTATTATTATGGTGATCAAGCATAACAATATATGGAGAAAACGAAACTATACCACAGATTTAAGAGATAAAATATGAATTACTATTATAAAACTGTCATACAATGAATTCCTGGGCTACTCCCGATCCTAAAGACAAAGGGGATTAGCCCTGCATGTTCATATCAAACAAGTACAAGGTAGAGATAGGGGAAATCGTGTGGAAAACGTGAATTGAGAGGTGAAACCCCTGAACGGAGAAGAACTGGTTGATCCTTTGCGTAGAACACATGCTCTCCGGCCTTTCGGTGGTCAAATCTGTCTTATGCGGCGTCTGAATCAACTGGTATGAGCTTCTGGCCTCCGTTCTCCTCTCTCCTGCTCCTCGGTACTCTTGCAATGGCTAATGAGATGATCCTTGGCCTGGGCGGCCATCATTAGGTTTAATTCCCTCATTAGGTTGCTAATTAACCACGGTCGTTCGATTGGCATCAATCTGAATCAAACGCATATCTGACGGTGTCGATACCATCGACTTGGGTCGATGGTATCGACCCAGTGTGATAGCGACATCCCTTCTTTCTTTTCGTCCGAGTGCCTGATGTAGTCTCGATACCATCGATGCGGGTCGATGGTATCGACTACCCTGTAGCGACAGTTTTGTCGTTTTATGTCGCTGTAGCCTCCATGCGTCGATGGTATCGACTTGGGGTTGATACTATCGACTACTTCTTCACCAGGAACCTGAAGGTGACTCGATACCATCGACATCCCTGTCGATAGTATCGACACTTTGCTGCTCCTTTCGGCTGGCAACCTGTGATCATGTCGATGGTATCGACTTCCGTTGATGGTATCGACGGAAGCAAATACTCATTTGTCCTGAAATTCAAACACAAGATCACATAGATTCACACAAATAATAATATTTTGACAATTAATGCTCAAAACGATGAAATAAAGGGGATTTGACATAAAATAGTAGCAAAGACCAAAGTGGATGAATTATGCAACATTAACCATAAAAATGACTAATAAAAGCATAAAACACATATCAAACAGGTATATAAATGCGACTCAAAATCATCGCATCACCGAGAAAGACTCGGGACAAGGTATGCATCCACAAACCATCTTTCCTATTGTATAGACGTTGACGTGATTCCTTTTATTCTGGGTTTGAGGGAGAAAATTTTTGTTTCCGCTGCTTCTCTGCCTCCCGTAAAACCCAACAATGGTATCAGAGCCACGTAAACTACTCTATATTTTAGGATTATTGATATGATCAATTTTGGTTTGTCGCCTTTATTTATTGCATACGATGCGAATAAAATTGGCTTTATGCATGTCCAATCCACAAATACCAAATATACATATATGATATGTAATATTAATGCACTTGATACACGTCACCCTTAAGCGAGTTTTGTGGTAGATGTGAAGCATGATTATGGCCTATAAACCCTATATATGTGTGTGGTTGTATGTGGTTGCTTGCATCTCAGTCTGCGCACTGATTCCCTTTCTCTCATTATTGATGTAACTCGAAATAATTCGAGACTTCTTTTCTACCTCTGCTCCCCCCGAATGTAACTCGGGGTTTCACAATTCAATTGTAAATAGGATAGATTTTATTTCTTGTTATGTCAAAGAACGGAGGACGACCTGAGACGATCGGTTCAAGGCATGAACTGATCGGTTGGTGTTCCAGATGACCGGTTCAAAGAGCGAGACGAGTGGCTGGTGATCTGAGGAGATACACGACGACCGGGGAACCGATCGGTTGGAGGTGCCAGTCGACCGACTGGTGCAACCCGAACAACCAACTTGATGATGAGCCGATCAGTCATGGAGATGAGCTGATCAAACCCAGAAAGGTAGGCACAAATTTCATTTTGTACAGGTTGCATGTGATGTAGACCTAGATGATCATGATTCCTCTTGGCTCGAGGAATCATAATAGGATGGCCATAATCATTGCTTTTATCATTTCACATGTTTTCTGTGGGACATAACATTTATATGATATGTATTGTATATTGTGGTGATTGGATATGTATATGTATATAAAAACCAAATCCCTCATTCAATATTAAAGTTTAAGATGCCTTCCAAATGCGACACACGTGAAAAGCTTGATCGACCAAGTGTGGGCACGCCCTAGCGTGGTGCACCATATATCTCGTGGAAGCGTGAAGGATGAATGTGTGGGTTTGCCCTAGTAGGGTGCATATTCATCTTGTTGGCTTTGGGTCAGACTTAACAAGGTGACCTAGATAGGATCTAGCACCTTGAGGCATGGAGATGTCATGGCAAGGAGTTGCATGTGACATCTTTCAAGAGTTCCATATGATTGAATTGGCAAGAGTTTCCTACCTGGGAGATCTGAGTTGTGGGTGACAGCCCTAGCTGGTCCATGGCTCAGAGGATTTTAGGATCTTGACCCACTAGAAGATTGTACGCTGCAATCTTCCGAATTGATGGTGAGGGCTGTCAATTTGAGACAAAATAGTGGGAGCGGTAATTAATTAAAGGCCTAATTAACTAACATCAAATTTTATTCAAATCAAATCAAAAGGGTTTTGACAAAATGCAATTTTCTCTTGTAGAATGGCAAATGAATCATCTTTTAAAATGGGCAATTTAATTGAGAATAAATTCCATAACTGGTTGAGGACTATGAGAAGTGTTATGCACAATCTAGATATACCAGAAGCCTTTGAATCCACTCTATGTATGCTTAAAGCGTTGGTGAAGAAGAAAGAAAGTTCATTGATAGAGATCAATGGAACGAAAGGTAAGGGAGAGAAGGGTTCTCTTACCAAACCAATTTGTTCTACATGGAGAGGATGGAAGGAACGATGGAAGAAGAAGTCAGAGATAGAGATCTCTACTTCTGGTGTATATGTGATAGAGATTAACTTTACTACTTCTTTGTCATGGGTACTTGATACTGGATACGGATCTCACATTTGTCCAAATGTGAAGGATCTTAAGAGAAGTAGGCCTTTGGGGAAAGCTGAGGTTGAACTACGTGTTGCCAATGGGGCAAGAGTTGCCTCTAGTGCCGTAGGAACCTATGAGTTAACTCTACCAAGTGGGCTAATAATAGAGTAAAAGAACTTGTATTATGTACCTACCATAAATAGGAATATCATTTTCATCTCTTGTTTGGACAAGGATGGATTTGAATTTCTTATTAAGAATGGAAATGGTTCCATTTCTAAAGATGGGATCTTTTATGGCAGTCTCCCAAAGTCTTATGGTCTATACTTGATAGATTTGGAGACAAGTGTATACAATGTAAGCACCAAAAAGCAAAAAATCAATGACTCAAACAAAACATATCTTTGGCATTGTCGTCTAGGGCACATAAATGAGAAGCGCATTTCTAGACTCCATAAAGATGGTTATCTAGACTCTTTTGATTATGAATCAATAGAGACATGTGAATCTTGTTTATTGGGAAAGATGACCAAGACTCCCTTTTCAGGTAAAGGTGAGAGAGCTAGTGATCTATTAGGACTCATACATACTGATGTATGTGGGCCTTTTAGAACTAATGCCAGAGGTGGGTATATGTACTTCATTACCTTTACTGATGACTTCAGTATGTATGGCTATGTGTACCCGATGAAACATAAGTCAAAAATCCTTGAAAGGTTCAAGGATTTCATGTATGAAGTACAAAACCAACTTGGTAAAAGTATTAAGGCACTTCGATCCGATCGAGGTGGAGAATACTTACGCCAGGAGTTTGAGGACCTTCTGCGAGCCCATGGTATTATATCACAATGGACTCTGCCTGGAACACCACAACATAACAGTGTGTCTGAAAGAAGGAATCACACATTGTTGGATATGGTGCAATCAATGATGAGTTTTGCTGATCTTCCAATTTCTTTCTGGGGTTCTGCTCTTGAAACTGCTGCATTTACAGTTAACCGTGTACCATCTAAATCGGTTCAAAAGACACCATATGAGATATGGTACGGGAAGTGTCCTGATTTTTCTTTTCTGAAGATTTGGGGGTGTGAGGCTTACGTTAGGAAAATGTTTCCTGATAAGCTTGGATCCAAATCCGATAAATGTTATTTTGTTGGATACCCCAAGGAAAAGAGGGGATATTATCTATACCACCCTACTGACAACAAAGTGTTTGTTTCCAAGACAATTATGTTCCTAGAGAAGGAATTTATTTCCAAAGGAAGCAGTGGGAGGAAAATAGATCTTGAAGAGGTTCAATCCCAACAAGAAAACATAGAACCGGTAGATGTACAAGAGGAAAATGGAGATTCACAAGGTGTTGTGGAATCTCAATCTCGAACCGGTAGATGTACAAGAGAAAAATGGAGATTCACAAGGTGTTGTGGAATCTCAGTCTCCTCAGGTAACACAAGGACCTCATAGATCTAGTAGGACCCACCTTGAACCTGAGAGGTTTGGATACCTTGTGACTTAGGAAGGTGGAGAGTTGATCATAGATGATGATCCAACTACCTACGTAGAGGCTATGGATGGACCAGATTCTGAGAAATGGCTTGAAGCCATGAGATCCGAGATGGAATCCATGTGCTCCAACAAAGTATGGACTTTAGTGGAACCACCCGAAGGGGTAAAACCCATAGGGTGCAAGTGGGTCTTTAAGAAAAAGACCGACATGGATGGAAATGTGCAAACTTATAAAGGCATATTGGTTGCAAAGGGATTTCGACAAGTTCAAGGTGTTGACTATGATGAAACCTTTTCTCAAATTTCCATGATTAAGTCCATCAGGATCATGCTTGCTATTGCAGCTTATTATGACTATGAGATTTGGCAGATGGATGTTAAAACCACATTCCTTAATGGGAATATAAATGAGGATGTGTACATGACACAACCTGAAGCTTTTGTAGATCCAAAGAATGTGAATAAAGTTTGTAAGCTGCAAAGGTCAATCTATGGATTGAAGCAAGCATCTCGGAGTTGGAATCTTTGATTTGATGAGGAAGTCAAAGTGTTTGGATTTATTCAAAATGATGATGAACCTTGTTTGTACAAGAAGGTTAGTGGGAGCTCGACTACATTCCTCATATTGTATGTGGATGACATACTTTTGATGGGGAATGATGTCTTAGCCTTAGAGAAGGTAAAGACTTGGCTTGGGAATACTTTCTCAATGAAGGACTTAGGAGAAGCATCCTACATTCTAGGAATTAAGATCTATAGAGATAGATCTAGAAGGCTTCTCGGACTAAGTTAAAGCATGTACATCGACAAAGTGCTAAAGCGGTTCAGCATGGAGAACTCAAAGAGAGGCAACATCCCCATGCTACATGGAGTCACCGTCTCTAGAGCTCAATGTCCCCAATCTTATTAATAGAGGGAGCGTATGAATGGGATCCCATATGCATCAGCCATCGGATCCATCATGTACGCTATGTTGTGCACACGCCCAGATGTCTCGTATGCTCTCAGCATGACAAGCAGGTACCAGTCAGATCCCGGGGATGCTCACTGGACAGCCATAAAGAACATCCTCAAGTACTTGTGAAGGACGAAGGATCAATTTCTTGTTTACGGTGACAAGGAAGAGTTGGTTGTAAAGGGTTACACCGATGCAAGCTTCCAAACCGATAAAGATGATTACAGATTGCAGTCAGGATTTGTATTTTTGCTTAATAATGGAGCTGTGAGATGGAAGAGTTCCAAGCAAGAAAAAGTTGTCGATTCTACTACAGAGGCCGAGTATATTACTACTTCACATGCAGCAAAGGAGGTTGTGTGGATCAGGAAGTTCATTTCTAAACTTGGTGTAGTTCCCAGTAGTTGTGATGCAATTGAGCTTTATTGTGACAATAATGGAGCTATTGCACAAGCTAAGGAACCCAGATCACATCAGCGGTCCAAGCACATACTGCGGCACTTCCATGTCATACGAGAGATCGTATAGTGAGGAGATGTGAAGATTTGCAAAGTACCAACTGAAGACAACATAGATGATCCACTGACTAAGGCCCTTTCTTAGCAAAAGCATGATGGTCATGCTAGGTCACAAGGACTGAGGTTCCTTAGTGACTGGATCTAAGTGCAAGTGGGAGTCTGTTGGTATGTATGCCCATAGAGCAAGTCATACGATGATTGTAATGGGATACTTTGTAAATGATTTGAATAATAATAAAGGCAATTTCCAATCTATATGTTTAAACTATTTCTGAGATGATGGTGTAACATGATAGATGTCTAAAGAACTATTTTACTCAATGACGTATGCTTTTGGGTTGAGGACCTAAATGATGAGATCATACGGATGTTAAGAGTATACATTCTTGTTTAGTCTCTAGTCAGTTGTTATTGTGGAAATAACCATAGACATCAATAACACTGAAGACTATATTGTGTGTTGGTTGATGACAGAATCTCATTAGTCATGACATAGTGATATCAAACCAAGCACATAGGTACTTGTTAGAGAACAAGGTACCAGACAGACCCACAGTGAGAGTGACACATGGAACCATGACTTGGTAGTCACAGTCAGCTCTCAGAGTGATGGTGGTGAGTGTGATTCTTAGACCTGAAATCACTACACTCAACACATGTCGTTGGGTACACTTTGACATCATCAAACGCAGTCCTGAAACATGGGTTGTTATAAAGGTGATGATTGGGTGGCTTTGACACATGGGGCTTTTGAGGGGTGAGTGATAGATATGGGATTTGTCCCTCCTAAGGGATTTTGATGTCCTTGGCCACTTGATGAGTAGGATTGAGAAAGGCATGCGCATGCACGTGTGAATCAATATGTGATACTGATGTCACACACATCTCACCCAGTCTGCTCTGAGATCAAGGAAATGAATGAACGTTGACAGGATGACTGTTCCATGCCTCGAGTTCATTCAGGATATCAGTGACAAAGGAATTATACATTCACTGTAACACCATTCACGGATTGTAGGAATGAAAGTTGTTCTCCAACTTTCTATTTCACTTGGGTAGCACTGATGTGTGACTAGGCACCTCTCTTTGCTTGTGAAGTCATAAGTGTTATGGACTTTCACTTCCAACGTGAAACGGACCTGCAGGGTCACACACATAGGATTTAACTTGGAATAGGAGTTTGTCCACAAACATGTTTAGATTGATTACTAAAGGAGTTTAGTAGTTCAATTAAACACTCAATCAATTGATAGCTCAGTATCATAGTGTTCAAGGTGTTGGACTAATTGATTAGAGTATCATATTGATTGAAACTACGATTGACTGATTCTGCACAATCTGCACTCCCAACTGATCGGCTCATGTGATGAACTGATTGGCTGAGCTTGGTGAATCGATCGGCTCAATTGGTGAGTCGATCGGCTCATGGATAGGATGAAGTGATTCGTTCAAGTGTTGAAATGATCGGTTCAAGTACAACCGAGCAAGTTGGGAAAGTAAGATTGGTGAGAAATTTCCTTTCATTTCACTTGCCCAATTTGATTGTAACAAGGATTGGTATTTGATACCAATTCGAAACAAAAAGAAGAAAAGTCAATTGGGAACTGATCAGGACCACGAACCGACCAGTTCAGAAATGAACCATGTCGTTTCATGAGTCCCAACCGATCGGTTGAGGTGTCAACCGTCCGGCTCAGATCCCCAACTGACCATTTCAGTTGTAAAACGATTGGTTCAGGTTACGCAGTTGGTTGTTTTGTGGAAAATCTCAAACCCTTCTACTCCTTCTTTAGTCCCACATTGCTAGGGATAGAGAACCATGTCCCATGACCCTCCTATATATATAGGGGTATTAGGGGCTTCTCAAAGTACAACTCAGTGCAACCAGTTGCTCTGTGAAGTTGTCGTTCTCTCTGGTTTTGGTAACCAAGAGAGCATGAGCAAGTGCTACCCGATAATGGAGGCACAACAAGGGAAAGACAACTACAGAAAGTGACTGGTGGCAGGAGAGTGTGTCGGCGACTAGCTTGAGTGGAGTTGTAGAATCCTTCTTTCTCCTACTTCCTTCATGGTGTGACTCTTTCTGATTCCTTATAGAACTCCGATAGACTAGCTTGAGTGGAGTTGTAGAATCCTTCTTTCTCCTACTTTCTTCATGTCATACTTGAGAAATTGAATTGCCCACAATGCTCTATTCTCGAGTTCTAAAGGTAGATGACAAGAGCTACCATAGGGTAGTTTGAATGGAGTAGTACCAGTAGGTGTTTTGTAAGTTGTACCATAAACCCATAGTGTGTCATCTAGTTTCATTTGCAGTGTACTCTACATCTGAAGACTCGTAGGTCACTACGATCACATCGTACAAGACTTAGCTGACACACCTGAGAAGGCTAAGTCTGACTACGTCACTAGTCAGCAACAGTGTAATGGCACTCTGGCCTCTGGACTCCTCCTCTAACCTTAGCACACAGGCGGAGAGTCAAGCCACCTATTGGTTTTTTTGTACTCTAGTGCCACCAGGATCTCTGGTTGATGTTGGACACTACATACTGTATTTTTAGTAGACTTCCACTAGGGATTCGTCCCCTATCCACCTATTAGTACATTTCGACCCCCATATACTGGACACTACTAGGGTTTGGTCATTTCATTGCTAAGGCGCATACCTCTCATAGGGATTCTACGGTGTTCAGGGCTCTTGAGTCTATTATAAGTTGATTATATATTTCTCTTAGACTTATTTCTTTTAACTCTGTATCTTACTGACTACTCAGACTACTGAACTAAATTCACTGATAATGTCTACTAAACAAGTATTCTCATTCAACATTTCACACATATATGCATGGCATCAATAACATCAATAACAAGTATTCTCATATCTCTCCACTTGCAATAGCATAATAACTTATCATTTCATGACAAGTATTTGAATTAGAGAATTCAAATCTCATAAACAAATCATACATGCATATAAGATAATATTCAGCTAATAACCCACAATATCACATTAATAATCTCAATTAGCCATTTAATACTAAATTAGATATGTATACTTTTAAATCATACTAGATTGGGTTTCCATCCGTGATTACTTGCTATTCACAAGATATGTATTATGAAAATCAGAAACTTTATTGTCTATATATCAAATCTAAGAGATCAAACATGTAGAATTGAATGCACTAGGAACATAAGTAAGATGAATTAAGCTTAGATCTGAATTTCAGATATAATGTTGTTCAAGAACCCGAATAACTTAATAATTCAAATCTTTAGAAGATTCTCATTTAACTTATAAATTCTCTATTATTCAAGATACATGGATATCTATATCCATGTCATCATATAAACAATTTCATATCATAGTTAGAACATGGTTTGAGGTATACTATAAACTGAATTAAAAAACAATTATTTTCATTTATTGTCATCTAGGTAGAAATCAAGAATATATACTAAATCATCTAATTGAGTAAAATTGATTAAATAAAATATATCATGTCAAGAAAATCCCATCAAATGGATTTCACAATATTTATTCATAAATATCCAACTTTCCTCGCATCTAGGGTTTCACCCTCTTTACTGAGATATCAAACAAATACTATTCACCTTAAATATAATCCAAGATAGTATTTGACATATATGTACTATGAATTTAGATAAACAATCATTCATAGCCAAGGGGATCCAGATAAACAAATTTCTCTATTTAATAATATAGCCATTTCATTCATAGACAAATTCCGTATATTTCAGTTTACTCTTATAACCTCTGTGAATACTTAGGGAATTCTCATTAGGATGTATTGTATAAATTTATAATATGATTTTATCATCTAAAATTCATTCAAACAGAGGATGAATCCATATCATATCATTTTGCAACAAATTAGATCAAATAGACAATTCAGAGTTTGTAGTTGCATACTAAGAAAATTAAAGATTAAGGATGATTTTACCAGTTTTCGTGCAATATATTGTTTAAAGGAAGTTTCCACTCACCCTACGGTGTGAAAACACCTTAAAAATGCATCTGATCCCTGAATATCTCAATCTCATATCAAATCCCTAGCAATTCACCCAATTCTTCTTCCTTTCAACTTGGAAACCCTAAAAATGAGGGATTATGAAGAAATAGTGAGAAAAGGGGAATTTTTTATTCCATTTTGGATCAAATCAGAGGAGGGATGGAATCTTGACATGTGAGAGAAGATTCACCATTAAAGTATGTGCAAAAAAATTGAACTTACTTGATTTCATTATATCTCAGATACAGAAACCCTAGATCAGTGATTCCACCACTTTCTCCTCTCAAACCCTAACTCTCCCTCTCTCTCTAGGATTTCATTTCTCTAGATTGAATCACGAATTATGAGAGCTCCTAGTGTGTTAGGTTGACCATATAGAGAAATTGAGATGCTTGGGTCAATTGCACATTGACCCCTCACTAAACTTTTACTTATTTCAACAGATTTTTCAGTTATACAAATGTTAATGTAATTCATCTACTTAATAGCTAACAAATCCTCCAAAAATTATGAAAATTTTAAAAGTTATTTATGACTGAGTTTTAGATCTCAAGTAAAAATTTCAGATCTTTTGGAGGTACCAATAAATAACTAAAAATCAAATACTACACTGCTATATTGTAGTCAACATCATGGTCGGTCGAATTTGTAACTCGACCGACAAACAGGTCAGAACATTCTCCAAAAATTTTTATTTTTTCAATAGTGTTCACAATTAAGATATACAAATTATACCCAAATTTGAATTCAATCATAATTACACATAAAATACAAAATTCATTTAGTGAGACACTATACTTATCAAATTATGTATTCATATATCATCAAAACCCTAATTTGGGCCGATTAGGGTTATATTTCTCAAACCCTAATTTCTCAAAGTAATAGCACACTTAAAGTTCTTATTCGGTTTAAAACATCATAATTGAATTATCATCATTAATTAGATTTATGAAATGATCAATCCAATTAAACATGTAACCATCCTGGTAAACCCTAGTTTACCAATTAAGCTCAGATGCGGTCATAATAATTCTTCTCCCTTTAAAATGTTTCATCCGTGAAACATAAATGTGCAAGAAAAGTACATTCAAGGTTTATTTTAAGCTTCTGAAATCTTACATGTCATTATATTCTTGTATTTCATACTTGAATGCAATATTCAACATTATGTCCTTTAATTCTTTACTAAATCACAACATGTTTGAAATAGTTATCAATGATAACAAACAAATTGTCTATGCCATAGTCAATCATAGGATAGAGTGATAAACAACCATTTCAATATTTTCATACTCTTGAGGTGTTACCTCAACATTGATAATCTGATCCAACTATCTCAATTCATATGGCTCAATATGTACTATTGTTCTATATCACCTTTAATTCACAAAAGAGAGTTCACCATGTTGTTTTGAATTTTACTATTGTGCTACTCAAATAGCAAAATAGTCTTGAGTTGGAAGACTAAATCCAAAAACAATTGTATAATACCACTCACGTCATCCCCATTGGATTATGGATGCATAAGGTGAAGCATTACCATCACATTCCATACTATTCTCAAGTATGAACCCACACATAATTCAAGGTGTAACCATTGCATTATAGCATACTAGGGTTTCAACAATAGTAACAAAGTACTCCATGATTGTATTAGTCAGTCAAGGACTATTCATACCCAATTACCATCACTTAGTTATATTAAAGCTAGGTATAACAAGCTATACCTCATTAGTGTAACATATCAACACAATATGATTATCATCCCTTCTATTAATATGAGTTAATAGGTAAGACTACCTTATTAAGGGTAACCCTCCATTTGTTCCATCATCATTCAACACATATCACCATACCACAATTGTATAATACTAAGATGGATTACTGGTCTGAATGACTACAACTATCAGACACCTTTAATTAACACATTGCTTGCACATGTACAACTGAAATCATCTGTAAAACAAATTTATATCCCTTAGTATACCTTCAACAAGTTATACTTTTATAAACAAATTCACAAATTACTAAAAGCCATTGTTTTCTCTTATCTCTCTCCTCATTCATTATTACTTACTTTTTGCTACTTATCCTTCTCATTTTGATCATATAGAATAAACATCCCTAAAATTGAAACATACAAGGTACAAATAGATTATTCATCATTCTTGCTATCACTGCAAAACTTTATCTCATATCGCACTTCACTCATATTGTATTTCTCCTTTTGTTCAAAACATATTTGTTACATTTCAAAATTATATCTTACTCTTTGCTCCAAATCATTTCCATATTGTTTATCTACCTTTCAGATTAGCTACCTTTAAACCCTAGACTACTACCAGTGCTAATTTACTTCTCATAGTGCAAATCTCATGATCCCATTTTAAAGAGATGCTAGTATTCAAGGTCAAATCATTAGTGACAACCCTTGAACTACTACAACTCTAAACATTCTAGGGTTTGGTCCTTATCAGTAGCATGACGTTATTGTGGTGTGACTTTGCTCCCTAAATTTGAAAGTCAAACTTTGGATCTTACAAGTTTTACTAAAGTCTTCCTTATCTTATCAATTGAATTTCCTTTCTCTTACTTGACCATTCATATATA
Organism: Alisma plantago-aquatica; assembly: GCA_963693085.1. NCBI lineage: Eukaryota > Viridiplantae > Streptophyta > Magnoliopsida > Alismatales > Alismataceae > Alisma > Alisma plantago-aquatica. The sequence continues at coordinate 695,375,485 of OY856410.1, read as the reverse complement.
TTACATTCTCAATTACCTTTCTAGGGTTTCATCATCATATTGTATGCCATTATTACATTCACTAGACGTCTCTACCAAGGTGGTTATGCATCATATATAATTCATTTTCTTATCACTTCATTCCCACATTGCTCTAATTAAGGAAGATATGAAAGAGAAGATGATTCTAAGACTTGGAATTCTTATCTTCAAATATTCCTTTCATACATTTGTTGTTTGCAGGTTTAGTTAGTTATCAACAAGGATACTTCACTAACTAGCACTTGATTGAATCTTCTAACCTCTTTCTTTTATAATCTATATTACTCCATCATGTTTCAAACCCTTCCTTACTTTCCATAATCCTCTTACCATATACTACTCTTTCACCTGTTATCTTTACCTTCTACTTTTCTCTTATGATCATGTTGCTTCTTTTATGTGTATGATCATGTATACCATGTTGCATATATTTCGTTTTATCCTTCTACTAATGTGAAGTTGAAATTCTAAATCAATAATCTCTCTACTAGTTTCACCTCATGTTTAATACATTACATATCCATCATTTTAAATAAAATAGCTCATGCATGGGTCAAACTTAGTTTCTCTTTCAATCAAGTTTTTCCTTTCTAAATATTGTCTACCTTTGTATGGCTTATTCATTTGCTAAGCTACACTTTTGTTCTTATTTTAGAAACTATTTTTTTGTTTTATAGAGACTCAGAATCCAAAGGTAGTAAGGATGAATGTATTAACTTCACAATAAAGGTATACATTCAATGCTCTCAATTATATCAGAACCCTCATTCCTTAATCAAGATCATCATTTCTAACATTTCTCTTTGTTTCAACTAAGTTTGTTATCCTAGTCTTATGATTTATATGTTTGTCTAATTCTCTTACTTTAACTCTTCTGAAGACTCTTCACTTACATGTACTTGTTGTCTGCTTAACTCTTTTCTTCTATTTTCCCTTTTCTTTGAAGTACATAAAACATTGTACTCGGTTATATAATCCATTCCTCATGATTAGTTCTTACTATTTTGTCCCTTACATACTTTTCTCATATCTTTTCCATATTTCATATTTAGAGTTCATATAATACTAATCATTAAACTTAATCTGATCCTTGTGTCATGTTCCTTTATTTCCAATTAAGGGTTTCTCATAAGAGACCCCAAAGTTGGATCTCATATATCAGTTCCAACTGATTCTTAGATATTCTAATCTTTCCCATATGTTTCAACATCTTAGTGTATGTACATTCTCACAATATTGTGGGTCTAATTTATCTAGAGTCTACTCTTATTATATTGTTAATAGGAGTCATTAGATCCTAGTAACGCCCCCTATCAGCCAGACTAGGCCAAACCTACTGTCTTGAAGCCAAGAGCTACTCAGGATTACTCAACTCCTATTCATCACAAATGTGTGGAAGAAAACATATCCACTTAGGAAAGCTCATTCAAAGATCATTTCTAGTCTACTTGATACAAAGAATGTAATCAATAAATGCTACAACTGCATAGTGTACAACAAATCTTAAAGAACCATATATATTTCAAAATATTGAATATCTGAATTCAAACATCTAAGAGCATATCTATTCATCTCTAATAAAACAACAATATGAAATGAAAGTTCTATCTCATTTTATATTTATGCTCTTAATTCATGTTACTTATCTTTTTCTAACCCTAATATTTCTAGGGTTCCTCTCTAGCCCATCCTTCCATTGTATACCTGGCCAGGGTATACATGAAAGAATAGACAAAGTAGCCTAATATTGGTTGATCCAAGTACTCGAATACCGGGCCAGGATATCCAAATACTCAAATCCCTAGAGCTAACATCATAACATCTCCTATCTACCATACTTATGACTCCAACTTACTAACTTAATGGTCTCTGACAACCCAACCTGAGCTCTGATACCAAATTGTTACACCTTGATCTCACAATTACCACTAATCATGAGATTAGGGCATAAATTGAGGATTTAACATAATACAAAGATTACCCTTAACTTTTTTTTCGTAATTTTTGTTTCTCACATGCAATCACATAAACTAACTTTACAAGAGAATCAAAACATTGATTTCTCTAATCTGATTTCAAAAGTAAAAATGCATGTATAAACATTCATTATGTTTCTCATACTTTTAAACACATAAGACTTGTTGTTTTGCATATATTGCTAAAAGAGGAATAATGTTATACATCATTTACAACTTTCTCTTATTTCTTTACAAGGACCTAGAGTGACAAGGACTGACTAAACGTAACTATACTTAGACTTAACTCTTGTGGCATATCTACTATGATGCTTTGACCTTCTTCAAGTCCATGTAGTTTCCCTAAAACTTTTGAGTAGAGGCGTGAGCCTACTCGCTCAGTGAATGAGTACTTCATAGAAATAGTCTAAAGCACTGATGTAATTACAGATATACCTTTTAGCAACTGATATCAATTATAACAACAATAACATTAAAAGAGTCTAATCATTGACAACCATAATTAAGGCAGGATACTCTAGATAAGTTATTAAATTGGAATAAAATACAATAATTACTACACTAAGCAGATCTAGAAAAATATAGTTAAAATAACAGGGAATGTAAATATTACATTTAAAGAACAACTACTACGAAACTGTAATCAAATCTTTCTTAACTCTTTTTACTTATAAGAAACTCTTTAAACATATATTAACATATTTTAGCTTATGCCTTGATCATTTGTAGTGTACTCTACATATGAAGACTCATAGTGCACTACGATCACACCATACAATACTTAGCCGACACACCCGGGAATGCTGAGTCTGACTACATCTCTAGTCTGCAACAGTGTAATGGCACTTTGGCCTCTGGACTCCTCCTCTAACCTGATCACACAGGTGGAGAGTCAAGCCACCTATTGGCTTTTCTGTACTCTAGTGCCACCAAGATCTCTGGTTGATGTTGGACACTACATACTGTATTTTTAGGAGACTTCCACCAGGGCTTCATCCCCCGTACCACCTATTAGTACGTTCTGACCCCCGTATACTGGACACTGCCAGGGTTAGGTCATTTCATCACTACGGCACAAACCTCTCAAAGGGATTCTACGGTGTTCAGGGCTCCTGAGTCTATTATAACTTGATTATATATTTCTCTTAGAATGATTTCTTTTAACTCTATATCTTACTGACTACTCGAACTACTAAACTGAATTCACTGATAATGCTAAACTGAATGCTTAACAAATTATTTACCCTTTTCTTAGGGTTTCTCCTTACTCATGCACATATAGCATTTCTCATGTATTCAAACACATATCATGTCTACTAAACAAGTATTCTCATTCAACATTTCACACATATATGCATGGCATCAATAACATCCCATTCTAGGGCATGCCATATCTCTCTACTTGAAATAGCATAATAACTTATCATTTCATGACAAGTATTTGAATTAGAGAATCCAAATCTCATAAAAATATCATATATGCATATAAGATAATATTCAGCTATAAACCCATGATATCACATTAATCATCTCATTCAGCCATTTAATACTAAATTAGATATGTATACTTTTGAAAGCATACTAGATTGGGTTACCATCCTTGATTACTTGCTATTCACGATATATGTATTATGAAAATCAGAAACTCTATTTTCTATATATAAAATCAAAGAGATCAAACATGTAGAATTTAATGCACTAGGAACATAAGTAAGATCAATTAAGCTTAAATATGAATTTCAACTATAATGTGTTCAAGCACTCGAATAACTTCATAATTCAGATCCTCAGAAGATTCTCATTCAACTTATAAATTCTCTATTATTCAAGATACATGGATATCTATAGCCATGTCATCATATAAACAACTTGAGATCATAGTTAGAACATGGTTTGAGGTATACTATAAACTGAATTCAAAAACAATTCTTTTCATTTATTGTCATCTAGGTAGAAATCGAGAATATCAACTAAATCATCTAATTGAGCAAAATTGATTAAATAAAATCCATCATGTCAAGAAAATCCATTCAAATGGATTTCACGATATCTATTCATAAATATCCAACTTTCCTCGCATCTAGAGTTTCACCCTCTTTACTAAGATATCAAACAAACACTATTCACATTAAATGTAATCTAAGATAGTATTTGACATATATGTACTATCAATTCAGATAAAAAATCATTCATAACCAAGGGGATCTAGATAACAAAATTTATCTATTTAATTATACAACAATTTCAGTCATAGACAAATTCCCTATATTTTAGTTTACTCTTATAACCTATGTGAATACTTAGGGAATTCTCATTAGGATGTATTGTATACATTTCTAATATGATTGTATCATCTAAAATTCATTCAAATATAGGAATAATACATATCATATAATTTTGCAACAACTTAGATCAAACAGACAATTTACAGTTTGTAGTTGCATACTAAGCAAATTTAGGATTAAGGATGATTTAACCAATTTTCATGTCATATACTATTTAAAGGAAGTTTCCACTCACCCTAAGGTGTGAAAACATCTTAAAAATGCATCTCATCCCTGAAAATCTCGATCTCATATCAAATCCCTAGCAATTCACCCAATTCTTCTTCCTTTCAACTCATAAACCCTAAAAATGAGGGATTATGAAGAAAGAGTGAGAAAAGGGGAAGTTTTGACACCATTTCAGATCAAATTAGAGGAGGGACAAAATCTTGACATGTGAGAGAAGATTCACCAATAAAGTCTATGCAAATAAACTTAACTTACTTGATTTCATCATATCTCGGATAAAGAAACCCTAGATCAACAATTCCACCACTTTCTCCTCTCAAACCCTAACTCTCCCTCTCTCTAGGATTTCATTTATCTGGATTGAATCACGAATTATGAGAGCTCCTAGTGTGTTAGGCTGACCATATAGAGCACTTGAGCTGCTTGGATCAATTGCACATTCACCTCTCACTAAACTTTTACTTATTTTAGTAGATTTTTCAGTCATACAAATGTAACTATAATTCATCTACTGAATAGCTAACAGATCCTCTAAAAATTATGAAAATTTCATTTTTATTTATGATTGAGTTTTAGATCTCTAGTAAAAATTTCAGATCATTTGGAGTTACCAATAAATAAATAAAAATCAAATACTACACAACTATATTGCATTCAGTAGCATGGTCAGTCGAGTTTGAAACTCGACTGACAAACATGTCAGAACATTCTTCAAAAATTCTGTTATTTTTCAATTGTGTTCATATTTAATATATATAAATGATATCCAAATTTGAATTCAATCATAGTTACACATAAAATACTAAAAATCATTTAGTGAGACATTATACTTATCCATTTTTTGTATTCATATATCATCAAAACCCAAATTTGGGCCGATTAGGGTTATATTTCTCAAACCCTAATTTCTCAAAGCAATAGCACACTTAAAGTTATTATTAGGTTTAAAAAATCATAATTTAATTATCATCATTAATTATATTTAAGAAATGATCAATCTAATTAAGCATGTAATCAACCAGGTAAACCTTAGCTTACCAATTAAGTTCAGATGCGGTCATAATAGATTTTATGCTTGACACCATATTTAGTGAGAAGATTGTTGTCATTTCTTTCATTGAAATGGATTCCTCCATTCAATATGACTGCTCTTGGAACTCCAATCTTGGACATGTAATCTTTTGAAATAGCTTCATCACTGATTCCATCCGAAGCTTGAGTTGGAATAGCTTCACCAAATTTGATATGTATTCACATGCCACTAATATTAACTTATAGTTTCTAGAAGAGGGAAAGGATCCCATTTAGTCTATTCTCCACACATCAAAAACATCAATCTCAGGAATTGAATTAAGAGGTATCTTGTCCTTCTTTGAAATACCTCTAGATCTTTGGAAATTATCACTAGATTGAACAAATGAATGTACATCACAAAGTATAGTTGGCGAATAGAAACATGCTTGAAGGATCTTTGTAGAAATCTTGCCTCCTCCAAAGTGTCCAGCATAAGGAGAGGAATGACAATCTGAAATAACACTTGCTATGTCTTCATCGGGAATATATCTCCTGATAAGCCCATCTACACATTTCATGAACAATAGGGGATCATCCCAATAGTAGAATTTCACATCATGAAGGAACTTCTTCTTCTATTGATATGTGACATAAGGGGGAAGGCGTCCGGTGTCTAGATAGTTTGCAAAATCAGCAAGCCATGGCATAGCAAGAGAGTTTACTACATACAACTTCTCAATGGGAATATTGTCATCAGTAGGAACCTTGTCTTTGACACTTATGGAGAGACGTGAAATATGGTCAGCTACATTAGTTTTTGTCCCCTTTTTATCTTTGATTTTTAGGTCAAATTCATGTAATAATAGAATCCAACAGATGAGACAAAGATTGGCATCCTACTTGCTCATAAGAGTTCTAATTGTAGCATGGTCTGCATACATAATGACCTTGGAATCCACAAGGTATTGATGGAACTTATCAAAAGCATAGACTATAACAAGCTTCTTTTTCTCTATAGTAGAAAATTTTATTTGAGCATTGTCTAAAGTGTTTCTTGCTAAATGAATAGAACTTGTTATTCGACCTTTGTCCTAGGACTTCCATTGTGGCGTAATCACTAGAATCACATATGATTTCAAAAGGAGCACTCTAGTCAAATCGTGAATGATGAGAGATGAGATAAGATCATACTCTAGTCTTTGGAAAGATGTCTTGCAATCCCCATTGAATAAAAATTTTGCATCTTTTTCTAACAAGGAGTAGAGAAGTTTGGGGATCTTTAAAAATTCTTTGGTGAACCTTATATAGAACCCTGCATGTCCCAAAAAAGTCACACTTATTTCACATTTGTTGGAGTTGACATCTTGTCCATAGCTTCAACATTTGCTTTGTTCACCTCAATCCCTTTTCTAGAAATGATGTGACCTCATACAACTCCAAGTTGTACCATGAAATGGCACTTCTCCCAATTGAGCACAAGATTAACATGTTTACATCATTACAACACTTGAGTTAGTTTCAATAACCAATCATCAAAAGAATTTCTATAAACATTAAAATCATCCATAAAAATTTCCATAATCCTTTCTATGAAATCAGAATATGTGGCCATGATGCTTTTTTGGAAGGTAGCAGGCACATTACATAAACCAGAAGGCATTCACTGATATGCATATGTTCCATAAGAGCATGTGAAGTTTGTTTTTTCTTGGTTGGGTGGATAGATGGGAATCTAAAAAAAATCTAGAATATATGTCCAAATAACAAAAATAAAACTGATTAGCAAGTATCTCCAACATCAAGTCAATGAAGGGCAGCGCAAATGGTCTTTTCTAAAGGCTTTGTTTAATTTTCTATAAGCTATACACATTTTCCACTCAGTTACTACCCTAGTTTGAACCAATCCATAATTATCCCATTTCATTACAATTGTCCCACCCGTTTTAGGTACAACATGGATATCACTTACCCATGGGCAATTACTAATTGGATATATTATTCCCATATCTTTTAGCTCAAATATTTCTTTCTTAATAACCTTCATCAGATTTTGGTTTAACCTTCTTGTTGGTTCAATGCAAGGCTTAGCATCTTTTTCTAAATCTATGGAGTGCATGAAAATATAAGGGTTAATTCATTTAAGATCATCAATGGGGTATCATATCACCTCTTTATACAATCTATGTTCGTCCAACAACTTTCCTTCTTGTTCTTGAGTTAAATCTGCATTTATTATAATAGGGGAATAGAAATTTGGGATATGAATGCATACCTCAACCTTAACGGAAGGGGTTTAAGTTCTACCTTTTTCTCTGGAGTAGTGGATGTGTCATTTGCCTCCTTGTGTGGTTCTTGAAATGTGGCTGTAGATTTCACCATTTAGAACACTTATTGACTCCTTTTGATCATTTTCATTTTGGAAATCATCAAAAACTTGCTCAAGGATAGTCTTGTGGTATTATGGAAAAGTGTCATTTCTATCTATCAAACAAAAATATTCTTTAGTGTTAGGTGCCTTCATATCATCATAGACAAAGAATACAAGAGCTTCATCTCCAACTTTGACGGTTAGTTTCCCTTCTCTAATATCTACAATATAGCCTGGAATATGGAGAAATGGTCTTCCAAATAGGATAGGGTTTTCCAAATCTTCATGCATGTCCATGACTACAGAGTACAAAGAAAGTATAGCTTCCCTATTTGTACAAGAATGTCTTCAAAAACCCCTCTAGGATATTTAATTGAAAGATCAACTAATTGTATCATCATGGATGTTGGTTTCAAATCTCTCTAGTCAAGCCTCTTCCATAGAGAAAAAGGAATCAAACTAATTGTAGCACCAAGATCAAAGTTTCCTTTATTAAAATTTGAATCTCCAATTTTACAAGGCAGAGCAACAACACCTAGATCATCAACTTTTTTAAGAAAATGGTTCTGAATGATAAGCTTAACCGTCCAGATAACATAATAGTTTCAGCTTGACCGAGTCTCCTTTTCTTTGTGAGAATTCCTTTGAAAAACTTGGCATAAGAAGGAATTTCATCTATCACTTCAAGTAAAGGAAGATTCATATAAAGCTTGTTCAAGATGTAAATAAAGTTATGAAACTTACATCATCTTTGGTGTTAGCAAACCTGTGAGGGTAAGGGACATTACACTTTCAAGAAGAATCACCTTGATGTGGATTTCCATCAGACTTCTTCCTTTGGTTTTTAGTGGTCTCCTCCATAGTGGTGTTAATAACTTTTTCATATTTCCTCTTAAAAAGTGGTGATCATCCTCCTATGACTTCTCCACTCCTTAGAGTCATGGATTTGCATGTCTCTTTAGGATTCATTGCCAGTTGATGGGTCAAGGAGCCAAAAGATGTCCCTTTATTGGATTGATCTTGTTGAGAATTCTAGTCCTCTAACATCTTGGTATGATTAGTAAGGCCATACACCTTAGAAGTGATTAGTTGGATGGAATCCTTGGCATCCTTTATTAGTTTACCATGTTGGCAAAATTCCTCATTTTGTTTCAATTGAGCTAAAAGAAAACCTTCAAGAAGAGACTCCAAATTGGGCGTGGGCTATTGATGTTGTTGGTTAATGTTTCTATTGACATTATTATTGAAACTTGGAGGATTACTTCCCATAGGTGGCATGTTTCCCATATTCAATAGTTGTTGACCTTGAACTTGTGGCACATTTTAATTGTTGTTATTGTTGTGATATGAGAAGTTAGGATGATCATGCCAACCTAGATTGTAAGTATTAAAACATGGCTTGCATAATTGTTTGTTCCCAAAGCTTCCTACAACATTGCATTGCTCCATATGTTCTTCATATGGGATGAAAGGAGTGTAGCTTGAGGAATCTACATGTACCACGGCTTCACTTGCATCACAAATAAGATTTACCAGTTGGGATGGTTGAAAAGTCAACCTCTCAAACTTTTGTGTCAATGAATCTAGATTAATGGAAATTAGATCAACAACTTCAATAGCACGGACACTTTCTTGCTTCCTAGAAGATGTAGAAGCTGAGAGTGGTTGATTTCTCTTTTTAGTACTCCATTGGCAATGGTTGATTGACATGTCTTCTATGATTGCATAGGCATCCTTATAAGATTTCTTCATAAGAGATCCATTGGTTGCATCCTCTATAGACATCTTGGTGTTATAATAAAGTCCATTATAGAATGTTTGGAGAAGTATCCAATTGCTAAGACTGTGATGAGGACAAAGATTTTGGAGGTCTTTAAACTTCTCCCATTTTTCATAAAGAGTCTCTCCATCTTGTTGAGTAAAATTAATCAATTGACTCCTTAGATGAGCCATCTTGTTAGGTGGGAAATACTTGGAAAGGAAGACTTTGACAAGTTCGTACCAACTATTGATGGAGTTCCTTAGTAAAGAAGTGAGAAACACATTGGGTCTATAGTACAGAGAAAAAATAAATAATAGTAGGTGTATATCATCAGGAGAAATGCCATTAATATTGAATGTATTGAGGTATTGTAGAAAATCCACTACATGAAGATTGTGGTATCCCATTGGAGTCCCTCCAAAATGGTTTTGCTAAATCATTTTCATGATCGTTGGGCTGATGGAGAAGTTTCTCACTCCAATCTATGGGTTGTGATAACCCCATTGATGTTGATTACAGCTGAAATAGTGAAGTCGTTGAGTGGATGGTCATCTTCAATGATCAATTCTTGATTGTTTGGTGAATATGGTGGTGAATAATGTGGTGGTGATGCTTGCAAGTTTCCTAAGGTTGGAGAGTCTTCAGTCCGTCTTGCTCTTCTACTGGTGCTCAAAGTGTGTTCAATCAATGGGTCTAATAACACTCATGGTTGAAAACCTTGCTTAGATGTTTGCATGCAGTCTTGCTAATTCACAAGTAGGGAGAACACTTAACAAACAATGGAAGATGAAATACATGATATGTATGATGGTGGTATGATAAAATAATGGTGAGTGATCTAGTCTCTTACTAGTTAGCACCTCTTACTCTAACAAAAGTATATCGATGCTCCCCGAAAATGGTGCCACAACTATATTAGATATGTGTACAAGTTTTAATATTTGTAAACTCGAATACTACCCTGGAAGTATATAGGTCCGTGTAGTATTATCTAGGTTTGCTAAGGAGTGGGGCAATGTTAGGCGCTAGTAAATTACGGTTCAAAAATCTAGATCATTTTACAAAAGTTGAATTTAGATTTGATCGGCTAACTAGAAAATTAAAGAGCAAGAACTAAATTAAGAAGAATTGGTTTAGATTTAAGAGATCTTAGATATAGCCATACCGAACTACTTTATGAGTGTGTTTAAAATTCCAGATGGCTTACTAGATGAGATTTGCAGCATGATTGTGAGGTTCTGGTGGGGGGCTAAAGAGGGGGAGCGAAAGATACACTGGATCAGCTGGGAAACGCTATGTGAACCGAAAGGTAACGGGGGTTTGGGCTTTCATAATGTGAAGGCTTTCAATCTAGCTTTATTGGCAAAACAAGGGTGGAGACTAGCCACAAACCCAGATTCACTAGCTGGACGTGTCCTTATGTCCAAGTATTTCCCGAGAAAAGATATCCTTGAGGCAGGCGTGGGTCATGGTCCGAGTTACACATGGAGGAGCATCCAAGGGTCCATGTAAAATATTAGGGAGGGATTCATTTGGCGTATTGGCAGGGGGACGAACATACGCACATTCAGAGATAGATTGTGACGACCCCAATTTCTACATACTTTCCTTAGTGACATATACAGATATGCGTGCACTCATATCTATAAATGTCAAAAGGGAAAATGATAGAAATCAAGATAGCCAACTTAAATCAGAGATAAGCCAAGATCAAATTCACATCATAGCAAATAGCCACACAACATTTCATTCAACAATATAAGATAAAGTCATACATATTGATACTGGAGAAAGAAGAAGAATAAGTCTATGATTATTACATTGGATCTCAATCATCCTCAACATAATCTAGTGAAAGAAATAAACTAGCATCTAGCAAGAAAGAGATGAGAGGACTAGGTCTATCTAATAAATCCTCCACGCTTATTATTTGTGCCTTCATGTACTTTGAATATGCATTGCACTTTAATCATCAATTGTTCCTTGTACCTAGAAAATACGAGAAACGAAAACATCAACAAAGTTGGTACGTGGAATAAAAGCTATACTATGCTGGCATATAAAATACTCGAATTGAAGAAGAAGAAAGAAAACGTTATTTAAGGGCAGAAAATCAGGTAATCACAAGTTATTAGCCTCATTTATAGTGAACATGCATTACTATGGTGGACTTAGCACATAATTGCATAAATAGTGGGCCCTTCCCCGTGTACCTTGTACTCTAGGGATCTACCCGTATACCATGTACTCTAGGGAGGTGCTAGTCAACATTAAAGCTTTCCCTCTCTAATAGGGAGTTTAATGAGCACCACTAGTAACTACATTTCACTTATATTCAATTATGTTCTTTTATGTTCAAGGCGGTAATTCATCAACTAATCATATATCAACATCCATCAATGTATATCAATTTCATGCAAACAATTACATATACTTAACATCCAGCAAAAACTAGTCATATAATTATATCCACGTACCTCTAAATCTCAGATCTGGATTCCACAAGTCCTAAGTTAGGAGAAGATAATAGATCACCCTGAAATGTAAACAAAACCCTAAGTTACTATGGATTCTCATTATTCCGCATTAGGGCTTCTTATTAGGGTTTAGGTCATTTAGAGGGGTCACCTAGGATATATAGGATTCCGAGTTGGGGTCTGAGATTAGAGTCATCCAGGTTATAAAAGGTCATTTCGGTTATTAGGGTTTCCATAAATTGTACTTCATAATCATGATGAGGTGAGAAACCTAGAAATTAGGGTTCTTATCCATTATTACATCAACTATCTTCCTTAGGTACGATTTCAAGTAACATTATGACCAAGATCATAATTAGGATTTAAATATTCCCAAGACAGAATTAAAATCAGTTATAACCTTTACTCCACAAAACAATGTATTAAAAAGGTCATTAGAGATGGTTCGCCATATTTTTCAAAAAGGGTTCAGATCCAGGTCATTATTATACTTTATTTAGATAGCTTGGATTTTTCTGATGAAAATGGTATATTTATTCGATATTTTCTGATAATCCTACCATTTTCTAGAGTTTTCTTAAGATCTGACCAATCAGGAAAATTCTAAAGAATTTAAATGAAAATAAAAAAAAGATTTGCGAGCTCTGACTCACGGATCATGCGAGGGATCCGACCAACCGGACCCTCTCACTGACCCGCGAGCAAGCGCTCGTTTAAGCGGGGTCAGGATCACTGAAATGTCAGGAATACCCCTGACTCCTTCCTGTTGGGCTCGTGTCCGGGTGAGGGTGAGAAAGGGAAATCACCCATCCGAATGTTCCTGCTCGCGCCATGGCTGCAACGAGGAATCGGGGAGAGCAAGACCGATTTCTAGGATGAACTGGACTACTCTAGTCATTGGGTTGAGTTCGCAGGTTCACGACGGTTGTGGGGAGGTCGGGCTCGTCGGAAACGAAGGTCTAGGTGTCAATTTCCGTTCAAGACAGGCTAGCACAGGCCGAAGAGGAAAGTTGGGAATTACCTGCCCTCGGGTTGGATTGAGGGAGTCCACAACTTCACGGAGGTCTGCTGAGGTGCTGACGAACCTCCTTCGGCTCCAAGCAGGCTCCTACCTTGCTCGCGGTGAAGCTTTCGAGCTTGGTTGCGGCGGCTTGTCGACCCGGAGTTCAAGGCCTTCGCGGCTCCAACCGAGGACGTCGGTCGCCTCGCCGAGACTCCTAGATGGTGCGGTCGAGTGTGATTGAGAGGAGAGGACCGCTAGAGGGAGGACGAGGTCGAAGTCCGGCGAGCAGGGGGTGCTTGAGGTCAGGGAGTAAGGGGTGATCTCGGTTGCAATTGAGGGGTTCGTGAGACTAAAAGGTAGGTTGGGTAGCTACTGGACTCCTCAAATAGGAGTGGGGGGTGCTAGCAAGGAGAGCCCTAAATTGGCTGCCGCTGCCAGTGAGAGGCGCGAGAGCTCGGGGGATCGTTCTCCCTGATCCGGTGGAGAGGGATGACGTGGTGAGGGTCGTTGGGTTCGGTTTGAGGAGAGGAGTTGGTCCTCCAAAGATATCACGAGGAGGAGGTGGGGTTCAGGCGCGTGAGGTGGTTGTTGAGGTTGGCGTCCAGCTGGGGTCGAAGCCGAAGGAAACGGGAGGTGGAAGACGGGGTCCTGGACCCTTGGATTTGAGATGGAGCCGCGGCCTTCAGATCGAACGGCTGAGATCAAACCCAGCAAAGGGCCGCGCCCAAGCAAAGGGAAAGATGGGCCGCGTGACAATTAAATGTCCAAATTAATTGTAAACCTTAGTTCTAGGCTAGTTTAGGTGATATAATACACAAACTTTCAAAAGTAGATAACTCGCAATTGGTAATTCCAATTGCAATGAGATTTTAGGCATAGTTTTATAATGCTATGATTTAGCTATGGTGCAAAATTAGAGTCCCACTTCGATTATTGACTATGTCAATTGATTAATGTCATGATACTTGTATTATTGACTTTATGTACCATTATGGATGGTCTTAAGTGAAATTAATAATCCACTAAATCAAATTATTGAGAGAGATGATCAAGGGCATAAATGGAACAATTAAATTTGTAAGAGAGAGGAATTAAATAATAATATATTTAAAAACTCACTCTGTCACATTCTTCCCTCCTTAAAAGAATTTTGTCCCCAAAATTCAAGCAGCCTGGAAAAGATATGGATACTTTTTCTCAACCTCTGTCTTTAGCTCCCAGGTGGCATCTGTTTCATCATGGTGGCTCCAGAGAACTTTCACCATTTCAATATGAGGATTACTGCGAAGCTCCTTTGACTTGAAGTCGAGAATTCTGACTGGGGACTCAGCATATGACAGATCATCCTTCAATTCAAGAGGCTCATGATTTAAGATATGACTGGAATCTTTGACATAGGGCTTCAGATTAGATACATGAAACACATTATGCATGGCACTATACTGAGGTGGCAAAGCAAGACGATAGGCACATTCGCCAACCCTTTCTAGAATCTCGAAGGGTCCAACATAACGAGGACTGAGCTTTCCTTTGTTCTTGGCCAAAGCTCGAATAGGTCGGATTTTCAGAAATACATGGTCACCCTCCTTGAATTGACGTTCTTGACGGTGAGCATCTGCATAAGACTTTTGCCTATCCTATGCTCGCTTCATTCTCTGCCTAATCAATGCAACCTTATCAGAATACAACTGCATCTCCTCGGATTTCATCAGGGTACGCTCTCCGACATCATCCCAGTGTAAAGGTGATCTGCATGGTCGACCATAAAGAGCTTCATAGGGAGGCATCCCAATGCTTTCCTGATAGCTGTTATTATAGGCGAACTCCGCTAAAGGCAAGTAATAGTCCCACGAGCCTTCCCAGTCTAGAACACAAGCTCGTAGAAGGTCCTCCATAATCTGTACTGTACGTTCTGACTGCCCATCTATTTGCGGATGGTAAGCTGTACTGAAATTCAACTTGGTGCCAAGTTCCTCTTGAACCTGCTTCCATAGCTTAGAAGTGAACTTTGGGTCCCTGTCTGAGACAATAGATGCTGGAACTCCATGTAGGCGTACTATCTCTCGTACGTAGAGATCTGCCAACTCAGAAACCTTTGCGGTAGTCTTCACAGGAAGAAAATGAGCTGATTTAGTGAGACGATCCACTATGACCCATGCAGCGTCGTATCCCTTCCTGGTCCTGGGTAATCCCACCACGAAATCCATGGTGATGTGTTCCCATTTCCATTCCGGAATCTCGAGGGGTTGTAGTAGACCGCCTGGTCTCTGATGTTCGGCCTTAATCCTTTGACATGTGAAACACCTGGACACGAAATTGGCAATATCACGCTTCATGCCCCTCCACCAAAACTGACGTTGTAGGTCTTTGTACATTTTTGTTGTGCCTGGATGAACTGTGTACTTGGATCCATGTGCCTCATTTAGGATTGATGTCTTTATAGCTGACTGCTCAGGAACCCATATACGATTCTTGTAACGGAGTCCTCCATCCAGACCCACGGACAGGTGTGTTTGCGGCTTTGACAGAAGGGAAGAGAGCTCTGCAAGATCGGGACTAGCCTTTTGTGCCTCGAGAAGTTCGAAATGCAGGTTGGACGTGATGGAAATGTTATTGACATGCACACGATCAGACAAAAACTGCGGCTTCCAGCCCACTAGATCCTCCATGTTTCTCCATTCGGGGACAGAAAGAGATGCACACACTCCCCTTCTTCTACTAAGGGCATCAGCGACTACATTTGCCTTACCCGGATGGTAGGCAATAGTGAAATCGTAGTCCTTTAGGTATTCAATCCATCGTCGTTGACGCAGATTCAAGTCCTTCTGAGTCAGGATGTACTTCAGGCTTTTGTGGTCGGTGAAGATGTCGAACGTTGCCCCGTACAGGTAGTGCCTCCAGATCTTGAGGGCATGAATGATTGCAGCTAATTCCAAATCATGGGTGGGGTAATTAAGTTCATTGGGTTTTAGCTGTCTAGAAGCGAAGGCCACTACTTTACCATTCTGCTGCAGGACACATCCTAACCCATTCCTCGAAGCATCAGTGAATATCAAAAACCCTTCGTTGCCAGAAGGTAGAACAAGGACAGGAGCCGACGTCAACTTCTGCTTTAACTGCTGGAAACTGGACTCACAAGTATCTGACCATATAAAATGCTCGTCCTTCTGAGTAAGCTTGGTTAGAGGGAGTGCAATTTTGGAGAAATTTGGAATAAAACGACGATAATATCCGGCTAGACCCAAGAAACTCCGAATTTCAGAAGGGTTACGAGGAGGTTGCCAATCAAGTACAGCAGAGACTTTGGCAGGATCAACAGATATACTACCTCCAGAAATGACATGCCCAAGAAACATAACCTTATCAATCCAGAACTCACATTTTGAAAGTTTGCCATAAAACTTCTGGGTTCGGAGAATGTCAAGGACTGCTCGCAAGTGTTCCCAGTGTTTTTCCATAGAATCAGAATAGATCAGGATATCATCAATGAAGACGACCACAAACTCATCAAGATAGGGTTGGAATACTTTATTCATCAGATTCATAAATACACCTGGTGCATTGGTCAACCCAAAAGGCATCACCAGAAATTCGTAATGCCCGTAACGAGTTCGAAAAGCAGTTTTAGAAATATCAGAATCTTTGACTTTGAGCTGATGGTATCCAGAATGGAGATCAATCTTGGAGAAAACTTTAGCAGTGCGAAGCTGATCGAAAAGGTCATCAATACGAGGAAGGGGATACTTGTTTTTAATAGTAGCTTGGTTCAACATGCGGTAGTCAATACACATACGCATAGAACCATCCTTCTTTTTAACAAAAAGAACAGGAGCTCCCCAGGGGGAGACACTAGGACGAATGAAGCCTTTGTCGAGAAGTTCTTGCAACTATTTCTTCAACTCCATCAGCTCAGCAGGAGCCATCCTATACGGTGCCCTAGAAATCGGAGTGGTTCTAGGAAGAAGGTCTATGGAGAACTCAATGTCTCTATTTGGAGGCAGCCCAGGAAGCTCCTCCGGAAAAACGTCAGGGAAGTCACGTACCACCTCCAGACTTTCTACAGGCCCGCTACTAGGACTGGTCTCTGAGACTAATGCGAGGAAGACTTTACATCCCTTAGAAATGAGCTTTTTAGCTTTAAGAGAGGAGATTATAATATTATTACAGAATCCACTTCCTCTAGGGATTTTCACAGGATAAGAATGAGGTTGAGAGAGAACGACCGTCTTGTTTCTACAGTCAATGTGAGCATGGTATGTGTAAAGCCAGTCCATACCAAGTATAACATCAAAGTCTTCCATAGTTAAGAGAATGAATTCAAAGGGCATATCATGATTTTCATATTTAAGAGAAAGTTCATTAGTTTTCTGTAAAGTGGTGAGTATTTTGCCACTTGGAGTAGACACATCCAGAACATATCCCAAATCCCGTATGTGAAGATTTAATATGGATGCCAGAGTTCGAGAAATAAAAGTATTTGTAGATCCGGAGTCAAATAAAGCCTTCACAGGATGACCATTTAATAATACAGTGCCTACGTACGGTAATCAAATTATGAATAATTGCAGGCTTGAACAAGATATTGAATTATAAAGAAATTAGGTTACCTTCACAGAGCTGGTTTGGATTTGCCTTGGCCTCTTCTGCATTTACTGCAAACACCCTGCCATTACGGTGTCCCTGAGGCTGCGGAGCACCACTTACAGGATTGCCAAAGATGGAGGGAGTGGGGCACTTGGCAACAAAATGACCCTCCTTTTTGCAGTTATAGCAGACAGGCTTGGTGTGGCGGCATACTCCACCATGGTGTCGTCCGCAAGTCTTGCACTTCGGGTGGACAATCTTCTGTTGATTTCGATTGTTCTTCTGTCCTCCTTTCCCTGAACCTCCTCCTTTCCCTGATCCCTTGTTGTTATGGCATGGGTGGAACTTCTTAAACTTATCCTCTTCAGTTGTGGTTAACCCTAAGTATCCCATGCTAAAAGGTTTTTGAATGCCCTGCTCTCTCTCCTGCTTGAGGGCCATATCTAGGGCTTCATCTATGCTTCTGGGACGAGAGGCTATGACTAGGGTTTTTAGGTGGGCGGAAAGGCAGTCAACATAGTGTTCAGTAAGACGGTCTTCAGTCCTGATGGGTGCATAACGTTCCAGAAGCCTAAACTTCCGGGTGTAATCAGCTACTGACAGACTACCCTGCCTTAACTCCATGTACATCTTCTCCTTCCTCTTCCTCTCAGCTATGGGCATAAAACGATCTGTGAAGAGGTTTTTAAAGGCTTCCCACTCCATGTTGTCTACTTCCTCACCCCTATTCCCGCCATAGTTCTCCCACCAGATTTTTGCCCCTCCCTTAAGCATATGGGTGGCGAACCTAACCTTCTTCTCATTAGGTACTTATAGGGTATGAAAACCATTCTCTATGGTCAAAATCCAGGCTTCAGCCTTATCCATAACCTCAGGCTGATCCTCACCCCAGAAAGAATCAAGGTTTAGTTTAATAAAATCTATCACTGTCACCTCTTTCTTCTTAGATGGGCTGGGTTCTGGGGTTCCCTTTGTGGCGAGGGTTTCCATAAAATCTAAAAGGATTTTCTTCTGTTCTTCCCACCTTTCCTTGGCCTCAGTATCGGGATCAGGTACTTCAGAGGTTTCACGTTCTTTTCTCTTCTTAGAGGATGATTCCCCTGAGCTGCGAGTCTTAGGAGGCATCCTAAAATTAATTTGAACATATTAGATTATTACTTCAACAATTATTCTTGTCACAATTATTATTATTTTCACATGATAGTTTATTATTCTCATGATTTAATGATTAATATTCTGAATGTTATGATTTAGGGAGGATATCCTAAAATCCTTATCAGTCGATCCTTAGGACTTTCTAAATAGAGAGACTCCTTCCTAACCTTATTACAGGGGTAAGAGGGAAAGTTTAATTTATTTCAAAGCATAGATGAGAGGGAGGAATTTTTCCTATAGAAGAGGTGAGAGGGAAAATCTATAGATGAGAAAATTTCTAATTTAAGGTATGCCCAAGAATAGGGGTCACTTAGGATATCGGCCAGGTAGACTTATACTGCCATAAAGGTAGCCTCGTGATTGCCAAGCTAAGTGGCTCGGAGACTTTAGTCAGACCCATGGCAGATGCTATCCTAGACACCTCAACCCTTCACATCCCTAACTCAAGGGCTACCCTAGACTCATAATAGGGTGAATGAAAGTCATGTGACTATGATGTGTGAACATTAGCTCTGATACCAACTGTGACGACCCTAATTTCTACATACTTTCCTTAGTGACATATACAGATATGCGTGCACTCATATCTATAAATGTCAAAAGGGAAAATGATAGAAATCAAGATAGCCAACTTAAATCAGAGATAAGCCAAGATCAAATTCACATCATAGCAAATAGCCACACAACAGTTCATTCAACAATATAAGATAAAGTCATACATATTGATACTGGAGAAAGAAGAAGAATAAGTCTATGATTATTACATTTGATCTCAATCATCCTCAACATAATCTAGTGAAAGAAATAAACTAGCATCTAGCAAGAAAGAGATGAGAGGACTAGGTCTATCTAATAAATCCTCCACGCTTATTATTTGTGCCTTCATGTACTTTGAATATGCATTGCACTTTAATCATCAATTGTTCCTTGTACCTAGAAAATACGAGAAACGAAAACATCAACAAAGTTGGTACGTGGAATAAAAGCTATACTATGCTGGCATATAAAATACTCGAATTGAAGAAGAAGAAAGAAAACGTTATTTAAGGGCAGAAAATCAGGTAATCACAAGTTATTAGCCTCATTTATAGTGAACATGCATTACTATGGTGGACTTAGCACATAATTGCATAAATAGTGGGCCCTTCCCCGTGTACCTTGTACTCTAGGGATCTCCCCGTATACCATGTACTCTAGGGAGGTGCTAGTCAACATTAAAGCTTTCCCTCTCTAATAGGGAGTTTAATGAGCACCACTAGTAACTACATTTCACTTATATTCAATTATGTTCTTTTATGTTCAAGGCGGTAATTCATCAACTAATTATATATCAACATCCATCAATGTATATCAATTTCATGCAAACAATTACATATACTTAACATCCAGCAAAAACTAGTCATATAATTATATCCACGTACCTCTAAATCTCAGATCTGGATTCCACAAGTCCTAAGTTAGGAGAAGATAATAGATCACCCTAAAATGTAAACAAAACCCTAAGTTACTATGGATTCTCATTATTCCGCATTAGGGCTTCTTATTAGGTTTTAGGTCATTTAGAGGGGTCACCTAGGATATATAGGATTCCGAGTTGGGGTCTGAGATTAGAGTCGTCCAGGTTATAAAAGGTCATTTCGGTTATTAGGGTTTCCATAAATTGTACTTCATAATCATGATGAGGTGAGAAACCTAGAAATTAGGGTTCTTCTCCATTATTACATCAACTATCTTCCTTAGGTACGATTTCAAGTAACATTATGACCAAGATCATAATTAGGATTTAAATATTCCCAAGACAGAATTAAAATCAGTTATAACCTTTACTCCACAAAACAATGTATTAAAAAGGTCATTAGAGATGGTTCGCCATATTTTTCAAAAAGGGTTCAGATCCAGGTCATTATTATACTTTATTTAGATAGCTTGGATTTTTCTGATGATAATGGTATATTTATTCGATATTTTCTGATAATCCTACCATTTTCTAGAGTTTTCTTAAGATCTGACCAATCAGGAAAATTCTAAAGAATTTAAATGAAAATAAAAAAAAGATTTGCGAGCTCTGACTCGCGGATCATGCGAGGGATCCGACCAACCGGACCCTCTCACTGACCCACGAGCAAGCGCTCATTTAAGCGGGGTCAGGATCACTGAAATGTCAGGAATACCCCTGACTCCTTCCTGTTGGGCTCGTGTCCGGGTGAGGGTGAGAAAGGGAAATCACCCATCCGAATGTTCCTGCTCGCGCCATGGCTGCAACGAGGAATCGGGGAGAGCAAGACCGATTTCTAGGATGAACTGGACTACTCTGGTCATTGGGTTGAGTTCGCAGGTTCACGACGGTTGTGGGGAGGTCGGGCTCGTCGGAAACGAAGGTCTAGGTGTCGATTTCCGTTCAAGACAGGCTAGCACAGGCCGAAGAGGAAAGTTGGGAATTACCTGCCCTCGGGTTGGATTGAGGGAGTCCACAACTTCACGGAGGTCTGCTGAGGTGCTCACGAACCTCCTTCGGCTCCAAGCAGGCTCCTACCTTGCTTGCGGTGAAGCTTTCGAGCTTGGTTGCGGCGGCTTGTCGACTCGGAGTTCAAGGCCTTCGCGGCTCCAACCGAGGACGTCGGTCGCCTCACCGAGACTCCTAGATGGTGCGGTCAAGTGTGATTGAGAGGAGAGGACCGCTAGAGGGAGGACGAGGTCGAAGTCCGGCGAGCAGGGGGTGCTTGAGGTCAGGGAGTAAGGGGTGATCTCGGTTGCAATTGAGGGGTTCGTGAGACTAAAAGGTAGGTTGGGTAGCTACTGGACTCCTCAAATAGGAGTGGGGGGTGCTAGCAAGGAGAGCCCTAAATTGGCTGCCGCCGCCAGTGAGAGGCGCGAGAGCTCGGGGGATCGTTCTCCCTGATCCGGTGGAGAGGGATGACGTGGTGAGGGTCGTTGGGTTCGGTTTGAGGAGAGGAGTTGGTCCTCCAAAGATATCGCGAGGAGGAGGTGGGGTTCAGGCGCGTGAGGTGGTTGTTGAGGTTGGCGTCCAGCTGGGGTCGAAGCCGAAGGAAACGGGAGGTGGAAGACGGGGTCCTGGACCCTTGGATTCGAGATGGAGCCGCGGCCTTCAGATCGAACGGCTGAGATCAAACCCAGCAAAGGGCCGCGCCCAAGCAAAGGGAAAGATGGGCCGCGTGACAATTAAATGTCCAAATTAATTGTAAACCTTAGTTCTAGGCTAGTTTAGGTGATATAATACACAAACTTTCAAAAGTAGATAACTCGCAATTGGTAATTCCAATTGCAATGAGATTTTAGGCATAGTTTTATAATGCTATGATTTAGCTATCGTGCAAAATTAGAGTCCCACTTCGATTATTGACTATGTCAATTGATTAATGTCATGATACTTGTATTATTGACTTTATGTACCATTATGGATGGTCTTAAGTGAAATTAATAATCCACTAAATCAAATTATTGAGAGAGATGATCAAGGGCATAAATGGAACAATTAAATTTGTAAGAGAGAGGAATTAAATAATAATATATTTAAAAACTCACTCTGTCACATAGATGGGTACTCAGACACTATGGTAGACTACAAGCATGGCAAACTGAGGGAGGGGAGGACCAGAATGACCAGGGGCACTACGTCCAGTTTTTTATCAAGCAACCAGAAGGCATATGGGATGAAGAGCGGGTCCGAACATCACTACCATCCACACTACACGAGAGGATAGTCAGTATTACGATCATTGCATATGCGGGGGAAGACCAAATTGCATGGGAACCCGACCCAAGGGGAGAACTCACCACCCGATCAGCTTACCAGTTCATCACAAAGGGAAATATAGGCGCACCGGTGACAGCAGGACACGAGTGGGACAAGCTATGGAAGAAGAGATGGCGACCCAAACTTATACACTTTGTGTGGAGGTTATGCAAGCAAGCCCTCCCAATGATGAGCAGGCTATACAAAAGGCAGGTCACAGACACGAACATCTGTCAACAATGTAAACAAGCGGAGGAAAACGATCTTCACGTAGTCCTTCTATGCAGCTATGCGAAGCAAGTATGGGCATGCGGTGGAGAGGAGCTGAACGGGGTCACCGAGTTGGTGGCAAACGTTGCGGACCTGCTACACGTTATGACTAGTTATGGCAAGGAGGAGGTGGTCGAGGGACTTGCGACGATGTAGTGGATTGCATGGATGGCGAGGAACAAGTTTCTATTTGAAGAGAAGCAGATCTATGAGCCGGTGCTGGTGGCCAGCTTCATCAACCTGGTCCATGATTACCAGAAACACCAGACACAACAGATAAACACGTCGGGGACAAGGGCCACGACACTGAGGAAAACCCCGTGGATGCCGCCAGGGGAAGGAGCACTTAAACTTAACGTGGATGCAAGCTGGCAATACAGAACAACAACATAAGGAGGAGAAATCATACGTAATGAACAAGGAGTGATCAAGGCCACAATTCAACAACAGCTAGGCCACGCTACATCAACTTTCATGGCAGATGCAATGGCAATGAGAGGTGTGCTGAAGGAAGCACGACGGCTGGGAATTACAAGTCTGTTGGTGGAAACGAATAGCATGAATCTGGTAAGAGCAATCAAGGTGGGCAACTACGACAGAGGATACGAGGACCACATAATCAAGCAGATTGTGGAAGAACTAAACGCCATGAACTTGAATCATGTTTACCGTGAGGCAAATAGGGTTAGTCACCTACTAGCCACTAAGGCCCGTCGGTTAGACATTTCTCTTTCCCGTTTAGATAGCTTTGATAATGAAGTCATTGTATTTGCACAACAAGATTTGAATTAATAAAATGACTTCGGTCCCACTTTCAAAAAAAGATGTAGTATTTAACTTCCATACTATTACATCAGGTGCTACTACAAAATTAACATGTCAATTAACTTGGGAAGAGGTTTTCCAGCATCATACATCTCCTGGTGATGTGAGATGGTTCTCATTTTTAACATAACACTCCCGTGCCTATTTCAAAATTCGAATGCAACCTTGAATCCTAAATGTTTCCCATCCCACTCACATGGTCGGGGGTTCATTTCCAAGAGAACTACTCCATACTCAGTCATACATCATCCCAAATCACAGAAAGAAACATAATACGTGCATATTTGATGGCCAGTCAAGCATACAAGCCATAAAACACCATAGAAGCTCTTGGAGAAGAAAATGAACTAACATTAGATATAAATTATGAGTTCAAATGAGTAATAGCATGAAAGATAGTCGGCAAGTAGTATCCCAACTGGTCGTAGCTTGGGGCCCCTCATGAAGGGTCCTGGGTTCGACTCTCACTGGAAGCGCTGCTCGGAAATGAATTTCCCACAGCGTCAGTCAGCCTCTGATGCGACTTATTGAGATATTGGTGTGCGGGCACACGGGTCTCTCAGGTTTACCATCCCTTCTATCTGGGCCTCCGCCTAAGGGGGTGGGTTTCCACCGGCAATAAAAAAATAGCATGAAAGATACTCTCCCATGCATGATAAAAAGGGTTCTACTTGTATATGAAAAAGAAACGCATGTGCAGGACACAAACTTCAGAGTTTTGAATGCTTAAAGAGAAGAAAGAACAAAGGGAACCAAATAGTGAAGTTCAGTGAGGTAAAACACTGGTTTGGAGATAGAATTCCACCCTTGTAGCTTCTCCTACTCAAACTATCTTACCTCCCTAGAATCTTGGATGAGTATAGAAGCTCTACTACCCCTTTTAGAGAAGAAATGGAAAAGAATAGATGTTCTTTCCAAAGAAACCTCTTCTTCCTCCCCAAAATCACCCTCCACTTGCTTTACAACTCTCTCTGGACGTCCGGTGTTTCATATAATGGGTGATAACTGCACCATATAGATAGTCTCTTATTTAAAATGAGGGGCAACTCTTTTCAAATTCTATGAGAAAAGCAACAAATACACAATGTGCTGCTTAATGTAATTGTCAGATGAAATACTGACTATGAAGATTGCATGACCTGCCACTGATAGGACTCATTATACAGCTGTAAACTGAAGTCGGCCTGGGGGATGACACACACCATTTATGAATTAACACACATCATTTGAGTTGGTATAACTTTGAATCATGGATTTTGAATGCACGTACATGTTGTGTCTAGTAAACAACAATCTGTGTCTTCTTTTCTGTAATTGAGAATGAAATCCTCTGGAAACTCAAACATCGTATGTAAAATTCCACATGTTTTGTCTTTTTCTTTGTCATCAAGGATCACCCTTTCTAGAAAGTTACATGCCATGTGTTAAATAACACACACCATGTCTTATTCAGAATCTTCAAGATCCCCTCTAGTCAATTGTTTAACATCAGGGATTCAACTATGAGTTATATTTGTGTTGGATTAGCCCCATTTCATTACCTACATTGTGTACTTGCATTTGACATCATGCAACGAGTAAAGTAACTAAAAAGATGGAAAACTAAGCATGATTAGAGGCCAAATGGGTAGAAAAATGAACTGAATTTGTGTGTGAAAGTGTGCAAAAAGTATATATAAAATGTGCACATCATTTACCACTGAAGAAAAAAGTAGAGCTAAAAAATCTTCAAGAAGAGAACAAATATCTTAGGCCATTTAAAGGTAGATCACATTGATAAAATGTATCCATCAATATTCCCAATCAAGTTTTGATGACCCAAGACACTAAAGAAAATAGAATAAGTCCACCTACAAAATTCAACAAATCCAGCATAAGGCAAAATGAGTATAGAAATTGTACAACACAAAGAATAGATAAATATAAAAGAGTACATGATGCATTATACATATGAACCTTATCAATCTTACACGAACATGTTCACCTCTACACAAACATATGCCATTATTCATTTGCACCCTAACATTATTCATGTGAAAGGGACTTGATATTGAGATCCATATCCTTACATCTCACCAAGAAATGATAATGTCTCAAGTTCAAATTTGTTTGTTGTAATAGAATAATAACAAACACATAGATTCAAGAAGAAAGTAGAGATGAGATAGGATCATTAGAGAAGGAAAATCCTCAGATTTAGTTAGGTGGAAGACCAATTGATATGACATCTCTAATCCTACCTTATCATCTAGCACCAATATCATCATGATGGGGGTCATTCCCAGTCCTGGATCTCCCCTCAATGACAGTGTGGATAATGAATGTCTCTAAACATAAGAAGGTGTCCAACTTCAAAGAAATTCCTAGTCCATTTACTACGTTAATTATGTTGAAGCATATATCTTCAAAGGATGTCTCATTTATGAAATGGAAATAAGAACCTTTACATTACTTCACATTCACTTATTCTTTTGATTCTCAAGGCCAACATTTTCATTCTTCACATAACCATAGAGGTAGGCTAGACTCTGAAACCAACATTAAGATTTTAGTTGTTACGAGCACGTAGATGGAAATGAGATAGGTAGAAATTTTGTTTGAGCAATAATTGAGAATAGATCAAAATGGGACACAAATGAAATATGATCAAAGAGGAAATTGCCAAAAAATAGCTCAACACTTGGATATCTAAGTAAAAGATCCAAAAATTAGAAGATATTGCAGAACAAATTTAGAAAAACCTTCATCAGAGAGAATATCATATTGAAGGAGCTTCAATAAAGACATTGACCCTGCTCATGAAAGAGCCACACATTTGACTCCCACAACATCGAAAGGAACAACCTTTAAAAATATAGATGTTATACATACAATGAGTTCAAGGCATTCTAAAAAACCATGTGCCTATAAGAACTTACCTAATTCTTTTTAAAAAACTAGAACATCTCCATTTGATGTAGGTAAATGTTTGGGCATCTGGCATGGGACGACCTACATGTTAACAAACTCTGCAAGATAAACTAAGAACGGGTTACTGATTTCCTAATGATGCACCTCTCAGTAGACATCATGAGAGTGATTCAACAACTACTTGTGCCAGCAGACACTAGTGTAAAGGACATGTGGGAATGGAAGCTGGCGACCATTGTCCATTGCTCCATTGCTAGAAACTACAAGATGTTGAGAAAAGGGAGTAGGAAGAAGGACAAATGGGCACTGCAAAACCTTGTGGGAGACTGTGTCTCGTCCATGTTGAAGTTGTTTATGTGACAACTAGGGAATGAGGCAGTGATGACCGCATGAAATGAAAAATAAGACATTTTACTATGGATGATGGTTGTGATAGATGTGAGAAATTGATGGAAATAACAATCCACGCTCTCTGAGATTTTCATGTAGGTAAAGGTATTTGGAATTAGACTGTAGTAATGATGTGCAAGAAAATGCATACATACATAGTCTTACATCTACACAGAAAGGATGGAGATCCCAGATTCAAATGTTGATTTCTAGGGATGGACATGTAAAGACCACTAACATAAGAGAGAGCACAACCCGAATGCAAACTTTGTACAAAAGATTCACCAACATAAGCCACAATCTGATGGATCTTATATCCAACCTCCTTTATTAATAGAGTCACATGCATTGATAGAAAACATAGAAAATAGAGCACAACAACCCAAGGAGAACAACACACACTCTTGATGTTCTTAATTCAAAAACCACATATACATCAAAAAAATATCCACTTGAAAAGAGAAGAGCACCTAAGGAAAATTTCATAACATGAGGCATCGATATGAGCAAGCCTCATGCACAAGTAGATTCCCCTACATAGAATAATAGCTAGACATAATTCATGTTTGCATGACTAAGATTCATACATGCGGAAAGTAGGACATAATTATAATCCATAAAGTAAAAGGCTTATCATCATTCTTTTAATACCAATCTACAAGAAGTTTTGTTTTAGCTGAATGAGTTGCCTTGGAATGAAATATCTCTATCTCAAATAAAGATAATGATTTGTAACTTCATAAACTTTGAATTCATTGCAATAAATTAAGAAATATCACTTTTGAATGATCACTCCTCTCTATACAAGAAAATGGAAGAGTCCAATCTCCCTATATATTTTTTCCCAAGTTATTATTTCTTGTGTTAGCATAAAAAAGAACCTTGATATAAAAAGAGTACCTTGATTCTAGATGGATACATGAAAAAGACAAGATCTATGGAACTATCTATCTTGTCACAAGAAACCACTTAATCAAATTTCCAACAAGTATTCTTCAAATATTAGTCCCCAAAGCAATTATAGATGGTTATCTAGAATCCAAGTCCAATCAATAGATCTAAAATATGAATCACAAAAGAGCACATGACTACAACTTTCATTATAAGCATAAATGAATGAAGACTATACTTATTCTCCCTATCAAAAGATTAATATATACAAACACATCCACATGTAGTACTATACTCAAAGACATACACATTCAAGCCTACTTTTGGATTTAGAGACTCTCATGGTGTGAAGAATGCATGATACACATTTGTGGTTCTAGTCAAGTAACATATCACTAATGAGATGTTCTAGAGTGTTTCTTATGAGGCTACAACAATGTAATATCTTAAGCCCAAAAAGTTTATCCTCACTGCTACGTTTTGAGGGAGAGATTTGCAAAAACAACATATGTCTTCCATAGTAATCCCATATTAAATAAGAACCTGAACTAGATGTTTTTGGATATATTTTAGTCTTTAGATTGTTCTAGTCCATCTTTACTATAACAACAATTTTTATATATTACTCAAGTAGCCATCCATTTATTTTGATAATATTACATGTGAGTTTAAATAATATAATTTAGGGATATTAACCCATGTAAGATAATCTACAATGCTAAATATTAACATAATAGAAAATTACCAACACATTTGTCAATGAAAGAGGGTTTCCTTGTTTTTCATGTGCTTTTCTGTCTGGAGTACAAATATTAGTAGATAAATCCCATTGAGCCTCAACAAATGAAAAAGCAATGTGCCCACTAAAGTGACTCATGAATACAGGAACATCATAGTTCTGCAGTCACCCCAGGCTCAACAAGAACCCATATTGCTAAGGAAGGCTCAAATTTGATCAATAACAAAAAGTAGAATCTTAGAATGTTTCTTTGCCACATTGCTATTTTGAAGATCGAAGCAATGTGTGCAATCTCAATCCTTTATAAAAGTCTCAATCAACCTACAAAGATTCTTCTCCAACAATGTATCATACATTGAAGAGAGGTGTTTGTGGCATCTGATTGACATTTCGGGAATCGATCTGATTCGATTTCTATTTGTTCTGCTTGTTTTAATTTTTAACAGCTTCGAAAGAAGATATTGGAAAAGGTGGATCGTACCACACATTTTTTGAGAGAGAATAATTATGGGATCCTCATCCAGCTAGACCTTGAAATCTTCTAGAGTTGTTTCAAGTAGCCTAAGGGATGGCTTTGAATGGGAAAAAGTACAACCTTCATGACATCCAATTTTGGTCCTAAGTAATCAAACCAACTTGAGAACATATATTACCTACAACATGTTGGGTTATGGAGGAGGTAGAGAAGAAGCGGAAACAAAAAAAAATTTTCTCCCCAAACCCAGAACAAAAGGAATCACGTCAACATCTATATAATAGGAAAGATGGTTTGTGAATCATACCTTGTCCCGAGGCTTGCTCGGCGACAATACCACGCGCCTTGCGTGGTCTTCACCTCCGGTCTTGGACGGTGTCTGTGCAGCTCCTGGTCGCACCGGGACTGAAGACTCCTCCTCCTACCGGACTGTCGGATGACAGTTGTCCTCCTGAGCGGCAGTGACCTCCCGCCTCTGAAGTAGTCCACACGGACCACACGGAACTCCACTCTCCTTGTCCCACAAGGAAGTGGAAGGAGTCGCACCCTCCTGTTGACGTACTAGTCGCCAACACACTCTCCTACTGTCGATTGCAACTGTAGTTGTCCTTCCCTTGTTGCACCTCCCTTTGCCGGAAGCACTTGCTCGGGCTCTCTCTCGGTTACCAAAACCAGAGAGAACGACAACTTTGCAGAGCAATCAACTTGCACTGAGTTGTATCTTGAGAAGCCCCCAATAACCCTATATATAGGCGGGTCATGGGACAGGGTTCTCTGTGCCCGGAAATACGGGACTAATGCAGGAGTAGAAGGGTTCGAGAATTTTCCACAAAAAGCAACCGGTTCGCAACTTGAAATGATCGGTTCACAACTGAACCGATCGGTTCGACCATTGAGCCGATCGGTTGGACCAGAGCCGATCGTTTGGGGCACTCCAACTGATCGGTTGGTGCCCTGAACCGATCGGTTCATAGTCCTAATCCGGCTCAAAAATACTTTCCTTGTTTCGTTCCCAATTGGTATCAAATACCAATGTTATTCCCAATCGAATTGGGCAATTTGAAACCAAAGGAAAATTCTTGCCGACATGACTTTTCCCAACTGGTCGGTTGCACCAGTTGAGCCGATCGGTTTAACCCTTGAACCGGTCATTTCAACCTGGGCATGAGCCGATCGGCCTGGACACTCCAGCCGACCGGTTCAGCAACCTCAGCCGACCGGTTCATCACATGAACCGATCGGTTGGGAGCACAGGTTGGGCAAAAATCATTCAATTGCGATTTCAATCAATCTGATACTCCAATCAATGCGTCCAACACCTTGAACCATACGATATCGAGCCATCGACTGATTGAGTGTTTAATTGAACTACTAAACTCCTTTAGTAATCAATCTAAACATTGCTTGTGGACAAAACTCCTCTTCCAAGTTGAATCCTATGTGTGTGACCCTGCAGGTCCATTTCACGTTGGCAGTGAAAGTCCATAACACTTATGACTTCACAAGCAAAGAGCGGTGCCTAGTCACACATCATTGCTACCCAAGTGAAAGTAGAAAGTTGGAGAACAACTTTCATCCTACAATCCGTGAGTGGTGTTACAGTGAATGTATAATTCCTTTGTCACTGATATCCAGAATGAAATCGAGGCATGGAACAGTCATCCTGTCAATGTTCATTCATTTCTTTGATCTCAGAGTAGACCGAGTGAGATGTGTATGACATCAATATCACATATTGATTCATACGTGCATGTGCATGCCTTTCTCAATCCTACTCATCAAGTGGACAAGGATATCAAACTCCCTTAGGAGGGACAAATCCCATATCTATCACTCACCCCTCAAAAGCCCCATGTGTCAAAGCCACCCAATCATCACCTTTATAAAAACCCATGTTTCAGGACTGTGTTTGATGATGTCAAAGTGTACCCAACGACATGTGTTGAGTGTAGTGATTTCAGGTCTAAGAATCACACTCACCACCATCACTGTGAGAGCTGACTGTGACTACCATGTCATGGTTCCATGTGTCACTCTCACGGTGGGTCTGTCTGATACCTTGTTCTCTAACAAGTAACTATGTGCTTGGTTTGATATCACTATATCATAACTAATGAGATTCTGTCATCAACCAACACACAATCTAGTCTTCAGTGTTATTGATGTCTATGGCTATTTCCACAATAACAACCGACTAGGGACTAAACAAGAATGTATACTCTTAACATCCATATGATCTCATCGTTTAGGTCATGAACCTAAAAGCATATGTCATTGAGTAAGACAATCTTTAGACATCTATCATGTTACACCATCATCTCAGAAATAGTTTAAACATATAGATTGGAAATTTCCTTTATTATTATTCAAATCATTTACAAAGTATCCCATTACAATCATCATATGACTTGCTCTATGGGCATACATACCAACAGACTCCCACTTGCACTTAGAGCCAGTCACCAAGGAAACGCAGTCCTTGTGACCTAGCATGACCATCATGCTTCTGCTGAGAAAGGGCCTTAGTCAGTGGATCAGCTATGTTGTCTTCAGTTGGTACTTTGCAAATCTTCACATCTCCTCGCTGTACGATCTCTCGTATGAGATGGAAGCACCGCAGTATGTGCTTGGACCGCTGATGTGATCTGGGCTCCTTAGCTTGTGCAATAGCTCCATTATTGTCACAATAAAGCTCAATTGCATCACAGCTACTGGGAACTACTCCAAGTTCAGAAATGAACTTCCTAATCCACACAGCCTCCTTTGCTGCATGCGAAGCAGCAATATACTCGGCCTCTGTAGTAGAACCGGCAACTGTTTCTTGCTTGGAACTCTTCCAGCTCACTGTTCCATTATTAAGGCAAAACACAAATCCTGACTGTGATCTGTAATCATCTTTATCGGTTTGGAAGCTTGCATCGGTGTAACCCTTTACAACCAGCTCTTCCTCACCGCCGTACACAAGAAACTGATCCTTAGTCCTTCGCAAGTACTTGAGGATGTTCTTCACGGCTGTCCAGTGAGCATCCCCAGGATCTGACTGGTACCTACTCGTCATGCTGAGAGCATACGAGACATCTGGGCGTGTGCACAACATAGCGTGATGGATCTAATGGCTGATGCATATGGGATCCCATTCATACGCTCCCTCTCTTCACAAGATTGGGGACATTGAGCTCTAGAGACGGTAACTCCATGTAGCATAGGGACGTTGCCTCTCTTTGAGTTCTCCATGTTGAACCGCTTCAGCACCTTATCAATGTACGTGCTCTGACTTAGTCCGAGAAGCCTTCTAGATCTATCTCTATAGATCTTAATTCCTAGAATATAGGATGCTTCTCCTAAGTCCTTCATTGAGAAAGTTTTCCCAAGCCATGTCTTTATCTTCTCTAAGGCTAAGACATCATTCCCCATCAAAAGTATGTCATCCACATACAATATGAGAAATGTGTTCGAGCTCCCACTAAACTTCTTGTACACACAAGGTTCATCTTCATTTTGAATAAAGCCAAACACTTTGACTTCTTCCTCAAATCAAAGATTCCAACTCCGAGATGCTTGCTTCAATCCATAGATTGACCTTTGCAGTTTACATACTTTATTGGCATTCTTTGGATCTACAAAACCTTCAGGCTGTGTCATGTACACATCCTCATGAATATTCCCATTAAGGAATGCAGTTTTAACATCTATCTGCCAAATGTCATAGTCATAATAAGCTGCAATAGCAAGCATGATCCTGATGGACTTAATCATGGCAACTGGAGAAAAGGTTTCGTCATAGTCAACACCTTGAATTTGTCGAAAACCCTTTGCAACCAATCTACCTTTATAAGTTTGCACATTGCCATCCATGTCGGTCTTTTTCTTGAAGACCCACTTGCACCCTATGGGTTTTACCCCTTCGGGTGGTTCCACCAAAGTCCATACTTTGTTGGAGTACATGGATTCCATCTTGGATCTCATGGCTTCTAGCCATTTCTCAGAATCTGGTCCCTCCATAGCCTCTACGTAGGTAGTTGGATCATCATCTATGATCAACTCTCCACCTTCCTGAGTTACAAGGTATCCAAACCTCTCAGGTTCAAGGCGAGTCCTACTAGATCTACGAGGTCCTTGTGTCACTTGAGGAGAATGAGATTCCACAACACCTTGTGAATCTACATTTTCCTCTTGTACATCTATCGGTTCAATGTTTTCTTGTTGGGCTTGAACCTCTTCAAGCTCTATATTCCTCCCACTGCTTCCTTTGGAAATAAATTCCTTCTCTAGGAACACAGCTGTCCTGGCAACAAACACTTTGTTGTCAGTAGGGTGGTATAAGTAATATCCCCTCGTTTCCTTGGGGTATCCAACAAAATAACATTTATCGGATTTGGGTCCAAGCTTATCAGGAAACGTTTTCTTGACGTAAGCTTCACAACCCCAAATCTTCAGAAAACACAAATCGGGACGCTTCCCGTACCATATCTCATATGGTGTCTTTTGAACCGATTTAGATGGTACACGGTTAAGCATAAACGCGGCGGTTTCAAGAGCATGACCCCAGAAAGAAATTGGAAGATCAGCAAAACTCATCATTGATCGCACCATATCTAACAATGTGTGATTCCTTCTTTTAGACACACCATTATGCTGTGGTGTTCCAAGCGGAGTCCATTGTGATACAATACCACGGGCTCGCTGAAGGTCCTCAAACTCCTTGATCAAGTATTCTCCACCTCGATCGGAATGAAGTGCCTTAATACTCTTGCCAAGCTGGTTCTGTACTTCATTCATGAAATCCTTGAACCTTTCAAGGGTTTCTGACTTATGTTTCATCAGGTACACATAGCCATACCTACTGAAATCATCAGTGAAGCTAATGAAGTACTGACACCCATTTCTAGCATTAGTTCTAAAAGGCCCACATACATCACTATGTATGAGTCCTAATAGACCACTAGCTCTCTCACCTTTACCTGAAAAGGGAGTCTTGGTCATCTTGCCCAACAAACAAGATTCACATGTCTCTATTGATTCACAATCAAAAGAATCTAGATAACCATCTTTATGGAGTCTAGAAATGCGCTTCTCATTTATGTGCCCTAGACGACAATGCCAGAGATATGTTTTGTTTGAGTCGTTGAGTTCTTGCCTTTTGGTGTTTACGTTGTATACACTTGTCTCCAAGTCTATCAAGTATAGACCATAAGACATAGGGGCACTGCCATAAAAGATCCCATCTTTAGAAATGGAACACTTTCCATTCTTAATAAGAAATTCAAATCCATCTTTGTCCAAACAAGAGACGGAAATGATATTCCTATTTATGGCAGGTACATAATAGCAGTTCTTCAACTCTATTATTAACCCACTAGGTAGAGTTAACTCATAGGTTCCTACGGCACTGGCGGCAACTCTTGCCCCATTAGCAACGCGTAGTTCAACCTCGCCTTTCCCCAAAGGCCTACTTCTCTTAAGATCCTTCACATTTGAACAAATGTGAGATCCGCATCCGGTATCAAGTACCCATGACGAAGAAGTAGTAAAGTTAATCTCTATCACGTATACACCAGAAGTAGAGATCTCTATCTCCGACTTCTTCTTCCATTGTTCCTTCCATCCTCTCCATGTAGAAGAAATTGGTTTGGCGAGAGAACACTTCTCTCCCTTACCTAGTTTCTTCTTCACCAATGCATTAAGCGTACATAGAGTGGATTCTAAGGATCCTGGTATATCTAGATTGTGCAGAACACTTCTCACAGTCCTCAACCAGTTATGGAATTTATTCTCAATTAATTTGCCCATTTTAAAAGATGATTCTTTTTCCATTCTATAAGAGAAAATTTGCATTTGTCAAAACCTTTTTGATTTGATTTGAATAAAATTTGACGATAGTTAATTAGGCCTTTAATTAATTACCGCTCCCACTATTTTGACTCAAATTGATATCCCTCACCATCAATTCGGAAGATTGCAGCGTACAATCTTCTAGTGGGTCAAGATCCTGAAATCCTCTGAGCCATGGACCAGCTAGGGATGTCACCCACAACTCAGATCTCTCAGGTAGGCAACTCTTGCCAATTGCATCATATGCAACTCTTGAAAGATGTCATATGCAACTCCTTGCAATGATCATCTCCATGCCTCAAGGCGCTAGATCCTATCTAGGTCACCTTGTTAAGTCCGACCCAAAGACAACACGATGAACATGCACCCTTCTAGGGCAGACCCACACATTCATCCTTCACGCTTCCACGAGATAGACGGTGCACCACGCTAGGGCGTGCCCACACTTGGTCGATCAAGCTTTTCACGTGTGTTGCATTTGGAAGGCATCTAAAACTTAATATTTAATGAGGGATTTGGTTTTTATATACATATACATATCCAATCACCACAATATATAGTATGTATCATATACATGCTATATCCCACAAAACATGCATAAACGATAAAAAGCAATGATTATGGCCATCCTATTTGTGATTCCTCGAGCCAAGAGGAATCACGGTCATCTAGGTCTACATCACATGCAACCTATACAAGATGAAATCTGTGTCTGCCTTTCTGGGTTTGATCAACTCATCTCCATGACTGATCGGCTCGCCATCAGGTAGGTTGTTCAGGTGCCACCAGCCGATCGACTGGCGCCTCCAGCCGATCGGTTCACCAGTCATCGTGCATCTCTTCAGGTCGCCACCGGCCCATCTTGTTCCTCGAACCGACCGTCTGGATCACCAACCGATCGGTTCACTCCTTGAACCGATCGTCTTCAGGTTGTCCGCCGTTCTTTGACATAAGAGGAAATAAAATCTATCCTATTTACAATTGAATTGAGAAACCCCGAGTTACATTCGGGGGGAGCAAAGGTAGGAAAAGAATTCTTGAATTTTTTTGAGTTACATCAGGAATATGAGAAAGGGAATCAGTGCGCAGACCGAGATGCAAGCAACCACACAAACAACCATTCACAGATATAGGGGTTTATAGGCCATAATCATGCTACACATCCACCACAAAACTCGTTTAAGGGTGACGCATATCGAGTGCATTAATATTACATATCATATATGTATATTAGGGATTTGTGGATTGGACATGTATAAAGACGATATTATTCGCATCGCATGCAATAAATAAAGGCGACAAACCAAAATCGATCATATCGATAATCCTAAAATATAGAGCGGTTGACCTGGCTCTGATACCACTGTTGGGTTATGGAGGAGGCAGAGAAGTAGCGGAAACAAAAAAAAAAATTTCTCCCCAAACCCGGAAAAAAAGGAATCGCGTCAACATCTATATAATAGGAAAGATGGTTTGTGAATCATACCTTGTCCCGAGGCTTGCTCGGCGACAATACCACGCGCCTTGCACGCTCTTCACCTTCGGTCTTGTACGGTGTATGTGCAGCTCCTGGTCGCACCGGGACTGAAGACTCCTCCTCCTACCGGACTGTTGGATGACAGTTGTCCTCCTGAGCGGTAGTGACCTCCCGCCTCTAAAGTAGTCCACACGGACCACCCAGAACTCCACTCTCCTTGTCCCACAAGGAAGTGGAAGGAGTCACACCCTCCTGCTGACGTACTAGTCGCCAACACACTCTCCTGCTGTCGACTGCAACTGCAGTTGTCCTTCCCTTGCTGCACCTCCCTTTGCGGGAAGCACTTGCTCGGGCTCTCTCTCGGTTACCAAAACCAGAGAGAACGACAACTTTGCAGAGCAATCAACTTGCACTGAGTTGTATCTTGAGAAGCCCCCAATACCCCTATATATATAGGTGGGTCATGGGACAGGGTTCTCTGTGCCCGGAAATACGGGACTAATGCAGGAGTAGAAGGGTTCGATAATTTTCCACAAAAAGCAACCGGTTCGCAACTTGAAATCATCGGTTCACAACTGAACCGATCGGTTCGGCCATTGAGCCGATCGGTTGGACCTGAGCCGATCGTTTGGGGCACTCCAACCGATCGGTTGGTGCCCTGAACCAATCAGTTCATAGTCCTAATCCGGCTCAAAAAGACTTTCCTTGTTTCGTTCTCAATTGGTATCGAATACCAATGTTATTCCCAATCGAATTGGGCAATTTGAAACCAAAGGAAAATTCTTGCCGACATGACTTTTCCCAACTGGTCGGTTGCACGAGTTGAGCGGATCGGTTCAACCCTTGAACCGGTCATTTCAACCTGGGCATGAGTCGATCGGCCTGGACACTCCAGTCGACCGGTTCAGCAACCTCAGCCGACCGGTTCATCACATGAACCGATCGGTTGGGAGCACAGGTTGGGCAAAAATCAGTCAATTGCGATTTCAATCAATCCGATACTCCAATCAATGCGTCCAACACCTTGAACCATACGATATTGAGCCATCGACTGATTGAGTGTTTAATTGAACTACTAAACTCCTTTAGTAATCAATCTAAACATTGCTTGTGGACAAAACTCCTCTTCCAGGTTGAATCCTATGTGTGTGACCCTACAGGTCCATTTCACATTGGCAGTGAAAGTCCATAACACTTATGACTTCACAAGCAAAGAGCGGTGCCTAGTCACACATCATTGCTACCCAAGTGAAAGTAGAAAGTTGGAGAACAACTTTCATCCTACAATCTGTGAGTGGTGTTACAGTGAATGTATAGTTCCTTTGTCACTGATATCCAGAATGAACTCGAGGCATGGAACAATCATCCTGTCAATGTTCATTCATTTCCTTGATCTCAAAGTAGACCGAGTGAGATGTGTATGACATCAATATCACATATTGATTCACACGTGCATGTGCATGCCTTTCTCAATCCTACTCATTAAGTGGCCAAGGATATCAAACTCCCTTAGGAGGGACAAATCCCATATCTATCACTCACCCCTCAAAAGCCCCATGTGTCAAAAGCCACCCAATCATCACCTTTATAACAACCCATGTTTCAGGACTGCGTTTGATGATGTCAAAGTGTACCCAACGACATGTGTTGAGTGCAGTGATTTCAGGTCTAAGAATCACACTCACCACCATCACTGTGAGAGTTGACTGTGACTACCATGTCATGGTTCCATGTGTCACTCTCACGGTGGGTCTGTCCGATACCTTGTTCTCTAACAAGTAACTATGTGCTTGGTTTGATATCACTATATCATAACTAATGAGATTCTGTCATCAACCAACACACAATCTAGTCTTCAATGTTATTGATGTCTATGGCTATTTCCACAATAACAACCGACTAGGGACTAAACAAGAATGTATACTCTTAACATCCATATGATCTCATCGTTTAGGTCATGAACCTAAAAGCATATGTCATTGAGTAAGACAATCTTTAGACATCTATCATGTTACACCATCATCTCAGAAATAGTTTAAACATATAGATTGGAAATTGCCTTTATTATTATTCAAATCA
The DNA here is from genome assembly GCA_963693085.1 of Alisma plantago-aquatica. Lineage (NCBI taxonomy): Eukaryota > Viridiplantae > Streptophyta > Magnoliopsida > Alismatales > Alismataceae > Alisma > Alisma plantago-aquatica. The sequence goes on along the minus strand of OY856410.1, from coordinate 695,336,970 downwards.
TTTACAAAGTATCCCATTACAATCATCATATGACTTGCTCTATGGGCATACATACCAACACAACATTGGCCCGGATCACCATTAGCTTATAGAGAAGCATGTACTTTAGACTAAAACAACTTAAGGATCTTGAAGGACATTGAAAGACTCGAATGCTTCAAAGAAATAATTGCCAGTAGTCTAATAGTCTTTCTCTTATGCGAGCATGAAGTCACTTTGCCAATCTATTATACAAAGAAATGGATTGTTGACTACCTGAATAAAAAATATGCTTAGAGAACTGGTGCATCAAATATGTAGTGTCATGCTAGTTGTTATGGAAGGCACAAAACACACAAGTCTCAAAAAACCAGGCCTCTAATATACAAAGCCTATTAGTCAAAATCTAGGCTATGGTCAGAACCATCAAATAAAGCCTACATACATGGCAAGGTTATTCAAATGGATTGCAGAGAACCTCAACAAAAGACATGTCTCAGAGGATTAGTGAACTATATATGCAGTGGCATATTGGTTGTTCTAGAAGGCATGGAACGTGCAAGTCTTAATAAATCAGACTTCCAATATACAATTGTAGTTAGTCAAAATCAAGGGTATTCTCAGAATCATCATGCAAATCCTTCATAGAGAAGACTGGACTTCAAGGGTTGAAGAACAATGTCACTTTATAGTTGGAAGCACCTCTACAGGCTACACGATAATCAATGTAAACACTATAGTTAAAGCTAATTAGGGAATGCAGAACACTTTAGGGTGGGAAGCACCCCTTATAGGTTGCACGACTATCTCAAAATTCACATCATCAACAAAATGTAGATGATGAGATAAATAGCACATCTGACACACAACCCATATGACAAGTATACCCTTATTCAAAGAAAGGATTCTAAAATATTCTTCATGCATCTCAAATTGTAGTGAAAATAAGCGATACAAAATATAGCCTCATCTAAACAATGTTGCACCAACTACTCAGGGAGTCATCAAAATTTTGGCTGGAGCTTGAACATTGTAATGTGGTTTCTAGAGTCTGGATCCCCTAATTTTAATGATCATTTTATCCATTGTGCATATCAATGAATCAGATTAACATGGGATCTAAATGGAAATCCTACTCTATGTGTTGTTTTATATATATATATATATATATATATATATATATATATATATATATATATATATATATATATATGTCTAAGCCCCATTGGCAAATAGTTAAGCATTTTCAATAGAGAAAACTACCCAAAAGACTAGTGCTACCATGAGGTGTATACCCTGAAGATATAGACTATTGTCACTACTATATTAATACAAAAGTTCAACATTGGTGCCTCCATAATAAAAAAAGTAAGAGAAATGCTTCTACGAGATTGGGATACACGAACCAAAATAACCATTGTCATTTCTACTTTACAATTTTTCTATTTCTTTGTGGGAATTTTAGAAAGAATGGTTCACTATGGTATGCGAGTTCAGAAGTTTACCTATTTAGTCACCTGGTCATTGCATCATTTTTTCCATATATGCTCCATTAACATCTAATAATTAGTACCATAGGTCCTATGGGAGGTTTAATGGGTGTGAATCAACATATTCAACTTTGATTTTCCATGTTCATAGTTTTTAATTCAGAAATAATATTTTACTCATATGTTGGAATGATTGACCCAACTTTGGCAAAAAAGGAACATGATTTGTAGTAAATGTTTGCATATGCCAAAAAAGAAACACCATTGCTAAGTTGTAAACAATCCTCCATATATATATATAAATATAAATATATAATATATATATATATATATATATATATATATATATATATATATATATATATATAAATATATATATATATATATAGTCAGGCTAGAATACACTCGAGTGTATTCAGAGCAGAATACACTCAAGTAGTTTTTCATGATGCAATATTTTTTTCAAAAATCTAATCCATTGATCTTCTTAAACATCTTGTGAATAACTCATATACAAAATGTGAGCACATTTGGACATTTATAGGTCATGTTATGAAGACCACAAAAATTATGGATTTCAAATTAGTTCCACGCATCGATTTTGTCGCGCTCGGATGAGTGACTTACACTCATCAAAATGGGCTCAAAATTTGTATGCAGCCTAATTATAGTATGACAATGAAGATCAATGGTTTACATGTTGCAAAAATAGTATTGATATGAAAACATACTTGAGTGTATCCATGCGATCTGTACACTCAAGTGTATTCTAGCCTAACTCTCTCTCTCTATATATATATATATGTATATATATATATGTATATATATATATATGTATATATATATATGTATATATATATATATATATATAGACATGTGAGCATGATATATATGAATTTTGTAATATATTCATTCAAGAATGGTATTCTGAGTCATTCTAAATAATGGCAACATATTATTTTTCTCCATCCATTTCGTTGTGTCATTAATTTTTTTGATTAGTGTTGGGTACACAATGTTTTAGTACATAAGATAATAGTTAATGTTTAAATGAAGAAGCAAACAATGTTTCCTTAACATGGGAACCAGGGAAATGAAATGTAGGATTGGTACTTGCACGTCAATGAGGAGCATTGGTGTTCTTGCCACTAGAACATGGTGTGCACTTTATGGAATAGTGTCCTATTCTCTATAGGATTAGTGGTTGGTTCTTGTTTCCAATGTCATTCCTTAGTACACTCTTTATGTTTGAGGTCCATAGACTACAATGTTATTCTAGATCAATTCAACCAATTTCGTCTTATTGGCAAACTAGCCAAAATGAACTATCATAAATAGAATAAAATAATATTTATTTTCTAGGTCAAGACAAATAAAATGAAACATTGATTAGGAATTTTTTGGAACATGGGAGCTACTAGTAACATGTATTAGACTAGTTTCAATATAATGTGTCTAGTCTATTTGTCAATGGCAACTAAAGTGTCTTTATAGTATACCACTCAATAAACCTATACATAATATCCTTCAATGCTAGAGTGTTTAGGAGAGACTTCATGATTCTAAAAAAGTTAACCCTAATGTAAGGAAATTATGGATGATCTAGATGAATAATGTGGTTCGCTAGATATGAAGGCCTATGGTGGTAACACTAACATCATGCATCAAATTGCAATAATGATATAGCATTATATGAATGATGATTCATTATTTCTGTCACCCATAGACATATTTCTAAAAAAACATACACCTTCAGATAAATGGATCAGCTCTCATCCTTTATGAGCTACACAATGGCAATACAAAGTCCAATCTAAGAGAAATGGCTCAACTACCATCCTTTAAGAGTAGCACAATGGATACACATAGTCCAATCAACTAACCACTATCAATCTACGAATGGAAATGTTGAGCACTACTCCACATACAATGTTCTAGAATAAATACAACAATTATTGTATATTTCATTGGTCAAATAGTTTTTAGTATCTTTGTGAACAAAGTATGTGGAAAATGAAAATAGGACTCATTGTCACTTAATGGATAATAAACTAGAAATAAGCACTACAATGACATAACTATAGCACAAGTCTTTGTAAATTTACCAAACCTCTTGTGATCGGTATATGTCATGCACCTGAAAAATTGCAGTTATTTAATTAGTGCACTCAAAGAGCAGTATATATATATATATATATATATATATATATATATATATATATATATATATATATATATATACATATATATATATATATACATATATATATATCTACACACACACATATATATATATATGTGTGTGTGTGTGTGTGTGTGTGTGTGTGTGTGTTTGTGTGTGTGGAATATCCCATTTCTATGAAAAATGTATGCTTATTGGTTGTTTCCATACAAGTACCACATATACCCGTTTATGTTCAAGGCAAGTGTTGTGTTTGAATGTAATAACACAATTCTTAGAAAAATTCTTAACCCCTTTCATAGGCAATATCACGAGAAATTGTCACCGAAACACTAACAATTAGTGTTTCTAATGAATATTTATTCCTTTCGGACATCCCCTATTGTATCAAGACAATGGAATAAAAGTTGTCGTCAAAAATGAAAAAGTTGTACGGGAACAAAATTTCAGTCTATACAATCAAATGAAGCTGTCACATAGTTCAAAGAGAAATCATATCAGAGAATTCACTATACAATATGCAGTCTGTCTATCAATTACAATGGTTCATTTTAGTGGGATCATGTCCTTCAATAGAATAAATTCTATAATATGCAATATCATACTTGGTTGGATGCTAGAATGTTGTTTAGAAATCCAGTCTTATAGTGGAGTAGTGTTCTTCCTATTGATGATGTAATAAGAGCCAACTGAAATGGGATGAACCTGGGTTGACATGTAAACGAAACAAAAAAATGTGTTATATATGAAGAATATAGTGGGGTTGATTGGGAGATATTTTTATTGCACCCTAAGGGAGTCTGGTGGGGAGGAAAGGGGGGAGGATGATGAGGAGAAGGGCATAAGAAGAGTGGTCACTAGTCTTGCAATTTTGGTCCTTCTAGGTGATGGAGTACGCTATGACAACCCTTTCTCGACATTACATATAGTAAGGCTAGATTGACAAAGGTTGCTGGAAGCCTGAAAGGATTTCTATATCGCATGAATGAGAGATCAATCGCTATCCAGGGGTTTGAGTGATGACTAATTGTTGGTTTTGAATTTTCATAGGAAAAAAACTAGTAGGTGGTTGATTTCTTTAAGAGGGAAGGCTATTATGACTGGTTTATGGGCGACCATTGATTTCACATTACCTACATTTTGTATGTTTAGACTTCCACAATTTGTAGCACAAATAGGTTTTATATATATAAAAATAAAATGTAACAAAAAAATGTAGCTAATTCATATTTTTTTGTAGTGTTCCATGCGATTCTACCTTGAAGTAGTGAAGTGTTCCAGTTTGGTACTTCTAGAGAAGGAGAAGGATTCCTCTACATGAATCTCCATGTCTTCTCTCTCTCTCTTATCTTCTTTATTTATGTATTTTCTTTTTTACGAATAGTTAAGCACCCTTTGTGGAATGTTTGGTGGGAAATGTGACTTTGACACAATGTCAGGTAAATATTATTGTAAACACTAGTTATTTTATAGATGTTATCTTCTTTCTTAACTCTGATTTTCCATCTTTTGATATGGTGATTGATTCTTGAAACCACCTAAGTGTAGGGAGCATGATGTATATGTGGCTATTTGGGGAAAAATGCTCAAGTACGAATAGCAGATCCTTAGCTATAGGTACCTCTATTCACACATATCTCTCTACTCTTTTATCCCTAGGATTGATATATAAGTATCTAGTTTTGCTTTTCTTTATATACATAACAAAGAGCATGTCTAGAGGTTGTTTGGATGGTAATAGGAGGTGAAATACCCCTCCTAAACTCCATACCACCCCTTGTCACTAAGTACATAGGGTAATTTCTCTAAGAAACCTAGAATATTTTGGTCTCGATTGAATTATACGTGCACCCTAGTCAATTGAACCTGGTAAGGTTAGATATCGAGTGATAGAGTCTAGTTCACCTATATACACCCTACCCCACCCATTGTCAACTCATAGTACTATATGATATTTCATCATCATCCCATTTTGTTGGTTGGTTTGATAATATAGTTTGATTGAATGTATTGCAATATTTGACCCTAATTAGGTTGTTAATCACATTTACCCCAAAATACTCCACATCCCTAATTAATAGCTTGAAACCCTGATTCCTCATTTTGTAGCTAGTGTTGACTTTGTTAACTTCCTTCTTTAGTGAGTCAATTGCATTGTACATGTTTATTAACCTTTGTTAGAGTAATTCATGCTTCTCCTAAGTTTCTTGTGGTAGATTTTGATCATCAAATTCTATTCTAGTCCTTGAATTGCATTCTTTGTGTACTTTCTAGCTTAATGTAACTAGTTCAAAAAGTCTCATATGATGTTAACATGTGAAGGTTAATATTAGTTTGTTAATAATGTCCATCCTTAATAATGACTGAAGTGAATACTGGTGAATAGTGGTTCGCAAATCATACCTATCTGAATAATGAGAAATGTGATTCCTTGATAAAAAACATATGTATGTCGAAGACCAATAATGATGAATACATCTTTGTAAATCATGCCAATCATGAACAATGATGAGTGTAGATCTTAGTTTATAAAAGAGTGTATGTTGCAAACCCGTGAGTGTCCATCCTGGTTCACATTAAAACACATTTATTTTGACCAATGTGGAAGAGGAGAACACATATAGGCTAACTCATTCACATTGGAACACAAGAAAAAAGCTAATACGTTGTTAATGGATGAAGGTTAGAAAAACTTCTATCACGTTACAGTGAGTGGTGTCAGTTCCGTGTGTTGTTCTTATATTGCATGCAATTAGCAAACCATCATCCTGGAAGCACAATGGATCTCGTACCTCTTGTCTCTTTCCAAATACCGTAATCAGTTAACACACAGTTGGTGGTGGATGAAAAATAATAGAGTGTTGTGCACCCAGAGAGTGTGCTTTAGGCTGCCTGTCTTCCTCATCAACTTACCATCAGAAGGAATTGAATTGACCCCCACTAACTTTTGAAAATATTACTTTTCCACACATCTCATCAATTTACTAATGATAACTTTACTTCCCAAAACTAGTTCCACCACACACAGCAACACGATCGCATCACTATCTCGACAAAAATGAAATCAAATTAAAACCTCGACAAGGAACTCCATTCGGCTTTATTACTGCATCGCTCGACCTCATCCAATTTAATGATGTTAACTTGCTTCCGATTTTCCAAAAAAAAGTTCAAACCTCTTTCCAATCCCCCTTTAGCATTGACTTCTCTAGAAATATTCCCTACCCGCATTGACATAGGATGTCCAGATGGATTGAGGGGAGTTGGGTGAACACCAAACCCTCCGAAGGAAGAAGTAGTTGCAGTAATTGTGCATATGCTGGCATTTCCACTACTAGTTCTACATTAGGTTGCAACATAGTCTCAATTGGAAAGTCATCAAAAGACTCCCCTCCTAACATGATGGCTCAATTGGCATTCCAATTGTCGGCGGTGAAAAGACTGGTGGTTTCATGCTAAAGACATAGACCATCGCATGATAGGTTGTGATGTAACCCATGTTGTAAATAAAAATTCAATTCATAATTCATTTTATACTGGAGAATGTCCCTAAGAATGGGCTTATATAAATGGCATGAGGTAAGCCTAAATAGGTTTATTTATCCTAAGTCTACACTAATATAAAAACTAATGAAGAACTTACAAGTAAGTCCCTAGCATTATATTTAGATCCTAAAACTAAAACAATTGCTTAATCAATCCTAAACTAAAATAAAGACTCAACAACTAAATAAAAGACAACATATATAAAAGATAAATCATAAAACACTCTAAACAAAAGGTTTAAAATCCTATCAAGCTCTGGATCACATATTGTCCTGCATCAACTCCCCCGGGGTTCGAAAGAAGAGCCACCGATGAGTCATGAACATATCCTAAGTAGGCTCTCCCAAAAGTAGCTGGTGGTAGGATAAATGGATCAGACACTATTGGGAAATCAGAGTAGGGGTATTGTCAACCTCAAGTACACCGTAATGTTCATGTAGTCGTAATGACTTTATCATTGGAGCATCCACAAGAATTGGCGACACCAAGGTGGCAATGTAGCCATAATCAACACGAAGAGCATAGATGTTGTTGGGTGCAATAAATGATAAGGACTTTTATAATTGGCATGGTGCAAGGTTGACATTGTCATCCATTAAAGGAGGCATTGAGGAATGGGCCGACACCATATCAATATTACTTGGACTATTGGCGTATGGTGTTAGTGATAGTGTAACCAGTGGTGAACGAGTCAGAGCAACATACTCATCATTTTTGTTTTCTGGTATCACTTTTACCAAAGAAAAAACAAGTGATGTTATTAATGATGTGAAGATGTTATCACATCACTCTAGATGTCTTGGTATAGGATTCCCTGGCATGTGTTTAGATAATTCACACACCTTTTTTCGCATATCCAGAAGCATATTTTCCAAGCGGTCGAAACCTCAGTCATAATGATTCAATCCTGCTTCAAATTTTGCAATTTTATCATGGATCTCAATGTTGTGTCAATGAGTTTTTTAACCATTGGAGGTATGATTTGAGTCCCCTGATATGTGGATCCACCTCCATGCTAAGGTGTTCAGAAGGATTTTTCAAATTATAACACCCTAAAATGTACTCATTTGTATTGGGACAGAAGTTGACCACAACAAGGTTTATGAGTGAGGATTTATCGGCCGTGAGAAGACTTCATTTTACATAGTTTAATGTTGGTATTTTGAGGACAAAATGTTTTCATTGATGATAGAGTTTAATGCTGGCCTTTTGCAGGTCGTCCCAGAGTCATCAAGTGTCAATGACATTGTACACTGGAAAGGAACCAGGCGGGCGTCTACTGGGCGGAACTGGGAAGACTGGAAGGAAGTTGGGGGAGTCTGGGAGGCGAGGCATTTATTGATGCCCGGATGCATGGAAGGGTTGGAAAAGATCACTATAGTGTTGGGGGGGGGGTCTAGCGAGCATTTGTGCAGTGTTTGTGATGCTCTTGATTAGGCAGGTAACCTGGAACTTGGAGAGTAGTACTAGTAAGAGAGGATGAGGAGGGACATGAGGAGATGTGGCAACTTATGTGTTGGTCATTGTCTGCCCTAGATGACTCTATCGTGTGGGTGTTGTTGGTTGGAGGTTGTGAGATCTGTGGCTAGTGGACAAAAATCATGAGATGATCTACAGAAGTAGGCTTTTGAGTAAGCAACAACTTAAGGCTGGGAGTCAGACAGTAGATTGGGGGAGGCGGGATGAGGATCAATGTTGTGTGGTTTACGACCAACAATGGTAAACTATGGAAGGTGGTGAATGAAAAACCAAAGGAATAAGGTGAAGAGTAGAGACACACAGTTATACACAAAGAACATATATTTTTATATATTTTTTGATAGATGGGTGAGTGGAATTTTGTTATGACTGCATCTGAGCTTAATTGGTAAACTAGGGTTTACCTAGATGATTACATGCTTAATTGGATCGATCATTGCTTAAATTTAATTAATGATGATAATTAAATTATGATGTTTTAAACCTAATAAGAACCTTAGGTGTGCTTCTACTTTGAAAAATTAGGGTATGAAAATATAAACCCTAGTCGGCTGAAATTAGGGTTTGCTTGGATGATTGTATGCTTAACTAAGTTGATCATTGTTTAAAGCTTGATTAGTGATGGTTGTTAAGTTTTTATGTTTTAAATATAATGATAAGATTTAATCATACTTTGATTCACATAATTAGGGTTTAACATTTGGAAACCCTAATCGGCCCAAATTAGGGTTTTGATGACATATGAATACATAATTTGATAAGTATAGTGTATCACTAAATGATTTTTAGTATTTTATGTGTAACTCTGATTGGATCCAAATTGGGTTATAATATGTATAACTCAATCTTTCATTTTAGTGAAAATTTTCAGAATATTTGGATGCTCTTTGAAAGTCATTCTCAGTCGAGATATACTTCAACCGACCATGCTGAAAGAATGTTGTTCAACAATATATTGTTTGATTTTTATTTATTTATCCGTAACTCCAAATGATCTGATTTTTTTACTGGAGATCTGAATGTCTATCATAAACAACATATAAAATTTTCATAACTTTGGCAGGATTTATTAGCTATTCAGTGGATGAATTACAGTAACAGTTTTATAACAGATAATTCAGCTGAAATAAGAGAAAGTAAAGTGAGGGGTCAATGTGTGATTGACCCAAGTAGCTCAATTTCTCTATATGGTCAACCTAACACCCTAGCAGCTCTCATAATTTGTAATTCATTCCAGAGAAATGAAATCCTAGAGAGAGAGGGAGAGTTAGGGTTTGAGAAGAGAAAGTGGTGGAATTGCTGAATTAGGGTTTCTCTATCTGAGATAAGATGAAATCAAGTAAGTTTAGCTTCTTTAAATAGCCTTTTCTGGTGAATCTTCTCTTACATGTCAATATTCTATCCCTCCTCTAATTTGATCTGAAATGGTATCAAAATTTCCCCTTTTCTTACTCTTTCTTCATAATTCTTCATTTTTAGGGTTTCTGAGTTGAAAGAAAGAAGAATTGGGTGAATTGCTAGGGAGTTGATATGACTTTGAGATTTGTAGAGATGAGCTTCATTTTTAAGGTGTTTTCACACCTTCGGGTGAGTGGGAACTTTCTTTAAATAGTATATTTCACGAAAATTTGCTAAATCATCCATAATCTTCAATTTGCTCAGTATGCGACAAACAAACCCTGAATTCTCCTTTTGATCTATTTTTTTTGTAAAATGATATGAAATAGATTCTTCTTATGTTTTGATGATTTTCAGATGATAAAATCATATTAGAAATGGATATTATCCATATTAATGATAATTCCTTAAGTATTTATAGAGGTAATAAGAGTAAACTAAAATTTAGGATTTTCGGTTATGATTGAAATTGTTGTATAATTAAATAGAGAAATTTGTCTATCTGAATCTCATTGATTACGAATGATTGTTTATCTGAATGCATAGTACATACATGTCAGATACTATCTTGGATTTTGTGTGATGTGAACAATGTTTTCTTGATATCTCAGTAGAAAGGGTTGAAACCCTAGATGAGTGAAAAGTTGGAAATTTGCGAATAGATATTATGAAATCCATTTGAAGTATTTATCTTGACATCTTAGAATTTATTTATACAATGTTATTCTTGATGCATGCTATATCAGTGAATGGCATGGAAACCTAAATTCTGCTCAGTTTTAAGGTTTCATACATATATTGATTGTATATGATTTAAGCAGTCTTTATTCAGTAAATGTTTATGTCATATGAAATCCTTAAGAGAGCCATGTGATAAGTGAATGAGGTAATTGAAACCCTAAGGATAGGGTGTTACCAAGTGATAAGGGAATGAGGTAACTAAAACCCTAAGGATAGGGTGTTGCCATGGTATAAGTGAATGATGTAAATGAAACCCTAATGATAGGGTGTTTAATGAATCAAGTGTTGTGATATCAAAGTTCTCAATATGAGATGTGGTGATGCTTAACAGTTCAATTGCATGATTTTAGTGTATAAAACATCCCATTTTGTGATGTTATCTTACTAGTTTTTCTTAGTTTTCCATACTCTTTTTTAGATATATTATATAGAATACTTAACTTTGCACTTTATTGTGAATATACCAATAGACTGACATTTCTTCTTTTCTTCTTACAGAAAGACCCCAAAAAATTGCAAAAGACCAAACGGTCCCAAGACCGTATGAAGGCCAAACGATCCCAAGATCGTATGAAGGACAAATGGTCCCAAGACCGTATAAAGGCCAAATGGTCCCAAGACCATATGAACCCAAACAGTCCTGAGACTGTATGAAGGACAAATGGTCCCTAGACCGTATGAAGGCCAAACGGTCCCAAGACCATATGAAGGCTAATCAATCCCAAGACCGTATGCAGCCAAATGGTCCCAAGACCGTATGAAGTCCAACCAGTCCCAAGGTCGAATGAAAGCCAAATGGTCCCAATACCGTATGAAGCCAAACGGTCCCAAGACCGTATAACCCAAACGGTCCCAAGACCATATGGAACCCAAACAGTCCCAAGACCGTATGAAGGGCAAACGGTCTCCAAACCAAGAGTGTCCAAACGGTCTCCAAACTGTTTGGATCCAAATAACTCAAGACCGTTCAAGACCCATTTGGAGCCTATAAATAGGACCCAAGGGGTCCTCATTAGGCATCAAGTCTTAGATGCACAAAGGTTGCCTCACTTGTTCCAGAGTTGTTTCATCCTCCATCCTTCGCCCCAAGATTTTCGATATGAGATCCACACTCCATCCTAAAGATACTTCCTCTCTCATCGACATAGAAGGAGGGAAGTTGAAGATTCATCACCAAGTCAACCATGTGGCATGAAGATAGTTGTTCTCTACTCGAAGGGGTTGACCTTCTTCCCTCCTACGTGGAGATGATGCATTCTCTCTCTTCCCACCTCCTTCTTTATTCTTGACATGAGGGAGTGGTTTCATACACCAGGGTGCGGGGAGTAGCCCCACTACCCATGTTTTCATTTCAAGCATTGTAATTCATGAGATTGCAATAGAGAAATACTATCTTTTCAGTTCAACATCAATCGTTTAATAAATGCTAGTTGTTTGATCACCAACATGTGTTACCTATTATCTACTCGTATGAATTGTCTACGTTTGTGCTTTTAGATTTGAATATTGATTGCATGTTGGTTCTTGATGTATGTAGTCACCATATATCTATTTTGGTATCTAGAAGCATCTTTCAAGGAGTGGAGTAAACTCACTTCCATCGTTGTACTTTCATACTATGAAATGGAATCAGTTGACGTATGAAAGTACAACTTTGACATGTCAAGGAACACACTTTGCGAAGGGAGTGATGCAAAGTAAGTGACCATTCATTCAGGGATGGCTGGCGTTGTAATTCTCCCACATTTCTCATAGTTAGTTATCCGAAAGGAAGCTAAATCTACAAAGATACAAACTGTTTAGACTCTTATTGCTAACCATGTTATTGTGATGTATGTTATGATCCATGTGTAGTGGTGGTGAAACTCGATCACATCCTAGTGGTTCCCAAATATTGTTTACAATCTTACGTTTACCTTCCTACCATTTACATTTCCTTGCATTCTAGTATAATCATCCAATCAACTCTTTGATCTAAATATCAACTCTTAAGTGGATAAGAAATACTATAATGTTTTCCATCTTGTTAGTCCTTAACAAGACTGTTGTCTCGTGGATTCGACCCTCAACTATACAATGATAAGACTTCCACATACCTTAGCGTACATGGGTGGAGATCTTATTATAGGACACGTAAGGTTAAACTTAGAGATTTACTATCTCTAGGATTTTTAGTGGTGCACACAACTCCACGTGAGTGGAGGCTCCATCAAGTGCCAAGTTGACATGTATTCTATTTATTTAATAATTTTAGTCTGCCTGTATGTATAGTATGATGATTACTCAGAATATTATAGTGTTTTGAATATAATGCTCTGCCAAGTTTATATGTGTGAAATGTTTGAATGAGAATACTTGTTTTGTAGACATGATATATGTTTGAATACATGAGAAATGCTATATGTGCATGAGTAAAGAGAAACCTTAAGAAAAGGGTAAACAATATGTTAAGCCTTCAGTTCAATATTATTAGTGAATTCAGTTCAGTAGACTGAGTAGTCAGTAAGATACAGAGTTAAAAGAAATCAGTCTAAGAGAAAGATATAATCAAGTTATAATAGACTCAAGAGCCCTAAACACCAAAGAACCCCACTATGAGGTCTGCGCCTTAGGGGTGAAATGACCTAACCCAGGAAGTGTCCAATATACGGGGGTCAGATCATACCAACAAGTGATACGGGGGATGAAGCCCTAGTGGAAGTCTCCTTAAATTACAGAATGTAGTGTCCAACATCAACTAGATGACCAGGTGGCACTCGAGTACAAAAAAGTGTGTCCAAGATCAACTTGAAGTCCTGGTGGCACTAGAGTACATAAAAGCCAATAGGTGGCTTGACTCTCTGCCTGTGTGTTCAGGTTTGAGGAGTTCAAAGGCCAGAGTGCCATTACATTGTTGCAGACTAGTGAGTAGTCAGACTTAGCTATCCCGCGGTGTCGACTAAGTGTTGTATGATGTGATCGTAGTGCACTGCGAGTCTCATATGTAGAGTAAAATACATATGATCAGGGCATAAGGTAAAACATGATCATATATATTTAAAGAGTTTCTTATAAGTAAAAAGTGTTACAAAAGATTTGAATACACTTTCGTAGTAATTGTTCTTTAAATGTAATATTTACATTCTCAATTATTTTAACTATATTGTTTTAGATTTGCTCAATGTAGTAATCACTGTTGTTATAATTGATATCAGTTGCTCGAAGTTTTAACTATAATTATATCAGTTCTTTAGACTATTTCTTTGAAGTTCTCATTCACTAAGAGAGTAGGCTCACCCCTCTACTCAAAATTTTTAGGGAAACCACATGGACTTGAGGAAGGTCAAAGTATCAGAGTAGATCTACCACATGAGTTAAGTATGAGATTAGTTAAGTTCAGTCAGTCCCTATCTCTCTAGGTCCTTGTATAGATGTGACAGAGTCATAAATGATGTTTGTATCTTATTTTCCTTGATAAGAGAGAATGTATCTGATTATCATATCGTATGTACATGGAAGTGTGAGAAACAGAATGAAAATATGGATGTGTATCATTAATGTTGAGATCATATTAGAGTAAAAAAAGTATAATTCTCTTGTAAAGTTTGTTTATGTGATTGAATGCGAGAAAACAAAGAGTTTAAAATAAAAAAAAAAGTCGGGAGTGAACTTTATATTAAGTTTAATCGTCATAGTCATGCCCTAATCTCATGGTTAGTAGAAAATCATGGGATGTCGGTGTGATAGCTTGGTATCAGAGCTTAGGCTGAGTCGTCAGAGACCATTATGATAGAAAGTTAGAGTTATAAGTGTGGAACAGAGGAGGTGATGTGTCTATAGCTCTGGGAAGTTGGGGTATTTGGATACCCTGGCCTGGTATCTGAATACTTAGATTGACCAGCATCAAGCTACTCTATCTATTCTTCTCTGAATGCCCTGGCCAGGCATGCAGTGGGAGAATAGGCTAGAGAGAAACCCTAGAAATTTTTTTTTTTGGTCGGCAAAAAAATGTGTTACTATTGAAACCAAAACTAAAGGAAACCCTACAAATATTAGGGTTAGGAGACCGAAAGTAATGAAGGAGTAAGAGATTTAACATAGAATGTGATACAACTCTTTCTTTACATTACTTATTTGATTGGAGATCAATAGAAATGTGCTTATATGTATGAATTCAGATTATCAATTTGTAGAATATATATGATTCTTTTATATTCTTGTGTATCATGAAGTGATTCAGTTATGATTTATATTCTTTGTAATAAGTAGACCAGAAGTTATGTTTAAATGAATTTTCCCTAAGTGAATATTGTTTTCACATGTTTGATATTAATAGGAGTTAGTTAATCCTGAGTGGCTCTTGGCTTCAGGACTGCGGTTCGGCCTGGTCTGGCTGGCAGGATGTGTTACTGGGATCTAATGAATCCTATTAAAAATATAATAAGAGTAGACTCTAGATAAATTAGACCCACGCCATAGTGATAATGTACATATACTAAGATGTTGAAACATTAGGGAAAGATTAGAATAGCTATGAATCAGTTGGAACTGATATCTGAGATCCAACTTTGGGGCCTCATATGAAAAACCCTTAACTGGGAATAAAGGAACTCGACATAAGGTTCAGATTAAGTTTAATGATTAGTATTATATGAACTTTAAATATGATATATGGAAAAGATATGAGGAAAGTATGTAAGGGCCAAGATAGTAAAAATAAATCATGAGGAATGGATTATATAATTGAGTACAATGCTTTTAATGTACTCCAAAGTAAAGGGAAAATAGAAGAAAGGAGTTAAGTAGACAATAAGTAAATATAAGTGAAGAGTCTTAGAAGAGTTAAAGTAAAGAAAATTAGATGAACATGTAAATCATAAGACTAGGATAAGAAACTAAGTTAAAACAAAGATAAATGTTGGAAATGATGAGTTTGATTAAGGAATGAGGGTTATGATATAATTGAGAGCATGGAATGTATACCATTATTGTGAAGTTAATACATTCATCCTTACTACCTTTGGATTCCAAGTCATTATAGAGAAACAAACTAGTATCTAAAAGAAGAACAAAAGTGTAGCTTAACCAATGAATAAGTCATACGAAGGTATTCTATATTCAGGAGGGAAAAACTTGGTTGAAGGATATACTATGTTTGACCCATGCATGAGCCATTTGATTTAAAATGAAGGATATGTAATGTATTAAACATGAGTCAAAACTAGTAGATAGATTATTGATTTAGAATTTTAAATTCACATTAGTAGAAGGATGAAAAGAAATATATGCAACATGGTATACATGATCATACACACAAAACAAGAAACATGATCATAAGAAAAAAATTAAAAGTTAAAGATGATAGGTGGAAGAGTAGTATATGGTAAGAGGATTATGGAAAGTAAGGAATGGTTTGAAACATGATGGAGTAATATAGATTATGAAAGAAATTGGTTGCGAGACTCAAGAAAGTGCTAATTAGTCAAGTATCCTTGTTGATAATTAAGTAAGCCTACATATGAGAAATGTATTAATGAATGTTTGAAGATAAGAATTCTAAGTCTCAAAATTATCTTGTCTTTTATATCTTCCATAATAAGAGCAAGGTGGGAATGAAGTGATAAGAAAATGAATTATATATGATGCTTAACCACGATGGTAGGGACATCTAGTGGATGTAATAGTGACAGACAATATGATGATGAAACCCTAGCAGGGTAAATTGAGAATGTAATCTATTGGGATGGACAAGTAAGAGAAAGGAAATTCAATTGATAAGATAAGGAAGACTTTAGTAAAACTTGTGAGATCTAAAGTTTGAATTTCAAATAAAGGGAATAAAGTCACATCACAACAATGTCATCCTACTGATAAGGACCAAACTCTAGAATGTTTAGAGTTGTAGTAGTTCAAGGGTTGTCACTGGTAATTTGACCTTGAATACTAGCATCTCTATAAAACAAGATTATGACATTTGCCCTACGAGAAGTAAACTAGCACTGATAGTAATCTAGGGTTTACAAGTAGCTAATCTGAAAGGTAGATAAACAATATGGAAATGATTCAGAGTAAAGGATAAGAAATAGATTTTAAATATAAGAGGCAGGTTTTGAACAAAAGAAGAAATACAATATGAGTAAAGTGTGATATGAAATAAATTCTTGCAGTGATAGAAAGAATGATGAATAATCTATTCTTACCTTGTATGTTTCAATTTTTGGGATGTTTATTCTATATGATCAAAATGAGAAGGATAAGTAACAAGAAGTAAGTAGTAATGAATGAGGAGAGAGATAAGAGAAAATAATATCTTTTAGGAATATGTGAATTTGTTTTTAGAAGTGTAATTTGTTGATGGTATAGAGAGGAATGTAAATTTGTTTACATATGATTTCAGTTGTACATGTGCAAGTAATATGTTAATTAAATGTGTCTGATAGTTGTAGTGATTCAAACCAGTAATCCATCTTAGTATTGTATAATTGTGATATGGTGATATGGGTTGAATGATGATGGAACAAATGGAGAGCTACCCTAAATAAGGTAGTCGTACCTATTCACTCATATGAATAGAAGGGATGATAACCATATTGTATTGATATGTTACCCTAATGAGGTATAGCTTGTTATACCTAGCTTTAATATAACTAAGTGATGGTAATTGGGTATGAATAGTCCTTGAATGACTAATACAATCATGGAGTACTCTGTTACTGTTGCTAAAACCATAGTATGCTATAACTTGATGGTTACACCTTGAATTATGTGTGGGTTCATACTTGAGAATAGTATGGAATGTGATGGTGATGCTTCACCTTATGCATCCACGATCCAATGGGGATGTTCTGAGTAGTACTGTACAATTGTTGTTGAATCTAGTCTTGCATCTCAAGACTATTTTGCTATTTGAGTAGCATAATAGTAAAATTCAAAACAACATGGTGAACTCTCTTTTGTGGCTTAGAGGTAATACAAAACAATAGTACATATTGAACCGTATGAATTCAAATAGTTGGATCAGATTATCAATGTTGAGGTAACACCTCAAGAGTATGAAAATTTTGAAATGGATGTTTCTCTCTCTATCCTATGATTGATTGTTGCATAGAGAATTCATTTGTTATCATTGAGAAGTCATGATTTAAACATGTTGTGATTAGAAAAGAAATAGAGGAATTGATGTTGAAATATACATTCAAGTATGAAATATAAGAATAAAATGACATGTAATATTTCAGAAGCTTAAAATAAACCTTGAATGTACTTTTCTTGCACGTTTATGTTTCAGGGATGAAACATTTTAAGGGGGGGGAATGGTTATGACTGCATCTGAGCTTAATTAGTAAACTAGGGTTTACCTGGATGATTACATGCTTAATTGGATCGATCATTGTTTAAATCTAATTAATGATGATAATTCAATTATCATGTTTTAAACCTAATAAGAACCTAAAGTGTGCTTCTACTTTGAAAAATTAGGGTTTGAAAATATAAACCCTAGTGAGCTGAAATTAGGGTTTACATGGATGATTCTTTGCTTAACAAAGTTGATCATTGTTTAAAGCTTGATTAGTGATGGTTGGTAAGTTTTGATGTTTTAAATATAATGATAATATTTAATCATACTTTGATTCACATAATTAGGGTTTAAGATTTGGAAACCCTAATCGACCCAAATTAGGGTTTTGATGACATATGAATACATAATTTGATAAGTATAGTGTGTCACTAAATGATTTTTAGTATTTTATTTGTAACTCTGATTGGATTCAAATTTGTATATAATATGTATAATTAAGTCGTGCATTTTATTGAAAATTTTCATAATATTTGGATGTTCTTTGAAAGTCATTCTCGGTCAAGATATACTTCAACCGACCATGCTGACAGAATGTTGTTTAGTAGTATATTGTTTGATTTTTTATTATTTATTGGTAACTCTAAATGATCTGAAATTTTTATTGGAGATCTTAAACTTAATCATAACCAACATATAAAATTTTCATAATTTTTACAGGATCTTTTAGCTAATCAGTAGATGAATTACAGTAATAGTTTTATAATAGACAATTCAGTTGAAATAAGAGAAAGTATAGTGAGGGGTTAATGTGCAATTGACCCAAGCACCTAAATTTATCTATACGGTCAACCTAACACCCTAGAATATCTCATAATTCGTTATTCATTCCATAGAAACGAAATCCTAGAGAGAGAGGGAGAGTTAGGATTTGAAAAGAGAAAGTGGTGGAATTGATGAATTAGGGTTTCTCTATCTGAGATATGATGAAATCAAGTAAGTTTAGCTTCTTTGCATAGCCTTCTATGGTGAATCTTCTCTTACATGTCAATATTCCATCACTCCTATGATTTGATCCAAAATGGTATCAATATTTCCCCTTTTCTCACTCTTTCTTCATAATTCCTCACTTTTAGGTTTTCCGAGTTGAAAGAAAGAAGAATTGAGTGAATTGATAGGGATTTGATATGACTTTGAGATTTTCAAGGACGATCTTCATTTTTAATGTGTTTTCACACCTTAGGGTGTGTGGGAACTTTATTTAAACAGTATATTGCACGAAAATTTATTAACTCATCAATAATCTTCAATTTGCTCAGTATGCGACAAACAAACCCTAAATTCTCCTTCTGATCTATTTTTTTTGTAAACTGATATGAAATGAATTCTTCTTCTATTTTGATAAATTTTAGATGATAAAATCCTAAAATAAATGGATATAATCCATCTTAATTAGAATTCCTTAAGTATTTATAGAGGTTATAAGAGTAAACTGAAATTTAGGATTTTCGGTTATGATTGAAATTGTTGTATAATTAAATAGAGAAATTTGTCAATCTGAATCTCATTGATTACGAATGATTGTTTATCTGAATGCATAGTACATACATGTCAGATACTATCTTGGATTTTGTGTGATGTGAACAATGTTTTCTTGATATCTCAGTAGAAAGGGTTGAAACCCTAGATGAGTGAAAAGTTGGAAATTTGCAAATAGATATAATGAAATCCATTTGAAGTGTTTATCTTGACATCTTAGAATTTATTTATACAATGTTATTCTTGATGCATGATATCTCAGTGAATGGCATGGATACCTAAATTTAGCTCAGTTCTAAGTTTTCATACATATATTGATTGTATATGATTTAAGAAGTCTTTATTCAGTAAATGTTTATGTTGCATGAAATCCTTAAGAGAGCCATGTGATAAGTGAATGAGGTAACTGAAACTCTAAGGATAGGGTGTTACCAAGTGATAAGTGAATGAGGTAACTGAAACCATAAGGATAAGGTGTTGCCATGTGATAAGTGAATGAGGTAAATGAAACCCTAAGGATTGGGTGTTCAATGAATCAAGTGTTGTGATATCAATGTTCTCAGTATGAGATGTGGTGATGCTTAACAGTTAAATTGCTTGATTTTAGTGTATAAAGTGCCAAGTGAACATGTATTTTGTTTATTTAAGAATTTTAATCTGCCTGTATGTATAGTATGATGATTGAATGTATAGTGCCAAGTTGACCCTAAGGCCTGTATTTTGAATATACTACTCTGCCAAGTTTATATGTGTGAAATGTTTGAATGAGAATACGTGTTTAGTAGACATGATATATGTTTGAATACATGAGAAATGATATATGTGCATGAGTAAGGAGAAATCCTAAGAAAAGGGTAAATAATATGTTAAGCCTTCAGTTCAGTACTATCAGTGAATTCAGTTCATTAGTCTGAGTAGTCAGTAAGATACATAGTTAAAAGAAATCATTCTAAGAGAAAGATATAATCAAGTTATAATAGACACAGGAGCCCTGAACACTGTTGAATCCCTCTTTGAGGTCTGCACCTTAGGGGTGAAATGACCTAACCCTAGTAGTGTCCAGTATACGGGGGTCGGATCGTACCAATAGGTGGTAAGGGGGACGAAGCCCTAGTGGAAGTATCCTTAAATTATAGAATGTAGTGTCCATCATCAACCAAAAGTCCTGGTGGCACTAGAGTATAGAAAAGTGTGTCCAACATCAACCAGAAGTCTTGGTGGTACTAGAGTACGGAAAAGCCAATAGGTGGCTTGACTCTCCACCTGTGTGCTCATGTTAGAGGAGGAGTTCAGAGGCCAGAGTGTCATTACACTGTTTTAGACCAGTGAGTAGTCAGACTTAGCTATCCTGGGGTGTCGGCTAAGTCTTGTATGGTGTGATCATAGTATACTGCGAGTCTCATATGTAGAGTACACTGCATATGATTAGGGCATAAGCTATAACATAATCATATAGGTTTAAAGAGTTTATTATAAGTAAAAAGAGTTAAGAAATATTTGAATACAATTTCGTAGTAGTTGTTCTTTAAATGCAATATTTACATTCTCTATTATTTTAACTGTATTGTTTTAGATCTTCTCAATGTAATAATCACTGTTGTTATAATTGATATCAGTTGCTCAAAGTTTTAAATGTAATTATATCAGTTCTTTATACTATTTCTTTGAAGTTCTTATTCACTGAACGAGTAGGCTCACCCCTCTACTCAAAATTATTAGGGAAACCACGTGGACTTGAAGAAGGTCAAAGCATTAGAGTAGATCTACCACATGAGTTAAGTGTGAGATTAGTTAAGTTCAGTAAGTCCCTATCACTCTAGGTCCTTGTATAGATGTGAGAGAGTCATAAATGATGTTTGTATCTTATTTTCCTTGATAAGAGAGAATGTATCTGATTATCATATCATATGTACATGGAAGTGTGAGAAACAGAAAGAATAAATGGATGTGTATCATTAATGTTGCGATCATTTTAGAGTAATAAAAGTTTAGTTATCTTGTAAAGTTTGTATATGTGATTGAATGTGAGAAAACAAAGAGTTTGAAATAAAAAGAAAAAGTCGGGAGTGAACTTTGTATTAAGTGTAATCCTCATAGTCATGCCCTAATCTCATGATTAGTCAAAAATCGTGGGATGTGGGTGTGACAAATTTGGTGGATGATTGAGATTAATCCTAACCTAGGGTTTGGTATTATTCCACAGATCTAACATAGGGATTGCATCTAGTGGATAGTGGATATGGATCCTAGACCTAGGGTTTAGGAGACCAATGAGTGGTTGAGGATAAAAGGGTATGGCCACACCTAGAGTTTTGGCCATCACCCCGGGTCCTGTGATTTAGACCTAGGTTTTAGATCTCAGGCTCTGATAGCATTTAATGCAACCCATGTTGTAACTAAAAACTCAATTCATAATTCAACTCTACTCAAAAATGCCTTCAAGCATGGGCTTATATAGATGACACGAGGTAAGCCCTGATTGTATTATTTATCCTCAAGTACACACTAAAATAAAAACTAATTAAGAATTTATAAGTAAGTCCCTAACATTATATTTAGATCTTAAAACTGAAATAAATGCAATAAATACTAAACTAGAGTAAAGACTCAACTATAAAAAAGACAACATATATAAAAGATAAATCATAAAACACTCTAAACAAAAGGTATGAAATCCTATCAAGCTTTGGATCAACATATAGTCATGCACCTATAGCATCATATTCCATCCAATTAAATTTTCTAAATATACATAAAAGAAGAGAAAATCTAAAGCAACGATGCCTGGATAAGTTGGATAAGTCATGAAAGATGGCCAAAAATCTAAAGTTGGCTCAATCTCATTCATCATAGATGGGTTAAACAAGGAAGAGTACAAAGTTTGAGTATGTTGTTAAGATTGTGCAACCACATGATCTATAAACCAGTCCAACTTCACTTTTCTGCTCATTGTCATTTTCACTTTCGCTTGTATCCTACAATCCCAAATGAGAAAGAACTCATTTGCCTCTCCTTACTCAGCCACCACAATCATGTCTATCATGGCCAAAGTCCAGAGGCTTCTCACCGCCACTATCATCGAGAGGAAGGTATCCACATGGTCGCTTGGATGGGACATGCGGCTGTTTGCAACCATCTACTCAATCAATTCTAATTTAACATTTTATACTTCCTTGAGCTATTTCCTACATGCATTTTTTATAGTTTCCCAATCGTATGACTCACACTGAGGATCAGTATCATCGAGTTGTTCCTAGGTTTTAGGTGTTTATCCAAATCGCAGATCAATACCCGAGTCATCTCTCAACTAATCCATTGCATATATTTTTTGTCTCTACTCATATATTGATTATTATCAGGGTGGGTAGTGGGATTTCAATTAATTAGGCAAGGTCATTTATGTAATCATTTAATTCAATACCACTTATATTGTTAACACATGTGTTTCTCTCTTTCAATTGCTCCTTTTAATTTCAGGATGTCTTTAAATCTGTCTTGGCATTTGTGACAATGTCTTTCTAAATTGAGGCCCAGTGGGCTCTGTACGTGTCATGTTCAACCCCCTCTTACTCATCATCATTTCCGTGTTTGGATGGGCTTTACTCGATGATAAATTCTTTTCCTAGAGTGACTAAGGCTTGACCCTTATCATCCTCAGCCTCTACCCCATTCTCTGGGGGAAAGGAAAATAGGAGAAGGCCAATAAATAAAAAATGAGCATGAGTAGAAAATTCAAGTAGGATTGATTATCGATGAAGTTCTTGGACAATCATAACAAAAACATTATTGTCTGGCAACAAACTTACCCAATGGAACTATAGTCATCTACAACAATTCTGATAGCTAGTTTGATCCAATCCAGAGAGAGTATGCCATTACAACAAAGATGCCCACGGAAGAAGTGGTGAAGGATTGTGCCAAACAACTACTCGATCTTCTCAGCAAGTAGACAAAGGCGTACAACAAAGAACATTTCCACTGCCCAGACTTTTGCCACTGATGTCCCCAGCAAATCAGAGAATCAAATGATTGTGGTTTCGACATCCTTTATTGGATGTATACCCTCACTGTTTTTGGTAAACATGTAGAGGACATGAAGGATGTGTATTATCACGCTTTACATGGAAAGTTTGTAGCAAATCTCCTCCATTCCTATTGAGCCAACAAAGGATTAACATAAACTTGACACCCTTACCCATGTGCTTCTCAACCTATCACCTTGACACTCTACAGACAGAGTGAGTAATAAGTTAGGGGGGGGGGGTACACTGGGCAAGAGTGAGGTATTATATTCAAACCTTCTACTCTCCACTCTTTCATTTACCTTTATTCTTTCGTACAATTTTTTATTGAAAATTAGTTTTTCTGACAATTTCTTCGATAGGATAATTGTTATATATAAGAAAACATTCATTTTCGAAAGGGGAACCCCTAGCTAAATTAGAGACAAAGTAGTCCTCAGAAGAAATTACATAAGTAGCATTTAGTTATCTAATGGAGAATTAATAAATAACTTTCATACTCGATTTTCATACTATTATTTCAATTCTACGTCAGACTCTCCACAGGTTAACATCATGGTCGAAACAAGCCAAACGCTCGCAAGGACGAGAGGGAACCAGGCGAAATCCAAATCAAGGAACCTCAAAAGTGGACCACCAAGTACTAAAATCAAAACAAGTGCATGTTAGGAAACTCTAAGGAACAATTCTCTTCTTTTCAAAAAGAGGCTTGGAAGCCCAAATAAAATCCCTAAAATACCCAATTCCTAAGTCGGTGAGCATATGAATAAAAGCCAGGGTGTTGGATAAAAAACACATGAGAGTTGTGCCATGCATAAGGACCTATATGAAGAGCCAATAAAGGTCTTACCTAGATGATACATTTAGCTACCCTCATAAAGGTAGATGTGTCGCGCTCGGTAGTGAGACCCTAAGGTCTCTAAATATATGAAAGTCAATAAAGGTCTCTCCTGACCGGTACATTCAGCTACCCGCACGAAGGAAGATGTGTCACGCCCGGTAATGAGATCCTAAAAGTTTAGATAAACCCTCCCCCTTCAAAGGGGGAGTTACACAACAAACCTTCAGCCAACCCTCATACCCATCTTAGCTTCTGGTAGGATTTTCAAAGAAGAATAAAACTTCTTAGAGTCTAAGACATGCATAGAATACAATCCAGGAAAAGGTGGTCCCAATGCAAGTTACGTGATACGGAAGAAACTTGAGCTCCACGCAACTCTCAATTCCTGAAAGAGTTGGTGCGTACAGAAGCCCCGATAAGACTCTAGAAGATCTCTGGTTTAGAACTGAAGCAAGAGTATGGAAATCCTCACTAAATAAAAATCACCTCGCCACTACGTGCCTTAGCTCTATCTAGCTTGAGGACAAGCTAGACTCTAAGTAAGGGGGGGGTGATAACCTCCCATTTTGTGATGTTATCTTACTAGTTTTTCTTAGTTTTCCATACTCTTTCCTAGATATATTATATAGAATACTTAACTTTCCACTTTATTGTGAATATACCAATAGACTGACATTTCTTCTTTTCTTCTTACAGAAAGACCCAAAAAAATTGAAAAATCCCAAACGGTCCCAAGACCGTATGAAGGCCAAACGGTCTCAAGACCGTATGTAGGCCAAATGGTCCCAAGAACGTATGAAGGCCAAACGGTCCCAAGACCGTATGAATCCAAATGGTCCCGAGACCGTATGAAGGCCAAACGGTCCCCATACCGTATGAAGGCCAATCAGTCCCAAGACCGTATGAATCCAAATGGTCCCAAGACTGTATGAAGGCCAACCAGTCCCAAGATCGAATGAAAGCCAAACCCTCCCCAGACCGTATAAAGCCAAACGGTCCCAAGACCGTATAACCCGAACCGTCCCAAGACAATATGGGACCCAAATGATCCCAAGACCGTATGAAGGACAAACGGTCTCCAAACCAAGAGAGTCCAAATAGTCTCCAAACCG
The DNA here is from genome assembly GCA_963693085.1 of Alisma plantago-aquatica. NCBI lineage: Eukaryota > Viridiplantae > Streptophyta > Magnoliopsida > Alismatales > Alismataceae > Alisma > Alisma plantago-aquatica. Next base: position 695,311,365 of record OY856410.1, on the reverse strand, counting down.
TTTGGATCCAAATAACTCAAGACTATTCAAGACCCCTTTGGAGCCTATAAATAGGACCTAAGGGGCCCTCATTAGGCATCAATTCTAAGATGCCCAAAGGATGCCTCACTTGTTCCATAACTATTTTATCCTCCATCCTTTGCCCCAAGGCTGCCGACTTGAGATCCACACTCCATCCTCAAGCTACATCCTATCTCATAGACATAGAAGGCGGGAAGTTGAATATTCTTCACCAAGGCAACCATGTGGTGTGAAGATAGTTGTTCTCTACTCCATGGGGTCAACCTTCTTCCCTCCTATGTAGAGATGAAGTATTACTTCTTTCTTCCTGCCTCCTTTATTCTTGACATGAGTGAGTAGTTTCATACACTAGGGTGCGGGGAGTAGCCCTGCTACCCATGTTTTCATTTCATGCATTGTAATTCATGAGCTTGCAATAGAGAAATACTATCTTTCCAGTTCAACATCAATCGTTTAATGAATGCTAGTTGTTTGATCACCAACTTGTGTTACCTATTATATACTATTATGAATTGTCTACGTTTGTGCTTTTAGATTTGAATATCGATTGCATGCTGGTTCTTGATGTATGTGTCACCATATATCTATTTCGGTATCTAGAAGCTTCTTTCAAGGAGTGGAGTAAACTCACTTCCATCATTGTACTTTCATACTATGAAATGGAATCAGTTGACGTATGAAAGTACAACTTTGACAGTTCGAGGAACACACTTTGCGAAGGGAGTGATGCAAAGTAAGTGACCATTCGTTCGGGGATGGCTGGTGTTGTAATACTCCCATGTTTCCCGTAGTTAGTTATCTGAAAGGAAGATAAATCTACAAAGATACTAACTGTTTAGACTCTTATTGCTAGCCATGTTATTGTGATGTATGTTATGATCCATGTGTAGTGGTGGTGAAACTCGATCACATCCTAGTGTTTCCCAAATATTGTTTACAATCTTAAGTTTACCTTCCTGCCATTTACATTTCCTTGCATTCTAGTATAATCATCCAATCAACTCTTCGATCTAAATATCAACTCTTAAGTGGATAAGTAGAATTATAACATTTTCCATCTTGTTAGTCCTTAAAAAGACCGTTGTCTCATGGATTCAACCATCAACTATACTACGATAAGACTTCCACGTAATTTAGCGTACGTGGGTGGAGATCTTATTATAGCACACGCAAGGTTAAACTTAGAGATTTACTATCTATAGGATTTTTAGTGGTGCACGCAACTCCATGTGAGTGGAGGCTCCTTCAAGTGCCAAGTTGACAAGTATTTTGTTTATTTAAGAATTTTAGTCTGCCTGTATGTATAGTATGATGATTACTCAAAATATTACAGTGTTTTGAATATACTTCTCTGCCAAGTTTATATGTGTGAAATGTTTGAATGAGAATACTTTTTTAGTAGACATGATATATGTTTGAATACATGAGAAATACTATATGTGCACGAGTAAGGAGAAACCCTAAGAAAAGGGTAAACAATATGTTAAACCTTATCAGTGAATTCAATTCAGTAGTCTGAGTAGTCAATAAGATACAAAGTTAAAAGAAATCAGTCTAAGAGAAAGATATAATAAAGTTATAATAGACTCAGGATCCCTGAACATCATAGAACCCCTATGTGAGGTATGTGCCTTAGGGGTGAAATGACCTAACCCTGTCAGTGTCCATTATACGGGAGTCGGATCATACCAACATGTGGTACGGGGGATGAAGCCCTAGTGAAAGTCTCCTTAAATTACAAAATGTAGTGTCCAACATCAACCAGATGTCCTGGTGGCACTAGAGTATAGAAAAGTGTGTCCAACATCAACCAAAAGTCCTGGAGCACTAGAGTATAGAAAGCCAATAGGTGGCTTGACTCTCCACCTGTGTGCTCAGGTTAGAGGAGGAGTTCAGAGGCCAGAGTGCCATTACACTGTTGCAGACCAGTGAGTAGTCAGACTTAGCTATCCTGAGGTGTCGGCTAAGTGTTGTACGGTGTGATCGTAGTGTACTACGGGTATCATATGTAGAGTAAACTACAAATGATCAGGGAATAAGCTAAAACATGATCATATAGGTTTAAAGAGTTTCTTATAAGTAAAAAGAGTTAAGAAAGATTTGAATACAGTTTCGTAGTAGTTGTTCTTTAAATGAAATATTTACATTCTCTATTATTTTAACTATATTTTTTTGGATCTTCTCAATGTAGTAAACATTGTTGTTATAATTGATATCAGTAGCTCAAAGTTTGAACTGTAATTATATCAGTTCTTTGGACTATTTATTTGAAGTTCTCATTCACTGAGTGAGTAGGCTCACCCCTCTACTCAAATGTTTTAGGGAAACCACGTGGACTTGAAGAAGGTCAAAGCATCAGAGTAGATACTACCACATGAGTTAAGTATGAGATTAGTTAAGTTCAGTCGGTCCCTTTAACTCTGGGTCCTTATATAAATGTGAGAGAGTCGTTTGTATCTTGTTTTCCTTGATAAGAGAGAATGTATGTGATTATCATATCATATGTAAATGGAAGTGTGAGAAATAGAATGAATATATGGATGTGTATCATTAATGTTGAGATCATATTAGAGAAATAAAAGTGTAATTCTCTTGTAAAGTTTGTTTATGTGATTGAATGAGAGAAAACAAAGAGTTTGAAATAAAAATAAAAAGTCAAGAGTGAACTTTTTATTAAGTGTAATCCTCATAGTCATTCCCTAATCTCATGATGAGTGGAAAATTGTGGGATTTGGGTGTGACAACTTGGTATCAGAGCTTAGGCTGAGTCGTCAGGGACCATTATGATAGAAAGTTAGAGTTATAAGTATGGAACATAGGAGGTGATGTGTCTATAGCTCTGGGAAGTCAGGGTATTTCGATACCCTGGCCTGGTATCTGAATACTTAGATTGACCAACATCTAGCTACTCTGTCTATTCTTCTTTGAATGCCCTGGCCAGGCATGCGGTGGGAGAATAGGCTAGAGAGAAACCCTAGAAATATTAGGGTTAGGAGATCGAAAGTAATGAAGGAGTAATAGATTTAACATAGAATGTGATACAACTCTTGCTTTATATTTCTTATTTGATTGGAGATGAATAGAAATGTGCTTATATGTATGAATTCAGATTATTAGTTTGTAGAATATATATGATTCTTTTATATTCTTGTGTATCATGAAGTGATTCAATTATTATTTATACGTTAATGGGATCTAATGACTCCAATTAAAAATATAATAAGAGTAGACTCTAGATAAATTCGACCCACATCATAGTGATAATGTACATATACTAAGATGTTGAAACATATGGGAAAGATTAGAATAGCTCAGAATCAGTTGGAACTGATATTTGAGATCCAACTTTGGGGCCTCATATGAAAAACCCTTAATTGGGAATAAAGGAACATGACATGAGGTTTAGATTAAGTTTAATTATTAGTATTATATGAACTTTAAATATGATATATGGAAAAGATATGAGGAAAGTATGTAAGGGCCAAGATAGTAAGAATCAATCATGAGGAGTGGATTATATAATTGAGTACAATGCTTTTATGTACTCCAAAGAAAAGGGAAAATAGAAGAAAGGAGTTAACTAGACAATAAGTAAATATAAGTGAAGAGTCATCAGAAGAGTTAAAGTAAAGAGAATTAGATGAACATGTAAATCATAAGACTAGGATAAGAAACTAAGTTAAAAAAAAGATAAATGTTGGAAATGATGAGCCTGATTAACGAATGAGGGTTATGATATAATTGAGAGCATGGAATGCATACCATTATTGTGAAGTTAATACATTATTCCTTACTACCTTTAGATTCCAAGTCTTTATAGAGAAACAAACTAGTTTTCTAAAAGAAGAACAAAAGTGTAGCTTTACCAATGAATAAGTCATATGAAGGTAGACTATATTCAGGAGGGAAAAACTTGATTGAAGGAGATACTAAGTTTGACCCATGCATGAGCCATTTGATTTAAAATGAAGGATATTTAATGTATTAAACATGAGTTAAAATTAGTAGAGAGATTATTGATTTAGCATTTTAACTTCACATTAGTAGAAGGATGAAAAGAAATATATGCAACATGGTATACATGATCATACACATAAAACAAGTAAGATGATCATTAGAGAAAAATTAGAAGTTAAAGATGACAGGTGGAAGAGTAGTATATGGTAAGAGGATTATGGACAGTAAGGAATGGTTTGAAACATGATGGAGTAATATAGATTATAAAAGAAATAGGTTGCAAGACTCAAGAAGGTGCTAATTAGTCAAGTATCTTTGTTGATAATTAAGTAAGCCTACATATGAGAAACATATTAATGAATGTTTAAAGATAAGAATTCTATGTCTCAAAATCATCTTCTCTTTCATATCTTCCTTAATGAGAGCAAGGTGGGAATGGAGTGATAAGAAAATGAATCATATATGATGCTTAACCACCATGGTAGGGACATCTAGTGGATGTAATAATGACACACAATATGATGATGAAACGCTAGTAGGGTAAATTGAGAATGTAATATATTACAATGGCCAAGTAAGAGAAAGGAAATTCAATTGATAAGATAAGGAAGACTTTAGTAAAATTTATGAGATCTAAAGTTTTAATTTCAAATTAAGGGAAAAATGTCACATCACAATATCATCATGCTACTGATAAGGACCAAACTCTAGAATGTTTAGAGTTGTAGTAGTTCAAGGGTTGCCACTGGTAATTTGACCTTGAATAATAGCATCTCTATAAAACAAGATTATGAGATTTTCCCTATGAGAAGTAAACTTGCACCGATAGTAATCTAGGGTTTACAAGTAGCTAATCTGAAAGGTAGATAAACAATATGGAAATGATTCAGAGTAAAGGATAAGAAATAGATTTTAAATATAAGAGGTGAGTTTTGAACAAAAGAAGAAATACAATATGAGTAAAGTGTGATATGAAATAAATTCTTGCAGTGATAGAAAGAACGATGAATAATCTATTCTTACCTTGTATGTTTCAATTTTGGGATGTTTATTCTATATGATCAAAATGAGAAGGATAAGTAACAAGAAGTAAGTAGTATTGAAAGAGGAGAGAGATAAGAGAAAATAATGTCTTTTAGTAATATGTGAATTTGTTTTTAGAAGTGTAATTTGTTGATGGTATAAAGAGGAATGAAATTTTTTTTTACATATGATTTCAGTTGTACATGTGCAAGCAATATGTTAATTAAAGGTGTCTGATAGTTGTAATCATTCAAACCAGTAATCCATCTTAGTATTGTACAATTGTGGTATGGCGATATGGGTTGAATGATGATGGAACAAATGGAGAGTTACCCTGAATAAGGTAGTCTTACCTATTCACTCATATGAATAGAAGGGATGATAACCATATTGTATTGATATGTTACCCTAAGGAGGTATAGCTTGTTATACCTAGCTTTAATATAACTAAGTGATGGTAATTGGATATGAATAGTCTTTGAATGACTAATACAATCATGGAGTACTCTATTACTGTTGTGGAAACCATAGTATGCTATAACATGATGGTTACACCTTGAATTATGTGTGGGTTCATACTTGAGAATAGTATCGAATGTGGTGGTGATGCTTCACCTTGTGCATCCACAATCCAATGGGGATGTTGTGAGTAGTACTGTACAATTGTTGTTGAATCTAGTCTTGCAACTCAAGACTATTTTGCTATTTGAGCAGCATAATAGTAAAATTTAAAACAACATGGTGAAATCTCTTTTGTGTCCTAGAGGTAATACAAAACAATAGTACATATTGAACCATATGAATTGAGATAGTTGGATCAGATTTTCAATGTTGAGGTAACACCTTAAGAGTATGACAATTTTGAAATGGATGTTTCTCTCTCTATCCTATGATTGATTGTGGAATGGAGAATTCATTTGTTATCATTGAGCAGTCATGATTTAAACATGTTGTGATTAGAAAAGAAATAGAGGACTTGATGTTGAAATATACATTCAAGTATGAAATATAAGAATATAATGACATGTAAGATTTTAGAACCTTAAAATAAACCTTGAATGTACTTTTCTTATACATTTATGTTTCAGGGACGAAACATTTTAATGGGTGGAATTGTTATGACTGCATCTGAGCTTAATTGGTAAACTAGGGTTTACCTGGATGATTACATGCTTAATTGGATCAATCATTATTTAGATCTAATTAATGATGATAATTCAATTATGATGTTTTAAACCTAATAAGAACCTTAAGTGTGCTTCTACTTTGAAAAATTAGGGTTTGAAAATATAAACCCTAGTCGGCTGAAATCAGGGTTTACCTAGATGATTGTATGCTTAACTAAGTTGATCATTGTTTAAAGCTTGATTAGTGATGGTTGGTAAGTTTTGATGTTTTATATATAATGATAATATTTAATCATACTTTCATTCTCATAATTAGGGTTTAAGATTTGAAAACCCTAATTGGCCCAAATTAGGGTTTTGATGAGATATGGATACATATTTTGATAAGTATAGTGTGTCACTATATGATTTTTAGTATTTTATGTGTAACTCTGATTGGATTCAAATTTGGATATAATATGTATAACTCAATCCTGCATTTTATAGAAAATTTTCAGTATATTTGGATGTTCGTTGAAAGTCATTCTCGGTCAAGATATACTTCAACCGACCATGCTGATAGAATGTTGTTCAATAGTATATTGTTTGATTTTTAATTATTTATTGGTAACTCGAAATGATCTTGTAAAGACCAAGTCTCTACTAAAAACCATGGCAAACAAATACATCAAATGTGTAGCAGCAGAAGAAATAAAACTTGACGTTATTCAAAACGTATAAAGAGTACATTATAAAAATTTGCCTAATGGGAGTACAACTTTATACATGCATAGGATATAGGTAGAGGAAGACTTAAACTAATACAACTTGTCTCCACGAACAACATAACAAAAGTTTATGTAACTAGTCCAAGCTATCTAGATGTGCAAGATCTCCTTATCCTTAGGTAGGTTCACCAAGCTTCCATGCGCACTCTGATCCTAATCTGGGTGGTTGGAATCACCCAGTAAGAGATAGATAAAAATGTATGTGTGAATAAAGGCAAAGGAAAATTATAAAGTTAAAACATTGAATAATAAATGATCCACTATATTTCAAGAGTAAGAGGAAAATGAAAAAATAAGAATTTGAAGACTGCCATTGATCCACATCAACCATAATCACATTGCATGAATATATTATGACACAAACTCATCTCAATGTAGGGTGAGACACCTACCGGACCTCACCATATATAAAATGGCAGGGGGACTAAAACCCCAGTGCCTAGTAGGAGGACTAAAACCTCAGTGCCCTGTATAAACTGGCAGGGGGACTAAAACCCCAGTACCTACGACAGGGGGCCTAAAACCCCAGTGCCCTATGGGTGGTTTGTACTCATGTACACTACATTGTCATTTGGCCAATAAATACATCATGCATAAATAAGTCACTTGGCAGTAGAGTGAATCATAAATAAAATTGCATCATAGAAGCTGGAAACAATTTCCAACAAGAATTCCAATTAAGCAAGCCAACATTGGCATTTCAAGTAATTCAATAAAGGGGCCAACATATGCAACATGAATGTACAATATTTCCAAGTAAATGAGCCAACATAAGTGGTAGCAAGATTCACATAATTCAACTAGATGAGCCACAATGGCAATGGAGGCATTAAATAAGTAAAGAGCCAATAAAGGCATTTAGAAGGATAACAAGGCTAGCACATAATGAAGGTAGGGTTGGACAAGACCCAACTGAAGGATTAGGATTTTTTGCACATAGATTTCACAATCATACATTCCACATATATAATAGGAATCACATACATTAACATAGGATTCACATACCAAAATAGGATCCACATACCTTATTTTTATTTATTACCATTACTTTCACCAATCATATTGTTTTCACTTCCATTTTTCCTTAGTTATAAACATTACACATGTATTAGTATATATTAAGGCATAAAGCATAGGAAAAAACCTAATTTTGGAACTTATATTCAAAAACGATGATTTAAGGTTCAAAACCTAGTCTAATCGATTAATCACATTCCCTTGATTAAGAAAACATATTTTATTTCCCAATTTGGAGTTAAAATAGATTTATTACACATTTCAGATCATTTAAGGTGATTAAAATGATAGTTAAGATAAACTTCGAAAAAGAATTTCGAAATAGGACCAAGTGATTCCGAATATTATTCTAATCGATAAAACATATTTATTTACCAAAAACAGAGTTAAAACACTTTAATTATCATTTTATAACATTTTATACATTTAAATTGAGGTTTGAATTAATTAAAATATTTTGGATGGAAAACATGACTCAAAAACTAGAAATTCGGATTCTACATAATTTTATCTTTCCAACGAGTATTTGCATTTTTCTGATAAACGAGTGATTTCCTATGAATTAAATAGGATTAACTAATCAGAAATTAGATAGTTGCCATGTGGGCCAAAGACAAAAAGGGCAGTGAATAAAAAGGACGAACTGAAGAGCACGGATGGGCAAAGTCATAAAAAACCACTTTGCCTTCTTCTATCTTCGGCCAGCGACATGGCTCCGAGGTCCCAACTTACGAAGTTGGGCAAATCCACAATTCTCAACCAAATTAAGTGTATAGGTACCCGAAACGTAGGGAATTGAACGAGGAACGTACATATGGGTTCGATTTTGTTGCTAGTCGCTCCTAGATCCATGAAACAGCTCCGCAATCTCGAGATTAGTTAGGGTTTGCGCAGGCTGTTAGTGGTCACTTTGGGCAAATTAGTTGGAGTAAAAGCTTGCTTGGGGTCTAATGGAGGTAGGAAGGGTGGTATTTATAGGTGCGGATGTGTGTGGAGCCGAAACGAAGGTGGAGGTGAGGAGCCATGGTTGGCCAAGTATGGTGTTTTGTCTACAGTGCATGGGTGGCGATGAGGTTTGGCTCGTTTGATGCGGGAGGTCTCCACGAACTCGTAGGAGAAGAAATTTCTAGAAACGACGAAGAGATGAGGAAGAAAGGTGGAGAGGAAGCGAGCGGCGGCTGCTCGGTTCCTACTTCGGTTAACCAAAGGTAGGAGACAAAGCGTCATCCATCGGATGAGATAAGTGTCCAACCTGGACCGTTAGATCGTGATCCATGATGGGCCGGGCACGTGTGACATCTGTTAAAGGATGAACTTTGGTTTAACTGTGCATGTAACATTGATATCTTAATGTTATTATGTCACACTTTATTAGAAAATAGATTAATACATTTGGGAGGTCAAACGAACTCCAAATGACTTCAAATTTTAACCCTAGGTTGCTAATGATGTCTAGTTTCATGCTATATAATTAGATTTGCATTTCACCCAACCTTTGGCCTTCAATAATTATGTTGATTATTAAAGCATATATTAATATGATTTTTGGGGCAAATAATTATATATAGCTTTTATAAGCAACCCTTGGTTCCCAAAACTGAGATATGGAGTCCAAGAGTCCTCAACTCACTTATTACATGCATTTTCAACTTTAATTATCCCATATTAAGAGTGAGGTATGAAGGTGGGTCATTATTCACCATTTTAATTTACACTTGCATATTAATTCAGTTCTTAACCATTAATATTTATTCTTGATCTCCAACATTATCCATTAGTCAACTAATTCGTGGTTTAGTGTAGTTTTACATAATTACCCTATCAAGTATTATTACCTCATAAGATGAGAGAGAGAGGGAGGTGGGTTATTATTCTCCATATTAACTCTACACTTACATAATTATTCATTTCTCATCCATTAATCATTAAACTTGTACTTTAACATTATCCATTGGTCAATTCTTATTTGTGCAACTATTATTTCATTTTTGGTGAACATTAGCATCATTGCCCTTACTAATCATATTATTGTGGTAGTTGTGCAAACACCCCTTCATTATCATAAATGGGGGGAAAATGGAATTTCACCATCATTAATGCTCAAATTGCACATAGAGTCCAAAAATGATTCAAAAGGATGGGAAATTTATGAAAAAGGTCCAAATGGACTAGAAGGCAAAGAAAAGCTCAAAAGTGGGTAAATTGTAGGAAAGACCTTGGATTTTAGTATGTTACATCACTCCACCCCTTAAAGAGGATTTCATCCCCGAAATCATAACAAGAGGGAAGAGAGGATGGGTGAGAAAGATCCCATTCTTAAACAACTAGGTGGGTATTAAAAGCTCTACACATAAGTCAAGTCTTACTAAGGTTTCCACAAAACCTATAAACTTTTATCCAACACGACATAATCAACATTTTTGTCTTATCACCATAATCTCCATCATGAAGAGGCACCATATTTATTATACCATAACTTGTGCCACATTTTATTCAAAACAATTACATCTCAACATTATATAATGTGTATTTCCCTCGTCAAGGGTTTTAAGCACAATTATGATTTACTAAGCCATTTCAACATTAATTAATGTATTAGGGAAAAAACCTTAATAACATGAATTCATTTTCCATTATCCTCTTAAAACTATCATCTAGAATTATCACAAATTATTTTGTAGAAAAAGTTAATATTATCCAACAAGTTATTAAGCCTATAATAATTCCAAATAATGTCCGTATTGCACATTGTCATATCATCTTTCATACTCATATTAATGACATCATTAATCATTTTCGTCCATTACACTTATAAATTATACATATTCTACATCACATTAGGCATTTATGAATATTTATGTGAATCCAATTATTCATTATCATGTTTGAGTCATTATATTCATTTTAATGAATAAAATGTAACACGTTAAATATTAATGAATTAATTCATATATCAAGTTATGATGAGGTGTTCATTAGAGAACAAGGTGATATACCTTACATATATTGATAACTTTGTGACTATAATCCATTTATATGTATCAAGGTATATTATGTGATGATGACACCTAATGTCACTAATGTATCATGAAAGGCATTAACGATATATATATATATATATGTATGTATGTATATGTTGTCAAAGCTAGATGATTACATATTAGGGTTTAGGTCAGCATGATCATTACATGTTAAAGCATCCTTACGGTGCATTATCCATACACATTTTACCATTAGGGTGGCATAGTCAACGTTATGTATATTCGTAATTAGTAATGAGTAACTCATTATTATGTGCATCAATAATATGTGGAGGTTCAAGCATATGAACTATCTCTATATGACTTACTACATATTCACGTGTGTATAAACAAACAAATTGAATTACAAGTATAATGTGCTTGGTAAATTCTTGTTCACATAAGTTATTATGTACATATGTCCACATAGATAGGGTTTCTAACTCTAAAGGTATTTGATTTTTCTTTTAATTGGGATTCCATCCCCCTAAAAAGGGATTTCATCCTCAAAATCAGATTTGCAAAACCAAATAGGGTACCAACACCATAACCCTCACTCCACCCTTTAAAAGGGTCAACTAAGTCAAACTAAGCTAAGGGTAAAAGGGTACATAAGATTCAACACTAAAAGGACATACTAACAAAACTTCAGGGTGTAACATAGGGTACACTAAACCCTAAACATAGGAGTATAAGGTATTTAAGGATGATTTTTGTGTAAGTGATCAAATCATCACTTATGGTTTTCCTAAGGTATTCAACAATTAGGCAACATGCCCAAAGATAGACTATTTTGAGTTGTCTGTATCAGATCAGGCCAGGCCAGGCCAGGTCATATGAGCATGGGAGTCCCCGTAAACCAAGCTAGTGGCGCGGAGGAAAAATTTTCCAGCCCCCAAGCTCTGACCCTTTCTATACACCATCACTTCAACTTATTTCTCTAGTAGCTTATCAATAGACAATTCACCCAAAGTTGATAGATTTTATTTCTAATTATGAAATTATAACTCTAATTCAATGTTGGTCAACTCTGAGGTGAAAACCTTCTAAATAAGCTGTATGAGGAGAGAGGTTCTATGTAGGAGACAATTTGAATTAGTCATGAATCTGACTACCTTGATGCTCTGATACCATGCTATAAAGACCAAGTCTCTACTAAAAACCAGGGCAAACAAATACATCAAATGTGTAGAAGTGGAAGAAATAAAACTTGACTTTATTCAATATGTATAAAGAGTACATTATAAAAATTTCCCAAATGGGAGTACAACTTTATACAAGCATAGGATCTAGGTAGAGGAAGACTTAAACTAATACAACTTGTCTCCACAAACAACATAACAAAAGTTTATGTAACTAGTCCAAGCTATCTAGATGTGCAAGATCTCCTTAGCCTTAGGCAGGTTCACCAAGCTTCCATGCGCACTATGATCCTAATATGGGTAGTTGGGATCACCCAGCAAGAGATAGATAAAAATGTATGTGTTAATAAAGTCAAAGGAAAATTATAAAGCTAAAAAATTGAATAATAAATGATCCACTATATTTCAAGTGTAAGAGGCAAATGAGCAAATAAGAATTTGAAGACTGCCATAGATCCACATCAACTATAATCACATTGCATGAATATAATTATGACACAAACTCATCTCAATGTAGGGTGAGGCACCTACCGGACCTCACCATATATAAAATGGCAGGGGGACTAAAACACCAGTGCATGGCAGGAGGACTAAAACCTCAGTGCCCTGCATAAAGTGGCAGGGGGACTAAAACCCCAAGGCCTATGGTAGGGGACTAAAACCCCAGTGCCCTATGGGTGGTTTGTACTCATGTACACTACATTGTCATTTGGCCAATAAATACATCATGCATAAATAAGTCACTTGGCAGTAGAGTGAATCATAAATAAAATTACATCATAGAAAATGGGAACAATTTCCGACAAGCATTCCAATTAAGCAAGCCAACATTGGCATTTCAAGTAATTCAATAAAGGGTCCAACATAGGCAACATAAATGTACAATATTTCCAAGTAAATGTGCCAACATAAGTGGTAGCAAGATTCACATAATTCAACTAGATGAGCCACAATGGCAATGGAGGCATTAAATAAGTAAAGAGCCAATAAAGGCATTTAGAAGGATAACAAGGCTAGCACATAATGAAGGTAGGGTTGGACAAGACCCAACTGAAGGATTAGAACTGTTTCCACATAGATTTCACAATCATACATTCCACATATATAATAGGAATCACATACATTAACATAGGATTCACATACCAAAATAGGATCCACATACCTTATTTTGATTCATTACCATTACTTTCACCAATCATATTGTTTTCACTTCCATTTTTCCCTACTTATAAACATTACACATGTATTAGTATATATTAAGGCATAAAACATAGGAAAAACCCTAATTTTGGAACTAATTTTCAAAAACCATGATTTAAGGTTCAAAACCTAGTCTAATCGATTAATCACATTCTCTTGATTAAGAAAACATATTTTATTTCCCAATTTGGAATTAAAGTAGATTAATTACACATTTAGATCATTTAAGGTGATTAAAATGATAGTTAAGATAAACTTCGAAAAAGCATTTGGAAACCAGACCAAGTGATTCCTAATATTATTCTAATTGATAAAACATATTTATTTACCAAAAACAGAGTTAAAACACTTTAATTATCATTTTATAACATTTTATACATTTAAATTGAGGTTTGAATTAATTATCTGATTTTGGATGGAAAACATGACTCAAAAATTGGAAATTCGGATTATACATAATTTTATCTTTCCAACGAGTATTTATTTGCATTTTTCTGATAAACGAGTGATTTCCTATGAATTAAACAAGATTAACCAATAAGAAATTAGATAATTGCCATGTGGGCCAAAGACCAAAAGGGCAGAGAATAAAAAGGACGAATTGAAGAGCATGAAGGGGAAAAATCATAAAAAAACACTCTGTCTTCTTCTACCTTCAGCCAGCGACATGGAGCCGAGGTCCCAAATGGCGATGTTGGGAAAATCCACAATTCTCAACCAAATTAAGCGTATAGGTACTCGAAACGTAGGGAATTGAACGAGGAACGTATATACAGGTTCGATTTTACAGCTAGTCGCTCCTAGCTCCGTGAAACAGCTCTACAATCTCGGGATCAGTTGGGGTTTACGGTGGCTTTCGGTGGTCACTTCAGGCAAATTAGTTGGAGTAAAAGCTTGCTTGGGGTCTAACAGAGGTAGGAAGGGTGGTATTTATAGGTGTGGATGTGTGTGGAGCCGAAACGAAGGTGGAGGTGAGGAGCGATGGCCAACCAAGTATGACGTTTCATCTACAGTGCACGGGAGGCGATGAGGTTTGGCTCGTTCGATTAAACATGAGTGAGGAAGAAAGGTGGAGAGGAAGCGAGCGGCAACTGCTCGATTCCTGCTTCAGTTAACTGAAGGTAGGAGACAAAGCATCGACCGTCGGATGAGATCTGTGTCCAACATGGACCGTTGGATCATGATCCACGATGGGCCAGATGCACGTGGCATCTATTAAAGGCTGGACTTTGGTTTAAATGTGCATGTATCATTAATATCTTAATGTTATAATGTCACACTTTATTAGAAAAGTGATTAATGCATTTGGGAGGTCAAATGAACTCCAAATGACTTCAAATTTTAATCCTAGGTTGCTAATGACGTCTATTTTCATGCTATATAATTATATTTGCGTTTCACCCAATCTTTGGCCTTCAATAATTATGTTTATTATTAAACCATATATTAATATAATTTTTGGGGAAAATAATTATAAATAGCTTTTATAAGCAACCCTTGGTTCCCAAATCCGAGATATGGAGTCCAAGAGTCCTCCACTCACTTATTACATGCATTTTCAACTTTAATTATCCCATATTAAGAGTGAGGTATGAAGGTGGGTCATTATTCACCATTTTAATTTACACTTGCATATTAATTCACTTCTTAACCATTAATATTTATTCTTGATCTCCAACATTATCCATTAGTCAACTAATTCATGGTTTAGTGGAGTTTTGCATAATTACCCTATCAAGTATTATTACCCCATATGATGAGAGAGAGAGGGAGGTGGGTTATTATTCTCCATATTAACTCTACACTTACATAATTATTTATTTCTCAACCATTAATCATTAAACTTGTACTTTAACATTATCCATTGGTCAATTCTTATTTGTGCAACTATTATTTTGTTTTTGGTGAACATTAGCATCGTTTCCCTTACTAATCATATTAATTGTGGCAGTTGTGCAAACACCCATTCATTATCATAAATGTGGTAAAATGAAATTTCACCATCATTAATGCTCAAATAGCACATAGAGTCCAAAACTGATTCAAAAGGATGGGAAATTTATGAAAAAGGTCCAAATGGACTAGAAAGCAAAGAAAAGCTCAAAAGTGGGTAAATTTAGGAAAGACCCTGGATTTTAGTATGTTAAAGATCTAAAATTTTTACTAGAGATCTGAAACTTAATCATAAACAACATATAAAATTTTCATAATTTTTGAAGGATTTGTTAGCTATTCAATAGATGAATTACAGTAACAGTTTTATAACAGAAAATTCAGCTGAAATAAGAGAAAGTATAGTGAGGGGTCAATGTGCAATTGACCCAAGCAGCTCAATTGCTTGATATTGGTCAACCTAACACCCTAGAAGATCTCATAATTCATAATTCATTCCAGATAAATGAAATCCTAGAGAGATAGGGAGAGTTAGGGTTTGAAAAGAGAAAGTGGTGGAATTGTTGAATTAGGGTTTCTCTATCCGAGATATGATGAAATCAAGTAAGTTTAGCTTCTTTGCATAACCTTTTATGGTGAATCTTCTCTTACATATCAATATTCCATCCCTCATCTTATTTGATCCAAATTGGTATCAAAGTTTCCCCTTTTCTCACTCTTTCTTCATAATTCCTCACTTTTAGGGTTTCCGAGTGGAAAGAAAGAAGAATTGGGTGAATTGCTAAGGATTTGATATGACTTTGAGATTTTCAAGGATGAGCTTCATTTTAAAGGTGTTTTCACACCTTAGGGTGAGTAGAAACTTTCTTTAAATAGTATATTGCATGAAAATTTATTAACACATCAATAATCTTCAATTTGCTCAATATGCGACAAACAAACCCTAAATTCTCCTTTTGATATATATATTTTTTTGTAAAATGATAGGAAATGGATTCTTCTTCTCTTTTGATAAATTTCAGATGATAAAATCATATAATAAATGTATACAATCCATCTTAATGAGAATTCCTTAAGTATTTACAGAGGTTATAAGCATAAACTAAAATTTAGGATTTTCAACTATGATTGAAATTGTTGTATAATTAAATAGAGAAATTTGTCTATCTGAATCTCATTGATTACAAATGATTGTTTATCTAAATGCATAGTACATACATGTCAGATACTATCTTGGATTTCGTGTGATTTGAACAGTGTTTTCTTGATATCTCAGTAGAAAGTGTTGAAACCCTAGATGAGTGAAAAGTTGGAAATATGCGAATAGATATAATGAAATCCATTTTAAGTGTTTATCTTGACATCTTAGAATTTATTTATACAATGTTATTCTTGATGCATGATATCTTAGTGAATGGCATGGATACCTAAATTCAGCTCATCTCTAAGGTATCATACATATATTGATTGTATATGATTTAAGCAGTCTTTATTCAGTAATTGTTTGTCATATGAAATCCATAAGAGAGCCATGTGATAAGTGAATGAGGTAATGAAAACCCTAAGGATAGGGTGTTACCAAGTTATAAGTGAATGACGTAACTGAAACCCTAAGGATAGGGTGTTGCCATGTGTAAGTGAATGAGGTAAATGAAACCCTAAGGATAGGGTTTTCAATTAATCAAGTGTTGTGATATCAAAGTTCTCAGTATGAGATGTGGTGATGCTTAATACTTAAATTGCATGATTTTAGTGTATAAAGTGCCAAGTTGACATGTATTCTGTTTATTTAAGAATTTTCGTCTGCCTGTATGTATAGTATGATGATTACTCAGAATATTACAACATTTTGAATATACTACTCTACCAAGTTTATATGTGTGAAATGTTTGAATGAGAATAATTGTTTAGTAGACATGATATATGTTTGAATACATGAGAAATGCTATATGTGCACGAGTAAGGAGAAACCCTAAGAAAGGGGTAAACAATATGTTAAGCCTTCAGTTCAGTATTATCAGTGAATTCAGTTCAGTAGTCTGAGTAGTCAGTAAGATACAGAGTTAAAAGAAATCAGTCTAAGAGAAAGATATAATCAAGTTATAATGGAGTCAAGAGCCCTGAACACCATAGAACCCCTCTGTGAGGTCCGCGCCTTAGGGGTGAAATGACCTAACCCTGGTTGTGTCCAGTATATGGGGGTTGGATCGTACCAATAGGTGGTATAGGGGATGAATCCCTAGTGGAAGTCTCCTTCAATTATAGAATGTAGTATCCAACATCAACCAGAAGTCTTGGTGGCACTAGAGTACATAAAAGTATGTCCAACATCAACCAGAAGTATTGGTGGCACTAGAGTACAGAAAATCCAATAGGTGGCTTGACTCTCCACGTGCGTGCTCAGTTTAGAGGAGGAGTTTAGAGGCCAAAGTGCCATTACACTGTTGCAGACCAGTGAGTAGTCAGACTTAGCTATCCCGGGGTGTCAGCTAAGTCTTATATGGTGTGATCGTAGTGCACTGCGAGTCTCATATCTAGAGTACACTGCATATGATCAGGAGATAAGCTAAAACATGATCATATAGGTTTCAAGAGTTTCTTATAAGTAAAAAGAGTTAAGAAAGATTTGAATACAGTTTCATAGTAGTTGTTCTTTAAATGCAATATTTACATTCTCTATTATTTTAACTATATTTTTTTAGATCTACTCAATGTAGTAATCACTGTTGTTTAATTGATATCAGTTGCTCAAAGTTTTAATTGTAATTATATCGGTTCTTTAGACTATTTCTGTGAAGTTCTCATTCACTGAGTGAGTAGGCTCACCCATCTACTCAAAATTTTTAGGGAAACCACATGGACTTGAAGAAGGTCAAAGCAGTAGAGTAGATCTACCACATGAGTTAAGTGTGAGATTAGTTATGTTCAATCAGTCCCTATCACTCTAGGTCCTTGTATATATGTGAGAGAGTCATAAATGATGTTTGTATCTTGTTTTCCTTGATAAGAGAGAATGTATCTGATTATCATATCGTATGTACATGGAAGTGTGAGAAACAGAATGAATATATGGATGTGTATTATTAATGTTGAGATCATATTAGAGTAATAAAAGTTTATTTATCTTGTAAAGTTTGTTTATGTGATTGAATGCGAGAAAACAAAGAGTTTGAAATAAAAAGAAAAAGTTGGGAGTGAACTTTGTATTAAGTGTAATCCTCATAGTCATTCCCTAATCTCATGATTAGTGAAAAATTGTGGGATGTGGGTCTGAAAAATTTGGTGGATGATTGAGATTAATCCTAACCTAGGGTTTGGGATTATTCCACAGATCTAACATAGGGATTGCATCTAGTGGACAGTGGATATGGATCCTAGACCAAGGGTTTAGGAGACCAATGAGTGGTGGAGGATAAAAGGGTATGGCCACACCTACAGTTTTAGCCATCACCCGTTGTCCTGTGATTTAAACCTAGGTTTTAGATCTTAGGCTCTGATAGAATTTAATGCAACCCATGTTGTAACTAAAAACTCAATTCTTAATTCAACTCTACTAAAAAATGCCTTCAAGCATGGGCTTATATAGATGACACAAGGTAAGCCCTAATTGTGTTATTTATCTTCAATTCCACACTAAAATAATAACTAATTAAGTATTTATAAGTAAGTCCCTAACATTATATTTAGATCTTAAAACTAAAATAAATGCAATAAATACTAAACTAGAGTAAAGACTCAACTATAAAAAAGACAACATATATAAAAGATAAATCATAAAACACTCTAAAAAAAGGTATGAAATCCTATCAAGCTCTGGATCAACATATAGTCATGCACCTAGTAGCATCATATTCCATCCAATTAAATTTTCTAAATAAACATAAAAGAAATGAAAATCTGAAGTAATGATGCCTGGATAAGTTGGATAAGTCATGAATGACGGCCTAAAATCTAAAGTTGGCTCAATCTCATTCACCATAGATGGGTTAAACAAGGAGGACTACAAAGTTTGAGCATGCTGTTAAGATTGTGCAACCACATGATCTATAAATCAGTCCAACTTCACTTTTCTACTTATTGTCATTTTCACTTTCGCTTGTATCCTGCAATCCCGAATCAGCAAGATCTCATTTGCCTCTCCTTACTCAGCCACCACAATCATGTCTATCATGGCTAGAGTTCAGAGGCTTCTCACTACCGCTATCATCAAGAGGAATGAAGCCACGTGGTCACTTGGATGGGACATGCGGCTGTTTGCAAGCACTACTCAATCAATTCTAATTTAACTTTTTATACTTCCTTGATCTATTTCCTACATGCATGTCTTATAGTTTCTCAATCGCATGACTCACACTGAGGATCAGTACCATCAAGTTGTTCCTAGGTTTTAGGTGTTTATCCAAATCGTGAATCAATACCCGAATCATCTCTCTACTAAACCATTGCATAAATTTTTTGTCTCTACTCATATATTGATTATTATCAGGGTGGGTAGTGGGCTTTCAATTAATTGGGCAAGGTCATTTATGTAATCATTTAATTCAATATCACTTATATTGTTAACACATGTGTTTCTCCCTTTCAATTTCTCCTTTTAATTTCAGGATGTCTTAAAATCTAGCTTGGCATTCGTAACAATGTCTTCCTAAATCGAGGCCCAGTGGGCTCTGTACGTGTCATGTTAAGCCCCCTCTTACTCATCATCATTTTCATGTTTGGATGGGCTTTGCTCGATGAGAAATTCTTTTCCTGGAGCATCTAAGGCTTGACCCTTATCATTGTCAGCCTCTACCTCATTCTTTCGGGGAAAGGAAAATAGGAGAAGGCCAATTAACAAAAAATGAGGATGAGTAGAAAAGTCAAGTAGGATTGATTCTCGATGATGTGCTTGCACAATCTTAACAGAAATGTTATTGTGGTTGTATTATATTTTGTGCTTGACTTTGTAATCTTCCTTCTTTGACGTATCTATGGTGAATGAGATCTAACATATGAAGATGTGTATGCCATCTTTAGATTGTAGGTAGTATTTCATGTCTTGGCCAACTTATCCAGGCACCTTTTCTTCAAATTTCTTTCCTTTTATGTTTATTCAAATAATTTGATTGGATGGGATATGACGCTAGCTATCATGTGATGATTGATGTCTTCAACACGTGATGCCACCACTGTTTTCACCACTGACAATCTGAATGCCAAGTGGGCCGTCACGTTCGGATGGGAGTCTCTATTGGGGAATTAACGACTTTCCAATTGAGACTCTGTTGAAATTATAGTGTGAACTGCAACCTGGTGTCGATCGCAGTAGTTGAAAAGCTAGAACATGCACAATTATTGCATCAACAAGTGTTTCTTCTTTCAGAGGATGTAGTCTTCATCCAATTCCCCTCCATCGATTTGTTACAGTTGGATGTTGGATATCCAATGCTACATAAATTATGTTTTACAACCATTAATGTTGTGGCTCTTAGATGCAAGAGTCCATGCGGTCATCAAAGAGGAATCATTGTATAAAACTCAATAGTTAAGGGAATTAGAAGGAGGTTCGAACTATCCTACAAGGAGAGTTTGCTTTATGATCAACATATATAGAGTAACATCATCACATGTCACAAATTTATGAGTACTGATATAAGTATCTACACCCCATTCTTGGGAACTCGCAACCGAAATTATGTGTGCATGTATATTTTGTGTTTCACATGATCCTGATGATCTGTGCGATCTGTACTAATTTTGTTAATAAACCCTATTAGAAGTTGAATAGGTATCAGTTTGATTCTTTAGAGCTGAAAAAATGTGTGACCCATAAAGGAAAGAGTAGACTCCCACCTTTAATGTGTGTGTGGTTTCAGTTCAATGCTCATCTTATCTCTCTTATTTCTCTCTCTTCTCTGCTCATTTACCTCTCTAACGATCATTCCCTAAGATGGATCTTCTCTCATCAGAGCTTAAAGGTGACCAACTTCTCTTATCAGAGCTTGAAGGCACACTATGCGCACTTAGTTTCTTCGTCAGAGGCAAAGACAACAACAAGCCGACCTATCTGCTGGAGCGAAAGGTGGGAGTGGTAGAATTGGAAGCCTTGTTGGATGTTTGGAGTGGAAGCAAGTCAAAAACTTTGTTAGAGATGAAGAGGGAGAGTGCTAAAGTATGTTCGATATGTACTTTTTGGTAAAAAAATAGAATACTTACAATTTTTTGGGTTGCATGTTTGATTTATTAGATGAAATCAAAATAGCTCAATTGATAGGGTTCTTCTTTTGAGTTGCATGTACTGACATAGTAAATGTAGGTACAAAAGAAGTGAGCTTTGATAAAAAAAATAGCGGGTACAATGTTTCGTAAAGCAGTCGAAATGATGAAGTTTAAAAAAAATAAAATGCGGCATTTGGGATTGATCAAGAATTATTTTGTCTATTTGTGATTGGTCAGAAATATTTGGTCTATAGTGGTGCATGCAGATGCATGGCGATTATATGATGTATGAACAACAAATGCCGGTTCACATTCAGGAACTCATAAGTCATGTTGCATAGTGCGAATTGTTGCTAGTTCACTGGTTCCTGATGTTCGGGTGCTGAGTTTGATGTAAGTGGTGTGTTGTTAATAATTTTCCTTCTTCTAGGGATAAATCTCATAGAACCTTTTAATGAAATGATTCTCTATTTTTTGTGCAAATAAATAAAATAATTTTAGACTACATTGAGTGTGACATATGCATTTTATTTGATACATTAATCAATTTCACTCACTTTCGTAATTTTTTTCAAAAAATTACGAATATACATAGCTATGTTGTGTCCATGTTAAATACAGGTTGCAAGCATCCACATTAAGTCAGAGAATTTGTTAAATATATTTTCTTTTTCCCTCTACGCCTTCATAAAGCATATAGATTATGCAACACTTATCAAATACCATAAATAGACTATTACCAATTAAACCTAGCTCTCTATCTTATGACTTTCTACTTCTAATTCTCAACTACAAATAATTTGTTATCTCCTCTATAGTCCTTTGTGGAACTGTTAGAAGTAAAAGTAAAATCTTGATTTGATGGGGGGGATTTACAATAATGTCATAAGTTGATACAAAATTGTGTTGAAGCTTTACATTGGTTTTAATAGAATGATGTAATGCAACACATCATGTATAAGAACTACTACATTACTCTTTTTCTATGTTTCTTTGCAGATTATATATTACATACTAACAGACAAACTTATTGGAAAAAATGTTACCTCTAACATTCCATTTTACATACAAGTCAAATGCTACTGCACCACTACAATTTCATCGTTATTATAGACAAATTTCTTTTTAGTTGTCTAACACTATTGATACTAATATAAAAGTGTGTTGCAAAAAGTAAAAAATTATTTTCCTAATGAATCGAACTATGAAACCTTATTCTTGATGTGCTAAGCAAATTTCATTTCAGTAGCAAAAAACTATTGATCAATTAGAAATACAAGAAATATCTGTCATATAATAGATCTATATATACTATTGCAAACTAATTATTTTAATTTTGAAGGGGTCATGGCCCCTTTTTCTACCATTGGTTCCTCCACTTAAAACTTGATTACGGTTAATACATTTAGTAAGCATTATGCTTATAACACATCAAGTTGCGTAATGCAGGTCTGATCGCACTGAGTGTGAATTTGGTAGTGGAGCCCTTTAGGCATGGTTGAATGTAAAAGGGTTGGTATTTATATTGTCAAAACTCTTTAATGTAACATTGATGTGTCATAATATTAGTACGTTTGGAATGTAGTCTTGGATGCAATGTAGTTGGGGCTATATAATTAAATTTGAATAATTCTATTTGTTATCTTATAATCCTAATTTATCTCTTTTCATAACGTATTTGTCCATCCAATGTAGTTGTTTCTAAATAATTTGATCATTCTAAAGTCTAAATATATCTATGTGTCTATATACCTATCTATTTGACAATGCATATGTCCATCTATCTACCTAGGTGATTGTCGATAAATATGCAGCTTGATAGCCTCTTTCAATCCATCTTCTAGCCCATTTGAAGACATTTTCCTCAATGTAGACCCACTGGATACATTTTAATGTGTCTTGAGGGATTCATAATTGAATTACATCGAACCAAGAAGCTTTGGTTGTTTCTTATTTACCATGAGAGTAAGTATACCCTGGAAACATATTTCAGCACAATTGTCTTACAAATCAAATACATCTTGGTAGAGAGACTTCTTGTAGAGGACTCTATCTTTCATACACACACTAAAAAATCACACACACTCTCCTCACAAATATAAAACCTTAAATTTGGTGGTTTATTTGTTTGTTTATAAAGTTTTTCATCAAACTAAGTGGGAGTCTGCATAACAACGTTAAGGGTGTTGATTCTTTATCCTCCTTAATGTCTCCATACAAATCAATATGGTTTGTCTCTTGAACTTCACATACAATATATAATAGTTCATATTCATAGACTTATGTAAAGAAATTAAAAACTATTTTAACTCAAATCTTAATAGAAAAGGAAGGCTATAATGTAGTAAATCATCTAGGAAAAAACAACAACATAATTCTTTAAAAAACTCCATAGTTGGACAAAGTAAAATGACCAGCATTGTATGGAAAAAATATCTCATCTATTTGTAGAGATATGGAAGCACAAAAAGGTATGTAAAATGATAGTTTATATATTTTTTTCTTGAGATATTAATGTATTAGAAACATCTTTCATGTTTTGTAGTGGTGGGGAGTTTTCTTCATCATGTATCCTTGGAAGGCCTCCTCGGATCCCTCACCCATGATGAGGCATTAATATCTCTTCTCATTTGAGTGCTCACCCTACACATTCGTCTTTGTCTCTAAATAAAAGATAAGGAGATTAAGAGAAATTGTTTGTAACTAATGATTATGATTGAACATGTTATCGGTGAGAGGAAGGGTGGAAGTTGAGGAATTGTAGTTCCCACTCGGGAGGATGGTTGAATGACATTTAATATAATTGAAGAGAAACTTTGTTTTTCTAAAGAGGAAACTATGTGTAACTTTTTATCTGTCAAAGTAACCTTTTTATTACCAAGAATTTGACTGCACTGATCAAGTGATGATTCTTTAATAACATTATCATACTTAATATTAGAACATAAAATAATTTAAATAAGTAAAAGGATTATTTTTTTCTAATATTTAATACTTTGAGGTGGTTCACGTAATTGAGAAATTTCATCACAAATGACAACAAATGGAATCCTGAAAAACATTTATGAAATCCATCTTCGTTTGGTTCTTGATACATCTTGCCTTGTTTACTTTGATAAGATTATGTTATAAGTATATCAAATTTCATCTAAATGCGCCTAACATAAGCTATTATGATGTATATTTTCACTAGGAGTTTAATTGTATAATGTCAAGGAATAGACACATGTTGCTTGCACTTGTTTATATATATGTGTAAATTTGAACAACACCATGTTGATAGGATTATAATCATTGAATCAATAGACCAAATGTGGAAATTGGATAACATGAACCTTAACCACTATAACCATGCTAATGTTGCTAATAACAAAAGTTTATTGCAAATAACATAGTTAGTTTTCAAAATATGGTTTGTTTGAAAGAAAATATTATATTAAGTGTGATGTTTAAAATGTATAAGATGACATGACTGAGAATAATAGATGATATAATTAATAAACTACAAATAAGATTCAAGCATCCATTTGTGATACAGATAGAATTTTGAAAAGAAATTTATTTAAATTCTACATAGAATAACTATGTAGAATTTATTGACATACATTTATAACTAGGTTGTGATTTAAAAGTGTATTTTTTAGTATGTGACATCATAGAAGATCCATATATTATGGATATGGATCCTAGACCTAGGGTTTAGGAGACCAATGAGTGGTGGAGGATAAAAGGGTATGGTCACACCTAGAGTTTTGGCCATCACCTGCGGTCCTGGGATTTAGGCCTAGGTTTTAGATCTTAGGCTCTGATAGAATTCAATGCAACCCATGTTGTAACTAAAAACTCAATTCATAATTCAACTCTACTCGAAAATGCCTTCAATCATGGTCTTATATAGATGACATGATGTAAGCCCTAATTGGTTTATTAACATACATAGAAGATCCATAAATTATGCATATGGATCCTAGACCTAGGGTTTAGGAGACCAATGAGTGGTGGACGATAAAAGGGTATGGCCGCACCTAGAGTTTTGGCCATCACCCGGGGTCCTGGGATTTAGACCTAGATTTTAGATCTCAGGATTTGATAGCATTTAATGCAACCCATTGGTTTAATAACATAAATTTAAAAGTGTAATTTTTAAGAGAGTTAAAAATTTGAGTTTAATAACATAAAAATATAAAAATAGATAATAGGTGAAGATGTGGTTAACTGTGACAGGATGTACTAAAATACATGATTGAAAAGTTTGTTGTGAATACAAAAGCATGAAGGAAACTATTTCTATATGTATAAAAAAATTTCATTGTATAACTTCTATAATAGCATTTATTCTATTGCACTTTCATACATTACAAATAAATATTATGTTGACTTGATCTACATTGTGTAATTTTATCTTTAGATCTACATACTTTGTTTTCCAAAAAGGGTAGGTAGTTGTATTTGTTGTCCACTCCTTTAGGAAGCAATTTCTTTGTAAAATAATGTATGTCAATATATATGTTAAGTATATGTATTTTTATATCACCATTGATTCATGTTAGTATTTATTTTAGTGTTTATGTTCTTTTTTATGTTTTTCTTGTGTTCCCCTCCCCATGCTAACCAAACAAACTACCATAAGTTTCTCATTCCCTTCCCTCCCTTTTCCTCCCCTCTCTTCCTTCCCCTCCCCTACATTTACAACATACTAAACGTAGCACTAGTGTATGTAAAATTTCACTAGAAGATGTTAGTACAGTTTTAAACTATAAGATAGATAATCTTATCACATTACTTTTTGAATGAAAGATTAAATGTACCCAAAAAATGTATTTTTCAAGCCATTTATCATTTACACATGAAGAAAAAGCAATGTTGGAAGGATATATTACCATTATCACTCTTTGATCATATTCATCAGAACTTGAACTTTGATGAAAGCAAACCTATCAAAGGGGTGAGTCAAGTTGGGTTTTGTTTGGACAGTAATAGGTGTGGGTCTCAGAGGCGCATGCCTAAAACAAAACCACTTTTAAACATATCTTAAAAAGCACTACCCAAATCCAACTCGGAGGGTCACGGGTCACCCCGAGGGTACCCATATAGTTGTTCATTAATCTCAAAGTTCTTGTTATAAACAGCTGAAATATAAGTTTCTACAAAATTATTTGCATGCTTTTCAATGTGGTACAAACTAAACTTCTAGTCAATATTTCACATCAATCATAATAAAAGACAACATTTTGTTATTGTAAATTTATATAAAACATAAAATACTAATAGTTGAGTTTTGAAGTAAAAAAATAAAATAGGAACGATATAAAAATGCATGTATATGTTCAACACATACAAATAATAAGCTATCACAATTTAAATACAAAAAAAAAATAGGATAATATTATCATATGTATATCGGTACAAAGTAGAAATGGTTGTTATTATTGTAAATAGACAAACATTTACAAGACAAATATAAAGAAGAACATTCATAAATGTGTATGCATGTATGTTTCAATATGTCAAATATATATTTCATGTAAGTGCAAAACACTACATAATCAATTGAAAATTGAGTATATAATAATATCCTAAAATTGTTACTTATCTACATAATCTAATGTTTAACATCTATTTTGTTTTAATATATCACTAGTGGGTGCCCACATGTCAACTTCTGAGACCCACCTAAAAGATGGATTGGGTCAGATTTGACCCAAAATTAAATGGGTGGCTATGGGACCTATCCAAACCTGTATACAATGGGTTGACCATGGTTTATAGGGGGTCAATGACCCATTTGGAGAAGTCTGGATGAGACTTAAGTGTTTAAATGTATAGTATGAGATGGGAATGGAGTCTTAAAGATATTTGTGATCTATTTGATGGTCAATTTTCTAATTACTTCCAAAATAAAAATTATCTAAACTTTAAATGATCACCCTTTGTATATTTAATGGATCATATTTCACTAAAAATGTTTCTATGAAGATGAAAAATATAATATAGAATTTCCTATTTTCTATTCTGTGTCCAATATGGCTATTTCAACTCTTATGTGTATACATAGAAATACTTGACTGTCGAGGTCTTATTTAAGACAAACATAAGTTTTATTGTACAATTGTGTAGAAGTTAAACTTGATATCAAAAGAATTTGAGTCCTAGGAAACATTAGGCAAATTAACTTCAATTTTGGGATGAGAAGACAAAAAAAGAAGAAAGAGATTCATTACTGACTAGGGTTTTATTGGTGAGTGTTGGAATCAAAGTGTTGATTTCATAATAACTTGTATAAATTTTGTTATTCACCATCCCATAGTAATAAAATTCAATCTATAAATCAAAATTGAATATGAAGAATAACTTTGTTATGAAATAAGTATGAAAGGATGGACATAAATATGAGTGGAAAGACCAAAAAATGGCATCTGTCACCACACATATACACATATATATACATATTATTTTATCCTAATATCTAGAACTTTTAGAATGACATTTAGTATAAGATATATTAGTTTCTATTAATGTATTTCCTGTACACCACTAACTTTTAAAATATAATATTACTTGTTGACCAAACAGTAATTAGACTTCTCCCTTATAGTCTATACTTTAAAATATGTACTTTATGAAATAGTTCATTAGTCATCTAAAACATCATTTTATTTCTTACGTTTAAGTTACATGATAGCCCCTTTTTAACTATGAGTATTCATATATCATTTTAATATAAAAATTATAAACTTTAGGAATCCACTCATTTACGTTGTCATATATATTATCATTAAAATTTCTTGTAAGGTGAAAGCTCTATGAAAAATCACATCATAGACCCTTTTATAGATAACAATTCCAACATCTAGAGCACATTCACTACTACCATTGAACTGTATGAGGAGCATCTTTTTTAGGTCAACTTCACTTTCAAATACTAGTATTCTACAATTGTCACTAGTAAAAGCAGTGCACCAAACTAGATCAATGGTTGCATAGCACATCATTCCAGGATATAAGGATGTTTGGGTCAACATAGATCCCCTAGGAAAGTTACACATTAAAAAAGGTGTCTGAAGCACTACACTTTGCATTTCCATCTATGAATTGGGATTTTGTTAACTCCTATTCAGCCTTGGCAATTTAGATAAATTATTTGCTCTTTATGATTTGTGTGTGAAGTTTTTTACTAAAAATGAAAATTTATATATTAATATTATATGTAATTACATCTTGTTAGTAGGGATGACGTACACCAGTATACACACAACCCATATTGGTGACTTTAATAAATGATGTACATCTTAAAATGAGTACATAATTTACATAGTCTATAATCATATATGACAAGTTGATTTATGTATTTTTATGGTTGGATCTTACTTGGAAACTAAGAAACATGTTGTGAATGCCATAGAAAAAATGATCAATCTAAAATTAAGGAAAATTCTGATTGATGTAAAATTACACTATTTGTTATTTGGTCCGATATAGGGAATAAGCCCAAACCAATTCAATTATTTCTTGATCCATAATGATACATTGGTATTTTTAGAGGAGGGTGGTCTCGCCCAATGTTTTTTTTGTTGATTTTTCTAAGGTTATGAGAAGAAATTTCATTGAACTTATGATCGTTGTTAAACATAATATATTGTAGACAGAAGCACAAGTATAAGATGTGTAGTTATGATTAGAAATAATTGGGATATATTTTGAGATATTATAAGTGCAACTTCTATCCTCTAAAGTGGACCTTAAAGTTGATTTTTTTTTATCTATGAAAATAAAAAATTCATAAGTTTCAATTGAAAGGACAAAATATGATACCATGTGTAGTGCAATGAACAATTAGATAACAAATTAGTTTTTTGAAAGAACTAAGTGGAGAATAATTTTTTTTCAAATTCTTATTCTTTAATGTAGAACTAATAATTTCTTAATCACAAATCATAGAAAAACAAATCTATATGTATTCCAATATATATTTTGGCCACCTAGTCATGGTCTATATACCTCTTCCCTTATTTCTCCTCTTCCCTGGTTTCCACTGACAAATTTTGTCTTAGTTAAAACATCAATGTTATGGTCTACCATTCTTCCTAATGTTAGATGTGTGGAATGGGAGATTTAATTTCATGGTGCCAATTTTTATTCTTTGTCATTTTTTAAAGTAAATAGTTTCATCAAATTGTAAAAATAAAAATATATAAACAACTTATTAAAATATATGGTCTTATACATTTTTGGTGTAAACCATGTCATTTACAACTACAATAAACTAATAACTCATGTAGAAAACAATCTTATCAATAATTTATTAGAATACATGGTCCATAATATGTTATAATTATTTGAGATTGCATTTGAATCGGTCTAACATAACCTATCATGTTTTCTTTCATTTCATTAATTATTTTGGAGGGAAGGGAAACATATGTTTCTTCTAAATATATATACTTGTATGTTGACTTAAAGAATATAATGAAATAGGTTTGGGATAATGATATTCTTGTTCCAATTCTTCATCAATGTTAATACATATCTAACTACATGATGAAATCATGATACAATTGCTAATGTCATTAGAAAGAACATATTTATATGTAAGAATGTTGATGATTTGAAAGGAAATATAACATATTATTCTAAAACAAAGAAACTGACATATTGTCTGATGATGGAAAACAAATACAATAAAATTATAAAGAATATTAATGAAAAGATAAATGATAAAAATATGAAATAGATAAGAAATTGTGTTTGAGGCAGATGAAATTACTACAAATGAATATGTAAATTTTTTTTAGAGAATAAATAAGTTAGTGTAAAATTTATGAGTTCATTTTTAGATGAATGAGTTACATAATCTAGAAATGACTATATCACTACACCATCATAAAGAAAGGTATACATAATAACTTAATAATATGTTATTACTGAAGAGGTGTAAGGTAGATGTGACATCCCGAGATTTTCTAAAACTTAATCTGATGTGTGACGTCCAAATTGAAACCCTCACCTCAGTGAGAATCCCAATTTAAACATCCCACACTAGGCTAAGAAGAAGAAAATCAAGGGAGTCAAAAGGAAACATAGTAGCACATGTACATGAACAGTAATAAAACCATACACACATGTTCACCATTCAACATATAATTACAACATGAATTGTTACAACATTTGATATTACATATTGAACAATAAACTTCTACATATACATGTACTACATGTAAACAAAAGGATCTTAAGACAACAGGTCCACCTGTACATCAGCTCACCACACAAATCTCACTATCCTGGATCTTCAAGATCATATGTCCACAACCTAAACAAAAGATTAAATGTGGTACACGTTAGCACAATATTCAAGAATATTGTACTAAGTACGTCTACACATCTTTTATATACCTCTCATCATATCTTGGCAATAAGATAAAACTAATACTTGGCAACATTAAACAAATATAAGAAAAGCATATACTTGTGCAAAAGATGTTCATTAACAACAGAGAACACATATTTTAAGCATAATTTCCATTATATCATCCATGCATTTACTACCTGAGAGTTGAATGCATTAAGGCCTTTATGATCTACTACCACAGAGTTGGATCATTTCACAATCTGATCTACTACCAAAGAGTTGGATCATTTCATAATCTGATCTACTACCAAAGAGTTGGATCACTTCCAAGTACTTTACTACCAAAGAGTCGAAGTACTTATTTCCAGCACTTTACTACCAAAGAGTTGAAGTGCTTAGATATAATGGAACATATATATTATGTTTCATGTGTTCATAGCAATAAGTATGGAAAATCATGCAACATATCATACAAGAAAAATCATTTCAATCAATACCATATGCCAAGTCTTTACTACCATATAACACAAGCATATTGTATAATAAGCCAAGTGGGAGGTAATGGCATACCTTCCAAAGAGATATTCCTAATCACATATATCCATGTCAACTATATCTTGGTCAAACCCCTGGTTAAGACAAGATCATATACTATCATCAGATTCCCATCATCATACATCTCATCTTAACCCTAATCATGTTCATATTAGGGTTTGCTTATCTCATTATGATATTCTCATGATTATTTGTATTCTTGCCTTATATTTATCTTACTGATGTCATGTTATAGATTATAGTTCATCAACTGGATATGCTCATGTGTCACATTATTATGTGAACATAACATTATGTCACTTTCATTAACCATATTAGAGTTACATCTCATGTATTAAGGGTGTTCTTCATATAACATGAATTTTGTGAATTTAAGTCATCTTAGGTTTACATATTATCCTCCAGTTACTGATATAAGGGTGTTCCATGATTTTCCTCACTTATTGAGCATGTATGTATTTAATGCATTTTATTTAGGGATATTAGCCCTAATTAGTCATATTAATCAAATTATATTCTTTAGTGCATCAACATTACCATATCTGACATCATATACATTATAAACATGATTATGAATCTACTAAAATTTTTCCATAATTTTATATCATCAATTGATATTTATTACTCATGGACTAACCATTCTACATCTTACATGATATCATCAATATTAAAGCATTAAAAGGATGATATTATGCTTTCACATTGTTCTACACATTTTTTTTGAGAATATTGATACCTTATTTGTATTTTTCTGATAATTGAGCTAATTACTATGAATTATGCAAGATTTGGGAATTTCTAAGATATTTACCTTGTTCAGCGAATCACACGTTGCCACATGTCCAATAAGAGGATGCGGCCCTCTTTACTGGGTTGGTTGGTTGTTTGTAGTTTAGATGTGAGTCGGCAGATCT
Organism: Alisma plantago-aquatica; assembly: GCA_963693085.1. Taxonomy (NCBI): domain Eukaryota; kingdom Viridiplantae; phylum Streptophyta; class Magnoliopsida; order Alismatales; family Alismataceae; genus Alisma; species Alisma plantago-aquatica. Next base: position 695,279,182 of record OY856410.1, on the reverse strand, counting down.
GGTCTGGATCCTTCTGGTTTGGAGGTCAAGGATTGGGCCATTTCAGGGCTCTCTGATCTCTCTCTCTCGTTTCTCAGCCCGACACCCTATTGTTTCGTGCATGAGCCGCCTGGAAAACGGCCACCCCTGCAAACAAGGCAATGACTGACCTCACTTCCTTTCTCCATCCTCACGACTGTGCATATGTGCGACCCTATTCTTCCATGAATAGGCGTCACCTCTATCGGTTCTCTCTCTGTGGTCTGCATAATCTCGCCGCCTTCGCCTTCATCAAGCTGGAAGCTATGCTATTGCACTGGTCTACTCTGGTGAGCAGAAGGCACCCTTCTCCTCTTCGTCAGCCTCTAATGATGCCCCCTCCCCCTTAGGGTTCTTATGTATGCTCCCAGTGCCGCCGACCTCCAGGCCATCAGCCTCTTAGTTTCTTCCTCAGCCTCCTGCGGCTATGGTGTCACTGCTGTCAGCCTCCTCATTGGCGACCTCCAGGGCTTGAGCCACCACCATCCAAAGTAGGGAAGCAGTGAAGACAAGGTAACAAATGAAAGGGAGGATGACATCTCCGCTTGATGCATGCCACCGACTGACGTATGTGTATGCATTCTCTGGAGCGTCGTGCACTGCCCAAGCTGCCGTCGTTCCGGTGTCTTCTCCAGCAACGAGATTCACCCTCGGCACCTCCTCCTCGATCCCTTTCAGGTCGACACAGTTGTTGCTCAACTACAGGTCCCCAGTCACCGACCTGATGCCACACACTTTGCTTTGTCATTCAGTGTGATCTCTGAATAGGCAGCGTTGTGCCTACAAAACGGGATGGAGAGGAATGAGACAAGGAGTGAAATTCCCTCGTTCAGACCTGCTTGCACACGTATATCTATTCCGAGCTGCTCCTCAACCCACGATCTTCTCCTACTCTGATGTGTACCAACCACTCGCTCGTTGACTGACCCTTCATGGCTTGTAACTGACAGAGTTAAAAATGGAGAATCCACCATCAATTCTAATTATCCGAGGGTCCAAAACATGGCTCTCCAATGCAATCTGTGGCTAGTATAACTAGTATTAATGTCCAAAGGATCTGTTATGTAAGGCAACGTCGCCCACTTCCATTTGATTTGTGGCATGTAATCAATTTCTATTCCTAAGTTAAAGATACTAAAGCTTATTCAAGATATTAGCCAAACCTTGATTAACTTAATCATATTCGACAACATGGTATCCCTTATAGCAACATCGATGTACTATGAGATTTTAACCATTGCTTTGTCACCATCAAACTACATTTCCATATAATAATATTCTCAAAAAGGTATGACCTAGGTATCTTAATCATGATATTAACCTCAATCAAATTTCAAAGTTTACTAAAATGCTTGCAACTCTCAAAATACTCCACATACATGACTTTCCTTATGTCAGTGCACATTAAAGGACTCTGAATACATGTCATTTGATGTTTATATTGAAGACAAATTTATATAATCCTTTTACCAACTAGATTCAAATATCATATCGTAGTACAACCTATATAAAAAGCAAGATATTTTTTCCAAGTTAAAACTGGAATGATGCAATAAGAATAATAGAAAAATATATCAGGCATGCCAACTAGAATGCCTACATGAAGAGGAGGAAACATAGAATAGATATAAAATCATCATCTATCATTTTTTGAATATTTTGAAGGACAATTTTATCAAGATTAAAAATATTTATATTGATATTTTGAATTTGGTAATATATCCTTACAATGATCTTAGACCGCATGGTAATCAGAATTTCCATGTAGATACACAAGACAATTAATTTAATTCAAAGGATCACACCCTAGCATAAACAGTGTCAAGAAGAGACATTCTATTGTAAAGAAACTTTCTTATTTTAGTTTGTGTCTATTACGGTTAGCTAAGCTCTTTATCTTATAGGAAATCAAAATTGATTAGCATATTCATATTCTCTTTGAAACATGAGTTTTAGAAAATAGAATTTTAAAGACAAAAAGGAGATTTATTGAAGTGAAGTCTTGGAAACCATTATGGAAAATTAATAAAAATGAACTTAAAAAGAATTTCAAATCAAACAAATGAAGTTGAAGTGTCAAAAATTTATATATTTTGTTGGGAACCAACATGAAAACTTTGTATTAGTTGATCATCAATTTATGTTACTTAACTATTCCACTACTTACATTAATGATTAAGATGAATCTTAGAATTCTTTTTTTGTGTGTTTTAAATTACATATATAAAAATGAGGATAAATTTTAATGTTTATATAAATTGATATATAAACATATAGAGATCAGTACATATATATATGCAAACACACCTATATATATATATATATGTGTATGTATATATATAGAGTGTGTTCATTCGTTACCCGCGCGGGTAGCCATATTTTTGCTACCGACTAGAGTAACTCAGGGTTAAAAGAGTAACTATATGGTACACTGGAGTAACTCTTCTGAATCAAAAGAGTAACTGTATTGATATATAGAGTAACTCTGAGAGTAAAAGAGTAATTGTACAGAAAATATACAGTTAGTAAATATATGGACGGGTTTTTTTATTTTGGGGAGGGGCAAATGATATTATTTTTGGATCAAATTTTTTGGAGAGCTAGATAAAATGCTCCTCTACAATTGCAAAAAAATATATCAGGAAGTGTGCACGGGTAGCTACCCTTGCGGGTATTAAATATGAGCCCTATATATATATATATTTGTGTGTGTGTATCTATATATACATACATACATATATATATATATATATATATATATATATATATATATATATAGAGAGAGAGAGAGAGAGAGAGAGAGAGATAGATATAGGCACACACACACACACACACACATATATATATATATATATATGTATATATATATATATATATATATATATATATATATATATATAATGGAATAAAGAGAGGCATCATGTCCATGTATCTCAGTATGCATACCTCTATAATGTTTCTGGTATATGTTGTAAATGTAAAGATCAATGGTTGACATTTTATTATAATATTATATAGAAGTGAAAACCACTTTTCGGTATGGCATGATCAGTACGTTCAAGTGAATTGTAGTCTCTCTCTTTATACATATACATATATATATATATATATATATATATATATATATATATATATATATATATATATATATATATACGTATATATATATATATATATATATATATATATATATATATATATATATATATATATATATATATATATATATATATATATATATATACGTATATATGTATATATATATACATACATACATACATATATATCTATATATGTGTCTTTGTAAGTGTCTATATAATTATAAGTACAATTATTTAACTATACTTACACACACAAATATATATATATATATATATATATATATATATATATATATATATATATATATATATATATATATATATATATAGAGAGAGAGAGAGAGAGAGAGAGAGAGAGAGAACGATATGTATATATATGTGTATAATCTTGAAGCATGTGGATAACTCTCTTTTCTTTCATGTGGTTGACTTTTTGTAACAAAAACATCATATATTAAATAAAAGAGTAAATTACAGATATACAAGATGAATTGTAGTTTTCTACAACAAAAGTAGAAAAATGCTTTGCATGATAAGCAAATCTCCACATAAATATTACCATGAATATAAAAATTGTAATAGTTTCTCCCAAACTCAAAACAAAGTCACTAGATACATGATTATAATGCATGTATCGGTATTAAAATGTCTCTATATGTATATCCATACAGAAAAACATATGTATGTGTGATAACATGAAAATTCACAATTAAAATATAACTTCTATTTTTTACCTTGAAATTGTTCTCAAAGTGAATTTCATTTAGGTGTGTGTATTGCTGCATAATTGATATATCTATTTTACGTGTATCACTTTTTTAGGGAAATCATCAACTTTATTTATTCATCTTCTAATACATGGGTGCATGTTGCTTCTTCATACTACTCATCTGGTTCTTTTGAACCTAGGCATACATTCTTTTTATGGATATATGCTCTCATAATGCTATCTGGTTTATTTTCATAGTTCAATTGAATCAAACTTCTTCTAAGATGCAACTTTACCATCCCATCTGCTACCTGGTAAAATTGATGACCTATGAACTACAATATGATTTTACCTGCCCTCGCCTTCTTCCATTTTCTTCCAATATGCAAATCATGGGTAGTTTGTCACCTCTTTTTCTTGTACCCTCACTGCTATGAGCTTGTCTGTCTTGATTATCACTTATGGCCATCTCTGTGCTCAAGTGTTCTCCCCTACTAGCATAATATTGACTAGCTCTTCCTCCATGACTGATGAGATTTTAATCTTCCTTTCTAAGCCTCCAATCCATTATCCTACTTCATCCCTAGTGATCGTTGACATAGCTACCCCAGATTGATCAACAAAAACATCCACATTTATTTTGATTGTCCCTTCAATAGGCTTTCTCCAACATTCTGATTTAGGTTCCCTCTGGGTACTAGGTTCCTTCCTCCCCACTTCTTGGTTCAATTATATCTCCCATTTGAAGCTCACACCTAGTGCTCTACCGGACGTTTTATGTAACCTTCAAAAACTTGAAGATTCTAGCACCTCCATAGATTATGACATATGATCTAGAAGAGTTCTTTAGGTATTTTCTGCTGCTTGTTCTCCACCTTCATCCATCCTTCTTTGGTTCTAGGTCTGAAAAACTGTATTGATAATCAGATGATAACATCATGCACCAGACTTCCCTCGCTGCATCACAATCACATAGTACATGGAGTATTGTTTCATCCTCCTTCAAACAACATTGGCATAGTCCCTTGTTCATCATGCATCAATTTACATCAAACATTCATGAGCTAAGCAACTTGTTGGACTAACCAAGCATGCACTTTGATCTTGTTTGACACACTAAGCTTCCATAAGATCTCTCATGCACTCTAACTCACCACCTCCTTCACTTCCTACAACACATAATATGTTGACCCCAATGAGTACACACCTTCCACAATGTGAATCTATGCTCGTTGATCCTCGCATTCGCTGCCAGTGGCATCCCCTTTGCTAGTATGTAGTTCACAATATCCTCTTCAAGCTAGTGATTTAGGAATTCCTCATCCCACTTGTCAGACTGCAACACCAGGCAGCTAACCCAAACATCCTCCAAGTCATTCAATATGAGTTAGTTAGCATGATTCTTAAGCAGCACACCAAGCGCTACACAAACATCACTCCAGAAATCCACTAAGGCTCTCCTTACCAATATCATCATGGAGTTTTAGCAATGAATGTTTTATCCTCAATTTTCACATGGCCTAGCCTTCAGGCTGAAATCATTTTCCCTGATATCACTCTAGTGAAGCAATCCTTCATCACCTTGCACCAGATTGCATCTCTTCCCATAGCTATGTCCCAACAATTTTTTAGAACAAAGGCAAAATTATAATCCCCATAGATTTCAAGACTAGTCCACCATTTTTCCTTGAATTGGTTACCTTGTCCCAACATACCAATGATACTAGTTTCAACTTGTAGTTGCCCCCAAATAAAATGTCTAATTGTTTCATCTATTCTTTAACAAAGACCAACTGGAAGGATTGTTGTCTACATGATGTAGGTCGGGATGCTAGTGAGAGTGGATCTAGCTAAGCATATGCACCCTACTAAGGAAACACTCTTAGCTACCAAGGCATTGATGCTTCATTCCACCTTTTTCACTATGTCAATATAATTAGACTTTGTCACCCTTGAATGTATAATAGGGACTCCTAAGTAACATACTAGACCCTTTGTGACTTGAAAAAGGCTCACTGCTTATATGCATTTCCTAGTAGATATAGACAAGCTTCTTTAGAATGACATGAGTGACTTAGCAACAGAGATGGCTTGACCAAGATCTTTCTTGAACTCTTGGAAACATTGTAGGATGGTCATCATCCGAGCCTCGCTTGCTTGTTTGAATAGAATTAAATTTTTGGTGAAACATACATGTGCCATGGCTATGATTGTTCTCCTTTTTTTGATAGGTTTCCAACTCTTGTTCCTGACTCTATCTTGTTTCACCTATGATAGACTTTCCAAGAATAATATGAATAGGTAAGGTGACATAGGGTCACCTTGCCTTAGACCCCTACTCGCCTTGAAAGGCCTGGACTATTACACATTTTGTACTATAGCTGCACAACCACATGTGATGGAATTCATAATGAACTACATCACATTTAAAGGAACCCCAACATGTAGTAAAGTATCCTCAATAAACTTGTAGGACGTATGATTATACACCTTTGTTAGATTGATTTTTATCGACATAATCTTCTCTCCTTTCTTTACGTTCATACCACATATAGTTTCCTACACCAAGGCAATATTGTCAGCAATTCTATGCCCTGGCACAAAGGTACTTGTTTAGGAGAAATTCATTTTAGGATGATGATGCGATGATTTTGAGTCGCATTTATAGACTTGTTTGATATGTGTTTTATGCATTTATTAGTCATTTTCATGGTTAATGTTGCATAATTCATTCACTTTGGTCTATGCTACTTCTTTATGTCAAATTTCCCCTATTTCAAGCATTTTGAGTATTAATTATCAAAAGAATATGTTTTGTGTGAACTTATGTTGTTTCGTGTGTTAATTTCAGGAAAAACAAGTATTTGCTACCGTCGATACCATCGACGGTGGTCGATACCATCGACCGGACCATAGGTTGCCAGCCGCAAGGACCAGAAGAAAGTCGATACCATCGACCAGAATCGATGGTATCGAGATACCATCAGGTTGCTGGCGAGAAGTGAGTCGATACTATCGACTGGTGGAGCTACAGCGACACAAAAAGACAAAACCGTCGCTACAGGTTCATCGATACCATCGACCCGCGTCGATGGTATCGAGATGACATCAGGCGCAAAATGAAAGAAAAGAAGAACTGCTGATATCGCGCTAGGTCAATACCATCGACCCGCGTCGATGGTATCGACACCGTCAGATATGAGTTTGTTTCAGATTAATCTTAATCGGACGGCTATGATTAATTGGCGACCTAATTCGAGAAATATACCTAATGTCGGCGCCCAAGAGGGAATCATCACATCATTAGCTGCTGAACACATCTCGAGAAGAGGTGGAGAGAAGGATGGAGCCCGAGAGCACGCCCCAGCCGATCCGGATGCTGAAGAAGACGATTTCCACCACCGAAAGGCGGGAGAACGCATACTCCACGCCACAGATCATTTGGATCTTCTCCGTTCAGGGGTTTAACCAGTCAATCATGTTTTTCTTCATGTTTCCCTTTTTCTACTCCACGTTGTACTCTGAGATGAACATGCGGGGCTAATCCCCTTTGTCTTTAGGATCGGGAGTAGCCCGGTAATTCATTGTATGAAGATTTTATCATAATAATTCATATCTTATCTCTTAAATTCGTGGTATAATTTCGTTTTCTCAAATATATTGTTATGCTTGATCACCATAATAATAATCTAATGCCCTTAATTGTTTTGAAAGAGGAATTAACGGTTGAAAAGAGACGGAATTTACATTAATTGACAAATCCCTTGAACAAGGTGGTGTAAGATTAATGGTGGATACCGAGAGGTCGTTTTTAATGCACCTAGTTTAGGGTATAGGTTACTACGATGGTGGAACTGACCTAGACATAGGTAGTGAATTGTACCACGACAGTGGGCAATTCTAATTTCAGGCCATTACCCGGATAGAGAGATAAAATATGAATTATTGCATAGAATTTGACACAATGAAAACTCGCGGTGAAACCACAATCCTAAAGATCTCATCTTAAATTGATTAAACCAAACATTTAATCAATTGCTTTGTTTTGTTTTATTTTTGTTTTCTTTTTATTTTAACAATAACTCTCAACTACTAAATCGGTCTAGCTGATCGCCAGCAGTTAGTAGGAGTCTCCGACAATTTCACGTATCCCTGAGTTCGACTGGGGCCTCACAAAGGCCTATATTACTACGATGTGTTCACTTGCAAATCTGCGCACGGTAAATTTGCGTCAAGTTTTTGGCGTCGTTTCCGGGGATACGGAAAATTGTCGGCACTTCGAGTGCTGCAAGCAGCCACTCTAGGCCACATTTTTATTTTTTTTTATCATTCCAAAAATTTATAATCCATTTTCTAAATATTTGCAATTGTCAAGCACTGTACTGATATTTGATTTCTCTATTTGCAGGTATTGTGCATGGTGCAAACGCGTAGTACAGACTACACGAGGCACGCACCAGAGGTTCCACTGCCGGGACCGGAAGACAAAGGCGAGTATAATCAAGACCATCTGGAGGATATACTTTCTGAACCTGAACAAGAAAAGATGGATGAGCCACAGACAATATGGGAGAAGATCAAAGCTTCTTCCTCATCCGCTTCCAAGGGGCCGATCAAGAAGCAAGCGGTTAATATTCTGACATACAAGATTGATCCGGCTTTAATCAACTTGGTGAAGTCTAATGCTTTCCATGGGATAAAAAATGAAGACCCCATCGCACACATAAGTCAATTTGTGGAGAATTGTGATATGATAAAAATCGACAGATTTCCACAAGATGTGCTCTACTTGAAGCTCTTCCCGAGTTCTTTAGCGAGAAACACGCGAGAATGGCTACACAACTTGGACGATGAATATGTGGAGTCTTGGGACCACATGGTGGAGGTTTTCTTGGAGAGGTTCTTTCTGCCTGAGAAGACCAATGACATGATCAGAAAGATCCACAACTTCACCCAACAAGCAGGAGAGACCAATTCTGAGACTTGGGAAAGGTTTCAGATTATGCTCAGGCGGTGCTCGCATCACGGGCTTGATAAGGAGACACAGGTCAAGATCTTCTATGTCGCGCCCCAATCTCACATTAAACACAAACCACCGGATTAGGGCACGACAGGTGGGATTATACACATAAGCCAAACACTCTTCACTGTTTAAGACACATTTAAAGAGATTAACAGAATAAACAGATTTAAGCTGTAAAATGAAACTAAGCAGACTGCGGAAGCATTTCTATTAACTGATAGGAAATTAAACAAGTCTACAGCACACTGCATTGTTCAACATAAAATAAAGCATAACAGTTAATTTACATCTTTGTACATATTCTCTCTCTCACTCACACCTTGTCCCGAAGATCGAGGGGAATGGATTAAGAGACCTTCTAACTAGACTAACTACAAACCTTCTATCAACTAAGCGTTGGGATGAAACGATCCTTCTGACTCCTGTTGCTGATGTTGACCTGAAAATTTTGAGTAGAGGGGTGAGCCTACTCGCTCAGTGAATAACATTTCACTTAGCTATCAATAAACAACTCGTCAGGTTCATTAACTGAAAATAAACATATATACAGTTTAAACAGAGCAATTCTACTGACATAGCAGGTAAACAGTTACCAATCACGTTTCTAAGCATCGTTAGGTATTTCAAGTAGTTAAACAATTATATAAATTCATTGTGAACCTATATGATTTTTCATCCATTTTATTATTATGCCCTAAATATATGCAGTGTACTCTGCATATAAAGGTCCGCAACAAGTCCATGCTACGGCCCCACCGTACAAGACTTAGCGACACACCCGGGAATGCTAAGTCTTACGCCAGCCCTGTTCTGCCACAAGACCACAGGCTCTCCGGCCTACAGGCTCTCCGGCCTCAATGCACTACTCCGAGTGCTCTCTAGACTCCTCCTACTAACCTGAGCACACAGGCGGAGGGTCACAGGGTTACCTTCGCGACTCCGCACGAATGGTGTTAGATAACCGTGTTTTCTGGTGAAACCGCAGTGCCATTGTGACACAAGCACAATTTTTGTTAGACACTGCCCTTTTTCTCTTTCCTCGTTTGTCCGCGACACACGCACGGATGATGTTGCAACACGAGTTTCACCCCAAAGCTGCAGATACCACTTAGGGGTTCTACGGTGTTAGGGCATCTAAGTCTATACTTGATTAACGAATAACATAAATAACACATTATAACTGTAAACACAGAATTTCCTCTTTCTCATCATTCTTATTACACAATTCAAGTTCCAATGAACTTATTAAACTATTACTGAAGCAATCAGACATTTAAAATGAGTTAAATAATGATTTCTAAATGAATTGCCACTCACCACTTGAAACTCGGCCGATCCCTATGGAACTCGGCCGACCGTTTCCCTGGTTCTGAAACTCGGTCGAACAAATCTCGGCCGACCAACTGGAATCTCGGCCGATCCCCTGGGGAACTCGGCCGACCAACTCACCGCTTGAAAAACCTACAAAGGAAACTCAGCCGATCAGGACCAAACTCGGCCGACCAAATCACTATTCGTATATCTAATTCAGGAAACTCGGCCGATCCAGACTGAAACTCGGCCGATCCGGAAAACGCTGTACAAAAGCCCTAAATAAGAACTCGGCCGACCGAATTGGAAACTCGGCCGAACCGCGCACAGGCAGAACACAAAAACGGCCTGCAGAAGTCGATTTCTCTCGAATCGACGGGCAAACTTCAAGCAAACATAACCAAACGATCACAAACGACCCATACAACTAAACCGTACCTGAAACGAAGAAAGGAATAAGCTAGGGCTGCTCCGAGCACCCCAATTCCTTGACCACTTTTCTTGCAAACGCAGCTCCAGCTGCAAAACTGATTCGATTCGATGAAGGTGATGATCTACGGAGGGAAGGGACGATCTACAGCAACTAATTGGAGCAAAACGACGCTCTAGAGCTTCTCCCTCCTCAGCTCCTTCTCTCTTTCTCTCTCTTTCTCTCTTTCTCTCACGCAAGGAACAGAACGTTTCCTGCGTTCTGCGTTTCTGTGAAATGAAACGAGAAAGGGAGAAAGGAAAGATAAGGAAGAAAACTTAGGGGCCAAATTGCAAATTTCGAAACTTTCTCAAAATTACAATCGGGTCCCTAGAAGCCCAAAAACTTGCAACTTTTGACTCGAAGGTCGGATTCGAACGATTTCTCTGGCAACGCTTCAAGCGTAAGATATTACATACTTTAGAAGCTAGAAAACACACTAAGCACATATCTTGTCCATTTTAAGCATTATTAACAAAAACAGGCTTATAACTTAATACATCAGCTAAACACATGCTGGACAACTTACTTACGGAATAAGCTCGACGCGGGTCGTAACAATTCCTCTTACCCTTATAAGAATTTCGTCCTCAAAATTCCTAGAAGAGAAAAGGAAACTTGCCACGCATCTCAGATTCTAGCTCCCACGTAGCTTCTTCAAGATTATGGTTTCTCCACAAAACCATCACTAAAGGAATTTCGCGGTTCTTAAGCTTTTTAATCCGGTAATCAACTATCTGCACAGGTCCTTCAACATAGGACACATCTGTCCTAAGTTGCACCGGTTCTGAATCTAGAATCTTATCCGTACCAGGGTGACACTTTTTCAGCATAGACACGTGGAAGACATCATGTAGATTTGCCAACTCAGACGGCAAATCCAACCTGTAAGCTACAGGTCCAATCCTCTCAACAATAGGATATGGACCCATATATCTAGGGGTCAACTTACCCCTCTTGCCAAACCTCAGAACTCCCTTCCATGGTGAAACCTTCAAGTAAACCTCGTCGCCAACCTCAAACTCAAGAGGTCGACGTCGTCTATCAGCATAACTCTTCTGTCTATCCTGTGCAGCTTTCAACTGATCCCGAATCACTGATATCTTTTCAGTAGTTACATCAACTAACTCAGGTCCAAGAATTTCCTTTTCACCCACCTCATACCAACAAACTGGCGATCTACACTTCCTGCCATAAAGAGCTTCAAATGGAGCCATTCCAAGACTAGAATGGTAACTATTATTGTAAGCAAACTCTATTAAGCTTAAGTGTTCTTCCCAGTTGCCTCTAAACTGTAGCACGCATGCTCTCAGCATGTCTTCAAGGGTCTGAATGGTCCTTTCAGATTGACCATCTGTCTGTGGGTGAAATGCTGTACTGAACTTTAACCTCGTGCCCATCGCACGATGTAACTGATTCCAGAATCTAGATGTAAACTTTGGATCTCTGTCAAAAATAATAGAAACTGGAATCCCATGCAACCTGATTACCTCATCCACATAAACTTTAGCCAGCTTAGAAACGTCAAAGGTTGACTTGACAGGAAGAAAGTGAGCAGACTTAGTTAGTCTATCCACAATCACCCATATCGAGTCTAAACCCTTAGGCATTCTGGGTAATCCTACCACAAAGTCCATCGTGATGTGTTCCCATTTCCATTCTGGTATAGGAAGCGACTGCAAAACACCAGCAGGTTTCTGATGTTCAGCCTTAACCTGCTGACACACCCCGCACCTAGCTACGTATTCAGCCACATCCTTTTTCATACCTGGCCACCAGTACAACTCTTTGAGGTTCCTGTACATCTTTGTGTTACCTGGATGCATGGCATACATAGAAGTATGCGCCTCCTCAAGAATCTGCTCTTTCACTCACTGTTTCCAGGTACACACAACCTTTCATGAAGATACAACATGCCTTCATCAGAAAATCTGAACTCTGCTCTCTTACCCTCTGACATCTCCTGCATGATTTGCCATAACTCATTATCACTCTACTGCAACTCTTTAATCTGATTATAAAAAGTAGGTCTAACTTGCATCTGTGCAATCAGCCCACTCTGTCTTGTCACTTCCAAGTCCAAGTTCAACCTTCGCATATCTATGAGCAGGTCTCTCTTGAAACATGCCATAGAAAATGCATTGGCTGAAGAACTTGACTTTCTACTCAAGGCATCAGCTACAACATTCGCCTTACCAGGATGGTAATCGATTGTCACATAATAATCTTTAATCAGCTCTAGCCATCTGCGCTGTCTCACATTCAAATCTTTCTGAGTGAAGATATATTTCAGGCTCTTATGATCGGTGAACACCTAACATGTCTCACCATACAAGTAGTGACGCCATGTCTTAAGATCATGAACTATAGCAGCAAATTCCAAATCATGAACAGGGTAATTCTCTTCATTTTTCTTAAGCTGTCTAGATGCGTAAGCAACAACTTTACCTTCTTGCATCAGTACACAGCCCAAACCTCTCCTAGAAGCATCACAGAACACTGTATAGCCTTTTTCTGCCTCAGGCAGAACCAACACTGGTGCTGAAGTCAACCTCTTCTTCAAAATCTGAAAACTTCTCTCACAGTTATCAGACCAAACAAACGACACATCCTTCCTTGTCAAGCGTGTCAAAGGTGATGCTATCTCACTGAAGTTCTTTATGAATCTTCTATAATATCCTGCCAGACCCAAGAAACTTCTGATCTCTGTAGGAGTCATAGGTTGTTCCCAATGAAGCACAGACTCAACTTTCTTAGGATCCACACTGACTCCATCTCTCGAGATAACATGTCCAAGGAATGCTACTTCAGCCAACCAGAACTCGCACTTGCTAAACTTAGCAAACAACTGGTGTTGTCTCAACAACTGCAACACTACTCTCAAGTGTTTCTCATGCTGTTCCTCGTCTCTGGAATAGATCAGAATATCATCTATAAAGACTACAATAAACTGATCTAGAAAAGGTTTGAAAATCCGATTCATCATATCCATAAAGGCTGCTGAGGCATTGGTCAGCCCAAACGACATGACCAAGAACTCATAATGCGCATACCTGGTTCTGAAAGCTGTTTTGGGAATATCAGAAGCCTTTATCCTGAGCTGATGATATCCGGATCTCAAATCAATTTTAGAAAAGATCGTCGCTCCACACAACTGATCAAATAGATCATCAATTCTCGGCAAGGGATATTTATTCTTTATTGTGATCTTGTTCAGTTGCCTGTAATCTATACAGAGACACATGGTTCCATCCTTTTTCTTAACAAACAAGACTGGAGCACCCCATGGTGAAGAACTAGGTCTAATGAAACCCTTATCTAACAACTCCTGCAGCTGTACCTTGAGTTCTTTCAACTCCGCAGGTGCCATTCTGTAGGCCGACAGCGCTACTGGATGACTACCTGGATATATCTGAATTTCAAAATCAAAGTCTCTGACAGGAGGTAAGCCTGGTAACTCTTCTGGGAAAACATCAGAGAACTCACGAACTACAGGCACATCATAAACACTGGTGGTGCTCTTTTCTGCTCTGGTGTCAACTACATGAGCAAGGAACGCTTCACATCCTTTCTGTAACATCTTATCAGCTACAGTAGCTGATATTATGCATGTAGGCAGAACTTTCCTGTCTCCAGTAAAGACACAAGAAAATTCTCCTAATTGAAAGGTAGCTTCCTTTTTCCAGCAATCGAGTTGCACTCGATATGTCTCAAGACAATCCATACCCAAGATGACTTGAAAAGTATTTACATCCAAGGGTTTGAGATTAGCAGCAAAGGTAAAACCTCCAAAAGATAACAAACATCCGGGACAGGACTCAGATAAAACTGTCGGTCCACCTAGTGGAACCCTCAACACTAACTCATCTGCCAACTCTTGAGTTAACAGATTAAGTTCAACAACTAAAGAACGTCGTATAAAAGAATGAGTAGCTCCCGGATCTATCAAAACTGAAACTGGTATACTATTAAACAAAAGCATCTCTCCTGTAACGACTTGTGAAGAGATTATACCTTCCTGAGGTGTCAAAGAAAAGAAACGTGTTGAAGCTCTCCCTCTGCCACGTTGTCCTCTCTGACCACTCCTGCCACTAGACGCTTCACCACCTCTAGAACCAGAAGCCACAGAGGAACTCGGAACATCATGGTATTGAGGCTGAAAAGCTTGTGATGCTGCTTGATGAAGTTAAGGACAATCCCTTCTAAGGTGTCCTATTTGTCCACAGGCAAAACAACTTGGACCCCAACACTGACCAGTGTGTGGTCTACCACATTTATTACATAGCGGTATCTCTTGTCTCTGAGGACCTGATACTGACATTGATGACCCTGAAGACTGTCCACTAGTGGCACTGCTCCATCTTCCTGGGTTATATCCTCCTCTACCTCTAGAAGTAGTGACATTCTCAGATCTCTGTCTGCCAAAACAACCAAGGCCACGCCCAAGTTTAGAAAAGAAACCTCTACCTCCACCTCTGTATCCACCACTAGACTGTCCTCCACTGAACTCTACAGATCTCTTCTTAGACTCGGGCACCCTGTCAGCATTCACAGATTCTTCAACCTGCCTGGCAGCCTCAACAAACTCACCAAAGTTCTCTCTGTTCCTCCTACTAGTAGCAGAGACTGTATGCCGAATCTCTGGCCTTAACCCTTCCTGAAATCTTCTGCACCTTTCTATGTTGTCAGGAACAAGCTGTGGATAGAAGTTAGCTAAGCGTGTGAAAAGCGCTTCATACTCTGTAACTGTCATGTTCCCCTGCTTGATATTCTGCAACTGCCTGATTTTCTCATAAAGGAAAGTGGGTGGATAGAATTTGAGATGAAACTCCTAAGAGAAATCCTGCCAGGAAAGCTCTGTGCCTCTTCTCTTTTCCTCCACACCACGCCACCATAGCTCTGCATCACCTGTCAGAAGGTAGACTGCATGATTGATCTTCTTGTCTTCTGGAAGCTCCATCAGACGAAAGACCTTCTCAATCTGTCTAAACCACTCATCAGCCTCTGCGGGATCTGTGGTGCCACTGAACTCTGTGCCACCAAGCTTCTTCACAAGCTCATAAGATCGCATCAGATCTTTACTGCTGGTAGAAGAAGATTCTCGCCTATCAGCCTTGTATCTCTCCTTGGTCTCCAAGAACATCCTGTACATCCGGGATGCTTCATCCACGTGGTCACCACCACCTGGACCCAAGTATCGCGGATCAGGGCCAACATGGCTCTCGGCTTGATCATCACGATCAAAACCTCTTCCTGCCATCTGCAATGATATAATAGAATATTTCCTATTAGAAAATTACAGATAGAAGAAAGACACTTAAACCTTAATCCTATTGGTCTCTTATCGTCCCCTGACCTTGAGTAACTAAGTACTCAAACCTAGGCTCTGATACCAAAAATTGTCACGCCCCAATCTCACATTAAACACAAACCACCGGATTAGGGCACGACAGGTGGGATTATACACATAAGCCAAACACTCTTCACTGTTTAAGACACATTTAAAGAGATTAACAGAATAAACAGATTTAAGCTGTAAAATGAAACTAAGCAGACTGCGGAAGCATTTCTATTAACTAATAGGAAATTAAACAAGTCTACAGCACACTGCATTGTTCAACATAAAATAAAGCATAACAGTTAATTTACATCTTTGTACATATTCTCTCTCTCACTCACACCTTGTCCCGAAGATCGAGGGGAATGGACTAAGAGACCTTCTAACTAGACTAACTACAAACCTTCTATCAACTAAGCGTTGGGATGAAACGATCCTTCTGACTCCTGTTGCTGATGCTGACCTAAAAATTTTGAGTAGAGGGGTGAGCCTACTCGCTCAGTGAATAACATTTCACTTAGCTATCAATAAACAACTCGTCAGGTTTATTAACTGAAAATAAACATATATACAGTTTAAACAGAGCAATTCTACTGACATAGCAGGTAAACAGTTACCAATCACGTTTCTAAGCATCGTCAGGTATTTCAAGTGGTTAAACAATTATATAAATTCACTGTGAACCTATATGATTTTTCATCCATTTTATTATTATGCCCTAAATATATGCAGTGTACTCTGCATATAAAGGTCCGCAACAAGTCCATGCTACGGCACCACCGTACAAGACTTAGCGACACACCCGGGAATGCTAAGTCTGACGCCAGCCCTGTTCTGCCACAGGACCACAGGCTCTCCGGCCTACAGGCTCTCCGGCCTCAATGCACTACTCCGAGTGCTCTATAGACTCCTCCTACTAACCTGAGCACACAGGCGGAGGGTCACAGGGTTACCTTCGCAACTCCGCACGAATGGTGTTAGATAACCGTGTTTTCTGGTGAAACCGCAGTGCCATTGTGACACAAGCACAATTGTTGTTAGACACTGCCCTTTTTCTCTTTCCTCGTTTGTCCGCGACACACGCACGGATGATGTTGCAACATGAGTTTCACCCCAAAGCTGCAGATACCACTTAGGGGTTCTACGGTGTTAGGGTATCTAAGTCTATACTTGATTAACGAATAACATAAATAACACATTATAACTATAAACACAGAATTTCCTCTTTCTCATCATTCTTATTACACAATTCAAGTTCCCAATGAACTTATTAAACTATTACTGAAGCAATCAGACATTTAAAATGAGTTAAATAATGATTTCTAAATGAATTGCCACTCACCACTTGAAACTCGGCCGATCCCTATGGAACTCGGCCGACCGTTTCCCTGGTTCTGAAACTCGGTCGAACAAATCTCGGCCGACCAACTGGAATCTCGGCCGATCCCCTGGGGAACTCGGCCGACCAACTCACCGCTTGAAAAACCTACAAAGGAAACTCGGCCGATCAGGACCAAACTCGGCCGACCAAATCACTGTTCGTATATCTAATTCAGGAAACTCGGCCGATCCAGACTGAAACTCGGCCGATCCGGAAAACGCTGTACAAAAGCCCTAAATAAGAACTCGGCCGACCGAATTGGAAACTCGGCCGAACCGCGCACAGGCAGAACACGAAAACGGCCTGCAGAAGTCGATTTCTCTCGAATCGATGGGCAAACTTCGAGCAAACAGAACCAAACGATCACAAACGACCCATACAACTAAACCGTACCTGAAAGGAAGAAAGGAATAAGCTAGGGCTGCTCCGAGCACCCCAATTCCTTGACCACTTTTCTTGCAAACGCAGCTCCAGCTGCAAAACTGATTCGATTCGATGAAGGTGATGATCTACGGAGGGAAGGGACGATCTACAGCAACTAATTGGAGCAAAACGACGCTCCAGAGCTTCTCCCTCCTCAGCTCCTTCTCTCTTTCTCTCTCTTTCTCTCTTTCTCTCACGCAAGGAACAGAACGTTTCCTGCGTTCTGCGTTTCTATGAAATGAAATGAGAAAGGGAGAAAGGAAAGATAAGGAAGAAAACTTAGGGGCCAAATTGCAAATTTCGAAACTTTCGCAAAATTACAATCGGGTCCCTAGAAGCCCAAAAACTTGCAACTTTTGACTCGAAGGTCGGATTCGAACGATTTCTCTGGCAACGCTTCAAGCGTAAGATATTACATACTTTAGAAGCTAGAAAACACACTAAGCACATATCTTGTCCATTTTAAGCATTATTAACAAAAACAGGCTTATAACTTAATACATCAGCTAAACACATGCTGAACAACTTACTTACAGAATAAGCTCGACGCGGGTCGTAACATTTTATTTTGCACTCTCTGAGCATGATAGAAGCAACCTCGATTCAGCCGGCTCATGATTTTTCTTGAATAACACGTACACTAGGTGTTGGGAAATCCTAAAGAACATGGCCAAAAAGCAATCATGGGGCGAAAGAGGCGTCGTGGAACATGTTCGAGTGGCAGGTGAATCTAAAGAAATAAAGGAGCTGAATGAGAAGATGGATCTTCTCACGAAGAAACTGCTTGCAAAGGAGGATACTAAGTCTGAGGATGAGGCTCAAGTTAAATTCATGAGGCAGCAGCAAGGCTACAGAAATAACGACTATTCATGGAGGAAAGACAAGAAGTTCTCCTGGAAGGATCCAAACAACTTCTTGCAGGACCCAGATGCTAAACCCCAGCCAGTAGAGGAGGATAAGAGCACAGAGCTGCTCAATCAAGTGATAAAGAAAAATCAAGAACTAATGACTACTTTCGGCCAGCAAATAAAACAACAAGGGGAGTTTATGAACCAATTTGGGCAGACACTGTATAGCCATGGGGCTCAAATGAGGACAATAGAGACATCCATGACACAAATGGCAGCAGAGATAGCCAGTTTAAAGAAGCTGGCGCATCTAGGTTTTCCGGGTAATACTAATGTTCCAGGAGGAAACCAGCAAGCGAAGGTCATCTTGCTAAGAAGTGGCAAGAAAGTGGTAAACCCCCGAGCCGATTAACCAAGCAAACCCCAAGCATAAATTGAAGGTGAGGCCACTACGGAGCTACCCATACCGGTCACAGAACCAGTTGATGACATAGCAGTGGATGCTACTGAAGATCGTGTTGCAGAGGAGGAGGAGCCTCAAAAAAGGACACCATATGTGCCACCGCATCAAAGGGCACAGGCTGTCCCGGTCCCTTATTCGAATAGTGCTAAGGCAAGGAAGGTAGACGCCCAATTTAAAAAGTTCTTAGACAGTTTTAGAAAGCTTTCAGTCAACATCCCTTTATTGGAATCTATTGAGCAAATCCCTTCTTACGAGAAATTTTTGAAAGACATCATCACCAAGAATAGGAAAATTCCAGATATAGAGGTTGTTGTGCTTAAGGAGCAGGTGAGTGCCTTCATCATGGGCACATTGCCACCAAAGAGGCAAGATCCGGGTTGTTTCAACATTTTATGCTACATCGGGAAAGTCAAATTTGGTGAAGCACTATGTGACTCAGGGGCGAGCATTAACTTGATGCCCCTTTCTACATTCAATAAGTTGGGATTAAAGGAGTCACGACCAAGCAACATGACAATCCAATTGGTGGACAATTCAGTGGTAAAGCCATATGGGATTTGTGAAGATGTGCTAGTGAAAGTGGATCGATTTGTATTTCCAGCAGATTTTGTCATCATGGAGATGCAAGATGAACAAGGCAATGAGCTACTACTCAGACGACCCTTCCAAGCTACAACCGACATGATACTTGAGATGGGGAGAGGTCGTTTGACCTTAGGTATAGCCGATGACTGATTTGAGATGGTCATGCCTTCTAGCGCCACTTCATCTAAATCCAAGGAGCAATGCCACATGGTAAAACATTTTAATAACAATATCTCACTATGTTTAGGGAAGCCATTTTTGGATATGGCCCATGTAATGACCAAGGTGGAAAAAGGGACTTTGGCTGTGGACATCATGGAGCAGACCAAAGTGGTATCCCTTTGCAAGGTTGTAGGGTTCCCGAATGATGAGGATGAGGACATTCCTTCCTCTACGGAGGATGATGCTATAGCAAATTCAGTTTTTGATGCATATCCGGAATTACCACTGGAGGCTTGTTTAGTCAATATCACTCATGATTCGATGAGAAGCAAATCACTCAAGGAGTGCGCCAAGATGCTTCAGATGCTGCCATGCTTCTATGTGAGGTATTATGAAGATTTAGGTGAACTTCCCCCACCGCTTCAATCATCCTTAATCAGCCCGCCGGAATTGGAGTTGAAGCCGCTGCCACCGCACCTCAAGTACGCCTTTCTAGATGAGGAAGACAAGTTACCTGTGATTATTTCTACTTATCTGAGTGTGGAAGAGGAGGACCAGTTGTTGATAGTGTTGAAGAACCACCGGGGAGCATTTGGGTGGTCTGTTGCAGATATCAAGGGGATTTCCCCTACTTTGTGTCAGCAGAAGATTCGGCTCGAGGAGGGAGCCAAGCCGGTGATTCAACCGCAACGTCGACTGAATCCGAGCATGATGGAGGTTGTGAAGAAAGAGGTGATTAAGCTTCTCTCCACAGGTATCATCTATGCGATTTCAGACTCAACATGGTTAAGTCCCACACAGGTAGTCCCTAAGAAGGGGGGAATAACTGTTACTCACAATCTTTTAAATGAACGTATCACCACCCGCTTGGTAACCGGGTGGCGAGTTTGTATAGATTACCGACGACTTAATGCCGCTACGCTAAAGGATCACTTTCCTCTCCCATTTATTGATCAAATTCTAGAGCGCTTAGCTGGCCGATCTCATTTCTATTTTCTGGACGGGTATTTGGGGTACAATCAGATTTTGATTGATCCTAAGGATCAAGAGAAATCTACTTTCACTTGTCCCTATGGAACTTTCGCGTATCGCTGCATGCCCTTTGGATTATGCAATGCACCAGCGACTTTTCAGCATTGTATGCTCACCATTTTTTCTGATATGGTTGAACGCTGTCTAGAGGTCTTTATGGATGATTTTTCAGTTTCTGGTGCTTCCTTTGATGAATGCCTTTATAATTTGGATAAGGTGTTACTAAGATGTGAGGACACACATTTGGTCCTCAATTGGGAGAAATGTC
This sequence comes from Alisma plantago-aquatica, assembly GCA_963693085.1. Lineage (NCBI taxonomy): Eukaryota > Viridiplantae > Streptophyta > Magnoliopsida > Alismatales > Alismataceae > Alisma > Alisma plantago-aquatica. Next base: position 695,258,051 of record OY856410.1, on the reverse strand, counting down.
ATATGATGGTGAGTGAGGGGATAGTGCTAGGACATAAAGTGTCTAGCAAAGGTTTGGAGGTAGATCCGGTAAAAATTGAAGTAATTTCCAAATTGCCCCCACCAAATTCGGTCAAAGGGGTAAGATGTTTCTTCGGTCACGCTGGGTTTTATCGTCGTTTCATAAAAGATTTTTCAAAAATCACCAAACCTTTATCCGAGCTTCTCGAAAAGGATGCTATTTTTTATTTTAATGAAAAATTTTACACGCGTTCAACGTGTTGAAGGAGAAATTGATTTCCACACCAGTTGTTTAAACACCGGATTGGACTAAGCCGTTTGAACTCATGTGTGATGCATCTGATTTCTCTATAGGAGTTGTGTTGGGACAACGGGTGGTCAATAAACCCGCAGTGATATTTTATGCCTCTAAGACTTTGAATGATGCCCAACTAAATTACACGACTACTGAAAAAGAATTGCTTGCCGTTGTTTTTGTTTTTGAAAAATTTCGGCAATATTTAGTTGGATAGAAAGTCGTAGTTTGGACTGACCATGCCGCTATTAAATATTTGATGGAGAAAAAAGATGCCAAACCTAGATTGATTAGGTGGATCTTTCTCTTACAAGAATTTGATATCGAAATCAAAGACAAGGCGGGGATTGAAAATGTTGTAGCGGATCATTTGTCTAGGTTAGAGAGGGTAGATGAAAATGATTTACACATACCCATTACCGAGACATTCCCGGATGAACAACTTTTGAAAGTCAACTCTAAAGATCCGTGGTTTTCATATATTGTGAATTATCTTGCTTGCAACATCATCCCGGAAGATTGGATGTATCAAGAGAAGAAGAAAATTTTCCATTCTCTACGATATTATTTTTGGGATGACCCTATTCTTTTGAAGCAATGCAGGGATGGTGTCCTACGTAGGTGTGTACCTGAGGTGGAATATGAGAGTCTTCTTTTCCATTTCCACACTCTACCTACGGGCGGACACCATGCGAGCTCTCGTACGACAGCCAAAGTACTGGAAAGTGGCCTCTATTGGCCTACCTTGTTTAGAGACGCCCATGACTTCGTGAGACAATGTGATTCCTGCCAAAGGGCGGGTAACATTTCAAAGAGACAAGAGATGTCCCTAAATGTTTTCTAAGAGGTTGAGGTATTTGATTTATGGGGTATAGATTTCGTGGGACCCTTTGTGTCCTCAAATTCGAATTTATATATCCTTTTAGCTGTTGATTATGTTTCGAAGTGGGTAGAAGCAATACCCACAAGGACTAATGATTCTACTGTAGTGTGCAGGTTTGTTAAGGAAAATATCTTCTGTAGGTTTGGAGTGCCCCGAATGATCATTAGTGTGGGGGTACACACTTTAGGAATCAAACGTTCTCGGCATTATTGAGGAAATATGGGGTCAAACATAACATTGGTACCCCGTATCACCCGCAAAATCAAGGACAAGTGGAGGTCTCCAATCGCGAAATTAAGAAGATCTTGGAGCGTATGGTGGCTTCCACGAGGAAGAATTGGAGTGCCTTACTGCCAGATGCATTGTGGGCATATAGGACGGCATACAAGACACCTATAGGCACCACACCTTTTAGGTTGGCGTACGGTCGGGCGTGTCACTTACCGGTGGAGTTAGAGCACAAAGCACATTGGGCGTTGAGAAAGCTCAACTTGAGTTATGATGAAACGGGGAAGAAGAGATTACTTGAATTAAATGAATTAGATGAGCTGCGAATGACTACATAAGAGAACTCTCGGATATACAAGGAGTGCACAAAGTTGATCCATGATTGCCACATTCAGATGCACACCTTCAAGAAAAGAGATCGTGTGCTTTTGTTCAAATCGAGGCTGAAGTTGCATCCCGAGAAGCTAAAATCCCGATGGAGTGGACCATTTACGGTAGAAGAGGTCAAACCACATGGCACAATCATGGTGCGCGATGGTGAGACTACATTTCTGGTGAATGGACATAGGTCGAAGCTATATTTTGGTGAAGATTACACGAGGAAGGTGAATGAGGTCAAACTCATTTCACTTTCAGATGCATGATGTGCTTCAAGTCATCTAGCCTAAGACGTTAAATAAGGGCGCTTGTTGGGAGGCAACCCAACCATTGGTACTTTAGTTTAGTTCATTTGCATTTGTAGTTTGATTTATTTTAACTTAGTTTGTAGTGTAAAAAAGATACCGTGATCGTTTGCTACATGTGCAGGGCTGAGGCATAGTCGATACCATCGACCCTTGTGTCGATGCTATCGACCATGGTACATGTTGGTGACTGTAGGAATCGCACTGCGTCAATACCATCGACGGCCTCGTCAATGGTATCGACATACCAACAGGCAGATCGCAAGCAGAGGTCGATGGTATCGACATGGGTGTCGATACTATCGAGATCTCTGGAGATTTTCAGAACAAATCATCTCAGGAAAGTCGATACCATCGATGGGCGTGTCGATGGTATTGACACATTCATGCAAAGAAGGCGGCGGACAGGCCTCACGAGGGTTTTCCCTAATCACAGAGTCGATACCATTGACTCGCATCGATAGTATCGACGCGCCACGTCAACGATCCGTGAGGGAAGATCAATGGCGATCGCAGCAACCAGGAAGTCGATCCGGGGGATGGGTTGATACCATCTACCCGCATCGATAGTATCGACACGTCAGCTATCTGGGCCCCACAGATCCAGCCATCGACAACTGTCGATACTCGCAGAGGTACAAATCGTGTTACCCGTGTCGATACCATTGACTCACGTCGATGGTATCAATGGGCATACAGTAGCGCTGGCCATGGCTATATATGAGGAGGATTTGCATCAGATGACATCACAACTCCAGAGCGATCTTCCTCCACTTGTGCCGAGTGTATTCCAGAGCTGTCCAAGCCCGATGAAGAGCAACACCGAGCAAGTTCTTCATCGAGCGGAGATTCACTTCTACGAACTTTACCGAGCTCCCTTTCTATTCCTGTTTCTATCGCAATCATGGTGCATGTAGCTGGTGCATCGTCTTCACACATGAACCCGATGGACATCTCGGAGTTCGTGCCACCTCCGACTGCGTCAATCTCACGCCCGCGGCTGATCCATCCATCCGCGGAAGTCAAGAAGATCTACGAGGAGATCTTAAAGAGAAAGATCGAGCCGACCCGTTATGTTGAACGGGACACCATCCGTAACTTGGGGTTCGAAGCTAACCTCAACTACGTTCTGAAGGGACAGGCCCGACACACGGGAAGACGGCCTGACGAGCTGGAGTTTCATGCAGATGGCCAACCGTTCTTCAGAGACTGGCCTACGTACAAGGAGTTGGTGGCCGAGTTCATGGTGTCACTGGACATCTGCGTCATACCCAACGACGTCATAGCCACCGACCACGAGTGGATCAAGGGCCTGGTGTCTTTCTGGCTGTACAATAACGACTACACCATTACACTCTGGTAGTTCAACGAGATTTTCAACTGGAATCACTCGCGGGCAGACTACCGGCGACTGGACAACTGCACCGACTATGATGCAATCTTTCCCGAGCTGGTGACGGTACCGTCGGGCAAGTCAGTGAGCTACCATAATGCTGCGATAGCTGATTTCGAGCACCCCTTCGTCCGAATACTACATCGGATGCTGAGTTCTACATTGTTTGCTAGGGGTGATCTGGCCCTCAACAACTTTCAAGAGATGAACTTATTCTTCTTGTATAAACTCCTGAAGCGCCAAGAATGCAATTGGGGCGCCTTCTTTTTGCAGTGGGTTTTGGCAGTGAAGAGGAGTACACAGAAAGTGCCGATTCACTTTGGCGGGCTTATCACCAAGCTGGCCTTCTACCTTGGTTTGGATTTCCAGCAGCTTACTCCTCTCTCCAACAGGAGTAAGGTGAACTTGCAACATCTGCACCACTCCAACCTCATCCTTCTTCGAGATGGCTTGGCGTATGCACACTATCACATCAACCATGCTTACCAAGAATGCTCGCTTCCCGATCCAGTCTTCAACATCAAAGGGGGGCAACACTTCTGATGGCCTATCATAGCCATTGCTGACTCCGATGAAGACGGTGGCAACGACGACGATGAAAACAATGACGATGAGGCTGAATAGGAAGAGGAGGCTTACACCCCTCTTCGGGCACGAGTGGCACCACAGAAGCGTCCTCGCATGCATCCAGGTGCATCTTCATCCTCATAGCCTCGGCCACCACCACCGCCCTCGCAGCCAAGTGAGGATGTCTATTCTATGCTGGGCATGTATGCTATGCTGCATGACATACAGCAGATGCAGCAGCATCATACTGCGACGTACACCGGTATTCAAGAGACTACAAACCGGCTACTGGACAATCAAAGGGCGATGTTCGAGAACGAGCGTCTTCTCCTCGACAACCAACAACAGATCCATGACCGGTTGCATAGGATGGAGATGCAACATCAGCCCTTTTACGATCACTGTTGGAGCCAAAACTACTTTGGAGGCTATCCACAACCTCCACCTAGGGCCCAATTTGATCCGAGTTTCCAGGGGGAGTATCCATCGTGGGACCCTACGGCTCCGTAGTACCCGCCTTCGCCTGAAGAGTAAATCGATATCTCTGTTCCAACCTTTAAGATTGTTTTTTACTATGAGGCCATAGTCGGATTCAAGCTTAGGGGGGTGTTGGAACAACTCTATCTTTTATTTTTCTCTGTTTTTAGTTTTATTGCTTTTTTTCTTGTCATTTGTTTCTTGCAATCTTAGTTTGTTTGTAGGATCCACATTCTATCTAGTGTAATCGTGGATGTCTTAAATGTCTTAAATCTTGAGTCATCTCAGTTGCATGTACATGGGAAAACAAAGGGAAAACTAAAAATTTTTGAGTGTTCGCAAGCTTGAGTGTGGTTCAACTTTGATCACCTAACTTAGAAAATGATTGGTTTTGTCAACTTTAAAATAGAAAATCACAACTGTATATCCCTAATGATTCATGAAAGTGGACGGAATTGGTTGTTTGAGCCTAAACTGACCAAATGATAATGAGACTCTAGTTTGAAGTAAGAGAGAAAAACCTCTTAACTACTACACATGTCAGTAACGAGGGACACATAATATTTTTCAAAAGGTTCAGTCAATTAGTCTTGTGATCTGTCCACCTCATTGCTTTTCACAATCAAACAAGATTTGGAAGTAAAGTAAAGTTTTAACCTTTTTGATTGCATGTCATGTAGATAGGACTTGCATTGCAACTCTTCATGTGTTTTGCATGAAAAATAAAAAAAATAGAATAGGTATACATGCACCTTACCTTTAGGTGCATGTCATTTAGTGGCATTCATAACTTTTATGCATAGAGTATATCATGTACCTCATTTCTTCTTTAATGGTGAATTAAGTTGTTCCATACCTTCTAAATAGTGCAAATATTCAAGTTATGCAGAAAAAATAAGCCCAATAAGGTGTTCATTGTCAATTATGGATATAAGGGTTTGAAAACAAAAAAAATAAAAAAATCTGAAAAAAAAAAGAAAGTTATTTAGAAGCAACTAGAATACGAAGGAGAAAGGAACAAAACCTCACCTGCATTTTAAGATGAGTGAATACATGATGTAGCTTAATTAGCTATCCATCTCATTTTGAGATGGGATGTTAGTGCATGCAACATTCCACCCAATCTTAGGCATTAGGGCATTTTTCATGTGCATTTGCATCATTTAGGGCATTTTTGTTTTATGCATGTTGAAATCGTATAATGCTTCCACTTCTCCCATGAACCACCCATTCCATCCACCCGTTGCTCGGATTGGTAGGCCACTATGAATTTCTCCTCACTTGTGAATATCAGGAGAACTGCTTCCATGTAGATGGTAGTTAGGGCGAGCAATGTAGTATAGGAGATCACAAGATGCACTAAGTCTGGACTGGGTAATTTTATTATGTTAACTGCCTTATGTGATAGTGTTCATCAGTTGGAGGTTAATATCTTTTATGGATGATTACTATCGCCTTCAGGGTAATTATCATTCTGTGGTTAGCGAGGGCCGGTATGTGAATGTCCGGTGGGAGTCATATGAGATGTTTGTTGTGATGCTTTGTTCTTTAGTTGACTCTGGAAATTCTATTCTAAGGTTTAGTTGCTCGAGGGCGAGCAATGTTCAATCTTAGGGGAGTTTGATGCGATGATTTTGAGTCGCATTTATAGACTCGTTTGATATGTGTTTTATGCATTTATTAGTCATTTTCATGGTTAATGTTGCATAATTCATTCACTTTGGTCTATGCTACTTCTTTATGTCAAATTTCCCCTATTTCAAGAATTTTGAGTATTAATTATCAAAAGAATACGTTTTGTGTGAACTTATGTGATTTTATGTGCTAATTTCAGGAAAAACAAGTATTTGCTACCGTCGATACCATCGACGGTGGTCGATACCATCGACCGGACCACAGGTTGCCAGCCGCAAGGACCAGAAGAAAGTTGATACCATCGGCCCACGTCGATGGTATCGAGATACCATCAGGTTGCTGGCGAGAAGTGAGTCGATACTATTGACCAAAATGTCGATACTATCAACTGGTGAAGCTACAGCGACACAAAAAGACAAAACCGTCGCTACAGGTTCGTCGATACCATCAACCCGCGTCGATGGTATCGAGATGACATTAGGCGCAAAATGAAAGAAAAGAAGAACTGTCGATATCGTGCTAGTTCGATACCATCGACCCGCGTCGATGGTATCGACATCGTCAGATATGAGTTTGTTTCAGATTAATCTTAATCGGACGGTTGTGATTAATTCTAATTAGAGAAATATACCTAATGTCGGCGCCCAAGAGGGAATCATCACGTCATTAGCTGTTGCACACATCTCGAGAAGAGGTGGAGAGAAGGACGGAGCCCGAGAGCACGCCCCAGCCGATCCGGATGCTGAAGAAGACAATTTCCACCACCGAAAGGCGGGAGAACGTGTATTCCACGCCAAGGATCATTTGGATCTTCTCCGTTCATGGGTTTAACCACTTAATCACGTTTTTCTTCATGTTTCCCTTTTTCTACTCCACGTTGTACTCTGAGATGAACATGCGGGGCTAATCCCCTTTGTCTTTAGGACCGGGAGTAGCCCGGGAATTCATTTTATGACGATTTTATCATAATAATTCATATCTTATCTCTTAAATCCGTGGTATAATTTTGTTTTCTCAAACATATTGTTATGCTTGATCACCATAATAATAATCTAATGCCCTTAATTGCTTTGACAGAGGAATTAACAGTTGAAAAGAGAAGGAATTTACATTAATTGACAAATCCCTTGAACAAGGTGGTGTAAGATTAATGGTGGATATCGAGAGGTCATTTTTAATGCACCTAGTTTAGGGTATAGGTTACTACGACGGTGGAACTGACCTAGACATAGGTAGTGAATTGTACCACGACAGTGGGCAATTCTGATTTCAGGCCACTACCCGGATAGAGAGATAAAATATGAATTATTTCATAGAATTTGATACAATGAAAACCCACGGTGAAACCGCAATCCTAAATATCTCATCTTAAATTGATTAAACCAAACATTTAATCGATTGCTTTGTTTTGTTTTATTTTTGTTTTCTTTTAATTTTAACAACAAATCTCAACTATTAAATTGGTCTAGCTGATCGCGAGTAGTTAGTAGGAGTCTCCAAAAATTTCACGTATCCCTGAGTTCGACTCGGGCCTCACAAAGGCCTATATTACTACGACGCGTTCACTTGCATTTCTGCACACGGTAAATTTGCGTCTGATGAACTTATTCATCTGTTTCACTATAATTTTCAATAATGGTTTCAAGATTATGTCATTTCATGATATCACCCTCACCTGCTTGCATTTTTGTAGGATAGAAATGTTTGGGATAAGAATAATGATAGTGTCACATGCCTCCTCCGTGATGTGATTACCTATAATCATATCCTGATTGTTCTTGCTACCGACTTGCCTATAGTGTTCCAGTTGCCTTGTAGGAACTCAATCATGATCCCTTCGAGTCATTCTTCCTTGAAGGGATTATTTATATGAAGCACCTTTACCACCTCCTTAGTATATGGAAACTCTTCAATGGATTTCACCTCTGTAGGATGTAGTTTGTTGAACATGTGATGTATTCCCTCATAGTGATCATATATATCCTACACTAATTTGGTAAGAATACCTTCTAAGTGATTTACCACCATGATCATCACATCATCTTCTTTCAAAACTCAATTCCTGATAGGGTCTTTGAGTGAATTAATGGTGTTCTATCACCAAGGTTGGTTCATCCCAACTTGATAAAACTTGGTATTGTTATCTTCATTTTGTAGCTAGTTGATTTGTTCCCTTTGTTTACAATTATCCTCCTATTTATTGATAATCTATTAAAGGTCATCTTGTATATCTAGACATTATTTTTTAGTAATAACATAATATTATTCATCTAAGAGGCTTTGTAGAGGGTTTATGTTCCTCATCAGTCTCTTCTTCTCCTAAAATTTGGCACACATCTCTTCTCAGTTTCATTCTAATATTGATTGTTTGGCTTTATGCAAATTATCATAGAAATTTGTGGATGTCAACCACTCTTTACTCGCCATTTGTTAGAATGCCTCATTCATGTTTTTAGATCACATCAGGACAAATCTGATCTCCTTCATTTCCGTACAAACCAACTTTAGTAGGAGAGGGAAATGATCAGATGATAGATAAGGTGAATTCTCCACTACAAAGTTTAGAAATCTTTGGATAGAAGCCTTGTTTGATAAGGATTGATCCAGGAAAGCCTAAAAACCCCCATGTTTGTAGGTAAAACACACCCTTGAAAACCCCAAGTTAGATAAGACAACTTCCATTAGAGTGGCCTTGAAAAATCTAGCTTCTGTGTAGTTATATCTCGTACTTCCAAACTTCTTTGTCAGGACCAAAGCCATATTGAAGTTACCCATAATGAGCCAGGGATCCTCCATTACTTCACTTAAATCTATGAGGTGCTTCTATAACATTTTCTCATTATGATATGTGAAATACCATAAATGAAGGTTGTGACCATGTTGTTGTGTATCTTACTGTTGGTATGTATGCCCTGAGAAGCAATCATGGGATGATTGGTGGGAAACATTAAGATTGATTTGATAAACATCAAAGGCAAGCTTCCAATTCTTTCTGGTTTAGTCATATGAGATAATGATAGAACATATTGAATGTCTAGAGAATGACAATACTAAATGACGTATGCTTTCAGGTTAAGGACCTAAACGATGAGATCATATGGATGCTAAGAGTTTGTACATTCTTGTTATGTCCCTAGTCGGATGTCATTGTGGAAGGTATATAGACGACAATGGCACACAAGAGTAGATTGTGGTGTTGGTTGATGATAGAATTTCATTAGTCATGATATGGAGATATCAAACCAAACACATAGGTACTTGTTAGAAAACAAGTATACCGGACAGACCCACTGTGAGTTTGACACATGGAACCATGACATGGTAGTCATAGTCAGTTCTCACAATGATGGTGGTGAGTGTGATTCTTTCACCTGAAATCACTACACTCAACACATCTCGTTGGGTACACTTTGACATCATCAAACACAGTCCTAAAACATGGGTTGTTATAAAGGTGATGATTGGGTGGCTTTGACACATGGGGATTTTGAGGGGTGAGTGATAGATATGGGATTTGTCCCTCCCGAGGGAGTCTGATATCCAGGGCCACTTGATGAGTAGGATTGAGATAGGCGTGCACATACATGTGTGAATCGGTATGTGATATTGATGGCATACATATCTCCTCTATACTAAGAGATCAAGAAAGTGAATGAACATTGACAGGATGACTATTCCATGCCTCGAGTTCATTTGGGATATCAGTGATAAAGGAATTATACATTCACTATAACACCATTCACAAATTGCAGGACTGAAAGTTGTTCTCCAACTTTCTATTTCACTTGGGTAGCACTGATGTGTGACTAGGCACCGCTCTTTGTTTGTGAAATCATAAGTGTTATGGACTTTCACTGCCAATGTGAAAGGGACCTGTAGGGTCACACACATAGGATTTAACATGGAAGAGGAGTTTATCCACAAATGATGTTTAGATTGATTACTAAAGGAGTTTAGTCATTCAATTAAACACTCAATTAATTGATAGCTCAAGTATCATAGTGTTCAAGGTGTTGGACTGATTGATTAGAGTATTGAATTGATTAGAACTGCAATTGATTGATTTTTGCACAGTCTGCACTTCCAACCGATCGACTCATGTGATGAACCGATCGACTCAGGTTGGTGAACCAATCGGGTCATGTGATGAACCGATCGACTCAAGACAGGCTGATACGACCGATTCAAGGTTTGAACCGATCGTCTCAACTGGTCTAACCAAGATCGTTTGGAAAGTGAGAAAACTTTTTTACAAATACAATTTGTTTTACATGTACAAATTCGATTTGGACAAGGATTAATATTTGATTAATCGGAAACAAATTTGAAAGTTAATTTGAGTTGGATCAGGACCACGAACCGATCGGATTAGAAGTGAGCTGATCGGCTCAGAAGTGAACCGATCGACTCAGGTGCCCCAACCGATCGGTTGAGGTGTGAACCGATCGGCTCAACTCCCCAACCGACTGTTTCATGCATGAAACAATTGGTTCAGGTGGCACAGTTGGTTGTTTTGTGGAAAATCCCGAACCCTTCTACTCCTACTTTAATCTTGCATTGCCCGAGGTAGATAACCTTATCCCATGACCCTCCTATATATAGGGGTACTGGGGGCTTCTTAGAACAACAACTCAGTGTACCATTTGCTCAACAAAGTTGTCATTCTCTCTAGTTTTGGTAACCAAGAGAGAGCCCGAGCAAGTGTTACCCGATAAGGGAGGCACAACAAGGGAAAGACAACTGCAGAAAAGCGACTGGTGGCAAGAGAGTGTGTTGGTGACTAGTACGCTGACAGGAGGGTGCGACTCCTTTCGATTCCTTGTGGGACAAGGAGATCGAAGTTCTAGGTGGTCCATGTGGACTACTACAGAGGAGGGAGACTTCTTTCACTCGGAGGACAACTGTCAATCCTGACAGTCCCGGTGAGACCAGGAGCTGCACAGACATCGTCCAAGTCTGGAGTAGAAGACCGCACAAACCGTGAGATAATGTCACCCAGCAAGACTTGGGACAAGGTGCACCTCTACAAACCATCCTTCCTATTGTATAAACGTTGACATGATTCCTTTATTCTGGGTTTGGGAGAAGAATTTTTTTTTCCGCTGCCTTCTCTGTCTCCCCTAAAACCCAATAGTGGTATCAGAGCCACGTCAACTGCTCTATGCTTTAGGATTATCAATGTGATCGGTTTTGGTTTGTCGCCTTTATTTATTGCATACGATGCAAATAAAATTGGCTTTTTGCATGTCTAATACTAAATCCACAAATCCCAATATACATATATAATATGTAATATGAATGCACTCGATATGCGTCACCCTTAAATGAGTTTTGTGGTGGATGTATAGTGTGGTTATGGCCAATAAACCCTATGTTTGTGTGCTTGGTTGAATGTGGTTGCTTGCATCTCGGTCTGTGCATTGATTCCTTACTTCCTTATTCCTGATGTAACTCGAGATAACACGAGATTTCTTTCCTACCTTTGCTCCCCCCGAATGTAACTCAGGGTTTCCCAATTCAAATGTAAATAGGATAGATCTTTTATTTCTTTTTATGTCAAAGAATGACAGATAATCTAACGACAACTGAGACGATTGGTTCAAGGTGTGAACCGATCGGTTGGTGATCCAGAAGATTGACTCGAGGAGCGAGATGAGCGGGTGGGAACCTGAGGTGATGCACGACGACCAGGAGAATTGATTGTTTGGAGGAGCCAACCGATCGGCTGGTGGCACCCAGACGACTGACCAGGGTGAGAAGGTCATTCTTGTGATGAGTTGATTAACTCGGACAACTATAGCACTTCATCATGGACAGGTTGCATGTGATGTAGACCTAGATGTCTGTGATTACTCTTGGCTCAAGGAATCACATTAGGATGGCCATAATCATCGCTTTTATCATTTCACATGTTTTCTGTGGGATATAGCATGTATATGATACGTACTATGTATTGTGGTGATTGGATATGTATATGTACCTATAAAAAAACCAAATCCCTCATTAAATATTAAAGTTTTAGATGTCTTCTAAATGTGACACACGTGAAAAGCTTGATCGGCCAAGTGTGGGCACGCCCTAGCATGGTGCACTATCTATCTTGTGGAAGCGTTAAGGATGGATATGTTGGTATGCCCTAGCAGGGTGCATATTCATCGGGTTGGATTTGGGTCAGACTTAACAAGGTGACCTAGATAGGATCTAGCACCTTCAACCATGTAGGTGATCATGGCAAGGAGTTGCATATGACAGCTTTTTAGAGTTGCATACGATGCAATTGGCAAAAGTTGCCTACCTAGAAGATCTAAGTTGTGGGTGACAACCCTAGGTGGTCCATGACTTAGAGGATTTTAAGATCTTGCCCACTAGAAGATTGTACACTAAAATCTTTCGAATTGATGGTGAGGGTTATCAATTTGAACAAAATAGTGCGAGCGATAATTAATTAAAGTCCTAATTATATAATCTACCTTTCAAATCAACCAAATAAGTCAAAAATGAGTTTTTGGACTAAAACTGCATATATTTCCTTTTGTAGTACAAATGACAACAAACAACAATCACTTTTTGTTGTGATCGATCCTTGAAAAGGACAAGCTGAATGGGACTAACTTTCATGACTGGTTTAGGACATTGAGAATTGTTCTCACTCAAAAGTGAAAACTCTATGTCCTAGATACTCCAGTTCCAGAGGAACCTACTCCTACCGCACCAAAGGCAGAAAGGGATGCTTATAAGAACCATTCTGATGATGCCATTGATGCAAAGTGCTTGATATTGTGCTCAATGAACCACGAGTTGTAGAGACAACATGAGAACATGGGTGTCATTGAGATGATTCAGCATTTCAAGAACATGTATGAAGGTCAAGCATGACAAGAGAGATATGATGTCTCTAGAGTGATGTTCAAGTGTGTCATGACAGAAGGAGATCCAGTTGGTCCTCACACACTCAAGATGATTGGGTATGTGGAGAACCTAACGAGACTGGGATTTCCCCTGAGCCAAGAGTTGGCTACTGACGTGATACTACAATTGTTGCCAAAATCCTACAGTTAGTTTGTGATGAACTACAACATGAACAACTTTGACAAGCCATTGACAGAGTTGTTGGGCATGTTGAGGACAACCGAGACATAGATGAAGAAGGAAAAGCCTAATTCTATGATGATGATCAACAACAAAGGCATGTCCAAGCGCAAGGGCAAGGGCAAAGCTAAGAAAGGTTCTGATGATGGCCGGCATCCCAAGTCGTCTTCAACTCTCAAGGCCAAGGGAGGCGTAAGCAAGAGAGGCAATTGCCACCATTGTCAAAAGCCAGGACATTGGAAAAGGAATTGTCCACTCTATCTGGAAGAAATAAAGAAGGAGGTGACAGATGTCTCCACCTGAAGGTGTCATGAAATAAACTTATAACACTTTTAAGGTATATGATACCAAGATATAAAGTGTAAAGCACGCAATAAATGGGGCAAGTGTTTCCGCCATAGATAGGAGTACTTTAGTTTATTTTCAACCTTGAAGGCATGTAATAGAGTTATGAACTGCTATTTCATATTTGCCAATGGATAGAAACACATTATTTTTGCATATTGTATGACAATGATAACAATTAATAAAGTTGATGTTTCAATCTTTGTGGCAATGCCTTGTTTATCTTGTGGTACTTGGTATGTGTAAGATAAAATGATACCTAAAAGTTATTGATAAGTCAATCAATAAAATTAGCATAAATCATGAGAAATTCATTTCTAGTTTCCATATGATGGATAAATCTAGACTCTTTTGGTTAGAGAACCAGTAAGAGACATGAATCTCTTAGACATGATTAATCAATCTTCACTAATGGTAGTGGGAGAATGTTTATCCTATTAGGTATAATACATATGATGTATTTACATACCTATTGGAGCAAATGTTAATACTTCAAGCGGTGTTTAGAGAAATACCAATATGAGTATCTTGAAGTGTTCAAGAATATCATAGATGAAGCACGAATTTGGCAATCTATACTGAAGGGTTCAATATGCACAGATTTAGTGGGAGAAAACCTGTCTATGATACATGGAATTAGTGTCCCAAGGCCAAGTGTCCAATTCTTGTGAAGAATGGGAACACTAAGAATAGATATGGATCTATTATGTATGTAATCATCCCATTATCTTACATGTCTGGACATGGCAAGAACAAAAACATATTTATCATCTTATATGTAGGACATGACAATATGATGTGCTTATCCTGATAACTCGTATGTGGGACAAGACGAGTGGATGTCTGTCTAGTTCCAGTAAGGGTTACTGGAATACCATATGAACTTTATAAGTACTTGAGAAGTACTAGGTCTATGTAAATAAGGAAGATTTCATTATAAAGAGTTACACTGATGCAAACTTTCGATAAGGACAAAAAATTAATCACAATATATATATATATATATATATATATATATATATATATATATATATATATATATATATATATATATACGTATATGAGATATATATATATATAAAAAAGTGAATGTTTGTTGATAATTGGAAACATTCCAATAAAGCTATTTAAAAGGAAAGGCCAAGTATCAGTGTGTTAGAGAATAGCAATGGATACTATATGGATCTGGAAGTTCATGAGATGAACTTATAGATATTCCAGTCATTGATGACAAGGAATACTTGGTCATGCAATGTGGCTAAAGGTTAGCAAAGGAATACTAGATCACATATTATAGCAACTCCATCTCATACGTGTGACGTACAACGAAGAGATGAGAGACATGTAGTTAATACTAACTTTGGCAAGGTGTTTCCATAACTCACTATGTAAGCACTAGAGCATAGTAACATGTGGAACGTGTTTGAAGATCACTAAGGATATGATTCAAGGGTGATTGGATCGCAGTGCAAGTGGGAGTCTATTGGTATGTATTCCCTGAGAGACAATCATGGGATGATTGGTGGGATACATTAAGATTGATTTGATAAACATCAAAGGCAAGCTTCCAATTCTTTCTGGTTCAGTCATATGAGATAATGATAGAACGAATTGAATGTCTAGAAAATGACAATACTCAATGACGTATGCTTTCATGTTAAGGACTTGAATGATGAGATCATACATATGCTAATAGTTTGTACATTCTTATTATGTCCCTAGTCGGATGTCATTGTGGAAGGTAGATAGATGACAATGACACACAAGACTAGATTGTGGTGTTGGTTGATGAAAAAATCTCATTAGTCATGATATGGAGATATCAAACCAAACACATAGGTACTTGTTAGAGAACAAGTGTAGCAGACAGACCCACTGTGAGTTTGACACATGGAACCATGACATGGTAGTCACAGTCTGTTACACCCTGATCTCACATTACCCACTAATCATGAGATTAGGGCGTAAGAAGGATTAACATGTTTCACAAAAACCACACTTAACATTTTCTTTTCTTAGTCACATTAAACATACCAATAGGAAAATCTTACAAATTACTTAAATACTGAAACTTACACAACTTGCGGAGGCATTTCAAATTTTACTTGCTAGAAACATAAACTGAGTAATTGTCATATTACATTTACATGCGGAATATAAAGTTGATAGTTAATTACAAAACTGATTTACATATTAAACACACTCTCTCTCCACACCATGTCCCAAGGACCAAGGGGAAAGGACTAAGAGACCACTATCTAACTAACTACATATACCTTCTACTGACTAGGGTGGTAAGATCCTTCAGATTCCTGGAACTGTCGTTGACCTGAAAATGTTTGAGTAGAGGAGTAAGCCTACTCGCTCAGTGAATAGTATTTCACTTAGCCATCATCGGATAACTCCATATTTTACATTTAATAGGGATATGCAAATAAAATAACAAACTGAGCAGTTCTAATTAAACCAGTGCAATTATCGCAGAAAAAGTATACTGAACATTTAAAGAACAAGTATCATAAATTCTAAATCTGAACATACACAAGTTTCATATAAATCTACTTTAATTCTAAGTGATCATCTTTTAACTTATGCCCTGATCATATACAGTGTACTCTGCATATAAAGTCTCGTAGAGAACTACGAACCCACCGTACAAGACTTAGCGACACACCCGGGAAATGCTAAGTCTGACTGCCTTCCTGGTCTGCGTCAGGACTCTCAGGATCACACGGCCTCACTGCACTCTCAAAGAGTGTACTCTAGACTCCTCCTCTAACCTGAGCACACAGGCGGAGAGTCTAGGTTACCACTGTGACACACACACAGATTATTATTGAATAACCCCTATTTACTTCCAGTGCCACCGTGACACACGCACGGATTATTGTTGAACACTGCCTCTCTGTCCTCGTGCCACCGTGACACACTCACGGATTATTGTTGAACACGAGCCACCGACCATCTAGCCACACACTAGGTAGGTCGTTTCACCCCTAAGGCACAAACCTCTCAAAGGGGTTCTACGGTATCAGGGCATCTAAGTCTAACACATTTTATTATAACAAGAAAACTCTTATAACATTGTGTCTCTCTCTCACATATTCGACTACTGGAATATATTGTAATTCTGCAATTCACTAGCTGAAACTAGATATTCAACTTTCATAACATTTCTATATATAGTGCAACAACTATTCACTTATATCGCAATAACTCATAACTCAGCTATGCTTTCATGCAAACAGATTCGTTCACTGTAAATAGATTTCATATCTATTCCACGTCTCTATACTGATTTCATGTTACTGAACATTCAAATATACTGTATTGAAAAGAATACTCAATCTGAAATACTTTATCACATTTATTCGCATCTTACTGAAATTACTCGTAAAGCATACACATTTATTTTACTAATCATTTCATATCATTTGAACTATGCAAATTAAAAGTCTAGGGATGATAACTATGCTCGGCATCCGAGTAATCTCTATTACCCACATATGCACATAAACAACATTTTCATATACGCAATATCTACGATTAAACGAGTTAAACCTTGATAATTAAGTGAGATAATACTCACCCAATTCGGTGTGTTCGTATACACCAAAAACGTCCACAAACACGCCTAATTCTGCTTTTCTGCAACTTTGCACCCCGTGCAACTGATCTGCACGCCGTGCAAACTGGCCGACTTTCTGTCCTGTTTTCTGTAACTTTGCACGCCGTGCAAACTAATTTGCACGCCGTGCAACCTGTGCAGAAACGGAAATCCCCTGTTGCTGGGCGCCACTGAGTGGCCTAGCTGCTGCATCGTGCAAGAACAACTACCGCTACTGGCCGTCAGCCAAGTAGCTAAGGTGGCTGGGGTAGGTGCTAACTATGACTAATTGTTGTAGATTCGAGTAGTAGGCTCCCAACCGAAGTCACTGGTGTCGATTCGAGGCTTTGGACACGCCCAAGAGAGCCCCTGGCTGCTGTTACGGCTGCTGCAAAGTAGGGCATCGCCCCTAGCTAATTGGGGCGCTGCTACTGCTGACCACACTCAAACTGGTCGGGGCACCACGGTTCCTTGCTCGGACCTCAAGCCGAGGTCCATGACCTTGATTTGAAGCTTTGGCCGCGCCCACAGGTGCTCTTGCTGCTGGCCGCAGCTCTGTGCTGCGGTATGGCTGTAGGTAGGGTGCCACCCAGTGTCGACCTCGATTGGCAAAAAAGGAGAAGGGATGCAAGGTCAGGGATGGAGAAAGCTTGGTCGTTGGTTCAATCGCCCTAAAATCGCCCTGAGTGATTTCCTTCAGCTGCTCGGTTCAGACCTGCTACTGAGCGCCGCTTTAAGCGGTTTGCGTTGAATCAGGATGATGATCAGGAAGAAAGGATAAAGGAAGGAGGGTTATAAAGCTAAATAAATGGGAAAATTGCAAGTTTGACCCTAAAAATGGAAAAGGTCATAACTATTGATTTGGAGGTCCAGATAACAGGATTTATTTTGCATTATTTCAAACGCGAATTTCTCTACGCCCTCAGAGCAATATATCATACTAATTTTACTATTTCTCTGGTTCAAAGTTTCAAATCACATTCAATCATCACTTTACTCAAATTAATCATCTTAATTATGCACTAATTAATCTTATGTGCTTGATTCAACTAAATTAAGTTATTAATGCACTAACCATCACATGAGTACTTAGGTTAGCTCAACTAACTTTAATTAGGCTCAAATTATAAAGCTTACCAATAAACTTTGGAACGGGTCATAACAATCTCCCTCCCTTATAAGAATTTCGTCCCGAAATTCCTAAAAGAGAAAAGGAAACTTGTTACGCATCTCAGATTCAAGCTCCCACGTAGCTTCTTCTAAGTTATGATTCCTCCACAAAACTTTCACTAATGGTATCTCATGATTCTTGAGTTTCTTGATCCTTCGATCAACTATCTGAATTGGTCCCTCAACATAGGACACATCTGATCTGAGCTGTGCAGGTTCTGGGTCAACTATCTCCTCTATACATGGGTAACATTTCTTCAACATCGATACATGAAACACATCAAGTAAATTAGCCAAATCATATGGCAATTCCAACCTATAGGCTACAGGTCCAATCCTCTCAATGATAGGATATGAGCCCATAAACCTAGGAGTCAGTTTGCCTCTCTTACCAAACCTCAACACTCTTTCCACGGTGAAACCCTCACATACACTTCATTACCAACTTCAAACTCAAGACGTTAACGCCTCTTCTCCGCATAACTCTTCTGCCTATCCTGTGTAGCTTTCAATTACTCTCTGCATGTCCTCATGAGTTTGAATGGTCCTCCCTGACTGACTATCTATTTGCGGGTAAGAAGTTGTATTAAATCTTAACTTTGTGCCCAAAGCACGATGCAACTGATTCCAAAACCTGGATGTGAACTTAGGATCTCTATCAGATATAATTGAAATTGGAATACCATACAACCTGACTATCTCATCCATGAATATCTTAGCCAACTTCAGAACATCAGAGGTTGACTTGATATGAAGAAAGTGAGCAGACTTAGTCAGTCTATCCACAATCACCATGTTGAGTCATAACCTCTAGGTGTCCTGGGTAGCCCTACCACAAAATCCATTGTGATACGTTCCCATTTCCATTCTAGTATAGGAAAAAGATTGCAAAGTACACGTGGGTTTCTGATGCTCAGTCTTAACCTATTGACACACATTGCACCTAACCACATACTCAGCTACATTCTTTTCATACCTAACCACCAATACAACTCCTTAAGATTCATGCACATCTTAGTGTTACCTGGATGCATGGCATACATCGATGCATGCACTTCCACAAGAATCTTTTCTTTCAAATCACTATCTCGAGGTACAGACAACATGTCATGCTGATACAACACATCATCATCTAAAAACTTAAACTCTGGTCTCTTTTCCTTTGTCATGTCATGCATGATCTGTTGCAACCTACTATCACCCTACTGTAGTTCCTAAATCTGATCGTAAAAAGTAGGCTTGACTTGCATCTGTGCAGTCAAACCACTCTACTCTATCACCCCTAAGTCTATGTTCAACTTCCGCATTTCTACTAGCAGGTCTCTCTTGAAACATGCCATAGAGAATGCATCAATTGTTGAACCTAACTTCCTGCTGAGGGCATCTGCTACCACATTCACTTTTCCAGGATGATAATCTATCATTTTATCATAATCCTTAATCAATTCTAATCATCTCCGCTGTCTGAGATTCAGATCCTTCTGGGTAAAGATATATTTCAAGCTCTTATGATCTATAAACACCTGGAACACCTCACCATAAAGATAGTAACGTCATGTATTATGAGCATGAACTACAACAACTAATTCCAGATCATGTGACGAGTAATTCTCCTCATTCTATGATACTTACCTCTTGTTACTTATCCTTCTCATTTTGATCCTATAGAATAAACATCCCAAAAATTGAAACACACAAGGTAAGAATAGATTATTCCTCATTCTTATTATTATTGTAAGAATTTATTTCATATCGCACTTCACTTATATTGTATTTCTCCTTTTGTTTCAAACACATTTGTTACATTTCAAATTTGTATCTTACGCTTTTCTCTGAATCATTTTCATTTTCTTTATCTACCTTTCAGATTAACTACCTTTAAACCCTGGATTACTATCAATACTAGTTTACTTTTCATAGTGCAAATCTCATGATTTTGTTTTATAGAGATTCTAGTATTCAAAGTCAAATCACTAGCGACATCCCTTGAACTACTTCAACTCTAAACATTCTAGGGTTTGGTCCTTATCAGTAACATAGCATTATTGTGATGTGACTTTGCTTCCTTAGTTTGAAATCAAACTTTAGATCTCATAAGTTCATCCATCTACTTGTACTGAATACAACAAATATGAATAATCATCAATGAACTATAGATATATAACAGAAATGTAACATCAGCCAAGTTCTCTAGCATAACTTATTAACACAAATGCTACAAATAAACATGATACTTGTTACCCAAGCATCACACATGGCTCACAAGGCCATTCATATCTTGTCACCTCTCACTAGCCAACAACTTATTCACATGGCTCATAAAATCCGTACACATTATTACTTTTATTAAGCAACAACAACATCAACACACAAAAAGCCAATCAACATTTATTATATAAATGTCACAGCCCAAACTTGGCTATATTCATCATCTCATCATACCTGCATGGTTATTAGGCATGATAACAGTCATACAAGATATCCATCACATCATGTGATACAATAGTAATACCATCATTCCTTAACCAGGAATTAGGGTTCACTATCAAACAGGGCTTACCATTCCCTTTTCCCCAAATTAGGGTTAGGGTTCCCCATTTCTCATTAATTCAGACCCTCTTGAGTTAACCAACTTTATCTTGTATTAAGGTATTTCCCCTCTTAATGCATTCCATCATAGATTACTCACCCTAAGCATATAATGCATAGGCCACACATTAGAATTGTCCAGCTATCTCACATGATATGGACTTATCTTAATTTAAGGCATAACTTTATTATAAAGTTGCCTATAAACAATCACAATGATACACCCTCAACTAGGGTTCACAATGAGACACCCTCCACTAGGGTTTACTAATCATGTATTGGATCCATGCATTTGTTATGCATTATTGATTAGTACCATTAAGGGTATTTCTCACCTAATCATTAAATTTAATCTGAACCTTATTGTGTTCCTTTATTTCTAATTAAGGATTGCTCATATGAGGTCCCAACGTTGGGTCTCCGATATCAGTTCCAACTAATTCTTAGTTGTTCTAATCTTTCCCTTATATCTCCACATCTTAGTGTATATACATTTTTCACCATGATTCGGGTCTAAATTATCCAGAATCTACTTTTATTATATTTTTAATAAGAGTCGTTAGATCCCAGTAACGCATCCTGCCAGTCGGACCAGGCCGAACCTGTAGTCCTGAAGCCAAGAGCTACTCAGGATTAACCAACTCCTATTAATCTCAAACATGTGGAAAGAATATCCACTTAGGGCAAACTCATTTAAACATAACTTCTGGTCTATTTAATACAAAGAATATAAACAATAAATAAATCATTTCATAACACACAACAACATAAAAGAATCATGTTTACTTTACAAACTAAAAATATAATTTCATGCATATAAGAGCATTTCTAGTGATTTTTAGTCAAATAAGTAATATAAATCAAGACTTGTATCGCATCTTATATTTAATCTCTTACTCTTACATAAATTTCCGGTTTCTTAACCCTATGATTTCTAGGGTTTCTCTCTAACCTATCCTTCCTCTGCATACCTGGACAGGGCATCCAGAGAAGAATAGACAGAGTAGATTGATACTGGTCAATCTAAGTACTTAGATACCTGGCCAGGGTACCTAAATACTCAGACTTTACAGAGCTAAAGACACATCACTTATTATTTTCCTCACTTATAACTTTATCTTTTGATCCTAATGATTCTTAACGACTCAACCTAAGCTCTATACTTGGTTCTAGTGACCACGTCCTCTTCCTGCCATCTGCAATAGTATAACAGAATACTTCCTATTAGAAAATTGCAGTTAGAAGGAAGACACTTAAGTCCTAATCATATTGGTCTCTTATCGTCCCCTTACCTTGACTTAGAATAACCATGTACCCAACCTATGCTCTGATACCAAAGCTGCTACACCCTGATCTCACATTACCCACTAATCATGGGATTAGGGTGTAAGAAGGATTAACATGTTTCAAAAAAACCACACTTAACATTTTCTTTTCTTAGTCACATTAAACATACCAATAGGAAAATCTTACAAATTACTTAAATACTGAAACTTACACAACTTGCGGAGGCATTTCAAATTTTACTTGCTAGAAACATAAACTGAGTAATTGTCATATTACATTTACATGCGGAATATAAAGTTGACAGTTAATTACAAAACTGATTTACATATTAAACACACTCTCTCTCCACACCATGTCCCAAGGACCGAGGGGAAAGGACTAAGAGACCACTATCTAACTAACTACATATACCTTCTACTGACTAGGGTGGTAAGATCCTTCAGATTCCTGGAACTGTCGTTGACCTGATTATGTTTGAGTAGAGGAGTGAGCCTACTCGCTCAGTGAATAGTATTTCACTTTTCCATCATCGGATAACTCCATATTTTACATTTAACAGGGATATGCAAATAAAATAACAAACTGAGCAGTTCTAATTAAACCAGTGCAATTATCGCAGAAAAAGTATACTGAACATTTAAAGAACAAGTATCATAAATTCTAAATTTGAACATACACAAGTTTCATATAAATCTACTTTAATTCTAAGTGATCATCTTTTAACTTATGCCCTGATCATATGCAGTGTACTCTGCATATAAAGTCTCGTAGCAAACTACGAACCCACCGTACAAGACTTAGCGACACACCCGGGAAATGCTAAGTCTGACTGCCGTCCTGGTCTGCGTCAGGACTCTCAGGCTCACACGACCTCACTGCACTCTCAAAGAGTGTACTCTAGACTCCTCCTCTAACCTGAGCACACAGGTGGAGAGTCGGGGTTACCACTGTGACACAGGCACAAATTATTGTTGAATAACCCCTATTTACTTCCAGTGCCACCGTGACACACACACAGATTATTGTTGAACACTGCCTCTCTGTCCTCGTGCCACCGTGACACACACACGGATTATTGTTGAACACGAGCCACCGACCATCTAGACACACGCTAGGTAGGTCGTTTCACCCCTAAGGCACAGACCTCTCAAAGGGGTTTTACGGTGTCAGGGCATCTAAGTCTAACACATTTTATTATAACAAGAAAACTCTTATAACATTGTGTCTCTCTCTCACATATTCGACTACTGGAATATACTGTAATTCTGCAATTTACTAGCTGAAACTAGAAATTCAACTTTCATAACATTTCTATATATAGTGCAACAACTATTCACTTATATCGCAATAACTCATAACTCAGCTATGCTTTCATGCAAACAGATTCGTTCACTGTAAATAGATTTCATATCTATTACACGTCTCTATACTGATTTCATGTTACTAAACATTCAAATATACTGTATTGAAAAGAATACTCAATCTGAAATACTTTATCACATTTATTCGCATCTTACTAAAATTACTCGTAAAGCATACACATTTATTTTACTAATCATTTCATTACATTTGAACTATGCAAATTAAAAGTCTAGGGATGATAACTATGCTCGGCATCCGAGTAATCTCTATTACCCACATATGCACATAAACAACATTTTCATATACGCAATATCTACGATTAAACGAGTTAAACCTTGATAATTAAGTGAGATAATACTCACCCAATTCGGTGTGTTCGTATACACCGAAAACGTCCACAAACACGCCTAATTCTGCTTTTCTACAACTTTGCACCCCGTGCAACTGATCTGCACGCCGTGCAAACTGGCTGACTTTCTATCCTGTTTTCTGTAACTTTGCACGCTGTGCAAACTGATTTGCACGCCATGCAACCTGTGCAGAAACGGAAATCCCCTGTTGTTGGGCGCCACTGAGTGGCCTAGCTGCTGCATCGTGCAAGAACAACTACCGCTACTAGCCGTCAGCCAAGTAGCTAAGGTGGCTGGGGTAAGTGCTAACTATGACTAATGGTTGTAGATTCAAGTAGTAGGCTCCCAACCGAAGTCACTGGTGTCGATTCGAGGCTTTAGACACGCCCAAGAGAGCCCCTGGCCGCTGTTACGACTGCTGCAAAGTAGGGCGTCGCCCCTAGCTAATTGGGGCGCTGCTACTGCTGACCACACTCAAACTGGTCAGGGCACCACGGTTCCTTGCTCGGACCTCAAGCCGAGGTCCATGACCTTGATTTGAAGCTTTGACCGCACCCACAGGTGCTCCAGCTGTTGGCCGCAACTCTGTCCTGTGGTATGGCTGTAGGTAGGGTGCCACCTAGTGTCGACCTCGATTGGCAAATAAGGAGAAGGGATGGAAGGTCAGGGATGGAGGGATCTTGGTCGCTGGTTCAATCGCCCTAAAATCGCCCTGAGTGATTTCCTTCAGCTGCTCGGTCGAGACCTACTTCAGAGCGCCTCTTTAAGCGGTTTGCGTTGAATCGGGATGATGATCAGGAAGAAAGGATAAAGGAAGGAGGGTTATAAAGCTAAATAAATGGGAAAATTGCAAGTTTGACCCTAAAAATGGAAAAGGTCATAACTATTGATTCGGAGGTCCAAATAACATGATTTATTTTGCATTATTTCAAGCACGGATTTCTCTACGCCCTCAGAGCAATATATCATACTAATTTTACTATTTCTCTGGTTCAAAGTTTCAAATCACATTCAATCATCACTTTACTCAAATTAATCATCTTAATTATGCACTAATTAATCTTATGTGCTTGATTCAACTAAATTAAGTTATTAATGCACTAACCATCACATGAGTACTTAGGTTAGCTCAAATAACTTTAATTAGGCTCAAATCATAAAGCTTACCAATAAACCTAGGAACGGGTCATAACACAGTCAGTTCTCACAATGATGGTGGTGAGTGTGATTCTTTGACCTAAAATCACTACACTCAACACATGTCGTTGGGTACACTTTGACATCATCAAACACAGTCCTAAAACATGGGTTGTTATAAAGGTGATGATTGGGTGGCTTCAACACAGGGGGCTTTTGAGGGGTGAGTGATAGATATGAGATTTGTCCCTCCTGAGGGAGTTTGATATCCATGGCCACTTGATGAGTAGGATTGAGATAGGTGTGCACACACACGTGTGAATCAGTATGTTATATTGATGTGATACATATCTCCTCCAACCTACTCTGAGATCAAGAAAGTGAATGAATGTTGACAGGATGACTTTTCCATGCCTTGAGTTCATTCGGGATATCAGTGACAAAGGAATTATACATTCACTGTAACACCATTCACAGATTGTGGGATTGAAAGTTGTTCTCCAACTTTCTATTTCACTTAGGTAGCACTGATGTGTGATTAGGCACCACTCTTTGCTTGTGAAATCATAAATGTTATGGAATTTCACTACCAACGTGAAATGGACCTTCAGGGTCATACACATAGGATTTAACCTGGAAGAGGAGTTTATCCACAAATGATGTTTAGATTGATTACTAAAGGAGTTTAGTAGTTAATTAAACACTCAATGAATTGATAGCTCATGTATCATAGTGTTCAAGGTGTTGGACCGATTGATTAGAGTATCAAATTGATTAGAACTGCAATTGACTGATTTTTGCACAGTCTGCACTTCCAACCGATCGGCTCATGTGGTAAACTGATCGACTCAGGTTGGTGAACCGATCAGCTCATGTAATGAACCGATCGGCTCAAGACAGGCTGAGACGACCGGTTCAAGGGTTGAACCGATCGGCTCAACTGGTCTAACTGAGGTCGTTTGGAAAGTGAGAAGACTATTTTGCAAATACAATTTGTTTCACTTGTACAAATTCGATTTGGACAAGGATTAATATTTGATTAATCAAAACAAATTTGAAAGTCAATTTGAGTTGGATCATGACCATGAATCGATCGGCTCAGAAGTGAACTGATCGGCTCAGGTTCCCCAACCGATTGGTTGAGGTGTGAACCGATCGACTCAACTCCCCAGTCGACCGTTTCATGCATGAAACGATCGCTTCAGGTGGCGCAGTTGGTTGTTTTGTGGAAAATCTCGAACCCTTCTACCCTTGCTTTAATCCCGCATTGCCCAGGGTAGAGAACCCTATCCCATGACCCTCCTATATAAAGGGGTATTCGTGGCTTCTCAGAACAACAACTCAGTGTACCAGTTGGTCTGCAAAGTTGTCATTCTCTCTGGTTTTGGTAACCGAGAGAGAGCCTGAGCAAGTGCTACCCGATAAGGGAGGCACAAAAAGGGAAAGACAACTACAGAAAAGCAACTGGTGGTAGGAGAGTGTGTCGGTGACTAGTACGCTGACAGGAGGGTGTGACTCCTTCTGATTCCTTGTGGGACAAGGAGATTGGAGTTCCAGGTGGTCTGTGTGAACTACTACAGAGGCGGGAGACTTTTGCCACTCGAAGGAAAAATTTTAACCCCGAAAGTCCCAGTGAGTCCAGGAGCTTCACAAACACCATCGAAGACTAGAGGTGAAGACCACGCAGGCTGTGAGGTAACATCGTCGAGCAGGCCTCGGGACAAGGTACACCTTTACAAACCATCCTTCCTATTGTATAGACATTGACGTGATTCCTTTATTTTGGGTTTGGGAGAAGACATTTTTTGTTTCTGCTACCTTCTCTATCTCCCCTAAAACCTGACACTTACATGTTACAAATTTCCTATAGCTTCCCATAATCTAAACATTGTGTTCATCACCTTTAGAAAACAACCATATTCCTCCAGCCACTATTCAATGTGAATGAGTGACACCAAGGATTTTTATAGTTTTATAGTTGTTTTATGAATCATCCTTAGTTCTAGGATATCACTCACTACCGGTTTGTGTTCACGTAGAAAGATAGACATTACAGAACAATCTATCCTTGTTACCTATTCCTTGAACATTCTAGCACAATAGATTCAACATGAAGAATAAGAGGATGGATTGATGAACCTTCATGTACTCACCAAGCCTCAATTGATGGTACCTCCTTCTCCTTAGTTTCACCAGTGTTGTCATCTAGAGACCTTCTACCTTTAGCTTCACCTTCATAATGTGTGGTCGCCTCTTGGGGTGCCTTTGTGCCAAAAACTTCCTTTGAGTGTTCTCTCATTGTTCCTAGACACATACTCCTTTTCCTCACATTGGGTGCATCCATGGTTTGCTTTTCCCCTTTCTCTTTGTACTAAGGTTATTACTAGATCCAATTTTTCATATAAGCAAAGCTTTGTCTTTATCATGTGTGTCCTTACTTTGTTTATCTTTCTTTAGCCTTTATGATATTGTTCCTATCTCATGTGTTATTTCTTCATTATAGTCCCCCATATCTACCTCTATCATAGTGAAATTCACTTCATCATTAATTTTCATCACATAGTCCACTTCGGGATTCACAACTATCTGCTTCTCTTCTGACTATTGTGCATTGGTTTTTTCTTTATTAGCATCTCTTTTCACCCTAGACCCTGTGTTGGTAACATCTCCAAGAGCTACTCTTTTATACTCCCCTTTCTCGTTGTTGTGATTGTTCTTTCTTTTTCCTCTAAATTTTCACAGGTATTGCTTGTCCTTCTACATTCTCATTCATGTTAAGTACTCCAATATTAGTGACCAGTCCCTCATCTTCATCTACCTCTTACAGGCATATAAAAGAATTCAATGTATTTGTCATAGATTCATCTTACACTGCACTTCGCCTCCTGTTTTCCCCATTATGCTTTAAAAATTGCCACTCACTCGATCATATCTTCATGTATGCTGGGGAAATCTCATAATTTTCTCATGTGGTGTTTTTGTTGGTATTACTCTTATTTACTACATTTTCCTTGCAATATTTGAATATGTGTCCTTCCCTTCCACATTTCACGCACACCCAAGGGAGGCCCTCGTAAATAACTTCATACTCCATTTCATTGATTAGTATAGATGCCACCAAGTCCTTCAATGTCTCTACTTCCATACCAAGCCTAGAAAACTGCCTCCTTGATCTATTTTCTATGTTGCTATCCAATTTAACCAGGAAATCGAGAACCATGCATATGTACTTGAACATTGTAGACACATATAAGTGAAGGAATAGATTAACAAACAATACCCATGTAACAATGTAATCTGAAAATCCTTTACTTGGTTGGAAATTTGGGTACCACTTCCAAAAAACTACATTGTAGCCAAAGATCTTCCAGGCTCCTCCAACTAAGGCTATATCAAAGTCATGTTGTCATGAGAGTTGCACAACAAAGTGCCCATATTCAAGCTCCTACATGTTGAACCTCTGCAATATTGGCTAGAGAGATTTGAGTTTATCTCTTGAGCATCATATGAACAATATTAGTTATGAGCATTCTCACAACTACTACATATCTCCATGGTCATGCCAATTCATGTTAAGCTTCCGATTCAACCGATAGTGTTGGTATACCGTCCATGTCATCCAAGGATGTTTCTCCATATGGCAATTCATTGTCAAATAGTTTCTTGAGAAAGAAGTAGTTATTGTCACTATTTTCTTGTGTAGATATCATGTCCCCCTAACTCCGGATGTGATGTTAGCATACATGTTGCAGATCTCTGCAATACAACCTTGTGGATGTATGCTGGAGGTTCCTCCATTGGTGATTCTTGTTTACATGTCCTCTATTTTTGTCTTGATTTCCTTGGTGACTGTCTACAATTTCCCATTCATCCCTACCACATTGAACATGATACCGACTTCAAAGACTGAATGGGTTTTAATGCTTCTCCATCGTTCTCCAATTCTACTTTGCACTTTCTCTTTCCCTTTTCAAGTTTCTCTTACACCACCTATCGATTGCATGTTCCCTGGATCAGTCTGAGTATTGAATAACCTATATTCCGCTTTGCCCCCCAGATCTACAAATTGTCACCCTTATGATCGCCTCCATCACCCATTCAAACCCTAGCACTGCCATCTCCCTCTCCGTATATTACTTTTCATTTGTGTGTATAACTTTGGTGATACTCAAATTGATAAAAATGAAGTCTACTTTCATATCGCACACCATCATCTTACCCTTCAATTTTAATGATATCCTTGTGAATGTTTGTGCCTTATTATTTTACTCATGTTGTAGATCATGTTCTCACATTTCCAATGCACCTAATTTTGCCAAATCTGACCTTTTATAAGAGAGATATTCCTATTTGAAATCAGTTGATTTTAATCTTTCATATAATTTCTTTTAACTTTCTTTGTGCCCAATCAGGTGTGGCCCAATTTTCCTCCTCTTACTAGTGATCCATGGACACCTCTATCGGACAATCACAAGCCTCCACTATTTTACAGTCAAATGATGACCATTGAATGCTACTTTTGTGGATCAAGTCCTAATCTAACACCACAAATGTTGTATTCATCCTCTGTACTTAGGGTCACAGGCAATGGTGCCAAGCCCCATCTATCATCCTCTCAACCTTGGCTTCCTTGCCCTATTAAACCAAATTGTGTTTCCTTTTCTTTTTCCATCCCTTCCACTATGTTTTCTTGGACATTCGGGTGGCCTAGTTCATCAATTTGCTTCTTCATCCTCCCAAATCTTTTGGAAACCATCGAACTTGCCCAGTAGAAAATTTCTTCCTTATTGCACCTCAATTCTTTTTCTCCTCTCCAACAGCTTCGTGTAGGCACAAATAGCTCGACTGGCCACTTTCATGTAGTTGATGTTCCGTGGAGGTCCCTTACCCTATGCACACTAGCATTACACAGCTGCAACACCTATGCATAGTCTGTGCGAGCACAACAAAGGAAGAGGGTTACGATCAAGATATTGGATATGGTAGAGACAATCAAGATCCTACTATGTGATGACCGCTATCAAACTGGTAGCCAAATCACATAGTAATTACATGGAATAACCATTAGCAGTGGATTAACAAAAATCACTTAAAATTAAAACCATTTTTCAAAGAGATCCTGGAACACCCTGATTTTTATATCGCATGAGCGGAAGAATTTTTTTTCTGGAGTGTCACAAACATGACTTTCATTGCAATGGAAGTAAATGAAACACTTTGCATTTGAGTAAAACTGATTCATAAATAGTTTTTTATTAAAAGAAAACTAGAACTTATCTATCTAAGAAATCTAATCTATTTAGTAAACAGAATAAGCATGAAGTAGTTGACAGCTAAATATCTAGATTGCCTCAGTAGATTGCACCCCACTAGGAAAGCTTCAAAATCTCCTAAACCTTTACTTGTTTCTTTGATCCTCAGCTGCTCCAAATCCTATGGGCATCGCGTCCCCAACCATGCATTGGGAAAAATAGTAATTATAGTAAGTGGCATGGGTATTCTAATATACATACTACTAAAGAGATAAAATGCTACAAATATCTTTGAACATTATAAACTTGAAACTAACATTAAAACTTTGTATAAGATCTGATATATATATATATATATATATATATATATATATATATATATATATATATATATATATAATATATATACATCCTTTCTTTAGCTTATCTCTTATCTTTTTAATTTATCTTTCTCTAGAGACCTGTACTCTGGTACCTAGGTCTCATGACCTGCACTAAGGGCCTGAGTCATGCCTCTCTTCTCTTTTACAAAACTTATAAATATGATTATGTACATTCTCTGAACTAAGACATCTTTTATTTACGACTTTTATGTGAATGTGGCCACCATTATACAATAAGTCCTCCTTTGTGACACCGAAGTGTCCTCTATGGTGCAACACACCCTCTGTTGACACAATGTGCCATCTATTGACACCCATAGTGTCTGGCACAATGTGCCCTCTGAATCATCCTGGGACTCTCTGGTGAGGACTTATTATACAATGTATTATGTGACGGTTTTGAATTAATTATCTTAAGTCTATCTTTACTAAACTCTGAATATGAACTTATCTAAACCTGAGTAATAAACATATACTTAGTTTTGAATCTGAAATCTGAATCTGAATCTTTGCTCTTTAAAATCTGAATTGAATCTATTATGGAATTTGGATATGTATTTCAAATTACAACATAATTGAGATTGGGTCTGTAACCCATATCATGTATCTTTATTCAAAATATGGCTACTCACACAGTGAGTAGTCTAAGTCTGAATCTAAATCTCTTATTCTTAAGTTTTAACTGAATTCATTGTTGGATTTGCACATGTATTGCATTATCTGGGTAAACTTTTATTCTAAAACTCTTATTTGGTAAGATTACTTCATTATACCAATGATATCATAAATGAGTCTAATATCTTATGAGAAAGGATCTGACATGAATATAGAAATACGAAGTATACAAAGTATCTTAAGTTAAGCTTAGGAAAGTATCATAAGTACAATGTATCTAAAAATATCAAATCTAACAAGATGGTTCAATCCTTCTTATAAAATATGATGTTACCCTGAAACTTTGCATATGAACTTACATATTAAACCTTAAATATCAAAATAGAAATCTTATAAAATATTTTATTGCTACCTAATCATAACTTAATGTGTCATTATCTTATAATGCCATCATGAACTCATTTTTACAATACATTGTGATCCCAAAATACCTTTATTTCTAAAAGTAGACCATGTCTTAATATTATAAAATTCATATTCTTATATTGTAATTAAATTCTAGATATTATTCATTCTAAGAATCTAGTCTTAGATATCTACATATGTATGAAATCTTAATGGCATGTTTCTACTTGAAATCTGACTACATTCTTATCCCACATTGTCAATCTTGGTTGCATATCTTATATTGTAGTCTTATTCATCAATATGAATCATTACTAATAGTTCTTATAGAAACATGATCCTTTAGTTTTCTCATGAACCTGGTTCATGAGTCCCTACAATTCTTATAAATCTTCATAACATATCTATTATCGAGATATTAGGCACATGTAAGGATGTATCCATGAATGTATAAAAATCTTACTTGCATATCTTAACATCAAATCTTAGAACATTGGATTAGATAATGTTACAACCCCAATTTTTGGGTTCAATTGGTGAGAAATGTAATTTCTCATATTAAAGAAAATTTAACAAATAATGATATAATTTGTTTTGAATAAATGGATTTCGTTTACAATACCATTGATGATTGTGTTGTGGGATTTATTGGCTATTGCACCCAATAACAAGGATATGAAGAAAGGAAAATCAATTATTAAATTAGTAAATGAATAATTGAGTGTGTGAGAAAAGAATGATATGGAAACCTCTAGAAGGCAAAAGAATGTAATCCAAAGCTGAATTTCGTGGCTCTTGGGTTCCTTGGGTTCCAAGGAGTCCAAAGTTGCAAAGCAAAAGGCAATAAGAAAAGGAAAGATGAATTAAGTATTTCTTTATTAAGAAAGAAATTGAAAACAATGGTAAAATGTGGAAAACAAGTGAAAAGAGGTATAATTGAGTTATCATTGGTGGAATTTCGTATCCCAAGGATTCCTAATATTAAAAAGGAATACCAATGAGGAAAATAAAAGAGAAATAAAGAGAAATCCTCAAAAAGAGATATTTTAATGAGAAATAAACAAGATAATGTGAAATAATGCATATTGATGCATTTAGAAGGATAATGAGAATTCCCTAAAAAGGAATTTCGAAATAATAGAGTTCTTGGGATCCGAAGAGCCCCAATGGAGAAAAGAAAGAGAAAATACCAATAATAGAAAATAAGAAGATAATATGATGCTTAATTAATGAAATTCATGGTGTTGTTAAAGGAGTGGTATTTTCTACCAAAAGGAAATATAATTTCATGGCTAGTGGATTAAAAGCCAAGAATAAAGAGAATAGGGGAAAAGGTTTTCGAATTTCTAAAATACCCAAATAATATAGTTATATTAAAAGATCATGAAGAGAGAAGAGGTTGCTTCTTAGCTAAGGAAATATGATTCCTTTTGGGAAAAGGACATGAGTCCTCAAGGATGTACTCCTTAGGGCTTCGTTACCCACCCTTATATATATGGAAGAGCCCTGGTTCGTGCCCAGGAGAGAGAGAGAGATCCCATGCTCTCCTCCTTGTTCTTTCATACAAACCCTAGTTGAAAGTATAGATCTATCTGGAGAGCACCAGGGAGCGATGATGAAGTCTTGTCGGGGGCACGAAGCTCCCACGATGGCTAGAGATGGTCGACCATCGGCTCCATGGCTGTAGCCGTCGAGTAGAGCCTGCTGAAGGCCGGCGCCTAGACTGCAGGTCACGCACTTGGCCAACCCTAACTAGCTATATTGGTTGCAAGTTGGATGGCGCCGCAAGGGCGGCGGGGTGTGGTGGAGCTAGAGAAGGTATCGGCGGCGGCCAATAGGCCCTGGAGGAGAGAGGATGCGCCTGCAATCTACTGTAGATCGACGTCGTTGCTAGGTTACCTGAGGTAGAAGATGATCTGCATGTGTTGGACAGATTTTCCCTTTCGCGGGCTGAAGAGAAGATTGTCTTAAATGGGGGAAAGATCATAATTTGGTTATAAACTCAAGCTAGTCGTGTTTCATGCATGAGGTGATGTGGCGGCTTCTGGTTGGTCCAAAAAGGTAACTTTTGCAAAATTCATATCTAATAAACCGTAGCTTGGATAAATACAAATAATATATGTATTTTGATCAGGAGAATGAGTGGAATCCAATAAAAATGATATTAAAGTTTGATTCCGTTACTAATTTCAAAAGTACAAAAAGTTGATGAAAAGTGCATTAAAGTTAGGTTAAAAACCCTATTTGTGATTAAAGGTTGAATCTAGTATGCTTAATGAGTTAATTAAGTATTAATAACATGTTGAATGATTATGTTAGATTCGAACCTAATCTAGATGTGAAATTGCATGATTTAGGGTTTTTACCTCATATGAGAATGACTAAGCATTTAGAAACCCTAATTTAGGGTAAAAGAGGATAAGATCATATTTAATTGAAAAATGTGAAAATATGTTGTTAAATGATGGTTCTAAGTTATTTGTATATAAATGTTCCTAATTGTGGGTAAGTACCCTTAATATAGTAATTAGGGTTTTGTAATGAATAAAAGGTGGATTTAATGATATATAGAGTTCATTTGTGAATTAGGCCATAATGAACTATGAATTGATGATAAATGAGTATAATGATCTTGCCATGGATTAAAAGGATAAAAATGGTAGCTTTAACATAAAAGAGGCATAATGGGCTTAATTAATGTTTAAGTGTGCCTTTAATCCGAAATTAGGGTTTGTAAGTAATTGAATAGAAATAGGGTTTAAAATAGTAAATGAAGTGAAACCCTAAATGCAAAATGAAACCCTAAAATGGATACGGAAACCTTAGGAAGTGATTTCAAGTTGAATAGAAAGAATCTTGATAAATTGTGTAGTAAATAGAGTACATGTGTTTTTCAGGATTCTTGATTATGTGGTTGAATTACTTGCTTGGATTACTTTCTTGGTTGGAATTGATATTATCTTGAGAAATCTACTGAATAGATATGTGGTTACGCTTATGACTAATCGCTTTAGTTTCACTGAGATTTCTGAGCATTTTATCGGTTGCTTGGAAATAACTATTGGATGCCTATTTATTTCATGCAACTATAAAGTGACTATGATTATCACTATAATTGTTCGTACATGACTGGCTCAGATCATAGTCCACCTCTGTGGCTTTGCAAAGGCTAAAAAGGGGTAACCTAGAGAAAGGTCTAGGTAATCGTGAGTTAGAAATTGGGCTACCCATGTGTAGTGCCACGAGACTCTTTAGCATGCCATGAGTTAAGGAGTGGGCTACTTACGGGTAGTGCCATGTGACTCAACCCTAGAAACTAGTTCACCTATAGGTGGGACCATGAGGGGTTTAATGGGGAGCTACTATAAGGGAAGTAGTATCCAAGTCCAGTGTAGGGACAAAAAAAAAGATAGGGAAGGCATGGATCACGTAGTTATATTTAAAATGAAAAATTGTGTGTTAAATGGTAATTGGCTGCAATACATTGTTATGAATAATTGCACGATTATTGTTTCCCCCACATACCAGCTTTATGCTGACCGAAGTTTTGTTTGTCGACGTTTTAGGTACAAAGCCAAAAGGACAAACAGTAAATCATCATTTTGTAAAATACATGAATTAAAATACATGGAGGATTAGTTAGAGTAGAATTCATATGTGGATAGAAGTTTAGAGATCTAAGTTTTCAAAAGGTATGTAAATGTTTATTTTCTTAAAGCTTTCCTGTTTCATCTGTTAAAATTTAATAGTTGTTCTTGGTTAACTGTCGAACCTTTGATCCGGAAATTATGTGTGCGGCTTCGACCTCTCGGTCTCCCTTAATTGGGGGTTACCGGAAGGTGGGGTCATAACATTTGGTATCAGAGCGTAGGTTCCTCACTTAACCATTAATAATTATTAAATTTATAACCTCCATAGAACCCAAGGGAGTTATTAGAGGATTATCTGAAACACGGAGGTGTCTAGAAAAGGATCACGACCGCGGGCTGGCAATATTTTCCTCCGCACCGCTAGTCAGAATACGAGGACTCCCAGATCTGTGTGACTGCCTGGCCAAAGTCTTAGGGTATGATTCGAAATAAGATACCTTTAGGACTCTCTCATCTTGTTCCTCCCTTCTCAATTCAAATTCTGTTAAGGACCTTAAGGATTAGGGTTTTCTCTCTTCTCCTCGCCCTCTTGAGGTATGGGTAAAGTTGATAAGGTTTAAGGAATCCTCCACCAAATTAAATGAAAAGCATGCAAATAAGATGTCATGGACATAAGCTTAATGGATTAAGCACAAATTAAAGAATAAATACATGCTTAGGTCATATGACATAAGTTGTCATGACCTCAGGAGAGACTTGAGTCTAGACCTACTTGTCAGGAGGATAAGTAAAGAGAGTTAGGTAGAGACCTCCATTATAAGTGGAGACCTAGCACATACTATGGATGATGCTAACCCTAACCCTAAGTGTTGGTTAGAGAGATGACATAATGAGTTAGATGTCATGATAGACCAGGTGTGAGGGTGGACATGATTTTGGATGCCAATATGATCCATGAGAGGTTGGATGACCTAGCACCTTTGGCGACCCAACCCTGGATAGGGGTCGTGCATATTAGAGTGAAGGATAGCTCCTTCAATGATGAGGTTAGTGAAGAACATATGTAAACCCCCCGAGCTTATATGAGCATGGCATAGTATGCACCCAAACTACGTCAGTAGTACGAGCAGAAGGTTGAAACCCTAGACAAGGAAGTAGGATGGATATCTTATGAGACAAGAATAGAGGGTTATGGATAACCTTGAGCAGACATACTCTTAAGGGGAATGCTTGTAAGATTGACCCACCTTCATGGAGAGAGAACCTCACATAGTAAGGTTGTTTGTAGGGTTAGTTCTAGAGAGAAATAGCAGGACCCCAAGCAAGAAGGTTGTAAACCTAGACTCCGAGATATGAGGAAAAGTGGGGAGTTGAGAATGATGCGGCCTAAGTGGATGAAAGTGGTGGCCTCATGCTTGGTCCCTGGATGATGATGATATATTGGTTGTCTTTAGAGGGATCAAACTCGAGAGGGAGGATGAGGCTTCCGAAACCTATGTGCCTATGGTATAAGTGTTTACCTTTTGAGAAAGGAAGAAGAAGTTTTGTATACCCTGGAGAGGTTTAGTGGGGCCTTATGCCTTGTTGATTGTCCTTAAGGAGGACTTGACTCTAAAGTGTTGCTCGAATAGAAGGATGACAGGAAGTGTGTGTCATGCCTTATACATGCCTGATTCATGGTTAATAGATTGAGCATGTATCTAGTCATCAAAAAGTGAACCTAGGGTTCCGAGGCCTAAGAGGGGAAGTGGTGTACCTAATGCTCATGATGAGAATTAAGTTGCTATAGTTTTGGGCATGATACTCCTCTTGTATAGAGGAAAAGGGAAACCGCTTAAGATTAAAGGTATGTTTGATGAACCCCTCATAGCTAAGTGATAACATGGGAAGGTATGATCTTGATCCAATATGGAAGATGAGAACAAATATGACCTAACATGGTTTGGTAGGTGGTCTACTTGTGCGTTGCATAGATTGCTAGGGTTAAGCATGCTAGACCCAAGGAAGTTTGTGGCCTTTGTTATCGAGGTGAGGTTTTCCTCCCATCCTGGGAGAGGGACCCTTTGGTAGGGTGTATACCTGTTTTGTTGGTTCAAGTTAACCTAAAGAGGTCTCATAGGATCTTGAGAAGCAAAGTGAAAGGTAAATGGTATGAGAATGAACCTATAGACCCATAGATAACCATCTCTAAGTGCATGTGGATGTGTTACCATGACAGTAATCGGTATAGGTGCCTAGACAAGGTAGGTAGGTCTCCATGACCCCTAAGAAAGGATGAAAGTCAACCCTTGAATGCAGAGAGAGAGATGATGAAGGCTCTGTAAGGTTCTATGTTGAACATGTACTATAAGAGAATCCTAAGTCTATCCTAGGGTCAGGTAGGGTAAGACTGATGGATGTAGGAGCTGCCTAATTCCCTAGTTGCACATGACCATACGGTCGGGAGGTAACAACTATCATTGTATGAGGGCCATCAGTTAGGAGATTGGTCACCTTCATGAACTCATGGGACCCAAAGGGCAGATGAGTAGGGCACTCTCTGGATGCATAAGGGAATAGGGATGACCCCAAAAGTGTCGACACCCTGTACACCTAGAGGTGATGACCAAGGAATATGTGTGGACCCAAGTATGTTCAAAACCAATTTTCCATGAAGGTAACTTTGATATCAAGATGATTGTAATATAGAGGCATAAACGACATGTTTCAACTTAGATTTAAAGGTGTACTGGCAAGGTGGGATGTACCATATCTACTCTTGGAACAGGAAGAACTCTGTATTTGGACTGCAGCCAAATGCTTATTTCCTCTTGTTATGGAGGTGAGAGATAGGACAATACGCATGCCATATACCAAGGATAAAGATGATGCTGGTTGGAATGTTAACACGAGATATGGGGACATAGAAGATAACATACACTGGTAAAGTGAATGATACATGGATGGTTTGCAAACACTAAGAGGAATGAGGTAGTCACCTCATACAGATGTTTTTAGCATGAGCTATGAGTCATACAAGGTTGAGTTCAAAAACTAAGAGGATGAGCTCAGAGTTTTCTCGATGAAGATAGACCTCAATATGAGATGAGATATTAAGTGGAATACATGGAAGTGCATGTCTTCAATGTTACCTAATACCTAAGGATGTGAAGTGGTAATGGATGCTCTGGTTGAGATATATCTGACTAGTTTGGCTAGAAGCTAGAAGAGGTTGTTAGGCTAACCCTACGTTTGGAGAGGAGATATGTTTGGCTAATACTCAGATGTAACGAGATATGTTGAACAAGTTAATGGTTGTTTGGTTAGCCAGCCTAGGCCTTGATGTAATGAAAGGATGGTTGTAGAACCTCAAATGCACTTCTTTGGAAAGGAAGGTGATGAAACCCCGACTAGAGTGGTTTAGGATTTCTGAGGAATCAATCTTGAGGAATCATGACATATAGGAGATCATGATTGAAGATCACCATACGCCATGGTACTACGAAGATAGTAAGTGACAGTAGTACTTTGGATGCCTAAGATGAAGTTGCATGTGGTATGTGTCC
Organism: Alisma plantago-aquatica; assembly: GCA_963693085.1. Taxonomy (NCBI): domain Eukaryota; kingdom Viridiplantae; phylum Streptophyta; class Magnoliopsida; order Alismatales; family Alismataceae; genus Alisma; species Alisma plantago-aquatica. Next base: position 695,219,165 of record OY856410.1, on the reverse strand, counting down.
ATGCAAGGAAGGAGGTGAGGGATGAACACCAATAATCCAGTGTATCAATATAGGGTATAAAGAGATCCCTAGATGGGAAAAGGGAGTTCATCACTATGGAGGTTGTAAGTCTTCCCTAGACCAAGGAAGGTCAAGATGCAATGTGGGTATGGTAGATCTCCTTACCTAGATGTCATGAGAAAGAAAGAGCACTGTAAAGGGACAGATCGAGTTGAACTACATATGAGAGAGATGGTTCAACTACACCAGGAGGTGAGTTCAAAAGTTCTTGAGTATAGCCTAAAGGTTCACTTCCGTGAGGTCGAAGTAGAAACATGAAGAACTCTATGTTAGTATAGTTTATCACCTTTAACTAACAAATGGTTAGTATGATCCAGACTAAAGGGGTCTGATGAGAGCATGTGTGCTTGTTCAGATTGATATCTAGAGACAATTCTTGTCATATGAAAAATGAGATGATAACCACCATAGCCAGTATCGAGATTGAAAGAAGCTCTGTAAGGGAGGTTGTGTCAGTCACCACTTTAGTAGGGTGATGTCGGTGAAAGGACCACGTGATGATTAGAAAAGGACCACAATGTGTGTAGATGAAGTCACTTTGATCGTGCAATGGCTGAAAGGAGCCTAGAGACAATGGGAGTCATGAGCAGATTCAAAGTAGACTGACACGTCGTTCATAGTGGAGAATATGTGACATGAAAATCCGACCCCTCTAAGTTACAACTAAAAGAGAGCTAAGTCCCCGATGCATGGGTTCATTTGAGATGGATTGGTAGAGAAGGTTAAGTTTGATCTTACCCCTAAGGATAAAGTAATGTGTGATGAGTTCCGTGTGTCTAATTTGGAGCACTATGTGAGCTACCCAGACCATGTGTTGAGCAATGAACCTAGTGAGCCCCAAGGGAGGTTGAAATGGTCTGAGTCACCTGTGCAGTTTATAGACGCCAGGATGAAAGAACTCAGAGAAAAGAATATGTGATGATAAAGGTTCTTAGGTAGCACCATGAGTACGGTAAAGCCACATAGGGGCCAATGATGGACATGGAAAAGTCTTATCCTGAATTGTTTGTTTGCTTGATAAGAATTTTGAGGACAAAATTCCTATAAGAGGGGAAGGATGTTACAACCCCAATTTTTGGGTTCAATTGGTGAGAAATGTAATTTCTCATATTAAATGTAATTGAACAAATAATGATATAATTTGTTTTGAATAAATGGATTTCGTTTACAATAGCCTTGATGATTGTGTTGTGGGATTTATTGGCTATTGGGCCCAATAACAAGGAAATGAAGAAAGGAAATTCAATTATTAAATTAGTAAATGAATAATTGAGTTTGTGAGAAAAGAATGAGATGGAAACCTCTAGAAGGCAAAATAATGTAATCCAAAGTTGAATTTCGTTCCTCTTGGGTTCCTTGGGTTCTAAGGAGTCCAAAGTTGCAAAGAAAATGCAATAAGAAAAGGAAAGATGAATTAAGTATTTCTTTATTAAGAAATAAATTGAAAACAATGGTAAAATGTGGAAAACAAGTGAAAAGAGGTATAATTGAGTTATCATTGGTGGCATTTCGTATCCCAAGGATTCCTAATATTAAAAAGGAATACCAATGAGGAAAATAAAAGAGAAATAAAGAGAAATCCTCAAAAAGAGATATTTTAATGAGAAATAAACAAGATAATGTGAAATAATGCATATTGATGCATTTAGAAGGATAATGAGGATTCCTTAAAAAGGAATTTCGAAATAATAGAGTTCTTGGGATCCAAAGAGCCCCAATGGAGAAAAGAAAGAGAAAATACTACTAATAGAAAATAAGAAGATAATATGATGTTTAATTAATGAAATTCATGGTGTTGTTAAAGGAGTGGTATTTTCTACAAAAAGGAAATATAATTTCGTGGCTAGTGGATTAAAAGCCAAGAATAAAGAGAATTGGGGAAAAGGTTTTCGAATTTCTAAAATACCCAAATAATATAGTTATATTAGAAGATCATGAAGAGAGAAGAGGTTGCTTCTTAGCTAAGGAAATACGATTCCTTTTGGGAAAAGGACGTGAGTCCTCAAGGATGTACTCCATAGGGCTTCGTCACGCACCCTTATATATAGAAAAGAGCCCTGGTTTGTTCCCAGGAGAGAGAGAAAGATCCCACACTCTCCTCCTTGTTATTTCATACAAACCCTAGTCGAAAGCATACATCTATCTCAAGGGCACCAGGGAGTGATGATGAAGTCTTGTCGGGGGCACAAAGGTCCCACGACGGTCGGAGATGGTTGGCCATCGTCTCCATGGTTGTGACCGTCGAGTAGAGCCTGTTGAAGGCGCGCGCCCAGGCTACAGGTTGCACACTTGGCCAGCCCTAGCCAGCTATCTTGGTTGCGAGTTGGATGATGCCCCAACGGCGGCCAGGTGTGGTGGGGCTAGGGAAGGTATCAACGGTGGCCATCGGGCCCTGGAGGAGAGAGGACGCGCCTGCAATCTATTGCAGATCAGCGTCATTGCTAGGTTACCTGATGTATAAGATGATCTGCATGTGTTGGATAGATTTTCCCCTTCGCGGGCTGAATAGAAGATTGACTTAAATGGGTGTAAGATCAGAATTTGGTTATACACTTGAGCGAGCCGTGTTGCATGCATGAGGTGACGTGGCGGCTTCTGGTTAGTCCAAAAAGGTAACTTTTGCAAAATTCATATCTAATAAACCTTAGCTAGGATAAATATGAATAATATATGTATTTTGATCAGGAGAATGAGAGGAATCCAATAAAAATAATATTAAAGATTGATTCAGTTCCTAATTGAAAAAGTACAATAAGTTGATGAAAAGTACATTAAAGTTAGGTTAAAACCCTATTTGTGATTAAAGGTTGAATCTAGTATGCTTAATGGGTTAATTTAAGTATTAATAACATGTTGAATGATAATGTTAGATTCGAACCTGATCTAGATGTGAAATTGCATGATTTAGGGTTTTTACCTCATATGAGAATGATTAAGCATTTAAAAACCCTAATTTAGGGTAAAAGAGGATAAGATCATATTTAATTGAAAAATATGAAAATATGTTGTTAAATGATGGTTCTAAGTTATTTGTATATATAAGTTCCTAATTGTGGGTAAGTACCCTTAATATAGTAATTAGGGTTTTCTAATGAATAAAAGTTGGATTTAATGATATATAGAGTTCATTTGTGAATTAGGCCATAATGAACTATGAATTGATGATAAATGAGTATAATGATCTTGACATGGATTAAAAGGTTAAAAATGGTAGTTTTAACATAAAAGAGGCATAATGGGCTTAATTAATGTTTTAGTGTGCCTTTAATCCGAAAATAGGGTTTTTAAGTAATTGAATAGAAATAGGGTTTAAAATAGTAAATGAAGTGAAACCCTAAATGCAAAATGAAACCCTAAAAAGGATACGGAAACCTTAGGAAGTGATTTCTAGTTGAATAGAAAGAATTTTGATAAATTGTGTAGTAAATAGAGTACATGTGTTTTTTAGGATTCTTGATTATGTGGTTGAATTACTTGCTTGGATTACTTTCTTGGTTGGAATTGATATTATCTTGAGAAATCTACTGAATAAGTATGTGGTTACGCTTATGACTAATTGCTTTAGTTTCATGGCGATTTCTGAGCATTTTATCGGTTGCTTGGAAATAACTGTTGGGTGCTTATTTATTTCATGCAACTATAAAGTGACTATGATCATAGTCCACCTCTGTGGCTTTGCAAAGGCTAAAAAGGGGTAACCTAGAGCAAGGTCTAGATTATCATGAGTTATAAATTGCACTACCCACGTGTAGTACCATGAGACTCTTTAGCATTCCACGAGTTAAGGAGTGGGCTACTTACGGGTAGTGCCATGTGACTCAACCCTAGAAACTAGTTCACCTATAGGTGTGACCATGAGGGGTTTAATGGGGAGCTACTATAAAGGAAGTAGTATCCAAGTCCACTGTAGGGACAACAAAAAGGATAGGGAAGGCATGGATCGCATAGTTATATTTAAAATGAAAAATTGTGTGTTAAATGGTAATTGGATGCAATACATTATTATGAATAATTGCACGATTATTGTTTCCCCCACATACTAGCTTTATGCTGACCGACGTTTTGTTTGTCGGCATTTTAGGTACAAAGCCAAAAGGACAAATAGAAAATCATCATGTTGTGAAATACATGAATTAAAATACAAGGAGGATTAGTTAGAGTAGAATTCATATGTGGATAGAAGTTTAGAGATCCAAGTTTTCAAAAGGTATGTAAAAGTTTATTTTCTTATAGCTTTCCAGTTTAGTCTATTAAAATTTAATAATTGTTCTTGGTTAATTGTCAAACCTTTGACCCGGAAATTATTTGTGCGGCTTCGACCTCTCGGTCTCCCTTAATTAGGGGTTACCGGAAGGTGGGTTCGTAACAGATAAAGTATGAAGTCTTACAAAAATATGATAAGTATGATAGATATGAATACTCATGGGCATGAACCATTACCTCTTGTATTGAGGGTATCTTTAAAGATGTAATGATTCCATGTTCCATAACTTTAATAAAAATTCTTATTATATAAGTACTATATTTTTCATACTCAAATAAGACATAAATCATCTTATGGGCTAATGTGAACATATACTTCATATAATGAGAACAATTCTCAAACATAGTGACATTCTAAACTTAATGACTCAATTAGGAAATCAAAGTATACTAATATCAGGCCTAATTAGGCATACATATATCACTTTTTGCGTCAAGATAATTATCTATTATTCTTACATAATGGCCACTCAAGTCCAAAACTAAATACTAATATAATAACACAAGAAACTCCATGAAATCTCTAGAAAAGTAATCATATGATGTAGTAGGATGATGTATTAAAACATCAGGTCGTTTCATAATCAGATCATGAGTGAAATGCCCAAAATACCCTTATTAGGGTTAGTATCAAAATTGATGTGGAAATATCAAATTATAAAGATTAGGCTTTGGAATCATACTAGGCATACCAAAATAAGATTACTATAAAATATTCATAAATATCTAAACTCGATTGCTATTTTTAGTACTTGAAATATAGAAATCATATAAATTTTGATACATAAATTATATATATGCTCAAACATCAAATTCATTAGTTAGAGACATGTTGTATGATGTAGTACACTGAAAATCCTTTCTGTTGATACTTTATGCAGTCAAAATGAATAACAAAATATAATGTTATAGTTTTTCAAAGATTACCTTGATTTAGATTAATCATGAGCATCCGTTTGAGATCCAATGGATTAGATTAGTGGGTGCTCCCCTTGCTCCCTTCCCTCTCAGTCGTGAGTCCAACACCTCATTCTCCGACTTGGAGCCCTGCCAATATGACTGTGTCTCTTCGCAGACACACGCACATGGAAGGGGATCATGACTTCCCATGTTCCATGCTCAAAAAAGGGCGTCGTCGCACTAGGTTTCTCCGGCGAGGTAGAGCTCGCACATCAGGCTGCATAACCACTAGGAAATTGTTCACACATCTACGGCTTATCCTCCTTAGAGTGGACGGCATCTTCATGATTCTAAGAGAAGTAAGCATTTAAAAACCCTAACACCTCATCCCTTGGCACCACCACACCACTTCCCCTTCCTCTCTTCTTCCTCATTTCCTTCTCTGCGCACAGGAACATAGAGCAATCACAACCTACTAAAAAGCCACTAGAGGGGGGGTGAATATGGTTTTATGGAGATTTTAAAAATAATTCAACCAAAACAAGCAACCACAAAGATATTGGACAAGGGGACAAGGATTTAGAGTGGTTCCAACCATAGCAAATACTAAGGCAGTCAATCCACTACCCGGTTTCTTACCCAACCGGGATTTTGAAAGTATTTAAATTTTATTACCTCACAAGGATGTTACATAAAATTACAAATACTTTCACCAAACCCTTTGGACAGCCTACACCTAGAAGTAGTCTCACCAACCTTAAAGCAACCTTCCTTGAAGTAACCTCAAGCTCCCCCTTGAAGTAGCCTTCCTCTTAAAGTAGCTTGCCATTGAGACAACCTTCTTGAAGTAGTCCAAAGTCCACCTTATCCACCAAGAAGATTAAACCCTCTCCAATCGACAGCCTCCAACCCTAGGAGTAGCAAGGAGAGTACAAGCAATAAAAAAGAACAAGAAGGAAAATATAAATTACAATTACCGCTTGTAGCACAAGGCTTGATTTCCTATATCAAGCGTTTTGATCTCCTAACCAATGTGTATGGAATTGTAAGTGCAGTGGGTAGGTGATTCTAGCCTATAGGACATGAATTTGGAGCAAAGGAAATGAGTAGCAAGTACTAGAATTTCTCAATTGCTCAAGAACAGATTCTCAATTGCAAGTGTGAATGCTCAAATATTGCACAAGTGTGTGTGGGGTGTCCTAAGGCTTGTCCTATTTATAGGAATGGCCTATGAATGCTTAAGGACGTTCTAGACACTTTTTAGGGGGTTCTAAGTGCTTAACTAGCCGTTAGGTATCCACTAGTTTCTTTAGCAACGGCTAGTTAATTAAATATGAAAAGTGCAGACAGAACTCTTCTCAGTCGGAGAATTATCGACCGAGAGTCCTTCTTGGTCGAGGACTTGTCGACGGAGGGACTGTCTGGAGCAAGTGTGTATAACGTTCTAATTCAACTCCCAACTACCTTATCTGATGTGTCTAACGGCTACCCATGTCATTCTCGATCGAGGAATTGGTCGACTGAGATTGTCTCGGTCGAGAAGTTTGTCGACTGAGAATGACTCTATTTCAATGTTTTAAACTATGTACTAAGTGTGTGTATCAGTGTACAGTTGTGACACTATTGTAGGGGATGACCTATCTAACTGTTGTGATTGGCTAGAGAAGATCTAAATGCTTGATTTACATGATATCTAAGTACTTGTACATTATATATTTGTACAAGTTTTTACATTTGATTACAATCATGAATTAAAGCATTTTGAGCATATAGATCTTCCAAGTTGTGTCATCCACCTAGTTCTTGTAACACTCAAGTAGCACATTAGATCCACAAGGATGAAATGTTTGTCATAATCAAAACAAAGGGATTTAAATGATGTCCATTTAGCCAACAATCTCCCCCTTTTTGAAGATGACAAACATTTCCAAAATATAAAACAACCAGTCTTTTAAAATGATTTGAGTTTCATACCTGAGATTTACTTTGTGAATTCCTTCTCTTGTTTATGAAATGTGTGTTTATTATTCCCAAAGAAGTATGGAACATAGAATCCAATTCTTAGGGAATATAGCAACTTATTGCAAAGCCAAGAGATTATGAAACCCATTGATTAAGTTTTTAAGAGTTACAACTATTTAAGATTTATATTATTTCTCCCCCTTTGTCGTTTCAAAAAGATATATGTTAAAATCAAGTGTTTAAAACTCCCCCTTAACTTGTTCCTCCTTAAAAAGATAACCATCGAATCAGTTGAAAAGATGTGCATTTGAAGCCAAAATAGAAGGATTAAAAACCAACTGATTTATGAAGCACAAACGTCAAAGAAAACATCTTCTAAGGGAGTAATGAGTAGTTGCTTCCTTATTTTATTGAATTGATCTAATGGAAGAGGTTTTGTGAAAATACCAGCTAATTGATCTTCCGTATCAACATGATGAAGGGAAACATGGTTTTTAGAGATATGATCCCTTAGAAAATGATGACGAATTTCAATATGTTTGGCACGGCTCTGTAAAATAGGAGTATGTGCTAAGTTTATAGCGCTTGTATTGTCACAGAAGATAGGCGTGGATGAAAAAGTAAAGCCATAATCATTTCAAACTTGTTGCATATAAAGCACTTGAGCACAACAAGATCCGACGACCATATATTCAACTTCAATTGTAGAGAGGGCAACCGTGTTTTGTTTCTTGCTAAACCAATATACTAAGGCTCTTCCTAACAAGAAACAACTACCACTTGTACTTTTTAGATCAATTTGACAACCAGCATAATCTACATCGATATAAGCTTTAAAGTCCAAAGTTTGTTCTTTAGGATACCATAGACCATAACTTGTAGTGCCAACTAAATATCTTAAAATCTGTTTGACGGCTTGAAAATGGGTTTGCATAGGTTGGGATTGAAATCGAGCACAAAGACCAATAGAATACATGATGTCTGGTCTAGAAGCAGTTAAGTAGTGCAAGCTACCAATTATATCTCTATATAAGAAATCATCAATAGGTTCCCCATTTTCATCCTTATCAATTTTAGTAGAGGTAGCCATTGGAGTGGTAGCATGTTTGCAATGGTCCATCCCAAAATGTTTTAAAAGTTCATTGGTATACTTCTCTTGTCTTATAAAAATCCCGGCGGGCGTTTGCTTTATTTGAAAACCAAGAAAGAAAGTTAGTTCTCCCATGAGACTCATTTCAAATTCCATTTGGATAATATCACTAAATTGTTTGCATAAAAATTCATTTGATGCATCAAATATAATATCATCACCATAAATTTGAACTACTAGGAAGTCATAATCATATTTTTTGAAAAATAGAGTAGAGTTTGAATTTACAATGAAAAAATTGTTATCAAAGAGATAATTCTTGAACCTTTCATACCAATTTCTAGGTGCTTGTTTTAAACTATAAAGTGTTTTTTTAAGTTTGTATACATAGTCACCTTTTTCCGGTATTTCAAAACCAGGTGGTTAGGCAACATATACTTCTTCTTGTATTATTCCATTTAGAAATGCACTTTTGACATCCATTTGAAATGGTTTGATGTTTTTTTGGGCAGCTATGTCTAGTAGCATTCTAATGGCTTCAAGTCTTGCTACTTGTGCATAAGTTGCATCAAAGTCTATTCCTTCTTGTTGATTATACCCTTGGGCTACCAACCTAGCTTTATTTCTTACTACTTCTCCGACTTCATTTAACTTATTCCCAAAGACCCACTTAGTTCCAATAATGGTTTTATCCTTCAGTTTAGGAACTAAGTCTCATACATCATTCTTAGTGAAATTGTTTAATTCTTCTTGCATTGCCATTATCCAATAGTCATCTTTTAAAGCTTCAATCACCTTCTCAGGTTCAATTATAGAAACAAATGCCATATTTGCAACATCTCTAAAAGATGAACGGGTTTTGACTTTATCATTAGGATTTCCAATTATTAGTTCTTGAGGATGATCCTTAATGAGTCTAGGAATGGGTTGTTGTGTCTCAATGTGTTGATCATCTTTAGTTGATATGGTTAGATTTTCTACTTGATGAGTAATATCAACTATATCATAATTTTCAGTTTTTGGTTCTTCATGAAAAGTGTTATGAATGGATTCTTCAACTTTTCTAGAGATAGTGTTATAAACTCGAAATGCTTTACTAGAGGTTGAATATCCCAATAAAAAGGCTTTTTGTGATTTAGAGTCAAACTTTTCTCTATCATCTTTTGTGTTCAAAATATAGTAAGTTGAGCCAAAAGTATGAAAATAGTCAACCCTTGGTTTCTTAGTATACATGATTTCATATGGTGTTTTCATCAAATAAGAGTGTATGGTTACTCTATTTAGCACATAGCAAGCTGTGTTTACGGCTTCAGCCCAAAATGTTTTAGGTGTACTAAGTTCAAGCATCATAGTCCTAGCCATTTATTGTAATCATCGATTTTTCTTTCAACTATGCCATTTTGTTGTGGAGTGCGTGGAGTAGAAAAATTGTGAGTGTAGCCTTGAGATGTGCAAAATTCTTCAAATAAATGATTCTCAAATTCTCCACCATGGTCACTTCTAATTGTGCATATCTTGTTTTGTAGTAGATTTTCAATTTTGGAACAAAATTGTATGAAAACTTGAAGAGTATCATCTTTGTTTGCAAGAAAATGTGCCCATGTATATCTACTGTAATCATCAACAATAACAAAACAATATCTTTTCCCACCAATAGATTGTGTCCTCATAGGTTCGAACAAATCCATATGAATAAGTTCTAGCGATCTATGGATTCTAAGCATGTTTTTAGGTTTAAAAGAAGTTTTAGTTTTTTACCCAAAGTACATGGTTCACAATTTTCAGATTGATCAAAAGATAACTTAGGCAAACCACAAACAATATCATATTTAACTAGCTTTTTGATAACATATGAACTAACATGACCTAATTTTCTATGCCATAGTTGTAAAGAATTTTCTTTTGCAAGTAAGCATTTTCCAACTATAGATTGCATAGAGTTGGGTCTAAGGATATAAATATTTCCAACTCTTTTTCCTTCATAAACAACATTTGTAGTATTTTCTATTAGTAACTTGTAGCAGTTTTTGTTGAATAAAACATCATATCCACTATCACATAATTGACTAACACTTATTAAATTATGGTGCAAACCATCGACAAGTAAAACGTTCTTTATTTCAAGGTTTGTACCAATATTACCTATTCCAACAATTTTACCTTTACCATTGTCTCCAAAAGTGACTGTTCCGCTTTTCTTTTCCTCAAAAGTTTGAAATGCATCCTTGTTTCCGGTCATGTGTTTGGAACATCCACTATCGACTACCCAATCCTGCAATAAAATATAAGTTTTGGTACCCATGTGATGGTCCATTATGGTTAGGTACATTTAATAACAAACTGAGCATGTTTTAACAAAATAATCTGTACAGAACTTCATTCGGTTGACAAATAGTTCGACCGATAGATGTCTCATTCAAACAATTTGTCGATCGAGACAGTTGTTGTTTTACAGGTTAAAACTGAACAAATACAGAAATCTGCTTGGTCGACCATTTTTTGACCATTTTTTGCTTTGATCGATAATTTTTTGACCGGAATAGTTGTTGTTTTCACTATAAATTCTGTTGTAGATTTTGATTTGTCACAGGCATTCTCTCGTTCGAAAATTTTCTTGACCGATAATGTCTCGGTCGAACTATTTGTCGACCGACAATGTTTCTGTTTGTTTCAGAAATTTGTTTATGTCAGTTCTGAATTTAAAACAATGCATGAAGCTATATGATTAGTTGAGATAAGACATTTAGATGTTCAAAACAAGTATTAGATCATATCTCAATGAAATTACATTCCATTTTTCTAATTTTGAGGTTTGGGAACCCAAACTAACTGAGAATCCTTCTTCTTATAGGGGCATGAAAAGGAGTAATGTCCAAGTCGCAGTCAATAATGACAAGAGATAGAGTCAATTTCATTTCTCTTTTTAGGATTTGGAATTGTGTTCTTGGGTACAAACATGATCTTGGTATTGGATGCTTGAACTCTTTTAGGTTTAGGTTGTTAGGATTTTTCTTTTGGAACATATCCTAAAACTTTTCTTCCATTATAACTAGAAGAATATTTCAGAATATTATCAAGAACATCATTGTCCTTTAAACCATTAATTTCTCTCTGTAGCTTTGCAATTTCATCCATCTTTTTATTAATATATATCCTTGCTTGATCTATATTAGATAATAAAGAGTTTCTTTCCTTAACAACAATATCATAATCTAAATGATTATAGAGAATAGGTTGGGTCTAAAAATTGTTTAGTTTAGCAAGCAAATCATCCTTTTCTTGAGAAAGAAGATCATGATTTGTTTCTAAAGTAAGTAACTTCATATTATAGTCATTTAAAGATGATTTCAAAGTCAAATTTTCAGAAGAAATATTGTCCTTTTCAAAAGAAAGATTATTCAATCTAACATATAGATCCTCATTAGTTTTAGTAGTATTCTTTAATTTCTTTTTGCAGTCAACATATTTGTCATGAGTATCTTGTAGAATAACAATTAGATCTTATTTCAGAAAATCAAGAAGGCTTACCTCTTGAGAATCATCACTATCATCTTCTTTTGCAATGAGACACTCCACATTCTCTTCTCCACTTTCCCTATCACTTGACTCATCCCATGCAACTTTATAAGCTTTTTCTCCTTTCTTCTTGAATGAGCTTTTCTTTCCTTTCTTTTCTTTAGGACATTCATTTTTGAGATGTCCTTTCTTTCTACATTCAAAACACCTAGGAGGGGAAGAAGAAGAACCAACAACTTTGTTAGATCTAAATCTTCTATATTTCTTACCATTAACAATTAGGGCTTCTTCTCCTTCTCCATCACTTATTTCATCACTTTCTTGCATGATGATCTTTGAAGCTTTTAGAGCCATATCTTTCTTTCTTCCTTGTTGAAGTTCACACTCTCATCGTTCCTCTTCCTCCAAAGTTTCTTCATGTGCTTCTAAGTTGCCAATGAGTTGCTCCATACTTAGTCGGGTGAGATCATTTGCTTCTTCAATAGCAGTCACCTTGGGCTTGCATTTGGGAGGAAGAGACCTAAGAATTTTTGATACTTGATCTTCTTCACTGATCACTTTACCTAAAGCATTTAAACCATTTACAATAGATGAATATTTTGCATACATTTCACTAATGGACTCATTTTGATCCATACGAAACTGTTCAAATTTTTGCTTAAGCATTCCGATTTTAGAATTTTTAACTTGAACAGTTCCTTCATAGGTTATGGAGAGTCTATGCCATATTTCATATGTTGTTTCACAATTTGATATTCTATTGAATTCACCAACTGAAATGGAACGATAGAGTATAATTATAGCTTTTGCATTCATTTGGGCAGATCTTACCATATTGGCATCCCAATTTCATACTCTGTTTGAGGGAATTCATATAGATTTGTTAGCATTCTCCATAGATCCCAGCTAATTCCTTGGAAGTAGAATTACATCCTCCTTTTCCAATAGGTGTAGTTAGTGCCATCAAAAGGTGGAGGTCTAGCCACGAGTGTCCCTTCTAGGTTGAGGTTGTTGAGTAGCCCATCACCCATTCTTCAAGACTTTGTTAGAGTTCCTTGAAGCCCTGCTCTGATATCAAATAAAAACCACTAGAGGGGGGGTGAATAGGGTTTTATGGAGATTTTAAAAATAATTCAACCAAAACAAGCAACCACAAAGATATTGGACAATGGGACAAGGATTTAGAGTGGTTCCAACCTTAGAAAATACTAAGGCAGTCAATCCACTACCCGGTTGCTTACCGAACCAGGATTTTCAAAGTATTTAAATTTTATTACGTCGCAAGGATGTTACATAAAATTACAAATACTTTCACCAAACCATTTGGACAACCTTCACTTAGAAGTAGTATCACCAACCTTGAAGCAGCCTTCCTTGAAGAAACCTCAAGCTCCCCCTTGAAGTAGCCTTCCTCTTCAAGTAGCTTCCCATTGAGACAACCTTCTTGAAGTAGTCCAAAGTCCACCTTCTCCACCAAGAAGATCAAACCCTCTCCAATCCGCAGCCTCCAACCCTAGGAGTAGCAAGGAGAGTACAAGCAATAAGAAAGAACAAGAAGGAAAATAGAAATTACAATTGCCGCTTGTAGCACAAGGCTTGATTTCCTATATCAAGCGTTTTGATCTCCTACCCAATGTGTATGGAATGTAAGTGCAGTGGGTAGGCGATGCTAGCCTATAAGACATGAATTTGGAGCAAAGGAAATGAGTAGCAAGTACTAGAATTGCTCAATTGCTCAAGAACAGATTCTCAATGGCATGTGTTAATGCTCAAGTATTGCACAAGTGTGTGTGGGGTGTCCTAAGGCTTGTCCTATTTATAGGAATGGCCTATTAATGCTTAAGGACATTCTAGACACTTTTTAGGGGGTTCTAAGTGCTTAACTAGTTGTTAGGTATCCACTAGTTGCTTTAGTAACAACTAGTTAATTAACTCTGAAAAGTGCAGACAGAACTCTTCTCGGTCGAGGACTTGTCGACTGAGGGACTGTCTGGAGAAAGTGTGTATAACGTTCTAATCCAACTCCCAACTACCTTGTCTACTGTGTTTAACGGCTACCTGGGTCATTCTCGGTCGAGGAATTGGTTGACTGAGATTGTCTCGGTCGAGAAGTTTGTCAACCGAGAATGACTATGTTTCAATGTTTCAAACTATGTACTAAGTGTGTGTATCAGTGTGCAGTTGTGACACTATTGTAGGGGATGACCTATCTAAGTGTTGTGATTGGCTAGGGAAGATCTAAACACTTGATTTACATGATATTTAAGTGCATGTACATTATATATTTGTACAAGTTTTTACATTTGATTACAATAATGAATTAAAGCATTTTGAGCATATAGATCTTCCAAGTTGTGTCATCCTCCTAGTTCCTACAACACTCAAGTAGCACGTTAGATCCACAAGGATGAAATGTTTGACATAATCAAAATAAAGGGATTTAAATGATGTCCATTTAGCCAACACATGCTACTCTGACGAGGGCCTGCTCCAGACTTGCATGCTCCTCGCCCAGAAGATCCTTTGTATATATATATTTCCTTGCTTCCAGTACTCCTGGGATCCTTGGATTTTCTTGAGCATTTTATTGCTGAGAGATGAGGTAGTTTTTGATGTGCCTTCCTCACGGATGTTGGGGCTTCACCGATGGGGCAGGTTCCTTCCTTTCAATCTTTTTATTCCCTTTGTCAAATCCTATTGACTTCATTTGAGAAGGCAAAGTTGATAGAACCCTCGAGGCTCAATGCTCCAACTTATATATATATATATATATATATATACAGTTCGAGTATGTTTTCAAAGCATGATAACAGAATGAAAAATTTCTACACAGACAAAGTGGTATCAGATCCATGTAATGATTCAAAACACAAAGATAAAATTGTGAGAAATGAATTTAATGAGTTAGAAGATAATAACATATACAAAGCTTTAGATCTGGAATTTGAAGTTAATATTGAATAATATGTATAAGAAATTAGAAGTACAGGTTCATGAAAATCATTCAAAAAACTTTCAGAGGATCCAAGAAATGATAGTAGAATTACAAAGAACAATGGAATATTTGTATGAAAAACAAAATAATGAATGTTTATCAAAACTAAACCTATTCCAAACAAGCGGAAATGAAATAAGTCTATGTCCTCTTCAGATAGAAGAAACAGATGACTTTAAAATCGAACAATTAGAAAATAGATACTTAGAAGCCGAAGCAGAAGAATTAGATAATCTAAGTCAAGAAATAGTAAGATTAATAGAAAAAGTTAGAACAGTAAACATGAAACCGCTACAGGAAGAAAGTTCTGGAAGTCAGGTTACCATTCCAACAACAATCCCTAGAGGACAAAATGAGATACCAGAATAATCAAGAACTAGATACTGGTCAGATCCTAGCTTTAGAAGAAAACCTACTGATAGAAATAGATACGAAGGAATAAACTGGGCATCAGATAGAAGACCAAGTAATATTGCTATAGAAACCCCATTTGATTATATGAATCAAGAATATATTAGTGCTAACGGAATTTATTTAAATCTAAATTGTGTAAGAAATATAGACGAAGCCATAACAAGATGGGCAAAAGCCACATATTTATCAATAACATCACAAAGCTATGATGTAGAAACAGCATCAAGATTTTGTCATTTAACCTTCCAAGGAATCGTAGCAGATTGGTGGAAAGGATTAACTGACAACGATAAAGAAGCAGTAAAAGGAACAACAACTACATTAGCCCAAGTAGTAAATAATTATGAGAATGAATTAAGAAGGGAATTTTTAGGTGAAACGTGGAATGTAAATAAAGACACAGAAAAAGAAAAAGAAAAATAGAGATTTATCTTTTTATTATATAACTTAAAACTCTATGATATTTGCTGAATTGATGAATATATATGTAAATTTCAAGAGTATTTTTATAAAATATATGATAGAACGGATAAAGAAAATGTTACCAGTAAGAGTTTATTTAACTTATTTTATACAAAGGTACCAGACCCATGGGGATTTAAAGCGATGCAATTATATCCACAATATATAGGACAAAGAGCAGATACATTAGGAGGACAGATAGAATTTCTAAGAATGAAATTAGAAGAATGGTGTGCAGAAGCCACACTAAGTAGAAAAACAAATAAAGTAGTAAAAAAAGGACTATGTTGTTCCCAACTAACTCATCCAATAACCATAGGATGTGAACCAATGAGGTAAAATAGAAGAAACAAATATAAATTCAAGAAAAGGAAAAGGTTTGGATTTAAACCTAAACTGAAACAAAAATATTACAGAAGAAAGAAAAATTATAATAAAAAGAAACCAAAAGAATGTAAATGTTTTATATGTCAGGAAATAGGACATTATGCTAATGAATGTCCAAAAAGAGGATCTAAGAAGATTAATCAAAAGCAATTCGAGGAAATTATAGAAGAAGAACTTTCTGAGATCGAAAATATTCAAGAATTTTTCCAAATAACTGATGATGAGCAATCCGATGGATCAATCTATTATTTCTCAGACACAGAATCAGACTGAAGAAGAAATAATAGAAGAATATCAGGAAGAAGCAGGAAACTTCTTGCAAGAGGTATTAACAGATAGAAAATTATTTAATAGAATAAGAAACACTGAATTAAGATTAGAAAATTTTGATGGATTTAGAACATCAATTTTTGAGAAAATTACCCAAAGAAAACATATTTTTATTACGGAATAACTAATAGAGAAATGCCTATGCAAATAGATTATACTAGAAATAGAATAAATATACCTTTACTTAGAAAAGAAGATTTAATGAGGAAAATGGAAAAAATAAAAGACAGATCTAAAATAGGATGGATTCACATAGGAGCTATTCAAATGATGATTAAAGCAACTTTTAGAGAAGGAATAGATTCTCCTATAAATATTATATTAATGGATAATAGGATTAATGATACAAAAGATGCTACGTTAGGAATATTACAAGGAAATCTTAATCATCAGAAACTAATCTTTAATATTTATCCAAAGATAAGTGTAAATATTAGAGATAATAATATAAACAGAACCTTAAGTCTAATACACGATTTTCAAAGAACATAATTCATGAAAAAAGGATCCATTCTTTACTCGATAACGTATATAATAAGTTATGCTCTTAGTAATACACATCACTCTGAAAAATTCGAAGATAAATATATTATAATGCTTCCTAATATATTTAAAGATATAGGAAAAATTACTAAGCCAGATATAATATCAGAAATAGAAATACCAGAAAACATAAACATAGATGTTTCAGAAAAACCCCTAGTAACAGATAACAAAATCCCAAGGAGATTACGATATGAGGGAAATCAATTACAATTAACAAATGGAGACAGAATAGAAGAAGCCAGAGCAATCATGGATAGATATAATGGAAGATTACGACCAATATTAAGAAATTTCTCAAGAACGACAAGTTTAAGAATTTTAGCAGATAATAGAAATGCTAGAAATTATAAATTATATGGAAAATATTTTAATGGACAAGAATGGAATATGACTACAATATTAATAGATTCAGGGGCAGGAGCTTCATTCATTCAACAAGGAATGATACCTTATTTCAAAAAAATACCCATAGGATCACTATATGCATATACGTATTTTGATGGACAAGAATATGAAATTACACATCAAGCCATAGTTCCAATTGAAATACCAGATATAAAAATTGACATTGCACTCTATGTACAATCAGATAGTCGTAATGACGACATAGAAATTATATTAGGAATGAGTGCATTACAACAAATGGAACCATTTTCACTACAAAGTGAAGGACTATATTTTACACATAATAACCAAGAATATTTTTGGAAAAAAGAAAATGACTAGTATATATAGTGTATATATAGTAGCAGGAATTGTATATGAAGAATATAAAATAGAATACTTTCATGCATTCCTAGACACATGTGCAGGAACTTGTATTGCCCGAAGACACTGCTTTCCTGAAAAATATATTACAACATTACCTACATTATATGGAAAAGATTTTACAGGAAAAAGACATGAATTAACTCATGGAGTTAGAAAACCTAAAATTATTTTAGGAAATTATATAGTTACATGTCCACCATTTTATACTCCCGAATATGCACAACAAGACATATTACTAGGAAATAACTTCACACAATAATTCAAATTATATATACAACATCAACATTATATTCAACTATTAACACCTTGTGATCATTGGATTACAGTAAAAAGAATAAAAAAAGCATATAAAAGAAACAAATTTAATTTTCGCAGCAAACGTGGTGATTATATTACAAATAAAAAACAACCCATAATAGGGAAAATCATTGCACAACTCAATATAAAAGATATTGAGGCATTATTTGAAAAGAACTATAGTGATAATCCATTAGCCCTTTGGAATATCAGTCAAGAATGGGCTACAATCAAACTAATTGATGAAAATAAAATAATCAGAGTAAAACCCATGAGATATAATCCTGTTGATATTGAAGAATTCCGTACCCAATTACAAGAATTAGAAACATCACAATTAATACAGAAATCAAAAAGCCCTCATTCTAGTCCAGCATTCATGGTAAGCAACCATGCAGAAATAAAAAGAGGAAAAGCTAGAATGGTAGTAAATTATAAGCAACTAAATCAATATACCAAATTTGATGGATATTTTCTTCCACATAAAGAAACTTTAATAAATATGACAAGAGGAAAAAAGATTTATTCAAAATTTGACTGTAAATCGGGATTTTACCAAATACGATTAGATGAAAAAAGTATACCATTAACAACATTTAGTACTCCACAAGGACATTATGAATGGACGATAATGCCTTTTGGATTAAAAAATGCTCCGCAGATATATCAAAGAAGAATGGACAAAGTATTTGAACCATATAATTCTTTTTGTCTAGTATATGTTGATGACATTTTAATAGCCAGTAAAAATGAGGAGGAACATTATAAACATTTACAAATATTTTCCCTTCTTTGCCAAAAAGCAGGGATAGTATTATCTAAAAAGAAAACAGAAATTTGTAAATCCAGAATATAATTCTTAGGACTAAAGTTGGACTCAAGCGGAATAGAACTACAAGAACATATTGTAGAAAAAATTGTCATGTTTCCAGATAAAATAGAAGATAAAAAAAATTACAAAGATTTTTAGGATGCTTAAATTACGCTGAACAATTCATAGAAAATTTGGCAAAAATAAGAAACCCCTTACAAAAACTATTAAAGAAAAATACTATTTTTCTTATGACAGAGGAACTAATAAATCATGTTAGATTTATAAAAGAAAAATGTAAAAATCTACCAAGATTAGATCTTCCTTTAGAAAATGACGACTTAATTATAGAAATTGACGCCTCAGAAGAATTTTGGGGAGCAATCTTAAAAAAGAAAGACGAACAAAAGGAAAAAATATGCAGATATACATCTGGAACATTTACAGATACAGAAAAAAAGATATCACTCAAACGAAAAGAAATTATTAGCATTAAAAAGGAAATTAAAAAGTTTTCCTATTTTTTATTACCTAAAAAATTCCTAGTAAGAGTTGATAATACTCAGGTAAAAGCTTTTATTAAAAATAATTTACCATCCATGCCAAAATATAAAAGACTAAGTAGATGGCAAACATTCTTTGCAGAATATATTTTTTATATAGAAATTATTAAAGGAGAAACTAACGTTTTTGCAGATTTTTTATCAAGAGAATACAATGGAGCAGGTTGACAAAAAACTTGCAGAATTAGAAGCTCGACTGCAACAAAATTGTAATTTGTTACAAGAAAATTATGTAGAATTAGTAGAGATGATCCAAAAGCAAGATAAAATTATTGACAACATAGAAGAAAGTAAACAAGATATTGCAGGCATAATTGCAGATTTAAACAGCTTCAGAAGGGAGATTCAACAAAAAGGATCAGAAATAACAAGGATGGATAAAATGACAGGTAAAAGGCCGATAGATATATCCCTCCAAATTTCTGATTCTGTCAAAAAAAAATACTAAAAATACAAGCCTGATGGCAAAAGAAAGTAGCTTTAAAACTGCTAAGACCAGCTTTACAGCTGAGAATACTATCTCCTCGGAGAAAGAAAGTAGCCAAGTGGCAAGAAGCAGTTTTCAAACTATTATTTCTTCAGAAAATAGTTCCCGCCTAACAACGAAGAATATGATCTCTTCGGAGAAAGAATCCCGCAATAAAGCGGAAAATATAAAACTGATGCCTGAAAGGATATTTAAATTCCGAGTATCTCAGAACGAGCAGGAGTATGACCTGTAATTGAGTCTTGTAGAGTTTTTAACAAAAAATGAAAATGAATATAGAATTTTATTAGAGATTGTTTGCAATCTCAAAACGACGGAAACATGTGTTCTAGATCATACGTGAATATATCCCAGGATTAACTTTGACAAAGGAGCTGATCCAAGAATCATCAGAGACTATTTCAGAATCGGAGCAGCAAATTTAATATATTTAAGCCAAGACCTTGGGGAAATACAAGGACTGCCCCAAGATATTGCCAGAGCAGTTAGAGAATTTAAAAACAATAGTCCACTAGTAAAACCTACTAGTGACATTTATATCAAGATTTTCTCAGCATCAGAGGACTGGGAAAAACTAAAGAAATTCAGTCCAATACACTGCATTCAAATTGGGGTATCTTCCCCAGAATACGTCAAAGAAATTGATGCAGATTACAGAAAAGAATTTGAAGAGAACAAGGTTAACAAGGAATTTATTGAAACAAGAAGGGCATTAGGATTAAAAGTCCTTTGCCAAGTATTGGAAAAATTAATTATATATATATACGTTATCAAGTAAGGAATGGATCTTTTTTTCATGAATTATATTCTTTGAAAATCCTGTATTAGACTTAAGGTTCTGTTTATATTATTATCTCTAATATTTACACTTATCTTTGGATAAATATTAAAGATTAGTTTCCGATGACTAAGATTTCCTTGTAATATTCCTAACGTAGCATCTTTTCTATCATTAATCCTATTATCCATTAATACAATATTTATCGGTGAATATATTCCTTCTCTAAAAGTTGCTTTAATTTTCATTTGAATAGCTCCTATGTGAATCCATGCTATTTTAGATCTGTCTTTTATTTTTTCCATTTTCCTCATTAAATCTTCTTTTCTAAGTAAAGGTATATTTATTCTATTTCTAGTATATTATATTTGCATAGGCATTTCTCTATTAGTTATTTCGTAATAACTAATATGTTTTCTTTGGGTAATTTTCTCAAAAATTGATGTTCTAAATCCATCAGAATTTTCTAATCTTAATTCAGTGTTTCTTATTCTATTAAATAATTTTCTATCTATTAATACATCTTGCAAGAAGTTTCTTGCTTCTTCCTGATATTCTTCTATTATTTCTTCTTCAGTCTGATTCTGTGTCTGAGAAATAATAGATTAATCCATCGGATTGATCATCATCAGTTATTTGGAAAAATTCTTGAATATTTTCGATCTGAGAAAGTTCTTCTTCTATAATTTCCTCGAATTGCTTTTGATTAATCTTCTTAGATACTCTTTTTGGACATTCATTAGCATAATGTCCTATTTCCTGACATATAAAACATTTACATTCTTTTGGTTTCTTTTTATTATAATTTTTCTTTCTTCTGTAATATTTTTGTTTCAGTTTAGGTTTAAATCCAAACCTCTTCCTTTTCTTGAATTTATATTTGTTTCTTCTATTGTACCTCATTGGTTCACATCTTATGGTTATTGGATGAGTTAGTTGGGAACAACAAAGTCCTTGTTTTGCTACTTTATTTGTTTTTCTACTTAGTGTGGCTTCTGCACACCATTCTTCTAATTTCATTCTTACAAATTCTATTCGTCCTCCTAATGTATCTGCTCTTTGTCCTATATATTGAGGATATAATTGCATCGCTTTACATCCCCATGGGTCGGGTACCTTTGTATAAAATAAGTTTAATAAACTCTTACTGGTAACATTTTCTTTATCCGTTCTATCATATATTTTATAAAAATACTCCTGAAATTTACATATATATTCATCAATTCGGCACATATCACAGGGTTTTAAGTTATATAATAAAAAGATAAATCTTTTTATTTCTTTTTCTTTTTCTGTGTCTTTATTTACATTCCACGTTTCACCTAAAAATTCCCTTCTTAATTCATTCTCATAATTATTTACTACTTGGGCTAATGTAGTTGTTGTTCCTTTTACTGCTTCTTTATCATTGTCAGTTAATCCTTTCCACCAATCTGCTACGATTCCTTTGAAGGTTAAATGACAAAATCTTGATGCTATTTCTACATCATAGCTTTGTGATGTTATTTATAAATATGTGGCTTTTGCCCATCTTGTTATGGCTTCGTCTATATTTCTTACACAATTTAGATTTAAATAAATTCCGTTAGCACTAATATATTCTTGATTCATATAATCAACTGGGGTTTCTATAGCAATATTACTTGGTCTTCTATCTGATGCCCAGTTTATTCCTTCATATCTATTTCTATCAGTAGGTTTTCTTCTAAAGCTAGGATCTGACCAGTATCTAGTTCTTGATTGTTCTCGTATCTCATTTTGTCCTCTAGGGATGGTTGTTGGCATGGTAACCTGACTTCCAGAACTTTCTTCCTGTAGCGGTTTCATGTTTACTGTTCTAACTTTTTCTGTTAATCTTACTATTTCTTGACTTAGATTATCTAATTCTTCTGCTTCGGCTTCTAAGTATCTATTTTCTAATTGTTCGATTTTAAAGTCATATGTTTCTTCTATCTGAAGAGGACATAGACTTATTTCATTTCCACTTGTTTGGAATAGGTTTATTTTTGATAAACATTCGTTGTCTTCGTATACAATTCCTGCTACTATATATACACTATATATACTAGTCATTTTCTTTTTTCTAAAAATATTCTTGGTTATTATGTGTAAAATATAGTCCTTCACTTTGTAGTGAAAATGGTTCCATTTGTTGTAATGCACTCATTCCTAATATAATTTCTATGTCGTCATTACGACTATCTGATTGTACATAGAGTGTAATGTCAATTATATATATATATATATATATATATATATACATATATATATATATATACATATATATATGTATATATATATATATATATATATATATATATATATATATATATATATACGTGTATATATATATATACGTATATATATGTGTATATATATATATATATATATATATATATATATATATATATATATATATATATACGTATATATATATATATACATATATATATATATATACATATATATATATATATATATATATATATATATATATATATACGTATATATATATATATATATATATATATACGTATATATATATATATATATATATATATACATATATATATATATATACATATATATATATAAATATATATACGTATATATATATATAAATATATATACGTATATATATATATATATATATATATATATATATATATATATATATATATATATATATATATATATATATATATATATATATATATATATATATATATATATATATATATATATATATATATATATATATATATATATATATATATATATATATATATATATATATATATATATATATATATATATATATATATATATATATATATATATATATATATATATATATATATATACGGCCATCTGTTTACGTAACGATATGGATTGCAAAATCATATCCCTCTCACAAGTAAGGACACCCTAGATATTGTTTCCATACTAAATTTTATATGGTTGGGCTCTATAACATTATCAGATACGTTTTCCATCTTTGATTTTCATCAATATGTTTTCCCCTTTTGTTATTCTAATCTCAAAAGTATCAGTCGTTTCCTACTAAATCTTCGACCACCTACTGGTTTGGTTGCGTAAGTCAAAGATAACATATTCCTTTTTATTTAATTTCTTCTTAATTTGTAGTTTGTATGTTGTAATTAAATTATAACAACATTTGATCATGTGTACATTACGTCTATTCCTTCTCATATAAAAGTCTTCCACCTTTCGTTCACTTTCCCACTTTTAGAAAAAGACAAAATATCATTAACATGATGAACATATTATATTTCTCCAACCACATAAACAATCACATGTAATAGTCAAACCAACCTCAATTTCTTAGAAACTTGATACGTGATACCTCATCACCCTGATAAACATCAAAATATATCAAGATTATATTGAACATGATCTAACTTAAAAATTGGTCAAATTTCACATAAGACTCTTTTATACATTTTTTCTTTCTTTCTTACATCTGCAAAACACCAAAGAATACTGGAAAACTTATTATTAACCTAAGACTAGATCCTACTAAAACCAAATGAACATCATAACATGATTGAAAACTCATCCTCAGGCTACAACGTCCACTCAGATGAGTTCAAATCTGGCAAAAGATATTATCCTTGGACCCACATGACTTGATCTCAATTTACTAAGATTTCATAAATATGATTATTATCTATTTATCTAGGTCCTAAAAATTAAGGTGTGACAAATCCATTTCCAGGAAACTCTTTAAGAAAGAACCAAAGCAATATATACATCATGGTACACATTGTACATACATTGTACCACCTCATCTCGAGGATATCATATGCTAGTTGCTTTGCGCAAACATATACATAAGCAACATAAAAACTTCGAGGCATACAAGCCAAGGTCTCATATCTTTTATACAACCATTACGTACTAACTCCGGAGGACCTAAGAGCATAGAGACGACACATAGGACTTATATCTACAAGACTCAATAGACAACACACTGAACCAGAGCTACTACTGCTATCCCTATTGCTATTGTCCTCCCTCTGCAATATGATCTCGACCTCCTTGTCTGCGTCCACCTAAAAATGTTGGAACCAATGGGGTGAGACAAAAGTCCCAGTGACAAATATAACTCTCCTCTAACAACATTATTATTACAGGTAAATAGTATACAACTGAGCAGAGGAATGTTTTACATTAATAATCAAGATTAGTCACTATCTATAAGAAGAACAAAGAAATATCATCTTTTAAAGCAATGCAACTATCTATGATAGAGCAATAAATCATCTATTCACATTATAAGGAATACTAAGAATACATATAACATCTATCCATTTAAGATGTATACAAGTCATGCAACATCATTCAAAGTTTGCATATTCAATCCTTAAGCAAATACACAACACGGATGATTACACTTATTTAAAATCACACTTATGCCCTAAGGAGATGAAGTATACCGTTGATGCTGCAATCAACCATGGCTACGTAAAGCATTTGTACCATACAAGGTCTAAGGAAGAGACGACTTTCAAGACCTCACTTGTCTCCGTCAGTACAAGACCACTGGTAGTGACATCACATGTCAAACAACAATTAGTTTGCTAGGGTATAGTGGCATATTCACTATAGAGTTACAGCTACAACATGCACTCTCTTTAGGGAGACCACACATCAATCCCTGATATATTAATATCGAGTCATGGAATATAGCCATACTCTTATGATGATGAGGGAGACCATACAACAATCCCTATTTGGACGTAAGGATATTTTTGCCCATTCCCCCATATATTCAAAATTATGCTCTCCGAGTTAAACTCATGTCACCATTCCATAAATTATGATAGTGAATGGATCTATGCTAGGTCAACTACTTGATAAGGTTCCAATTGATTAATTAGGTGCATTATGGTATCTTTTAGCATCATCCAAGTTACAAGAATGAATTATAACAGATGCTACAAAGAAAGGTGTAATACATTTATCAAGTACTTTCATAATATTTGGAAAACATTGAAAGCATAACACTCTTGATCTCAGTCCCTTATCACATTACTAGGGATTCTCATCCCTTAACATTATCATCATAATGATTGCTAGATCTGGGTATTCAAACCCTTAGTTCATCACTGAACATTGTCACCTCTTATTAGGTAACTATTTCCTCTAGGTCCTCAGACCCATGTATACATTATACTTATTGTACAAGTATTTCATATTGATCAAAAGGCCAATTTAATCTATATCATATGAAACATCATAGCCATACCTGGCTATGATGATCATCTCATGATACTTGCATGATTAGTATTTCATGATAAAAGCAATATCAAATACATATCATCACCATACAATAAAAGAGAAATACAACCATCCCATTATTAGGGTTAGGGTTTCCCTTTTTAGCTGATTAGTGTTTCAAGTTCATATTATCAACAATAAAAATCCTAATTCATAGCTCCACATATATTACAAGCATACATTGATATCATAATTATTCAATCATACTTGTTTATTCTCATCATCTATCATTAAATGATTATCACATGAAGTATGAGTTTCTCTCTCATCCTCTCTAGTTTATTGATTATATCATACTTTATTCAGTTGGCTCAACCCTTTTCTCAAGGTACATTGGCCTACACTTATCAAAATGCATTAAAATCTTTACATCTTAATGTATCATTTGACATAACACACTTCATGTGTTACTCAATCAAGTATATCAGATTTGAGGTGCTTACCTCCATATTGGTTTTGAGGTTCTTCCTCCATATTAGGCTAGAGGTGTATGCTTACTATCATATCATCCAAGAGGTGTGTGCTTACCACCATATCATCCAAGACCTATATTCTTATCACCATATCTTCCAAGAGGTAAGTGCTTATCACCATATTGTCTAAGAGGTGTGTGCTTACCACCATATCATCCAAGAGGTATGTGCTTACCACCATATCATCCAAGAGGTGTGTGCTTATCACCATATCATCCAAGAGGTGTGTGCTTATCACCATCTCATCCAATAGGAGTGTGCTTATCAACATATCATTCTAGAGGTGTGTGCTTATATCGAGTTACTCAATTGTAGGGTTTTGCATATCAGGTTAGACCCTGATGCTCATACCTTTTCAAACCTTCAAAGTATCAACCTACCATGTGTTGAGTGACATCCTAGACAACTAGTTAGTCCTTTTTCAACCAACCCAAATGTACAAAATGATAGGGGTGTGGGGTTCCAAGGTATAATGGATTTCATATCACCATATTGGGTGTTATTGCCATATCGGGTTAGAGGTGCTTCAGCCCAATATCAGTTTGTGCCATGATGATGTCATCATTATCAAGCTCTAGAATTTCGCCCCTTACTATTATAATTCAAGGAAAATAGTCCTATGAAACTATTAGAACTCATAGAATCATCAATCATTCAAGATAAATCAAAATTGAAAGTTGATCAACAAGTATAGCAAGATTGAAAGTGAATAATAATATGATTGGGTTCAAGTTATATAACTCGCCTCGAGAACAACGTCAAAGCTCCAAGATCCAAAGCTTCACATTCCCAAGGTTGAAGTGAACTTATCAAAGATCCAAGACTTGTTGACAACTCCTCTATATGCAAAGAATCACCATAGATAAGAACTTGGTGAAGAAGAAAAGAAAGACAGAATCACAACCCGAGATTCATGCTTCAACCAAGGTTGAAGATGACTGTGGCTTCAGCTTAAGCTTAAGGCACAAGCTACTCCTTGCTCCTCAACTACTATGCATGATATCTAAGACAAAGTGAGTTGTAGGATTTGAAAATGTTCACTAGTAGGTGAAAGGAGTGGTATATATAATTGAGGCTCATGAGAGAGAGTGTATAAGAGGTATCATCACCTTATACTACAAGGTGACACATGCACTTACTTGCTTGTGCTTTTATCACTTCTACGAAAGTTATGTGCATACACATATGACTAATAACCTTAATTGACTTCCATGGTTTATCAGAGTTTTCCAGATTAGATTTCAATTAAATGCTTGCATGTCCATTTAATTCCTAAAATCAATTAATTCACTATGGATATCACTTCATATAAATGTAACATGCACAAACCATGTATCGTCTATGGTGACTTAAAGAGCATGGGGTGAATAAAGTCATCATGGGGATGATTAGTGATCAAGTCCAGAAAAGAAGATCACCTTAGGCCAAGAAGGGAAGCCTATGCATGAAACCTAGTCTGGGTGAGGGAAGGTTATGAAATTTCCACTATAGGTGCCAAATCCATAAGAGAGGTTCGCCATAAAGAGAATCCCCTATAGAGATGGAACATTAATGAGAAAAGAGGATAAGGATGGTGAGGTTAAAATAAGAAAATGCTTGTTCAATTTTGCAATCATAATTTTCACTATGGTTGATTATATTGTTACACCTACATGTGAATATTATGTTCCCCCACATACCAGTACAACTTGTTATATTGATCATTGTTTTGTTACACAACATTTTAGGTTAAACTATTGTTATCTTACAAAATGGACATCAAGAGAAAAGGCACCAAAAGGAAGGACATTTAAAGTTGCCATGGAGGATCTAGTTAGATAGTTTTATTTCAAGTTGCAAATAATAGATTTCCCTATCATGTAAATCCTTATTGGAGAGTTTATATTTCATATTTTATCAAACTCTTTTCCATTCAATGAAATTTATAATTATTTTTGGTTAATTTCTTAACCTCGATCCGATAATCAGATAATATCCCTTGCCCTTTTGGTCCACCTTAATTGGGGATAACATGGGGAGGGGGTTGTTACGTTTGGTATCAAATACTTGTTTACCATTTAATCTTTAATAATTATTAAATTTTAAGAGTTTTATAGAGCCCAAGGGAATTATTAGAGTATTTTCTAAAGACAATGGTGTCTAGAAGGGACCACAACCTAGGGTCTAGCAAAATTTTCCTCCACACTGCTATTTGGCCTATGAGGACTCCTAGGTTCGTGCATCCTACCAAGACAAAGTGATAGGATTTTACTCAAAATAAAATACTTCTATGATTTCTTATCAACTAATTTCATCCCTTCTGTACCCCCTTATTTCACTCACCAAAACCCTAGGGACCAGATAATTGCTTCCTCTACCATTATGAGTAATAGGGTTATGGATATTAGGGATGAAGGCGTCCTCTTCCAAATAATAAAATTGATGTACACAATATGTAATGGACATAATTTTATGATTCTAAATATGCCCAAAACATTAAAAATAAAATAAAATAAAGATAGGTGAACCAGAATGGCCTATATCAAGACCAATGCTATCCTTGACGACATACCCTGGGACCACCATGAGGGAAGGCATGCCTGCCGAAACATGATGTCCTTAGAGAAGAGAAGGAGGATGACGGAGAGTCTTCCTATGATGACCCCAATTTCTATATACTTTCCTTAGTGACATACATAGATATGCATGCACTCATATCTATAAATGTCAAAAGGGAAAATATTAGAAATCAAGATAGTCAACTAAAAATAGAGATAAGCCAAGATCATGTCCACATCATCAGTAGATAGCCACATAACACATCATTCAATGATAAAATATAAGGTCATACATACTAATAATTGAGAAGGAATAAGAATAAGTCTATGAAAAAGAAAATATGATTATTACATAGGATCTATAATACTTTCACATGTTGTGGTACATTTTGTGTCAGTCCTAGGCAATTAGACAAGCTATAGTCTCGTCAATTCATCGTAACAGAAAATCATTTGAAGCATGAGTTCTATAAAATGGTATGGAACCTATTGATCTATTCTCGATATCTATGAGGGCTCTTAATCTTTTTGATTTAACAAATTAAATCAAATTAGATTTGCAATATTTACAAATGGAATAATTGTACTGAAAATTAAATCATGCATGAAATCTAGTATAATGATAGAATATAATTTCAACTATAATCTTATTTGGATGTCATGGTAATGAACATGTCCATTTCAGAAATAGATAACATAGATGTTGATAAAACACCTTGGGATTGATGTGCACATGGGAAAAACTGACATTAAACCCATAATAATTCTTGATACAATCTCGTATTTTTTCATCCTCTTGAAGAGATTAAGCAAGAAACCACCCTAGAATTAATGAATAACACTCAAGTATTATTATTTTGTTCGTAAACTCACAGTAAGACCGAATTGGTTCCAAGTTAGGGTTTAGGGGTCAAATTAGGGTTTCAGTAGGGTTTTGGCTTTTGAAACCCTAATTTTCACTTTTGCTACCTTTTTAACTTACAAAGACTATATTTGACATTGTATGCATTCTTAATCTTAGATTAATTCAAGGATGTCCTTTTTATCAAAAAATACTAAACTCTATCCACTAAAGTCATTTAAGCATATTATGATCACTATAACCAAGAAATTAGGGTTTCCATGCTTTGAATACATTAAAGTTAGTAACTTCAGGAACCTTTGGAATTTGGTACTAATCTAGGTCTTGAAATTATTTTTATTGGAATACTTGTATTTTTCTGATCAACTTTCATATATAAACGATCAAGATTGGACATTCCTATGATTTTTTATGATGTTAGCAAATTTAATTAATTCTTATCAATAGGGGCTAGTCACTTAGGAGATAAACCCAGGTCCCAGCCTTGCCATCTAGGTTGCGCTGAGCTAATGGGTTCATGCTAGCTCGGTGGTTCATGTTCGCATGGACATTCCCTAGACATGATGAAGATGGAGAGGACATGGAAATAAAAGTCCTAATCTATATGAAGAGGAGTCGAAGCAAGGCAGTCTTTTCACCCCCCGAACTATCTTCAACCTCACTGGTTTGAGAGCAGCTTGAGCAGCCAATGATGGAGGTTGATTATGGGATTCCTATCTCTTAATCAATGAGTGAGGGTGCCAATACTTTTATGTCACCCTGACAAATTCATTGAGGGTTCCAATTTCCCACAAGATGGTTTGAATTGATAGGTCAGTAAGGAGGGATCTAAAATGAGGTTCCAAAGAGGACCAGAGGGTCAAGAACAAGACTAGAACAAGAATTGGAGGTAGTAAGAGAGTCATGGAGTTGAGCAAAATCTTGTGAGCCAACTGGTGTGGTCACAATTGGATCATAGTCCTCTATATATACTTGACTATGGTGGTAGTGTTACAATTGTGATTGTGAATTGGGTAAATTTTAGTTTCCTCCCAAAGAAGGTGTAACCTAGGGTAGGTCGACTAAGAATTCTCTTCTGAACTCATCAGAAAGGTTTCTAATCTCACACATCCAACAAGTCATGAGGAAAATGACCAGGAAGGTTGCCAACACTAAGTTCGTGTTTCCTTTTCCTATTCAATGTAGATGATGATCTGCACATCATCAGATCATGATCCAATGATCCACAAAACATAGACAAATAGAAGGGGCTGACTCACTAATTTCTTAAAAAACAATTAAATTGTTACATCTAATCTTTCTTTCCTTTAAACTAACACTTTAGGGAAAACCTATAAATTCATAACCCTCACTCCTTTATCCTTTTAATCTCAAATTTTAAAGGAGAGTCTTAAATACTTTTGTCTAGTTGTGGGTGAGATTGGAGACCAAAATATAAAACTTCAAGACACTTTCTTTGTCTCAAAGTATCCCTTTTTATCTCGTTTATTTAAGGCATCAATTTAATTCTTTTCTCTTCTCAACTTTTCCATATTTCTTATTTTCATTAATATTCTCATTAAAAATAATATGGAGCCAAACCACTCCATTAGTTGTGTTCAATGTCAATGTTCTAGAAAACTCCACACAAATTCCATATGTAAATTATTAATTACCCATTACCTTTAGTAATTCACTTATTATTGGATTTTCTTACTTTCTTTTCCCCATGCACGTTATTAAATTATTGTAAATAGTAAAATCATGAAACCATTGCAAAGGGAAATTTGCAAATTAAATACATACTTTTAAAACAAAGCACATCAATTTTATAATATATCCTTATTATTTGAATATTTGCATTTCAAATATGAAAATACATGTGAAGACCATGTTATAACAAGCAATGATTCTATATTGATCTCTAAAGTTGATAAACCTCTTTTTGAACTAATTTAATACACATATATTCATAAAACCCTAGTTCAAACATATTATCTATTCCTTTGATTAATTTCTTGATCATCCTGGAATTTTAAAATTTATACAGATTCTCTACTCCCTAAGGTAATGCTTTGGTGAAAATTTGAGACCAATTTGAGTTTCTAAAATTTTATATGCATCTTCTAAATTAGTGCTCTATCTTAGACCTAAATGCCCTTTTATTTTCCTCTTCTAGGCTTTTCCCATTTATGCCTTCTTTGTCGCAAGGTCCGACATGATTGTGTAGCTTTGTGAATTGGGGTTTTCTCCCCTAATTTTGCTTTTGAACAAGCTTTAACATGTGTCTTTTCACCTAATTAGCGGCTCAACCAATGACCTAACCACTGTTCGATCTTCATTCAATGGCACTAGGCTTGTCTTCAAGCTTGCGCCTAAGAGGGGAAGTCCCCTGAGATCTCGAAAAGTCCTATACACAATTTGATCCCCTTAGAGATGCTTTAGTTCAAGAAAAAAGATTGAATGTTGAAGAGGATGACTACTCCATGCCTTGAGTTCAATTTGGATATTAGCAACAAAGGAACTATGCAAACATTGTAACGCCATACACATATTGTAGGTTGAAGTTGCTCTCCAACTTTCCATTCACTTGGGTGGCACTGATGTGTGACTAGGAACAACTCTTTGCTTGTGATGTCATAATTGGTTATGGACATTCATTGCCAACATAGTATGGGACCTATAGGGTCACACATATAGGAATGAACCTAGAAGAGGAGTTTATCCTTGGATTATGTCAAAATTTATTACTAAAGATGTTTAGGTATTTAATTAAAGAACCAATTAGCTGACTTGACTTAGAACCATCAAGTTCAAGTGTTTGACCAACTAGTTAGGGTGTCAGGATGATTGCAAATTGAATTAGCTAAATTTTTCATGAGCCAAGACACCAATTGATTGGCTCACTAGGTGAACTGGTCAACTCAGGTTGGTGAGACGACCGGTTCACCTGATGAACCGATCGACTCGGTCACGCCAACTAAAGCTTCTGGTGATTTTCCCAATTCATGAGAATATTTGATAGTTTTACTTGTTCAATTTGTTTGGTACAAGGAATTAATGTTGGACATTAATTGGAAACAAATTATCAATTCAAATTGCAATGGAGAAACATGTGAAACACTCAGACCACTAAATGAACCGATCAAGTCATTGCGCCAGCCGACCGGTTCACCAATGAACTGAATACTTCAGCAGTGAAGTGAGTGGTTCACCTGTTGTAGGAAAATTAATTCATGGAAATTCTAGCCCCTTCCACTCCCACACAAACTGGGAACCTAAACCTAACCCCTCCTGTAAATAGAGAGGTACTGAGGGCTTCTCAAACACATCAATTGCCTCTAACAATTGTTTGTCTTCTCTAGTTTTGGTAGTCAAGAGAACCTAGAAAAGTCCTACCCAATAAAGAGAGGGAAAACAAGGGAGAACAATTATTGGAGAGCAAGTTGGTGACTAGTACACTAACAGGTGGGACAATTCCTTCCTATCTATTCTAGTAGGATAATAGGAGTTCTAGGTGGTCCGGTGGACTTCCATAGAGGCGGGGTGGCCTTTTCCTATCTCTAGGAGGACAACATCATCCAGTAGTCTGACGTGAGTTCAAGAGCTGGTGCAGATACTGTTCGAGTCTGCTGTCCATGTTGGAGATCGAGAGCTGATGTAGACAAGTCCCAGTGCAACTAAGAGTTTTGCACGACTACAATGATGAGGAGATGTTGTTGGACTTACTCTAGGACTAAGTATATCCTCGAAACCATCCTTTCCATTATATAGTTATTGATGTGATCCACTGGTTTATGGGGAATATGCAGTAAAATTTTGTTTTTTCTGCCTATTTTGTTGCCATATTTTCCTATAGTGGTATCAGAGCCCAAGTCAATCTACTACATTTTGGGATAATTGATATGATCAGATTTATGATTTTATCATTTATATATTACATGTGATGTGAATACATTTTGTTCAATATGATACCACGCATAATCCCAAACTAATATATATATATATATATATATATATATATATATGAAATATATATATGCAATTACATGTGTTGCTCTAAAAGCAATTTTTGATGGTGGATGTGTAGCATTATTATGGAAATAACTATAATTATCCGTGCATGGTTGTGAGGTTGGTTATTCTTATTTCATCTCAGATTGCATACTGAGCATCTACCTTATCTTCCAATTGTAAAATTATTATTCTCTCCACCCTTTGATCACCTGGAATGTAACTCGAGGTTTCTCTATAATCATGTAATAGTACGATAGTTTAAATTCTTATTTGTATGTAGAAGATGGGCCTAGAAGATGGAGGACCAATTGATTGGAGACCCAGTTGATCAACTGGAAGACCCAGAAGATGGTAGACCAAAGTCTAGACGACCGGGGAGATGACCAATCGACTGGCTAGGAGGCAAGCCGATTGGTTCAAGGGTTGAACTGATCAACCAAAATGGAGAAGCACAAATCTTCATCAACAACAATTTTTTGCATGTGATATAGACCCTAGGTTGTGGTAATTCCTTGTGTCTCCAAGGAATTACATTAGGATGGCCATAACTATCACTTTTTATTTATTGGATGTTTTTGTTGTGGGATATAGCATGTATATGACACATACTATATATGTGGAAATTGGATAAAATATATGTATATTTATATATAAAGTCCCTCAATTAAATATCAAGTCTTAGATGATTTCCATCAACACTAATGAAAAGCTTGATTGAATAAACGTGGGCACCCCAAGAGTGGTGCACTATATATCTCATGGAAGTGTGTTGGTGATGATGTGGGATCGTCAAGCAGGGTGCATTATTATCGTGTTGGGTTTTGAGTCAGGCTTAACTGTGTGTCCTTAATGAGATTAAGTACTAGAAGCATGCATATGATCATGGCAAGGAGTTTCACATATCATCTATCCAACAGTTGAATATGATGCAATTGGAAAACGTTGCCTACCTTAATAACTGACTATGGACGTTACGTTGGTTGGGTAATAGTTGAATTATTCTGGATCTTAGATTACTAGAAGACTGTTTATTGCAATCTTCTAAATTGATGCATGAGGGCTATCAATTTGAATAAAATAGAGGGAGCAATAATTAAATAAAGACCTAATTGAATATCGTCAACAATTTTGAACCAAATCAAAAAGGTTTTTTGAGAATATCTAAATTTTCTCTTGTAGAATAAAATGACTAACAAATTTGTATTGTGTCCAGTCCTTAGAAAGGACAAACTTGATGGGACAAATTTCCATAATTGATTTTGGACTTTAAGAAGGGTTATTAATGAAGTGTGCAACCTCTATGTCCTTGATACTCCTGATGTGCCTAGGGCTGAGGTGGATGCTTACTGGAAGCATGCCAATGATGCCTTAGACATAAAGTACCTTATGTTGAGCTGCATGAACTATGAGTTGCTTGAAAAATGTAAGGGTATGGGTATTTTTAATATGGTAATACATCTTAGGAAGGTGAGCTATGATCTCATACAGAAAGAAAAGAACAATGTCATAAAGGTGGTCATCAATGTAAGATGATAAAAGGAAACTCAGTAGAAGATCATGTGATCAATATGATTGGACATGTATATCATCTTCAAGAACTGGGATTCTCTTTGAGCCAAGAGTTGTCCACTGATATGATTCTAAAATTATTGCCAAAATCATCTAGCCACTTTATTGCATGATATTATGTGAATAATATGGTGAAACCGATGCCATATTTGCTTGGTATGTTGATTCATGTTGAAGCAAGAATGAAGAAGGACAAATCTGTGATGGTGCTCAATGGAG
The DNA here is from genome assembly GCA_963693085.1 of Alisma plantago-aquatica. Classification (NCBI taxonomy): domain Eukaryota; kingdom Viridiplantae; phylum Streptophyta; class Magnoliopsida; order Alismatales; family Alismataceae; genus Alisma; species Alisma plantago-aquatica. Next base: position 695,183,573 of record OY856410.1, on the reverse strand, counting down.
TTGAGTCCAAGGATGAGAGCAAGTCCATGAAGAGTTCTAAGGCCAAGCCCAAATCCATATCTTCAACACTCAAGTTGAGGAGAAAGAAAAGTATAAGAGGACCTCATCCTTTGTACTTTAACACATTCAGGAAGAAGAAGATGGAGATACAAATATCCACTTAAGGTATATATGTTATTGAGATAAACTTATCTACTTCTTCATCATGGGTACTAGATACTAGATGTGGATCTCAAGTATGCTAAATTATATAAGATCTAAAACAAAGTAGGCCTTTGGGAAAGGGTGAGGTTGAACTTTGAGTTGAAAATGGAAAAAGAGTTGCATCCATCTATCTTTATCTCTTCCCATGAGGCTTGTAATTGAGTTAGTGAACTGCTATTATGTATCTTCCATAAATATAAACATCATCTTTGTACCTTGGATGGAAACAGATGCATACAAATTCATATTAAGATGTTCTATTTCAGAAGATGGGATGTTTTATGGCAGTGCCCCAATTTTTTATGGTCTTTATTTTCTAGATCTAAAGACATATGTTTATAATGTAAATACCAAAAAAAATAAAAATCAACAACTCAAACAAAGCATACCTTTGGCATTGTTGTCTAGGGCACATAAATGAGAATCTCATATCTAGACTCCATAAAGATGGTTATCTAGACTCATTTTATTTTGAATCAATAGAGAGATGTTAATCTTGTTTTTTAGGAAAGATGAATAAGACCCCTTTCACTGGTAACAATGAGAGGGCTAGTGATCTATTAGGACTCATACATACTGATGTGTGCAAGCCTTTTAGAACAACTGCTAGAGGTGGGGTATCAATACTTCATTACCTTCACTGATGATTTCAGTAGGTTTGGGTATGTTTACTTGATGAAACATAAGTGAGAAACTCTTGACATGTTAAGGAGTTTATGAATGAAGTATAGAACCAACTTGGCAAAAGTATTAAGGCACTTCGTTCTAATCGAGGTGAAGAATACTTAAACTAAGAGTTTGAGGACCTTCTTAGAGCCCATGGGATTGTATATCAATGGAATCCACCTAGAACACCTCAGCATAACGGTGTATCAGAAAGAAGAAATCTCACAATGCTAGATATGGTGTGATCAATGATGAGTTTAGCTAAGCTTTTGAGTACCTTCTGGGGTTATACTCTTGAAACCATCACGTTCCCACAAAACTGAGTACCATCTAAATCGGTTCAATAGACACCATATGAGATATGACATGGGTAGTGTCCCAATGTGTCTTTTATGAAGATTTGAGGATATGAAATGTTTCGTAAAAATATGGTCCCTAAATCTTATAAATGTAATTTTGTTGGATATTCTAAGGAGACTAAAGGATATTACTTTTATTTCCTATCTAACAAAAAAGTGTTTGTTGCCAAAGATGTTGTATTCCTAGAGAAGAAATTTATTTCCAAAGGAATCAATGGGAAGAAAGTGGAACTCAAAGAGGTTTGAGACCAATAAGAAAGCATTGGGCTGAGAGATGTACAAGAGAAATAAATAGAATCACAAAGTGTTGTGGAATCTCAAATTCCTCAAGTAACATAGGTACCTCATATATCTAATAGGAAATGCCTTGAACCTGAGAGATTTGGATATCTTGTGACTCAGGAAGGTGGTGTGTTGGTCATATATGATGAGACAACAACCTATATAGAAGCTACTAAGGGACCAGAGTCTACAAAGTGGCTTGAGGCTATGAAATTTGAGATGGAATCCATGTATACCAATAAGGTATGGACCTTGGTGGATCCACCTTGTACGATCCCTAACCTAGCTTAGCGCTTGATGGTGCTTGATTTTCTTAATAAGATGCTTAAACCTTAATCTAATCTCTTAATATACCATAATAACATGTGACATGCTTATGCTTTCAATTTGGTCCTATTTGGATGATGTTTGATCTAGTTTTGCTATATTTGTGCTTGTTTTGGACCAAGTTACAATTTACCTGTGTTGGGGGTAGATGCAATTTGTCACATGTTGGGTGTGCCTCAAATGTTTTATCATCATGATAGAGATAATGGTGTTTTGGGGGACCTTGTTGTGCCTTGGTTTGATGAAGAGAGAAGTGGTGATATGTTGAGTGTTGTTTCTAGGGTTTGCGTAGATACCCTATATTGATGTTGACCTTGTGTTGATTGTTTGATGTTCTTGGTTTTAGTGACCTTCCTTGATGTTCGTTCATGTTTTGTATGTGGTCAAAGGTGGTATTTATAGTGTGGTGAAGTCTCTTCGATCACAGAGCCTTCCTTCTCTTCTTTTAGGTCAAAGACTACTTCAGGTTTTGGTTTGGTCGCTTGGATTTTTTAGTGTCTTCAACTACTGGCCTTTGTGCCATGTTTTCCTTCAATCGACGGTCCTCTAGGACCAAGTGAGATCGTTGAAATACCTTTGTTTTCATGTTCTATATTGCATGCATGGTTTTAGTGGTTGCATGGTTGATGTGTGGTGGACATGTGGCACTTATGTGCATGACACCTAACACCTTTCACCTCTCTCTACCTTTGGGTATATGTACCCCTCTTCTTTCATGTATATCATCCTTTTGCACCCTCTCTACCCTCTCTCTCTTTCCTTGAGTTCAGCTCTAGTGTGCTTGGTGGAGAAGAAGCTCATCTTTGGTTCTTGGTGGCCGAAATCCTTTTGCATGTGATGATCCAAGTTTGTAGCTTTCCTTGGGGATCATTGGTGATTCATTGATCCTCAGTAAGAGATCCAACCTCTTTATTTTGTTTCTTTGTAAAAACCTATGTATTCCTTCTTCTATTGGTTGAATCCATGGAGCTTCCATGGTGGTGCTTGTCTTGAGATGGAGTTACTCCTCTTTCTTGGGCTGAATCATTGGTTCTCCAAGGTAGTACTCAAGTTAAGTGGAGGAACTCTTCTCCATTTCTCCGCCTTCTTGTTTTTTTTTGGGTTTGGGATTTTGGTTCTCCTTCTTGCCCTTTGACCTAGGGTTTTTCTTCCCTTTTGAGGTGGTGACCAGCTTGGTTATGGATGAGATCAAGGCTAGGAGTCTCTCTTGCTTTTGAAGATTCTTGCTTGGAGGTGGTTGCATCATCATCTAATATAGGTTATATTACTTTGACCTCTTCTATTATTGCACCATAATGTTGCTTGCATGTTATTGTCTTATCTCTTAAATGTTATCGTCATACGCTAGATGTCACTATCTTGTTTTAGGGTTTAAGATTATGAAGTGCACTTTTCTAGTTTACAATTTCTCCTAAACTCTAACTTATGTGGATGAGATTTAGTTGTTGGCGATAATTATGGTTTTACATGCATCTCAAACTTGGTTTTGGTTGCCTGGGCTTTGGTTTGGTTCTCTTGTATAAGGTGAAGTTTTGGATATGTTGTGATGAGCTTAACCTCAAATTTACATCTATTATACTGTGGTTTCCAGGTTGATCTCATGTGATGCTTGTTTAGTGTTTGGATGGCTATTATTTCTTTGACGTTCCACCTTTAGTGATGCTTGGACTTCTTGATGTGCATATATGTTTTGGCTGACATGTTCTCTTGGCTTAGTCACCTTGTTGGTGTTGACCTAAAGGTTATACATTGTCCATATTTTGATAATGTCTCAACCTTTCCATTCATATGTATCTAATATGTTTGTTCAAGATTGATTTCAGGCTTTAGGTACTTGAAAATGATCAAATTACACAAGCCCTAGCTTGTCCAAGTTCAAGTCAAATGCAATATCAGTGTTCTAATAAGGAAATCACTTCAAACAACCTTAGAAGATTTTTGTAATCACTTGTATTGATGACATGACTTGTAACTAAGATGAGAAAAATATGTGGGACACTTTATACCAAGTTTTAATCACCCAAAAGTCAATTTAGAAAAATGATCACATGTTGTTCATCGGTCGAATTACAATCTCGACTGATCCTATGATGAATCTTATGAAGATGACCCATCGATCGAGTTGTACATTCACAAAACTCAACTGACCAACTGTTGGAGCAAACTCAATTTTAGCTCATCGGTCGAGTTCCCCAGAACAAACTTGACCGATAGTTTGAAAAATGATCGGTTGAGTTACCTTTATTGAAACTCGAACGAATGTACTATTCTAGAAAATGTAGAAAAAGTGATTATAATCATTGGCTACTTGTTTTGGGTGAAAATAGATCTGTTGCCTTGTGTAAAATGGCTATATTTTGACCCCAAGTGTTCCACAACTCAAGAGAGCACCCCCAGCTATAAATAGGACCCCTTGGAGTTCAGTCCTAGTTTGCTCATTCAAGATATTCAAGGTCCTTGCTATAGTTGAGTGTGCTACTACTCCTTGATCCCCTTTCTCTTAGTAGTTTAAACTTCATTTCGTGATTTGTGACTGAGTTAGGCATATTGTAAGAGAGATCCACCCTTGTGCATGTAAAGCTCTCATCTTTCCCTACTTCCCTATCCCCTTCCTACATGAAGAAAAGGTGAAACAAGATCCATCAAGTGAAGAAGGAGCTATAGTTGATCCTCTTCATGATTGATGAAGAGGTGGTAATCTTCTCCAAGTGGAGGAGAAGGCAAAGGCTGAAGATCTAAGAGGAGAAGCAAAGTCCTTCAAGGCGGAAGACTTGAGCTTGAGTGGGTAAGACCTTAGTGAAGGTTTAAGACTCAATATAAGTGGGTAAGTCCTTTGGTAAGGTGGATATCTCCTTGTGGTTGGATGGGTAAGTCCTTTGGTGGTCTTGTTTGTAACTCTTATTGGTGATAATATAGAGAAAAGCACTTGAAAAGTCCTAGAGGTTGACCTCTCTAGGTAGTGGATTGACTCACTTGTAGTTTTAAGTGTGGAACCACTCTACATCCCTTTGTCAAGTGCTTTCTATCTATCTCTCTCATCCTTTCTATGCTTGTTAGATAGGACTTCAAATTGCAATTAAGCTATTGCTTTAAACATGATATAATTTGAAGGTCTAATCTGTTTTGTGATAAATTTTGTAGCTCTATTCACCCCCCTCTATAGCCCTTAGATCTAATAGTTGGATCATGATTTTCAAGGTGGTGATGGTGGTGTTCTTTGGATGGTCGTTGATGGTGTTTGGTCGATGGTGTTGTGGTGCTTTTGGTTGCTGGTTTGTGCCTTGGTTGTTGAACTAGTTTGTGCCTTGGTCACTGACCTAGTTTGTGCCTCGGTCGCTGACCTAGTTTGTTCTTTAGTCACTGAAGATGTATTCAAGCTAGGTTTTCTCTTCGTTCATTGGTTGATGGTCTTTGACCATGGTGTTTATGCCATCTTCGACCAATGATATTAAGTGGAGTTCTTGGTTGCTGAATTAGCCTTCGACCAAGGTGTGTCTTTGACCATGGATCCCTTTGACTGCTAGTGTGCTTGGTTGCTAGTATCTCCTTTGATTGGATGGCTTTATGGTCTCTTATCTTTTTCCATAAATGTTATTGTTTGGGTGTGTTGTTCCTTGGTGTCATGGAAGAGTGATGATGAAGGTTGACCCACATGTTCCTAGAATGTGGGAAGGTAATGTACTTAGGGTTGGTGGTATATGATGTATTGGAAACCTTAATATGTTGTTGAAGCCCTAACCTTAATACAGGACTATGATATAGTTGTTTATCTTGTTCAAGGTGGTAGTATGCAATGGTTATACATTGTTTCTATCTCTCCAACTTGTATGATCCTAAACATGCTGGTGAATAAATGTCATAGCTATTTGAATGATATGGTGTGTTTGAAATGACACATGGTAATGATTGTGAGCCTTTATGAGGCATGATTTGATAATGATGATTATGCAAAAATCATGTGATTTGGTTCTTATGACTTAGTAGTGGCTTAATGCCTAGTGTGAGGTGATATTCTCTAATAATGATATGAGGAATTGATATTCCCTAGTGATGTGATAATGTTGATGGCCTCGTATGGAAGTGGTACCAAGTGATGATGTGACAAGTGTATACATTATGTATTTTACATCTTTTGGAGTTGTAACATACCCTTATCTTTGTAGAGTTTGTTTAGGGTTTATACATTGTAACTTGATTGATGTGAGAAGACACTCAATTGGCTTAATTAACCAAGTGAAACCCTAACCATGTAGTTGCCCTATGTCATAGATCTATCTTCAGCATCAGTACATGTTGGGTGGTGAAATATGTTCTCCCTTAGTGGAAGCTCAGAGTCATATACTGTTGAGTATATGCATTTAACATGATCGGCTACGGTCATACCCTAGTAGGAGAAAGGTCGAGGCAATATCTCAATTGATATGATTCAATATATGTGATGTGATTACTAGGATGATTGTGGTCATACCCTGGAAGTAGAATGGCTGCGATCGTATCTCAATTTGACTAGTGTCATGACCTATATGCCAATGCAAACTAGGTTGTTTTATAGTTGGACTTGATATGTCACTGCGGTCAGACCGACCGAGGGTGTGGGAGATCATAGGAGTCTGACTCCTCCTAGACTTGTATGGAACTGATTTCGACTTAGAAGTGGTCAGTTGGAGCATTAGTGGTATACTTCATCTCCCCAGGTCATAATAAAATATGTAACATAGTCGTATAGTATATTTCTTAGGGTTAAACATGACTCACATTAGATGACCCTTTGCCTTATCTCTTATACTGATTTCCTGAATTATAATGTGGTATGAGAAATCAATTGTTATACATGTTCTTCATATTCCTTCTAAATACATAACTTGTTCTTCTACTCAGTTGTAGTTACCTAAACTAATTAATCCATGATATCAGTATATACATATCATTGAGCTACATCTGTTCATAAGATTAAATATGCTTTGTATAATGTACATGTGTTAAACATAGACGTTGGTTGCGTTGGCATCACCCCATGCATTTCCAAATCTTTTAGGTGGCCGTGAATGATGAGGTAGAGATCGTATTGTTGAGTCTAAACAATAAGAGGAGTAGATGTAAAAGGTTGGACATACTGATTGTGTTTTGTAGTTGACTCCTATGTGTCTTCCTTGTACTCTCAGGTCCTTGGGAAAGTCTTTGGTGGTTTTGTATACCGATACAAGGTTTTGGTAGTAGGATATGGTTGTAAAGACATGGCATGTGTATTTTAACAAGTTGTTATATGTAATAGGTTTGTGGCATGATAGACACTAAACAGTGATATGTACATCTTTATGACATGTTATGTAGTACATGTGATCAGTTTGTGGACTCAGATGTAAATATTCTAGCTTTTATTATCTTATGGAATCAATTGTAATTTACCTATTTTCTGGTAACATGAATGCTTAGTATTGATTTCACGCTTGATTGGAGTAATCTCATTTTTGTGTGGTGATGGGCGTCATGCACTTGAAGGGGTAAAACCCATAGAGTACAAGTGGGTCTTCAAGAAGAAGACATGCATGTATGGTAAAGTACAAACCAATAAGGGAAGATTGGTTGAAACAAGTTTAAAGTGTTGACTATGATGAACCCTTTTCTCGAGTGGCCATGGTTAAGTCCTTTAGGATCATGCTTGCAATTACATCTTATCATGACTATGAGATTTAGTAGATGGAGGTTAAAACAATATTCCTTATAGGGAATCTTATTGAGGATGTGTACATGACACAACCTGAGGGTTTTATTAATCCAAATGATGCAAATAAAGTATGTAAGATATAAAGGTCAATCCATTGAGTGAAGCAACCATCTTGGAGCTAGAATCTTTGTTTTAATGAGACAGTCAAAGAGTTTGGCTTTATTCAAAATGAAGATGAACCTTGTGTGTAGAGGAAGGTTAGTCAGAGCATAGTGGCATTCCTCATATTGTATATAGATGGCATATTGTTGATGGGGAATGACATCCCTACTTCATAAAAGGTATATACATGGCTTGGAAATAAGTTTTACTATGAAAGACTTGGGAGAAGCACCACATCTTGGGGATTAAGATATATAGAGATAGATCTAGAAGGCTTCTTGGACTAACTTAATGCACATACAATGACAAAGTGTTGATGAGGTTAAGAATGGAGAGAGCTCAAAGAGAGGAAACCTAACCATGCATCATGGAGTTACCATCTCTAAAGCTTACAGTCCCAGTTCTTGTGAAGAAAGAGAACACATGAGTTTGATTCCATGTGCATCGACAATTGGATCAATCATATATGTAATGTTGTGTACTCGTCCTAATGTCTCGCATGCCTTGAGCATGATGATAAGATATCAGTTAGATGCCGGTGATTCTCATTCGATAGCCGTGAAGAACATCCTTAAGTACTTGAGAAGGACTAAGGATCAATTCCTCATCTATGACAAAGAGGAAGAATTGGTGGTAAATTTTTACACTGAGAAAGCTTCCAAACTGAGAAAGATGATTATAGATCAGAATCAGAATTTGTGTTTTGCCTAAACAATGAAGTTGTAAGCTAAGAGTTCCAAGTAAGATATAGTTGTCAATTCTACAACAGAGGCTGAGTATATTACTGCATCGAATGCAACACAGGAGGGTGTATGGATCAAGAAGTTCATCTCTGAACTTGGAGTAGTTCCAAGCATCAGTGATGATATTGAGATATATTGTGACAACAATGTAGTTATTGCATAAGATAAGGAACTCAGATTGCATCAGTGCTCAAAGCATATACAAAGGTGATCCCACCTCATACGAGAGATCATATAATGAGGAGATGTGAAGATTTGCATAGTACCAATTGAAAACAATATTGATGATCTCTTGACAAAGGCACTTTCATAGTAGAAGCATGATGGACATGTTAGATCACTTGGAATAAGATGTGTCGGTGATTGGCTCTAATTGCAAGTGGGAGTCTGTTGGTATGTTTTCCTAGAGTGTGAATCATATGATGATTGTAACAACATAATTTTTAAATGATTTGATTATACATAAAGGCAAGCTTCCATTTTTTTTCAGTTATGAGGTAATGGTGTAATATAATATATGTCTATAGAATGATATTACTCAATTACAGATGTCTCCAAGTACATGACTTGAACAACAAGATCATAAATATGTTAAGATTATACATTCTCATCATGTCCCTAGTCATATGTTATTGTGGAAGGCTGATAGACAATAATAACACATAAGACTAGAGTGTGTTGGTTGATGACAGAATCTCAATAGTCATGATATGGTATATCAAACCAATCACATAAATACTTGTGAGAGAATAGAGTATCAGGAAGACCCACCATGAGACTGACACATGGAAGGCATTACTATAGTAGTCATAGTCAGCTCTCATAGTGTTGGTGATGATGTGGTTCTTAGACTTGAAGTCACTAAACTCATCACATGTTGTTCGATATACTTTGACATCATAAAATGTAATCCTAAATAAGGTTTTTTGTAATAGTGATTATTGGATGATTGTGACACATGGAGACTAACTATGAGCGATGTAGATGGGATTTGTCCCTCCGATAGGAGTATGATATCCTAGGTCTCTTGATTAGAGAGACTGAGAAATGCATGTCCATGCACATGTGAGTCAATAATTGATACTGAGCTTACACATATCTAGATAGTCTACTCTGGTTCAAGAAGCAAGATTGAATGTTGAAGAGGATGACTACTCCATGGCTTGAGTATAATCTGGATATCAGCAAAAAAGGAACTATACAAACACTTTAACACCATATGCAAATTGTGGGTTGAAATTGTTCTCCAAATTTCCATTCACTTGGGTGGCACTGATATGCGACTAGGCACCACTCTTTACTTGTGACATCATAACCAGTTATGTACATTCACTACCAGCATAATATGGGACCTATAGGGCCACACACATAGGAATTCACCTAGAAGAGGAGTTTATCCATGAATGGTATTTAACTTGATTACTAAAGATGTTTATGTATTCAATTAAACAATCAATTAATTGAATTGACTCAGAGCCATCAAGTTCAAGTATTGGACCAACTGGTTAGAGTGTTAGGTTGATTGAAAATTGAATTTGCTGAATTATACATGAGTCAAAACACCAACCGATCAGCTCATTGGGCGAACCGATCGACTCAGGTTAGTGAGATGAATGATTCACCTGGTGAACCGATCGGCTCGGTCATGCCAATTGAAGCTTTTGGTGATTTTCTGATTCATGAGAATAGTTGATCGTTTCACTTGTTCAATTTGACTAGTATAAGGAATTAATGTTGGTCAATAATTGGAAATTAATTCTCAATTCAAATTCCAATTGGGAAACATGTGAAATGATCAGCTCACTAAGTGAACCAATAAGCTCACTGTGCTACCCACATGATTCACCTGTCATAGGGAAATTAATTCATGGAAATTTTGGTCCCTTCCACTCCCAACAAACTGGGAACCCAGACCCTAACGCCTCCTATAAATAGAGGGGTACTGGGGGATTCTCAGATACAACAATTGCCTTTGACAATTGTTTGTCTTCTCTGTTTGTGGTAATAGCTGAAAACCTGAGAATGTCATACCCGACAATTGTTTGTCTTCTCTGTTTGTCTTCCCTTTTGGGTCTGGTATTCTATTGTCCTTCACATCCGTGCTTGACCTATTGGTGACCTTCCCTTTTGGGCTAGGTATTCTATTGGCCTTCCCATCCGAAGTTGACCAGTTGGTGACCTTCCCTTTCAATCTTGGTCAATAGTCCTTTCATAATGGCTTTCCTTTTCATTTCTTGCATTCATCCCTCCATATTAGAGCATCTTGGGTTTGATCAAGTTATGTGCATATAAGGTGATACACATAGGGCCTTATAGTTTGCCAAGAAGTAAACAAACAACTAAGAAGTTTAATTGCAATCCATTCTTGAAACTTTGGGAAACATCAAATTTTGATATGAGTGGTTATTTGTAAGTAACCATGTACCTTTGCCATGAAGAATCCATGCATGATATTTCATGTACTTTAAAATGAAACCCAATCATGCAAAGCAAATCAAGCAATCCATATTTTATCAACACTATCTGCATGTATTTATACCCTAAAGTGTCACCAATCATATTCAAGACATACTAAATATGCATCCTAAACTAGGGTTTAGGGTTGTCTCAGGTTTGGATAAGGATTAAGGCATGCTACTACAGTAATGGTCTATAGGACCAAGTTTTTAAAGCTTGTAGCATCACTTTTTAACAGACTCCTATGTGTCTATCTCTATAGAATTTGATCTATAGGGTCGGTTTTTTTAACCAAAGAAAACCAACCTTATATAGTAAAAACCGACCCAATAGGCTGTAAAAAATTGTCACAAGCCAGAAAAGAAAATGTGCCCGTGGCTGTAAGGTCGTTTATTCATACAAAAACCGACCATACAGAGGACTTGTTAAGTTAGTTATTTAAAAAATATGACCCAATAGGGTAGTTAATCCCTATGTTTTTAAGATTGGTTGTTACCAAAAAACTGACCCAATAGGCATATTGTAAGGTCAGTTTTAAGCAAAGAAGTGACACAAAAGACTAGCTTGCTAATCTAACAGAACTTCTAAGGTCAGTTATTCCTTAAAAACCAACTCTATAACTTATTTGTAAGGATGATTATCCTTAATAAACCGGCCCAAGAAGTTACAAAAAATAAGTTGTTGATCCCAGATCATATAAGGTTGATTTTTTCTTAAAACCTGACCCTAGAGATCTACAAGGTCAATTATTTAAAATAACCAACCTTATAGGTTAAAATGACCCAAAATACTAGCTTGCTTATCCAACAAAACTTCTAAGGTTAATTATTCCTTAAAAACTGACCATATAATTTATCTATAAGGATGGTTATCCTCAAAAAACCGACCAAAGAAGTTACAAAAAATAAGCTGCTGATCCCATATAAAAACCTGACCCTAGAGATCTACAAGGTCAGTTATTTAAAATAACCGACCCTAGAGATTGTAATTTGTTTTAAAAAAAATCTGTAGAACAAAACAAAGATCTTCAAAATAGAAATCAGCAGATTAAAACCTATAATAGAAAGTAGACTTGCAAATGATGCAAGCTAGAAATTCATTCCAAAGCCACATTTTCTAGCTTTTATGTCCATTCAAATTATCAATTTCCAAACCACACATTCATAACAAAAATGATTCATATATATATTCAGTTGAGACATTCATACACATAGCACATAATAACATTCACAAAATGATAGATTGCAAGTCTAAGATGATATTAAAAATTAATATTAGATACAAAAGTAAATTTAAAAGAGTTCCAAAACCACATACATAAATGGAGCTGACATATGCATTCAATCCAATGCTATATTGACTTCATTTAGAAAATAATATGACCACTCTCTCAGAATTCATTTAAGTCATCAGGTGTTTAAGGCTAAGTTGTAAATATCTACAATAGAAAATGCACATGCTAATATTTTATAAAATGACTACAACTCACTTGTAAATTTATGATGCTATTCTTTATTACTTGATCTATAGTCTGAATGTCATGTGATGCTTGTTTGACAATAGATTGCATATATTTCATTACATAGTAGCCAAAAGCCCAACCGTTATTTTGTATAGGACACTACAAATAATGAATTATACTTAATGTTAGTAAACTACTATAAACAAAGTTGAGATAAGACTATAAAAGTTGACATATAAGATTTGAAAATTGATACATATAAGACTAAGCAGTTGTCAAAGTAGCTACCTTGATATTTTTCAAAGTCAATGTCTGTAATTTTGTGGGTATTTTTCCTGCACCTTCACGAAAAGCCTTTATACCCCTATCAATTAAATGATAATTGGAAAAATATAAATTCTAAATAGAAATATCATGTTGAAGCATAACAAATGACTAAATTTATGCTTACTCCATAGTTGGCAATTTTAGTTTGTGGCCCCTTACTATTTTTCCCAATGGGTCAAGATAATAAAGAGTCGTCAATTTTGGGACAACCACCTATAATTCCCAATGTCTAGATCTGAGTAAGAATTAAACAAACATTAAAAGTAAGAAATTTATTCATTATTAAAATTATATTGAATAATAATACTTACTGGACATTAAAAGGAATTAGAATAATTTCCTTTCCCATACTAGCAAAATATTTGAATGCAGTAGAAAAGTACTCACTCATATCCTCAATATGTGTCTCCACCTGACTAGTGACTGAAGGAACTAAGAATCCAACATTCTTTATATCAAAGTTTATGATCTCAGTATATAAGTGGTTGTATAACATTTGTAATTATTTTCATATATATAAATAAGTTAAAAATGTGTATTGGAATTTTCTATATTGATAGATCCTTACCTTATCCATACTTCTAATATCGAAGTATTTAGCCAATCATACTGGAACAACTCTATAATATCATCTAGAGAAATATAATTGTCAATGTCCCTCCCAGTTGCATCTTCTGTTAAATTGACCAACATTTGTAATCCCGAGCTTTGGTTGGCTAAGTATCGACACAAACATTTACATTTACTTCCCAACTCATCGAATGTGGATTCTGGAATAAAATATGTCTTGGGCATAGGAGGATGACTAGTAGAGTTATTACTTTTTGGTTTGCAAACCTATTTATTAAATTACATACTTATATTATACGAGTTCATATATGTAGTCAAATATGAAAAACAAGGTAGAATTCAGATATACCTTGTCATTGATAACCAAGTGTCTAGGCCAACCCACCATAGCACCCTCTACTTCTTCAACTGTACTATATTCAGGATTCGGTGTGGGTAGTGGTTTGTCCCACATTCCATCATACACAAGATAGATGGATACACGACAAATGTCATCAGTAATTGGTTGGCAATGCAATACACCACCAAGGTTGTATATCTTGCCCGCTGCCACAACATTATATTCTAGAACCTTGATGAATGCATATTCATCATGATTTTCAGTCATCCTTTTTATAACCAATTTGATTGAATACTTTCGATTTATCTCTTAAATCTCACATATTGAATGTTCTCTAAATAAATCCAATTATTATGATTTTTGAGTAAATTTATATTGATTTGGTACTGGTCTAAACCAAGTTATATCATCACATGGAGCTCACCAAAGAACCTCCCACTTCTGACCTTGACCAAACGGTCTGCTCCAACGGTTCTAACCTTTCAGTTTCAGGTATTCACCCACAAGGTCTCAAGACTGTTTAAGCCCATTCGGTCTCAAGACCGCATGAACCAAAACGATCTCAATACCGTTTGAGTCCATACGGTTTCAAGACTAAATGAACTGAAATGGTCTCAAGACTAGACATCGTCTAATAGTTTCAAGACTATTTGGACATAAAACTGAATGGATACTCTAAACCGTTTGGGATAAAGACCATTTGAACACATCTAAACCACTTGAACGAAGACCGGTTAGCATACATAAACAAAGACCATTCAATCTCAAGACCGTTTGGTGCCATTCGGTCTCAAGACCGTTTGGTGCCATTTGGTCCCAAGACCATTTGCTAACAAGACCGAATGAAGACCGAAAGAAGATAGAACTCAAGACCGTTTGGACATCAAATGGTCTTGAAACCGTTTGGACGTCAAATGGTCTCAAAACCATTTGAGCTGCTTCACGCCAAAAACATGAAGCTCCCATCTAAGCCGATAAATAGACCCCTAAGGGTCCTCATTTTGGCATCGTTTTGGGGACGCCGATAGGCTACCCAATCACAAGGTATGATCCACCATCTCCTCCACGCCATCGCTTCCACCCTCACGCCGCTCTCACCTCCTCCTGGAGAAAGCAAGGAGGCCGAGAAGAGAAAGAAGGGGGAGAAGGAGGTCTACCTAGCCCGCCTTAGTGGTCCTTCCTTCTCATTCAGATCTGCCCTGACACGACGTAGAAGACCGCATCATCTTCATCAAGATGCGACCACCTTCTTCATCATGCTCATGGCAGAGTCTTCCTTCTCTCTTATCCTTCTTATGTATCGCATCATGAGCGAGTAGTTTCTTTTCGCTGGGGTGCGGGGACTAGCCCCGCTACCCATGCAAGCATGTTCTTTTGTTAAGTGTTCCATGACAATGTGTATAACCTTCCATTTCATTGTTAGTTGGTAAATTTGTAGTTGGTTATCTACTTTCTCTCATCTTGTTCTTTCCTTTATTGTATGGGATGGAATGGTTGTTTTCAAGTTTGACTCCTTGACGAGAACTTCTGATAGGATTCCTTGAGGTCGTAAGCGTATGATCCACGAGGGGATAATACATCTAGCCTACGGTGACGCTTCTGTGGTCTAAACATCCCTTAGGGAGGACTACAACCTTAGTTGGATCTTGTATAATCTTGTTTATCATCGATGTCAGTTTGTAGATCTATCACCTGCTTGTTTTTCAATTAATGTGGTTGACTCCCAAACTAGAAATAGAATGAGATTTCTTCGAGGTCGTAAGTGCATGATCCATGAGGGGATGAGCCATCTAGCATTCGGTGATGCTTATGTGTGCCTAACTCTTGTATAGGGGGTTCACAACCTTTGTTGGATTTCTGAATCTTCAGATCCGTATGTAAGTTATCCAAATGGTGATGAGACATCTGATGCCTAAGGTGATGCTTTCGCGAACCTAACGCCCGTATGGGGGGTTTGCAGCAGCTCTATTTGGATAGTTATATCTTTCCTGGACTGTTTGCAATTGAATGTGTTTGCATGTGTAGCGGTGGTGAAACCCAATACCATCCCAGCGATTCCATATCATTAATCTTAATCCAACTTTTATTCAGCTATTACTTTCTTGCAATTAGTCTAATTAACCTCAAATCAACCAATCGTTTTAAATATTAGCCTTAACTTGAACTAGACTAGAGTGACAAGGATTCTTAAAAACATTGCCCTTAGGGTTCAATCCTTAACTATACTGCGATAAGACTCGTCCGCTTGTGGGTGGTATTATTGCACTTTGGTTTCAGTAAAAGCTCAGGGATTTCAACTCGGAGTGAGTTTGTTAGTGCGATAAAATCCCACGTCAAATTTTGGTGCCGTTGTCAGGGACAACAGAATCAGTTAGTCAAATCTAGTTCTTTTAAGGGTGATATAGGATTTTGCTTTTTCTTTTTGAAAAGAATCGATCATCTACTTGAATTTGAATCTACTTTGGGGATCTCATTTTCAAAATCTTTTCTATTTTAGGTACAACCCAAGGCATAGTGTATGCACCATTTGGACAGCCCCAGACTCACGACGAGCTTTGATCCCGAGATAGACAGAACTTTTCATCATCAGATCTGAGAAAATCAAGCAAGGATGGCTCAGGAAGAGGAAGTAGCCCGAAGGGTGGCTCAAGCCATCAATGCACAGAGAGAGAGGCTCATGCAGGAAGCCAAGGATGCACTTCAACAAGAAATCCTAGCAGTGCAAGCAGCAGCACAAGCAGCTGAACTATAAAAGGATCTTAGAGAATTTTCAATCTCGAAAGATGTGAATGTTCATCATCCAGTGCAACTCCTCCCATCAACGCTCCTAATTTCGAGATAAGAGCGCATTGGATCACCCTACTTAAGAATAACCCTTTCTATGGCAAACAAGGAGAAGATAGCCAAGAACATCTTCTGAGATTTATCGATCTATGTGCCATGATGAAATAAAATGGAGTCACAAATGATGCCATTTGACTTCGTCTCTTCAAGTACTCCCTTGCTGGCGGAGCCATAAGTTGGTATAATTTGTTGCAAAGTGAAATACCCATCACCACCTGGGAACAACTCCAAAATGTATTTCTAGAAAAATTCTATCCTCCATCTCTTACCTATGAAATCAGAGGGCGAATTACATATTTCACTCAGGTTCCTGGAGAAACCCTTACTGAAGCTTGGGATAGATACAAAGAGCTTCTACACAAGTTTCCACACCACAAAATTCCCAAGAACTAGCTCATTGAGATTTTTTATAGGGGTGTGGATGATGACATTAAGAGATTCCTTGATTCCTCATCTGGAGGAAATTTCATGCGTCAAAGTTATGATAGCGCATGGAGAGTCATCACCCTGGGAGCAGAAAATCAAGCCAATTGGGGTAGATATGTAGGTAAAGGAGTGTTGAAAGTGGCTATGGCTGAAGCGACACCTAAGTACAAATCTATCACTGAAACCCTAAAACTCTTAGTTGCCAAGCAAGACCATATTGAATCCTCAGTTGCTGCAATTGGAAGAGGACGTCCACCCCTTCAACAACTAGAACAGATCAAGTCCACTACACTATTTTGTGAAGCGTGTAAAAGTACAGATCATTCCACTTTATCATGCAGTGTTCTCTATGATGTTGTCCTAAGCAACACATGTAGACAAGGAGACAACGGTCAAATGGAAAATCAGAATGTTGTCAACACCATTCCTGGTCAAGGGTATTACAATCCGAATCAAAATAGGAACCATCTGGGTTTTCAATATGGAAACCCCTCTGGAGCAGTAAACTCACATCAATTTGGTTCGAACAATCAACAAAGAAACCCACCTGAATTCCAGTACAATCAACAACAGAATTTTGGAAATCAAGAAAATTTAAAGGGAAACTTTCAAAATAGGAATTCCAATAATTATCAAAACAACTCCCAGTACCAGAGTCTTGACCAGGTTCCTTATCAACAATAAGGACAACAAGCAGGTCTAGCTTCTCCTGATGACAAGCTATCAGCCATTGAAAAGATGTTACAAACTCAGCAAACCATGATAGCTAACCAACAAACTCAGCAGAAGGCTATTGAATCTAAATTAGCTCAACTCACAGCTAGCATAAAGCCACCTACTGGAGTTTTTGCTGGCCAGCCCGAGAATAATCCTAAGCATCTAGAAAAACTAAAGGCGGTCACCACCAGGTCAGGAAAATACTATTCCAATCATCCTATCAAGCCATCAATGGTTGTTACAGATGAGGACGAACCTGTGATTATACAAGATTCAACAACTCCTGAATCACAACCAAAGGAATCAGTAATTGATGATAAGTCAGAAAAAGGAAATTTTGAGAAGCCTGCTCAAGAAGATGAAGAAACTGAGTCTCTAGAACCTGATATCCCCATGTACAAACCTCGCATACCTTTCCCTGCTCGTTTAAGGAAAACCAAGCTGGATACTTGGTTCAATAAGTTTAAAGAAGCCATGAAGAAGCTTCATGTTGATATCCCTTTTCTCGATGCTCTAGCTGAGATACCAGCCTAGACTAAGTACTTAAAGTCACTTCTCACATGGAAGTATATAACTGAAGAGTATGAGACAGTAAAACTGGCGACAAATACATCTAATATCATTTTGAACAAGATGCCCAAGAAACAAAAAGACCAAGGATCCTTTGGAATTTCATGTCACATTGGTGACTCATCATGTAAGAAAGGATTGGCAGATCTTGGCGTAAGCATCTCTATTATGCCACTTAGCCTGTGCAAGAGACTAGGGTTCACAAAATTGCTTCCTACTGGCATGACTATATAGCTTGTAGACAATTTGATAAAACGTCCATTAGGAATCCTTGAAGATGTCCCAGTCAAGGTAGGTAAGGACACATATGTTGCATGTGACTTTGTCATTATGGACATAAAGGAAGATGCCAAATATCCTCTCATCTTTGGTCATCCGTTCCTCCCCACTGTAAGAGCCCTAATTGACGTTGAAGCTGGAACCTTACTGCTCAAGTTAGGCAAAGAAACTCTCAAATTTAAAGTTTTTGAAAGTTTGAGAAGACCAAGTATGCAAGAAGTCTATCCGATTGACTGCATTGAGAAAATGTCACTTCTGACTCAAGAGCATCATGAATCATATGATCCTTTAGAAGTTTCTTTAACGAACCCATCAGTTGATGAACCAATTGATGACCAAGTAAAAGATTGCATCGAATCCCTCGACTCTATTAAAGAAGATGTTGAAGTAACTAGTGAAGAACTCAAAGCTATGAATACTATAGAAGAAACATGTGAAAAACCAGAGGCTCCCGAAACGAAGCCCCTGCCCGAAGGACTGAAGTACATGTTTTTAGACAATCTTAAAGTTTGCCCAATTATTATAAATTCCGATCTAACAGCTGAATAAGAAGACAAGCTCTTAAAGGAATTAAGGGAAAGAAAGAAAGCCATCAGTTATAAGATGAGTGACGTCACTGGGGTCAGTCAAGCATTGTGTATGCACAAGATCCCTATGATGGAAAATCATAAGCCTACTATTGAGCATCAATGGAAATTGAATCCAAATATGAAGGAAGTGGTCTGTCACCAGGTTATTAAACTGCTCACAGCTAGAATAATCTATTCAATATCAGATCCGTCATGGGTAAGTCCAGTGCATGTTGTCCCAAAGAAATGTGGAACAATTGTTATACAAAATGAAAACATTGAACTCATCCCCACTCAAACAATCATAGGGTGGAGGATGTGCATATATTATATAAAATTAAACAAGGCAACTCGAAAAGATCATTTTCCAATGCCTTTTCTTGATCAAGTCCTAGAAAGGTTGGCTCACCAAGAATATTTTTGTTATCTTGATGGTTACTCTGGATTCTATCAAATACCCATACATCCATATGACCAAGAGAAATCAACTTTTACCTGCCCATTCGGAACATACACATTTAAAAGAATGCCTTTTGGTCTCTTTAATCCACCCACAACTTTCCAACGTTGCATGGCTGCCATATTTGTTGGTCTTACTGAAACAATTATGGAGGTTTTCATGGATGATTTTTCTGTATACATATATTCATTCAATTCATGTCTAAAGCACCTCTCCCTTGTCCTCAAATGTTGTGAAGAAGCACATCATGTGCTGAATTGGGAAAAGTGCCATTTTATGGTAAAGGAAGGCATTGGCCTCGGCCATAGGGTCAGCAATAGAGGAATTGAAGTAGATAAAGCTAAGATAGAAGTGATTTCTAAACTGGCTATCCAACGAATGTAAAAGAAGTTCGTGCTTTCCTAGGTCATGCAGGATTTTACAGAAGATTCATAAAGGACTTCTCAAAGATAACCAAACCAATGACAAATGTGTTACTAAAAGATGTTGAATTCAATTTTGACGAAGAATGTGTCAAAAGCTTCAACACACTAAAGTAGGCTCCCACAACCACATCCATCATTAGAGCTCCCGATTGGTACCACCCTTTTGAAATCATATGTGATGCAAGCGACTATGTTGTGCACGCTATTTTAGGGCAATATATATAGAAGAAACATTATGTCATCTATTATGCATCGAAAACTCTCGATGAATCCCAGAGGAATTATGCAACTACCGAGAAATAACTCCTAGAAGTCGTGTATGCCTTTGACAAGTTCAGATCCTACCTAATTAGTTCCAAGGTCATTGTCTACACAGACCACACTGCCATTCGTTACCTTCTGGCAAAGAAATATGCAAAACCCAGGTTGATTAGATGGATCCTCCTATTATAAGAATTTGATTTAGAGATAAGAGATAAAAAGGGTACAGAGAATGCTGTAGCAAACCACCTCAGTCGCATCCACACTCTGGATACTGAGAAGATTTCGATCAATGAATCCCTATCGGATGATCAACTAATGAAGGTCTCAGAAGCTGTACCATGGTACTCAGATTTTGTGAACTACCTTGCTGCTGGGGTTATCTATCCTCAATGCACCGGAAATGCACTGGAGAAATTTATGCATGATGTGAAACAATATCGCTGGGATGAGCCATATCTTTTTAAGCTATGTGCTGATGGTCTTTACAAACGATGTATCGCTGAGGAAGAAACCAAACTCATTCTAGAGCACTACCAGTCTGGCCCAGTTGGAGGCCACATGAGTTCTAAGAAGACTGCGATAATGGTTTTGTAATGTGGATTCTTCTGGCCAACCATATCCAAAGATTCCTATGACTTTGTTCTATCATGTGACAAATGTTAAAGATCAGGCAATATAACAAAGAGAGATGAGATGCCGCTAAATCTATGGTAAGAAGTAGAGATATTCAATGTATGGGGGGTGGACTACATGGGTCCATTCCCATCTTCTCATGGATTTTCATACATCCTAGTGGTGGTGGACTATGTCTCAAAATGGGTTCAAGCCATACCAACCGTCACTAGTGGTTCCAAACCAGTCATCAAATTATTCAAGGATACTATCTTTCCCCATTTTGGCATCCCACGCATGGTGATATCTGACAGAGGTTCCTATTTTCATGAAAGAAGCTTTGAAGCATTGGTAAGAAAGTATGGTGTTACTCACAAGGTAGCCTCACCTTACCATCCACAGACAAGTGGACATGTGGAGGTTTCTAATCGTCAACTCAAAAGTATCTTAGAAAAGACAGTAGGCCACAATCGAAAAGATTGGTCGTTGAAAATGAATGAGGCATTATGGGCCTATCGAACTGGTTATAAAACTCCCATCGGCACTACACCTTTTTTATTAATATATGGAAATTCTTGCCACCTACTAGTCGAACTGAAACACAAGGCATAGTGGGCAATTAAACAACTGAACTTTGATATGAAAGAAGCAGGCCAAGCCAGGATTCTTCAACTCCAAGAGCTGGATGAACTTAGGATGACAACTTATGAGAATGCATGAATCTACAAAGATCTCACAAAACTTTGGCATGATGGACATCTGAAAAGAAAAGACATAAAAGAGGGAAACCAAGTCCTGCTATTCAACTCAAGGTTGAAGTTATTCCCAGGAAAACTCTGCTCACGCTGGTCTGGACCATACATCGTCAAAAACATCTTCCCACATGCTGCCTTCTCATTGTGGAATGAAAAGTCAGGTGAATTTGTAACAAATGGTCACCGCTTAAAGAGATATTTTACCTCAAATGACATAGGCACTGAAGCAACACTGGAACTCACCAATCCAAAGGATCCACCATGAAGCTAAAGGATTTAGTCGAGCCATCAACATAAAACAAAGGTGCTCGTCGGGAGGCAACCCGATCAATAAATTTGTTTTACTTTCCTTTTCAAATTAGAATGTTTCTTCATTTTTGTTTTTACCTTCGAGTTAATTTTTCATTAAATAAAAATTCGCATCGCAAGATGCTATTTTAAGATCTAACTGAGATTTTCAGATAAGAAGATGCTCGCTGATTGGAACACAACCACATTTGGTGGTCATTCTGGCATGAATTTTACCCTCCATCTTGGATTTAGGGTTTGCTCGGGATGAGAAAATCTCTAAGTTTGGGGTGGAGGGTGGGTGGTATGTACCTCACTTTCCACCTACACCCATCCTTTTCATACTTAAGTTTTCACTATCACATTCTTGATAAAAAATTTCAAAAATTTCAAAATTCTTTAATATTTTTCAAAGAAATTGAACAGATACATGATGAATTTTGACACTTCCTTGTTTCATTAAAAGTCACTAACCTACTATGCATCCTCCTTATTCAAAGTAAATCATCAAAAGGACCACTTTTTGAAACAAGCCTTTTGATTGAAATCATCTTGTGAAGCTTATGATTCCTAACGTCATGCTACTTACACAAAATTGGCAAGTGTCTATCGAACTGATAGGGACCAAGCACATCGTGCTTCCTAACTGACTAGTGGAACAACAACATGGAATCCCTACTGGATCTGCATCAAGTCATTATTTGAGCAGAGTTTGACAAAGAGAACAACCCGGTACACGGAATTGTAAATCAAGTTGCATTTTAATCTGAATCCTTTTCTACACTTCTTCTATCACCTTCATACCCCTCCATCCATCAAAAAGAAACAAAAATAGCCAAAATTGTGCCAAACCCTAAGTTTGGTGTGGAACGCCACTTCCCTCTATATCTGCTTCTTCCATACCCCTCGCAAATTAATAGGGGCGTACCACCAAAAATGCAAACTCGAGTTGAATAGAGGACATATTTGCAAACAAAAAGATGCCAAAGCGCACACAAAAAGAAATGCAATCTTGAGTCAAACAGAGGAGAGATTCACACAAAAAATATATGAAATAAATGAAATTTCAAAAATAATAAAAATCTTGAGTCGAATAGAGGAGAGATTTTACTTCTTCATTCCATACCACCCTTCACTCCCTTTTCTACCTAAAGGCACAATTAAAGCATTCAATTCCCTGAAAAACACCAGTGTCAGATCAGATGCACTCTTGTCATTTTGCGGGGATCTCTAGACTGTTACAAAACTCTTTAACAAGCTTGTTGTTGGAAAAAAAGTAAGGAGGAAGTGAGGTTGGAAAGCGAACTCAGGAATGAAGATACCGTATGACGTGTTCCATGGTCTCGGGAAGTTGGGATGCTTGGTCATACTGAGTAGAAAAGAAATAATCGTGATGTGAAGAGGAAGCAGTCAAATGATCGAAATTATTCACTTGGTGAATGTTTCAGATTTTGTGTTACTCGAGGATGAGCAACATTTAAGTTCAGGGTGTTTGATGAATGCATATTCATCTTGATTTTCAGTCATCCTTTTTATAACCAATTTAATTCAATACTTTCGATTTATCTCTTAAATCTCACATATTACATGTTCTCTAAATAAATCCAATTTATGATTTTTGATCAAATTTATATTCACTTGGTACAAGTCTAAACCAAGTTATATCATCACATGGAGCTCACCAAAGAACATCCCACTTCTGACCTTGACCAAACGGTCTGCTCCAATGGTTCTAACCTTTTGGTTTCAAATATTCACCCACAAGGTCTCAAGACCGTTTAAGAGCATTCAGTCTTAAGACTACATGAACCTAAATGATCTCAAGACCGTTTGAGTCCATACAGTTTCAAGACCTAATGAACCCAAACGGTCTCAAGACTAGACGTCGTCTAACGATTTCAATACCATTTGGACATAAAATCGAATAGATACTCTAAACCGTTTGGGATAAAGATCATTTGAACACATCTAAACCACTTGGACGAAGACCGGTTAGCACACATAAGCAAAGAACATTCGGTCTCAAGACCGTTTGGTGCCATTCAGTCTCAAGACTGTTTGGTTCCATTCGGTCTCAAGATTGTTTGGTGCCATTTGGTCCCAAGAACGTTTGCTCACAAGACCGAATGAAGACCGCAAGAAGATAGATTTCAACACCGTTAGGACGTCAAACGATCTCGAAACCATTTGGACATCACACGGTCTCAAAACTATTTGAGCTACTTCACGCCAAAAACATGAGGCTCCCATCCAAGCCTATAAATAGACCCCCAAGGATCCTCATTTTGGTATCATTCTGGGGACACCGATAGGCTACCCAATCACAAGGTCCGATCCAGCGTCTCCTCCATGTCATCGCTGCCACCCTCACACCGCTCTCACCTCCTCCTGGAGCAAGCAAGGAGGCCGAAAAGAGAAAGAAGGGGGAGAAGGAGGTCTGTCCAGCCTGCCTTGGTGGTCCTTCCTCCTCGTTCAGATCTGCCCTGACATGACGTAGAAGACTGCATCATCTTCACCGAGCTACGACCACCTTCTTCATCATTCTCATGGCAGAGTCTTCCTTCTCTCTTATCCTTCTTGTGTATGGCATCATGATTGAGTAGTTTCTTTTCACTAGGGTGTGGGGACTAGCCCCGCTGCCCATGCAAGCATGTTATTTTGTTAAGCGTTCCATGGCAATGTGTATAACTTTCTGTTACATTGTTAGTTGGTATGTTTGTAGTTGGTTATCTACTTGCTCTCATCTTGTTCTTTCCTTTATTGTATGGGATGGAATGGCAGTTTTCAAGTTCGACTCCTTGATGAGAACTTCTGATAGGATTCCTTGAGGTCGTAAGCATATGATCCACGAGGGGACGAGACATCTAGCCTACGGTGATGCTTCTGTGGTCAAAACATCCCTCAGGGAGGACTACAACCTTAGTTGGATCTTGTATTGTATTTTTTATTGTCGATGTCAATTTATAAATCTATCGCCGGCATGCTTTTCAATTAATGTGGTTGACTCCCAAACTAGAGATAGAATGGGATTTCTTCGAGGTCGTTAGTGCTTGATCCGCGAGGGGGCGAGCCTTCTAGCCTTTGGTGATGCTTCTGTGTGCCTAACGTCTGTATAGGGGGTTCACAACCTTCGTTGGATTTCTGTATCTTTAGAGCCGTAAGTAAGTGATCTGGATGGTGACGAGACATATGATGCCTAAGGTGATGCTTACACGAACCTAACTCCCGTATGGGGGGTTTGCAGTAGCTCTATTTGGATAGTTATATCTTGCATGGATTGTTTGCAATTGAATGTGTTTGCATGCGCAGCAGTGGTGAAACCCGATACCATCCCAGTGATTCCATATCATTGATCTTAATCCAACTTTAATTCAGCTATTACTTTCTTCCAATTAGTCTAATTAACCTCAAATCAACCAATCATTTTAAATATTAGCCTGAACTTGAACTAGACTAGACTGACAAGGATTCTTAAAAATGTTGTCCTTAGGGTTCGATACTTAACTATACTACGATAAGACTTGTCCGCTTGCGGGTGGTATTATTGCACTTTGGTTTCGGTAAAAGCTCGAGGATTTCAACCCCGAGCGAGTTTGTTAGTGCGATAAAATCCCATGTCAAACCTCCATTGCAAGTTTACAGTTCATACCAACCTAGAATTGAAATAATATAAGTTATATATGAAATGGTAAAATAGATACCTAATACAACTATATATATATATATATATATATATATATATATATATATATATATATATATATATATATAATATCATACTAATAACACAACATATAGAAGAAACTTACTGCAGATTGTTGTGGTGGGTCATTGGGAGTGCTCCCACGACCTTCTACAGCTGGAGCATGGGCTTGTACCTCATAATCTGAGAGACGCACAATTTGGATAGGTTGAGAAGGTTGAGTAGACTGAAATGAAGACATTATTTCTTTTACTTTTTGTTCTACTAATGCTTCAACTTCTTCTTGGGTAAGACCTCTTATACGTCTTTTAGATTGCAAAGGGACAAAATAAGACTTGATTCCTATGGCATATCCTAATCCCCTAACACGGCCAGGATGCTCCTTCATACCAAGAGCAACTGATAGTTCATCCATGCAACTAGTTGGGATGAAATTTCCTTCCTTCCTTTGCTCATGATGATCAATCTATTCATAGTTAATAAAAATATTAAATCACAATATCAATTAGATATAAATAAATCAACATTTGTGGGAGTTACTGATTACTTAGTTGGGATAAACCTACCATCTTTTGTGCCACCTCCTTAGTTACAGGGTTGACAACATCACCTGCTTGATTCTTTCTAGCATCAATCCACTACAAGTGTCAGAGTGGACGCTCAGCTTGAGTTGTACTAGACTCTTCTCCAGAAGAGAGTTGCTTCTCTTGTAGTTGGCGGCAGAAGGCATAACCACCGGGCCCCAAGTGATGGTCATGCACATTTTTGGCCCGTCTTTCCTTTTGGGCCTCGTGAATAGCATGATCATTTAAAATGAGGTATTGCAATTTAGACTTGGCAAACATATATAAAAAGATTCACCTCCTTAATTGTATAAAAAGATTCATACAATACATTAAAATCTTTATTACCTAAAACTCTTCCAATTTCCTAGATGCAACAAATCTTTCCCACACCTCAGGATCTATAAAAATATATATATTTGTTGCTTTCTTCTTTTGTTTAGGATTATCTATAAATTCCCTTTTGAGATATGTCTTAAAAGCCCTCCATCGTACACAAAAACATTGTGGCACTTTTTTCTTGTGATCTTTTTCATTTAGATGAAAAACACCCTATACATAAAAAAGAAGCAATAATGTTATTTTAACAAGGATATGTATTTCCGAGAAAACTAAATTAGAATCAATAAAAAAACATATTAAAATAATATCACTTCAACTCACAGATATATCTTTCTATAAGAGGTCTTTTAAGGCATTAGAAACATCATGCCAATTTTCTATATCTATTGCCACCTTACTGTGTGTGGTTGCCCCTACGTAATGCTTTAAAGAACTAGCATGTTCCCCAATATGTGCTCATGTGAGATCAATTTAGATTGGAAATTTCTCCCGTTTGGCTCTCAGCTCTTGCAGCCTACGCATCAATGTGGGACCTCTACATTTCTTAGCATCACCACTACCATCCTTATGGTGCTCATGCTCAGAATGTTCATCTTCACTTGCCATTTTAGAACAACCTACTAGTATACATGATAAAAGAAACATAAGAGTGATAAAAAAGCACAAGTAGTTGAATGATATATGATGTACATTTCAAAGATTACGTGCTTGAATGATAATAAAATAAATAATTCAAAGAGTGCATGCCTCTAGTATTGGTTGAGTTGTTAGTCAAGTAAAATTCCTTCAGCATGGTCTTGACGTTTATACTATTCATCGGTGTTAACTTCAACATTTACACTTGGAAAACGAACTGAGAATGGGCTGGAATCATCATACTTTTCATAGTATTCTTCTTCATTTATAGGATCTATAGTAAACTGTCTTTTTCCATGAATAACGACAGACCAATTTTTATTTTCCAGGTCATCAATATAGAATACTTGTTTTGCTTGGTCTACCAGGAGAATGGTTCAACTTTCTCACCAATCTTTTCAAAATTCACCAATGTGTAACCCAACTCATCTACTAAAACTCCTTTGTTGTTATCAACCCAATTACACCTAAATATAGGAACTCTAAAATTTGTATAGTCCAATTCCCATATGTCCTCATTGACGCCGTAATACGACATCTCAGTTTCACGTGATCTATTATCTTTCACACTAGCAAAATACAACAAACAAGCTTGAATAGTGACCCCACTATTTTGAACTACACTACTTTCATCTTGACGCTTTGTGTAGTATAAAAATTTGTTTATGTCATATCCTTCATATGACATGACATCAATTTTTGGCTTAAAGGCGAGCCATTTTATGTTCTCAACCACATTATTCAGTGATTCAAATAGTTGATTAAAGACTTTCTCTTCAAACCACCTAATAAATGTTCAATTATGCTCTCTTGCAAGCCACATTGAACTGGATCACAGATGATTTCTCTTGATAAGATCATTGTGTTTTGTGATGTAGCTACTAACTTCATTAATGTTGTGTAAAATATACAAATGTGCTTGGTCCCACAACTCACGACTAATTCCTTTCACTCGTTCTCCCAGAGTTCCATTGCCACAATAATATTTAGTGTGATGGGAATTTTTTAGATCGCTAGAAGTTTCATTGCAATTCAAAAAATCATTGCAAAAGTCCATCACCTCCCTGGCCACATAACCCTCAATGATACTCCCTTCAGGACGATAACAATTCTGAACATCACCTTTAAAAACACTCATGTAGCGTTCAAATGGATACATCCAGTGTAAGAAAATTGGACCCAACATCTTCACCTCCCGTGTTATATGTAATACAAGATGAACCATGATATAAAAAAATGAAGGAGGAAAGTACATTTCAAGTTGTCACATGGTAACAATTACATCTTTTTGTAATTTATCGAGAGTGTCATGATGTATCACTTTGTTGCATATTTCATTCAAGAAGAAACAGAGTCTTTTGATTGCAAACCTTACATGCTTCGGAAATATAGATCGAATAGCCACAGGTAAAATTTGTTGCATTAAGGTGTGACAATCGTTAGATTTGAGACCTATAAACTTCAGATCCTTCTTTGATACCAATCTACAAATATTAGAAGAGTATCTTTGTGGAACTTTAATATTATACAAGCACTCACCGAAAGTCTTTTTCTCCTACTTTGACAAAGTTTAACAAACTGGTGATAAATATGTGTGGCAACCCCTGATCTCCACTGATAATTCTTTTCTTATACCCATTAATTCTAAATATTTTCTAGATTTGATGTTGTCTTTAGTTTTTCCCAGTATATTCAATAGTGTACCAATGATGCTATCACAAACATTTTTTTAAACATGCATGACATCAATGCATTGTCTAATTGACAAGAATCTCCAATAAGGAAGATTCCAGAATATTGACCTCTCTTGTATAGAGATTTGTCACATGTGAGAGTACGACTACTTGAACTCTTTCCAAATTGATTAACAATATCTTTCACCCTGTCATACACAACATTTCCTGGTATAGGTTTAGGAGCACTTCATTCCTCAATTGATCCATTAAAGGTTTTTTGTTGCTTTCAATAAGGATGCACTTGTGGGAGAAATCTTCGATGACCAAGATATACAATTTTACCACCATGTTTCAGTCAGATTGAATTAATATTTTCCTCACAAATAGGACATGCTTTGTATCCTTTTATACTATATCCAGACAAATTTCCATAAGCTTGAAAGTCATTAATCGTGAAAAACAACATAGCATGCAAACTAAAGTTCTCTTCACGTGAAGCATCATATGTCATAACACCTTCTTCCCATAGTTTCATTAGGTCATCAATTAGACGTTGAAGGTAAACATCAATGTCATTTCCAGGATGCTTGGGCCCTGATATCAATATTGAGAACATGACATACATGTTTTGCATACTCAACCAAGGAGGAAAATTGTATATAACAATCATAATAGGCCAAGTGCTATGTTGGCTACTTAATGTACCATAAGGATTCATTCCATCTGTATAGAGTCCAAGTCTTAAGTTTCTTGGTTCTTTACCAAATTGAGGGTATAATAAATCAATTTTCTTCCATTGTGGTGAATCATATGCGTGTCGTAGGATGCCACCATCATTGGCCTTTAATTCCCCATGCAGAGACAAATTTTGCATATCTTCAGTATTAGCAAATAAGCATTGAAATCATGGTATTATTGGTAGATACCACATCACCTTGGTAGGAGAGCCATTTTTAGCCTTAGTTGAATTTGTGGTTTTGTACCTTGATGCACCACATTTTGGACAATTTATCAAATTACTATAGTCCTTCTGAAATAACACACAATCATTGGACATGCATGAATCTTCTTAGCCTCCATTCCCATTGGGCACATTATTTTCTTTGCTTGATATGTTGAAATTGGAAGCTCATTGCCTTCATGAAGAATTTCCTTTAACAAAGACAAAAATGAAGTGAAACTCTTATCGCTCCATCGATTTTGAGCTTTAAGAGTATATAATCGCATAACAACACTCAACCTCGTGAACTTAGTACAACCCTTATATAATGGTTTTTCAGCATCATGGATAATGTTTGCAAATAAAGAAGGTGGATCAATGACATTGTCCCGACAACTACATAGCATCTCATCAACCATATCATCCTGAATTAGTTCATCATTGACATTATCATCATTATATATATCTTCTATGCTACAACTATTAGTATCAACATTTCTATGCTACAACTATTAGCATCAACATTTTCTAATCCATAATTAAATTTCTCTCCATGCCAATACCATTCATTATAACCTTGTATGATCCCATTGCATATCACATGATTCTTAATTTCCTCAACAGTATCAACTTTCAAATTGTTACCACAATTTCTACATGGAAAATAGAACCTATCTGTAGGTAGTTTCCTATGTTCCTCAACAAATCTGATGAATTCATCAAGACCTTTGGAAAACTCTGGACTGCAACGGTTGTTGATATACAATCAACTTCGATCCATTTTCAAAATCACATTAAAATTCATTATAAAAGTGTACCACCTATCAAAACGATTATTGTTAATACTATAAGTTGTAAGTTTTTATTGATAGGAAGTTAGTTACTTTTATACTAAAGTGTACCACCTATCCCATTTATGAAAATTTAATCTCACTAGTAACTGTATAATGTATGTTTAATTTTTAAGAAAATTTCAGCAGCATTTCCCCTAAGTTCTCCAAGTACTTCGATGTAAATGGCAAATAACCACCCACATATGTACCCAGAGAACAAATGGGGAAATACTACTAAAATTTTCTTCAAAACTAAACATACAGATACACTTTTTTTTATATTTTATTTAAGTCAGGAGGAACTTTTATTCACCCTACCCTCCTCGTGTAGGCAAACACACCAAAAAAATACAACTCCTGATTATAAATTGCAGGTGTGCTCCCCAAACCATCATAACAACCTACCATCAAGACAAGGAAACCCTCAGAGAAAGAAAAACGCATAACACATCATCAGATATGCGTCCATCTTTTAATAATATACGACACTCCTTTTTTCTCCAGGTAGATCATACCTCTAATGCGCATAGGAAGATCACTTAGATCAGTCCACACTTTACCATGCTCCAGCTGGTTTCCCCACATTCCCAAGCTGCCCGAAGTGGAGTTAATAATTTTAGGGACTAGGAAACCCATAATAGCTTCTTCCTGCATGACATTCCGAATCTCCGCAAGATATGAATAAGCTCTCCATGGGCCCACGACACCATTCCAAATGCAGTTAAGAGTTTCCCTATCATCAACCTCAAAACAAGAGATCGTCAAATTATGATCATTAGAGACCTTTAAAGCAATGAGACAGGCTTGCAAATAAGCCACATTATAATCCTTCTCTAACAGCCAGAAGCGGAAGGCAAGCCTTACATACCCGTGTCTGTTCCTCACAATCCCAGTTGTCCATCTACGCTGAGAGCCCATTATATCTTTGCCCACTCCAATGGTGAGGTTCAATTTGAGATTGGCCATGTCCGGTGGTACCCATCTAACCAGCTCTATAGCGGCGATTCTAAATCTGTGAACGTCAAAACCCACGGCAGCCAAATTCTCTATCATCTGCTCGTCTTTTGGTTTTCTAAACTTTTTCTTAGACACAGCTCTATTAAGGATAAAACCCACAACTTTTTCCAATAAGGTGATGCAAAGGAGCTCTTCTTCAAATAGGATGGGAAACACCCAGATTGATTCTTGTACTCCGACTTATATTTATCCTTCATGAACTCGGCCCAAGCTGAATTACCTTGCATGATCTCCCAACAAGCTTTCAATCTAAAGGCCTTAGCCGTGAGCTGTAAAGACGGGATGCTTAGACTGCTAGATTGCGTGGGACTGGTTATACGGTCCCATGCAACCCAGGCTCTCCTGGAACGATTTCACCTATCCGACCATAAGAAACTAGAGAAGATGGAATTGATTCTTTTCAAAATGCCCACCGGCAAATCCGCTGCTGCAACAACATGTAATGTCGTAGAATTGAGCACATGCTTAAATAATAATCGCCTCCCTGCGAAAGATAGAAACTTGGACTTCCAAGCAGCCACTTTATCAGTCACCTTCTCCATTAAGAAATCGAAGTGAGATATTCGTTGTCTGCCCACTATGATAGGAACGCCAAGATAAGTGAACGAATTCTCCAATCTGGGAACCCCCAATTCTGCTGCAATTCTGTCAATGATGACTCTATCATTTGACCCAATCAGAAAGCCTGACTTTAATCTATTCAACATCTGGCCCGAAGCTCTACCATACTGAGTAAAGATATCATTAAGGATTTGCCCAATTCCAGGTGAACCATTGAAAAACACTAGAAGATCATCCGCATACATCAAAATTGGTGGCGCTGCACCTCTTCCTCTTGTGATGAAACGTGGAAAACTTTGTCTCTGTACTTCCTGGTTCAACCGCCTGCCCAACGCCTCTTCAAACAGGATGAATAATAGGGGTGATAACGGGTTTCCTTGCTTCAGCCCTCTACCGCACGAAAAGAAGCCAGCCGTAAAATCATTAATCGTTACAGTGGCCCAAGATCTCACAAAGAATTCCATGCATAAGTTAATCGCTTGATTCGTCAACCCAACATGATCAAGGACTTTCCTGAGAAACTTCCAAGACACAGTATCATACGCTTTAGAGATGTCATACTTCACCACCACATTCGGATAGTCACCTCCTTTATATGATTCACTATATCTCTGCCTTGAACATAAGCACCTTGATGGGGACCAATCAAAGATGGAAGGATGGCAGATAAGCGGTTGCTAATCACTCTGGCAAACACCCTTGCAATAAAATTTTCGATTGAGATAGGGCGGAAGTCCTTGCCCATCTGATTCTTTGGGATTAGGACAATACGGAAGCAAAAGAAACTCCTAAGACAACAGCCACCCTGAAAGAAAAAATTTGCAAAAGCAACCATATCATCAACAATTATGTCCCAAGCTGCTCTTAGGAACGCGACGGTGAAACCGTCCGGTCCCGGAGCCGCGTCTACGTCCATCATACTACACGTAGAGAAAATCTCCTGACGCGTCGGAGCTACGGTGAGAGTCTCACTCTCATCCATATTTACAGATTGAGGGAGTAGATCAATGAAGGCATGAGCATCATGCTCCTATGGGGAAGAATCCTCCTCATACATCTTTCTATAGAAGTCCGCCGCAGCTCTCGCCATCAAGCCTTTAGCTTCAAAAATCTGTCCCTCCGGTGTATACAACTTAGGTATCGATATGCGTCTTTTCTTGGCTCTAACCATAGCGTGAAAGAAAGATGAGTTTTTGTCACCATCATCCAGCCATTTCACCTTAGCCTTTTCCTTCCAAATCAGCTCGTTCAGCCTCCAGTTCTCCTCCAACTCCAACTCCGCATATTTGAGAAACACCTCATTATCATGTGACGGGTTTTTATCAAAAGTTTCCTGCAAGGTCTTCACAACATCTTCCAAATCTATAATCTTCTGATGTATATTGCCAAAAACTTGCTTACTCCAGGATTTGAGCGCTACTCTCGTAGCCTTCAACTTGTTGTATAAAATAAAAGAAGGGTCCCCGTTCGGAGCTATGGAATTCCATGTGTCCTGTATGAGCTTGAGACATGATGGATCCTGCAACCAAGCTACTCTGAAGCTGAAAGGGGCCGGTTGTCTGCGCTGGTTCCCCGGGTTACTCTTGACGAGGATTGGGCAATGATCAGAAATACGGAATCTAGTGAGATGAATCAACGATGTGAGAGGAAGATCATTCATCCATCTTCCGTTTACTAAGGCTCTATCCAACCTTTCCCATTTCGTTGGGGTATACTACTGCTTATCCACCCATGTGAATCTACTACCTTCATACGAGAGCTCCTCAAGACCGAGATCGTTGATAAAAGCATTGAAATCCATCATGCCTTGTACAGGATGAGGCAACCTACCTCGCTTCTCCTCTGGTTTCCTCACTACGTTGAAGTCACCCGAAATTAACCACTTCTCATGACCTACCTCATGACTCAAAAGAATAAGAGACTCCCATAGACTTCTTCTTTCAACAATAGAACAAGAGGCATAAATTACAGAAACAAAAATCCTTCCTCCCTTCCCATCTCCAACCTCAAACGTGATATGCTGCTTATGTTTTAGAACTAAGCGTGGATCAAGATCGACATCAACGTAGGCCCATATTTTTCCGTGTTCCTCCTCGTTATGAATACACCAGTCCAGTCTTACAATATCTAGTAACTCTTCTGCTCTCTCAGCATGCAACATAGGTTCAAGCAACCCTACTATAACAGGTTTGTGTCTCGTACATAATCTCGCTAGGATCTTCCTCGTTTGATTGTTTGTTGTGCCTCTGATGTTCCAAAAAAGGTACTGATACAGATTTATAAAACACCAGATCTACAAAAGACTCCTTCACCAGCTAAGAGCTTGTCTCCCAGGAGTCCCACCATCCATCCTTCTCATGTGGGATGTCCCCGTCGGACAGACAACCATCACCCTGCATGCTCCTCATGTAGTCCCGTACCGCTTGACCTCTCTCTCTCATTTTTTCACGATGCAACCCACTGCTTTGTGTGCGCCATTGGCCTCCTACGTCTGCCCCATTGGTACCTTGTCTCGTCTCTCTCCGTGATGGTCTTCCTTCTGCGTTTCTGGAACCATCTTCAATGAAGTCTGCCAAGCTCCTGTGCGGTAAAATAATATTCGTCCCTTCCTCATTTAACACCACCCTCTTCTGACCCGCCTGTTCTGTGCTCTATACTATTTCAACATGCTCTGCGTTGATCTGTAATGAAGCTGTTCCCGCTGAATCTGCCCGCCCAGCTTTAGAAGCAGCCATCTCCGGTGTAACCTCAGCTCTACAGATCGCTCCCGGTATAATGTCGAGCTCTTTACCCAACTCAGTGATGTCCTCTCCTTCAGGGCCTCTGGCTATTATCATCAGCTTAGCAACTCCCCTCGCGTCCCCTATCTCAATGTTGATAAATTGCGGCACATCTTCATTAAAGCACTGCACCGAGACTAATACTCCCCTCTCATCTTCCCGACCTTTTCTCCAGAGTGGTCGATCTACTAGGGTGCCATAGACAGATATGATCTCTTTGAGTGATTCTAAATCACGACAAACAACTGGGATTCCAATAATCCAGAACCATAAAGTTTCCTTCTTCGCATCCAATCCTCCCATCGCCATCTTCAAAGGAAGATCCTTGTTGAAGAACCTGACCGATCCGTATTCAAGGGTTCGCCGAACCTCCTCCAATGAAGGGAGATACACCAGAGCTCTCCTTTCAGCAAATTCATAGATGTCCGTGGCATGAGGCCATCTGGTATGCAAGAACTTCATCACTTCCTCCCTGTTCTCATTACTAGGCCAGGATATCTCGAAAGCATAATCCAGCAGGTCAAGCTGCATACTATGATCACTGTTGCCCTCCTTCAAGATAACTTTTGCACACCTAGGGTTGTGCTGAGGAGCCCCTCTGGCAGGGAAACCATGTGCGGACCCAAGGGGTGGAAACGCGGTCTCTGATCTCAAGTTAGGTGGTTGTTCATACACCATCGTGCATCTGTGCGCGAGGTGACCAGGCTTCTTGCATCTATAACATACTTTTCTCCTTTCACATGTGGCCTGCCAATGACCTACTCCAAGGCATCTGTAGCACACGTTATGGGGGACACTAAAGCTTGACTTTTCCCTTCTATGCTGCATCCAGGATTCCTAATTGCCCCGCAAAGTTTCCTGCCCCTCCGACCGCCTTTGTTGCATCCAAGATGTGTGATTTCGCCGCTGTAAGTCCTGCCCCTCCGTCCGTCTATGCTGCACCCAAGAAGTTTGGTCGCCCCTCGGAAGAAATTGTCCCTCCGTCTGCCTGCATCCTGAAGCCATATTTGAAACCTGATCTTCCTGGTCTTCGTCTAAACTAAAAAGGTCCCTGATGCTTGTCAAGGAATCCTCCAACGAAACCCGCTTCACGTTGCTGATTGCTCTTCTAGCCGAGACGACTTGTCTCGCCAACGCATTTCCCCCTTTCTTAACCCACGGTCCAGGATGATCTACGCCTTTCTCCGCTTCCATGCACAAAACTACGGCCGAGATGAGTCCTCCACGACGCAAGATCCTAGGCCGCCGGCGCCGCCGCCATATTGCCTAGGGTTCACCCGATCACGATGTCACAAGCCGTAGAGCCATCAGTGACTTTTTCAACATACATATACACTTACATCCTAAGTGAGATTAAATATCCAAAAACAGTCCCAGATCAGGGACTATCCAAAATGTACTCCTAATGAGTAAATTTTGAACGGGTTTCTAAGTTGATACATAAATGTATTATTGTCATATTTATATATTAAGTTAAACATCATGCATCGATGATCTCATCTATAAACCCTAAAGTGTCAATATGAGACTACACAATGTCTACGATCATATTTCTGGAATGTATACAATGATTACATATGTGATTGCTAACAAAACATAGATATGAAAGAATACATATTTTTATTATTGGTTGATTTACTAGTCAAATAAAATGAAAAAACAATGTAACTGACCTGAGCCACAGAGACAAATATGAGATAAGACCATGGGCAGTGGAAGGTGCGTAGGTGGCAAAGAGCAACAGGACGACCACCGGGCAACAGAGCTACTGCGAGTAAGAGGATGACTTTCGTGAATGACATGGGTAAATCAATAATACTTCCATATATAAACATTCATTATGTGTACTGAATTGAGAAGAATCAATTAGGCACTCTTAACAAATATATTTAGATAAATAAGTTAAACCAGATAGTTATATGAGTGAAACAAAATAGCTTATAAATTTACGGTAAAAATATTAGTCCCATTTCCTATGTACAAGAGTAAAGAGGCAAATATAAACAATGCAAACTATTTATCCCAAGACTAAGATTGTTTTATAACCCGACAAGAATAGAGAACGAAACGAGGATGACGCACATGCGCCATTCATAGATAACATACTTCATAATACAAATTAGGTAAAGGGGTTTGGGGATTGATCATAGTGTGACTGTGGTTCTATGATATCGGATTTCAATTATCAACAATGTTGATAGTAACAAAGTAGCACTACGAAAAATATGGCCTTTAACTACAAAAAAAAATTGTAGCAAAAACCCCAAAATTTGTAGCTAAAAGCTTTGGCTACATTTATCCTTACATTTGTAATATATAGATAAAACTCGTGTAGCTAATTGTTTAGGCTACATTTTTTAAAGTTGTAGTTAGTTATTCCTCTAGCTACAAATTCATATGTAACCCTAATTGTAGGTAAAAATGCCCTTACACAGAAACATGTAGTTTCAATTGTGGCCAAATGTATGACTACAATTCAATTTGTACCTATGATATGTAGGGAAAGATGACATTGGTTACAATTTGTATTTGTAGTTCATGTATAGAAAAAATTAGCACTTGCTACACATGTAATTATAGCTAGTATGTATTGAAAGACACCATGTACTATACATACATATGTAGTGAGAGACATTATGTATCCAGTCAGTCGCTTGCCAATATAGAGTGGTTTTCAATAAGAAAATAGATGAATGTTAATCAAGATCAAGTTGTGCTTACAATGTCATCAATGATACTTTTATTTATATTTTAACAATGAGTACACATGGGGAGGACATTAACCTGGCCCCTGTTAAAGACACATGTATACAATATCTTCTTATGACTACATCTATCCACTGCAGACTACAAAGCACAATATAAAGAGGGCTCATCTCCCTTAGTTCCTCCACCAAATTCACAGTGAGTTCAACAACCTTATGAATCTCATCTTTAGTGGTGAATCTTCCAATCCCAAACATGATAGAGGTATGTGCCATGTCCTCATCAACTCCCAGAGCTCGAGTTGCAGCCTTTCCTATTGGAAACTCATGTAGAGGTTCATGTATGGTTAGTTTTGGTTGGTGAATCCCCTACATCAGAACATATTGTCATTTCTTCTCATAATCTATATGTTCTGTACTTTTATCTATTGTGGTTCTCAAGCACCATCAAGTTGATGGTAGCATCCACTTTGTGCGAACCACCATGGATACCTACAAAGAAACATACAAATTTTGAGATATAGCTCACAAAAGAAACAAGCAAACATAGTTTCTCCTACTCATAACTTACCTATTCCATAAGCTTTCTTCTCCCAGTGCATTTAAGAATAAGCTCCTACCTATACATGATGACCTCTATAGCACATAAAAATGTAGTTAAGGATTTCCATTGCTAGAAAAGAAGTGACAGAAGCATTAAGAGGACTCAAAATACCTCAATGAGAATTTGAGAGATCCAAATTATCCCAAGTAACCGTGATAGAATCTATACAAAAAGAATCCGAGTACCCACATCATGCAAAACCAAATAGAATGTAACTCAACGCCTCTTAGAATATTTCACCAAGCATCAACAACTCTGTGAACATGTATTATATTAGCTTTTGAAATACTGAACAGATCAACACCGATACTTGTTATGAAGATAAAAGATATTTTTTCAAGGTTGGATCTCACGTATATCACATAACATCCAAGGTCCAATAGATCAAATATGCTAAGATAAAACAATACGTCCTAAGTTAATCCCAATGAATCTCTGGCAACTAAGAAAAGCCTACAACAATAGATAAATATTTATAAATTTAAATAAGTCACATAGTTTTAAGTACTAACATATTTTAAATAACTCACGTTATAGTCACCAATGTTTTTTCTCAGATGAGATCAGAAAAATGATGCACCATTTTGAGAACTAAGCAGAACTCTCCTATATACACAAAATAGCCTAGAAAAGTCTGTCCTGCTACTGAAATAGAACTCATATATACTCAAAAGGTTGGGAAGATATTATTGGTATTTTGTAAAGGAGTCATGTACGAAACCACTACTTCACAATACAAAATGATTTTGTTATATATAGTCATGTAAGAATGAAAAGGATGATATAAGATGTGAGAATTTCTTCTTCCCAGTCTGTCACATATTACTAGAAGTAGGCTGAGTTGAAAACTAGTTTCACTACCACTCTCAAAGCTCCATAGTTCTCTATTTTACATGTAAGTAGTCAAGAAAGAAACTTAATGTCATCACATATCGTCCCACTCAAACCCCACATCAATATTGGAACATACAAACTTCAAGAATCCTACCTTAAAGCACATTGATTTTTTGTATTTTCTACGTAATCAGAGGATTTTTAGGCATAAAAGAAAATGTTCGCAAATGTCATATTTTGTATATACATTTGATGTGTGTCTTGTACGGTATGATATGCATTTGTATTGTATTTAATAATTATTAATTTATCTGAACTTAAGATTCATCACTGATTGATTGCACCACTGAATTTGTGACTACGAATATCACCTACCACAATATATTCTAACATAAACTCTCGACAACTAATTTTTAAGAAAGTTCCTACTGTCAAAGCAACAAATAGAGCAATTGAATATATAGAAATATAATTGTCATCAAATTAATCAAACAATGAGATTTCGGAAGAGATGACCTCCTTTCTTAGGAGGGTTTAAATGTAGACTGCTGCAATGATTGCTATCTTTTAAGTTCAATAGAATCCATGACACCTCCTCTAGTTCGAACGTTGGGAAACATGACTGAAATAGAACAATGTGATTAGTAATACATGTCCACACAAATAGTAAATTCAGTTTCTTGAGACCTAGATTAACAAGACAAATTAAACATCACTTACATGTCCAAAAAGTTGATGAAAATTGAGCAATCGCATATGTTCAAATAATCACCTTCCATAAGTTGTTCAAGATGTGTAGAAGATGCAACAAATCTTCATTGTTGCTTGCCCTTTGCTAGAACTTGTCCAACTAAAGCATTGCAGTTGCACTGCCACATTGGCACAACATAGACAACTCCATTTGTAGGTCCATTGTCAATATAGTAGTAGCTAAATTGCCATGATAGTCTCCTCAATAAAATGGTCAACTTTATGATGTCATTCAGCTTTATATCAGTTTTAGGAGTATCACATACATGTAAAATTGAAGAAGAAAAAATCATCGTAAGATAAGAGTATCTAAATGGATGTAGTGCTTCCAGGTTACATCCCAAAGCATGAAATGGGAAACTTTGACCACCAAATGTTCAGATGTTATAGGTCTTACACCTTTCCATTTTTTTTTACAATTCAAGAGTTGATCAAGAAATGTTTCTGACATCCACCTCTATTTCAAAACCATTATTGATATTGAGATTCACATCATCACTGGCATTGTGATTCAGATTATCACTTATTCTTCATTGTGTGTGTTTTGGTCATTGAGAGTGAACTACATTTAGAGAGTGAACTACGAGGAGAAGATATTCAAGTTCCTTAAGCTCCAAAACTAGAATGCATAACAACTTACATTAGTAATGTACTTATAACTATGAGGGTTGTTTTCAAGTTGCGACAATCTGCAAAGCATGTTGGTTGCTTAAATGTTCCCACAATCCATTAATTGCAAATATTAAAAATTGGTATTTTGGAGAATGTGTGTGTGTGAAAATAGAAGGTTCTACACTAAGAATGGGCTTTGGGAAAATATTTGGCAAGCTTTGCTAGCATTACTGTGGAAACTTAAAGTCCCATAAGTAACATGACTGGAATCCCGAAGCCATAGTCACAAGATTCCCTACTTTGATCATCATACATATTAGTTAGAAGAGTCATGTTATCCTGGTTGAGTAGGGTTGTCTTATAGCAAGATTCCCTTAAGAGGTTTACACCATTTATTGGTAAAAAAGGTTTTGACTGTGCTGCCAATATCCATGAATAGTAATCAGTCTACTCTTATTTAATCCATAATGCACATCTTCTGCAAAAGAGGTTAACACAACTCATCCCATGAGTTAAACATTTTGAAAATTTTAGACACAAATGGGATTCCATCAAAGCTACTGAAATATCCCATGTTCAAAATAATAAATGGAGCACCCTCTGCCTTTATGGGAATAAGCAAATGGAGCATCCCCTCCCCAGGAACACCACCAGAGCACGAAATTTTTTTAGCTCTTCATGCTGCCAAAAGATTTTCGCCATCTGCAACTCTGTTATGGGCTTAAAACCAAACTAACAAGTGACTAAATTCTTATACCAAGTAGACAAATTTGTAATTGATTTTAGCCAAATTTCACTTTTCACCTTTTTGACACCATTTACAGTTCTGACAAGGGGTGCAGACTAACAAGAGGACCAAAAGTCTGAACTAATCACTAAAAGGATATTCTTCTACTTGAAAATCCCATGTCCTATCTTCCCAATCCTCAAACGACTGCTCGGAACGAGCTAAAGATAGGTTGCTACTACAGGGATTTCTCTCCTGTGACTAGTTGATCTCCTTTCAAAGTTGTTTCAAGTTCTGGGCTGACCCCTGCTAACACTCCTGCTATATGGTTGATGATGATATTGTAGAACGAAATCACTCAATTGCCTATGTTCAAGTGGTCTTCTGACTTTTTCCTGATCATGGAAAACATGATCCCTTGGTCTACCTCTTCAGCCTTCACTAATGGGACCCTCAGTTGTTGTCTTGTTAGCATCACTACCTGTGCCAGTTGTGGCTTGAATCATCAAATGTGTAGGCACCTATAGCAGTTCTTGCACTCCATCAGCCATAAAGTTATAGCAGAAAGCATCATCAGGGAGATTCAGTTCCCTACCCAGCTCTGTTCTTCTCAGGTGTTATGAAAGTAGTCACTACCTTCACTAGCTTAATGAGGCAATGCTTTTTGAAGAGAGAAATCGATATAAATTAGGGGATATCTTCATTGAATAGCTCCAGCAGTACGAGACATCATGTTGCTATGGGAGTATGGGACTTTAGAATGAGTTGCCACAATATGCTCTTTTTCCTAGGAGATGTGGAATTCAATATTTCTGGTCACTTCTCTATTTCATCTAGAAGGAAAAGGGACTTGATGGTCTTTTGTATTCCTCTGAGCTTTTGTTATATAGAGATTGACTAGGCTCTATTCAATCTTTTGGTCCTCTTGTTCAAGGGGAGTTTTTGTTATCCCTAGACACTAAAAGTTTACTCACAGATAGCATTATGAGTAATATAAGAGAATTAGACATTGGTTTACTCTAGAAAGATAAGAGAATTAGACATCTCAGTAGTCATTCCTAGGATTATTACCCCATTGTGGCAATCAATGGTTGTACTATCTGGTGTTTGAGAAGAAAACTCAATAATCTATGGATGAATACAACCCTAATGGGTTGCATGTTGAGTTTGATAGGGTTTAGTAGAGCATGCACACATACTTATTTCGATAAAGTAGAATCTGATTAGGTTCTTTCTTGGTAAAATAGATGGAAAAGTCAAATGGATACAACTCTATGCATAAGCAGTCATAGTTCTCTAGCTAATTACAACAAGAACATGACAGTATGATAATAAACATCAAATACGGATCCTATTTGTACCACCTGCTTTAGAGCCAACTTCAACTCTTTGCAATAGGATTCCAAATGACCCAACTATTATTTCAGTTCTTCCAAAAAGAACCTCATTTCTCCAATCTTTGCTAGTACCATATCTGATTCTCATTGACTTCAGAAAGCTCCCTCTTGGGTAAACATAA
Organism: Alisma plantago-aquatica; assembly: GCA_963693085.1. Classification (NCBI taxonomy): domain Eukaryota; kingdom Viridiplantae; phylum Streptophyta; class Magnoliopsida; order Alismatales; family Alismataceae; genus Alisma; species Alisma plantago-aquatica. Next base: position 695,140,998 of record OY856410.1, on the reverse strand, counting down.
TCCATCTGGCATCCCAAATGAATTTGTTGTAATGAAGGGTTGTTGTCCAATGCTTTTGATTTAGAAGAGGATGGTGTTGTGGAGTAAGGGTTTTGGGTTGTGGTAATGAACCCCTTAGTCAAAATACATGACACAAGGAGCTGATAAGGTCGGTTATATGTGTCATGCAAGTACATGTCAGAGAGTATGCCACTGGTTTTGAAAAAATAACATGTACATGAACAAGTCCAATGAAAGCATTGAATAACTTACCTTTCGCATGTACATGAACACATGTACCGTGAGTTATGCACATTGGAAGCCCTAAAGAAAGAACAACTAAGCTTGAAGTGGCCAACATAGCATTTCCTACCCTATTAAATGCATTTTTCCTTGGCCACCAACCATTTAAGTAGATCTAGAAATTCCAGATACAGGTGCAACGTTTGTCCTTGTGCCATTAGCTGGCATTGTTAAACATAGTTGAATTTGAATTGCTTCAGCTTGCAACAATGTTTGTATGTGCACTACCAGTTGTAATATGTTCTAGAGCATTCAAATTCTGAGCAAGTGAACTAGGAACTATTCCAAGCCCAAGTCTTCCAGCTGCAAGCATTGAGGAAATGTTAAGATTGTGTCTCACAAGTGAAGCAGAAAAAATAGGGTACGAAACAACAGATATGAAAAGGGGGCAATCAGAACAAGCAATCATTAACATATAGACGTCCACAACAAGATATCATAGAAACCAGGTGCATAAAAATAGAGAAAGCAAAGAAGATCATGATTAACTCATCCATGTTCATAATACTACTGATTTTGTAGCAGTACCAGCATCCAAAACCACGTATGAAAAAGGCCTCTCAGGTCTTAAGCTGGTGAAAATGGCCATATATTAAGAAGCTCAAGTGTGGTTAGACCTCACATAAAGTCCAAACGATTAAATAAGATCACTCTTGAGAAATAGCATAGTTCAATAGAGTTCCATTTAGTTCTATATCCATTTCTATAGATTTTGCATTCTAATGTTTAATGTACACCACGTCCCTCCTCTAGTAGTATTATCTTAGACTGGCACACTTAAAATTATGGATTAGGCACGATCATTAACTTATCTCAGAAGCTAGAGGCATGGGAATGTTGGAAGAGCATAGTAGTGTCCATATCCTGATGATCCTGGAGACTAGCCCTCAGAATCCACCAATCTAAATCAAACATTGATTTCACATTGATAAATCTTAATACATTACCCAATTTACAAAATTCCACCAAACCAAATGGCCCATCAATAAGTTTGGTTGTTCTGTATTATATGGATTTCATGCACTGTGTAGAGTGCCCAATTATAGCATTTAAAAGTTTCAGACCTACACATTTATCATCAAAATGACATAATCTTTGAGTAACTTCAAATTTACAGTTACAACACCAATAGAGTACTATAAAACTAAATCAATAGACAATGTTGGCTAACTTCTATATTGATATGAAGAAAAATGGATTTTAGTTCTAAACATTATACTAGATAAGGGATAACAAAAATAGATTACCATGTAGATTCATAGCTGGAAATTGGTTTTGACATAAGCATTGCATATGCGTTGACCATCTTCGGTGTTCACAGATAGAACAAATAATCTCCAAAACTTGTAGATTTGAAGAAACCCATAGAAGGAGCATTCAACAAGCCATAACAACCCGAACACACTTCAATCTTCATCATATAGATCCTAAGAGTTGCAACTTTTAAACCAAAGAGGGAAACCAAAAATAGATCCAAGAACTCCACAATAATATCAAGCAGGATCCTCTTCAGTGTTTATAGATAACATAATGTGTACAAAAGAGATTAGGTAACAAAGAGTTCTAGTCATTTGAATCTGTAGCAAGTAGTAGATTTGAGTAGCAGCAACAAGCTGGAAAATAAGAAGAAGAGGGATTCATAAAACATAAACAAAATGGAGCAACAATAATATTTGGTCTTTCTGATCATGTAAATGTGCCACATAAGCCAAACCATCTAGGTAGGCATCTGATCCAATCATGAGGCTTTTTAAAAGACATGTATCACTGCAAAATGCCCCCACTGATGTAACATTAAGAGCGTTAACTATAACATGCACTGATCTAACCACATTAGAGGTGATATCTGAAAACTCACTACACTCGTTCCCATTTTGCTCAGTCATTGTCTATGGGGTACTTCACACACTTTAATGCTTGCATATAACAAGCCAGAGAAATCAATGAACATATAACAAGCCAGAGAAATCAATGAACGAAGCTCGATAGAACCCATGCCAGGGATAGGTGTAAAAAATTGGGCCACAATTTCTAGAATATAGAACATGATTCAATACTATCCAAATACATAAAAATGAATCATAATCGAACATATGATTAAATACTAGATACAAGAAGATGCTTTCCTACCTTCTTGAATATTAACAGATACATATTAGATGCTTTACAACCTTGTCAAATACTTTTGTTGGATGTCGGTTCCATACTAAATACTTTTTCAAATGGTGCAAATGGTGCACATGTACAAGGGATGCAATATATATTAAAAATTAGCAGCAAGAAGGTGTATGATTGAGTAGCAGTAGCAAGATGTATAAGAGGAAGAAGATGAGTGGGGGAAATGTAAAAAAAATAGAGCAAAAGTAATAATTTGGGGTTTTCAAACCCCCTAGATGTGCCACACCATCTAGATGGGTGTTTGTTTATACCTAGTCAACTACACATACATAAATGTTGCTAAGACACTAACTATAAAGCATCACATTTGGTTTCATCCCTAAAATGAGCAAGTTATGATATATTAGACTTTTCTACTATTTTTTTATATAACAGGAAGATGTTTACACCAATAGTCTTACTAATGTTTAGTCGTCACCTTGTAGCATAGAAACTGCATTAAGCATTCACTCGTTTGTCCACACTTCTGATATTCTTTAATAATGTTCTCTTATATATTAGGAATGTTTTATAGATTAAAAATGTAGAGACAAACAAAGAAGGTAGAGAAAGAAGTAATGGATATAGTTCCAAACATCATGTAGCCTAACTTTCACCTCATTCACTTGGACTATCTTTGTTCACATTATTCTTAGCATGTTCGTTATTCAACTTCTACAAATGCCATAGTTCTAGTTGGGACAGTTCTTGAACAGTATGTGAGGTGCCATGAATAAGAAACAAGGTTTACCTATTCTACTCCAATTACTCATTGCAATGCCACATACTCATTCAAATATAGAAATAGATCTACCATTCTAGTACTGAAAAGAAATCAAAAATACCTGATATAAGGAGGGTAAAAAGACTCTGCACTAATTTGTTGACGTTCATTGTCACGGCGGCAAACTTCATTTGCAATAGAGGATGAGATAGAAGGAAGGATCCTGTGGAGGGGTTGAAACTAAATCTTGAAATTTGCATTAGTATGTAAAGCAACAGATACGTGAACCTCCTTAAAAGAAATCTCTAATTGTTGCCTCTTTGGTACTAGAGTTGAGAAAAAGAAAAGGAAAGTCCTTCACAGTAAATTATAGTTGTACCATATATTCTAAGTCACAAAATTATATAATTAGTGAACTAAATAAAAAAGAGAAGGGAATCAACAAATTGGAACATTCAACATTGTCCAAATTGGGTCAGATAGATAAATTACAGTTGGATGAATTCAAATGACAATCAGAATAAAATCTGAAAATAACAAAACAACAGATCATTAGCGACATAGGTTGTGTAATATTTAGGATACAAATATCATTCATTTGTCATCTTCTAAATAGAATATATAGAAGAAGTTATAACACCTGCATAAATAGAGGACAATAAAACAAAAGGCATATCCTTATCGTGCATATCTAGTTCCATTGACAAAAGCCTCTTAACAAAGTAGTCATTGTACTCTTCTAGCTGAGCATCTAAATTCAAAACGAGCTCTTAGAAAAGACTAGCATATATAGTATGTTAAGCCTTCCTATGTGGCATAGTGTGGCCATCACCAGGAGGTACAATGCATGGTGTATTAAATTCCTTTCACCAAGTCCCTAATTATGGAGGACTCATACCTCCACCTTGGAGTATTCTGATGGATGTGAAGATGGAACAACAACATCTATAGGCCATGAGGGCTCTTTATCCATGAAATTGGAACCACACCAGTCAGCATAATTTTGATACTCCCTTGTTCCTATGACAACAAAAACAAAACAAAAACATCACCAATAACAATAGTCATTTGCAAAGTCAATATAACTATATAATTCCACTGTATCTATTGACATCAAGCAGATAGCATCGAACTGTATAATTCTACAAATAGGGATTTTAGATACATACCCGTCTTCACTAGCTATTGCCAACCCAAGCCAAACTAAAATACGAATCAATATCAAATAATCATCACAACCACGTGCATTATATACTAGTCAAATTAATGAGAATGCAATAAGTTTTCCCGCATAATGTAGATGTCTTAGTCAACGATTTAAGTCAAGAAACAATTCTATAACGAACACTCATGATAAAGATCATGATCATTCAAGTCCTTCCATTGAGAATGCCACTTTTGATGGTACTCAAATCCATTTCATATATATAATAACCTGGCTCCCATAACATGATCCTAGAGTAAAAATCAAGTCATATATAAGGTAACATTAGTTAAATATAAAGTTAGGAGTAAAGAAAATATCAAAATATAATGATCAAAATTTGGATACGTGTGAAAAAATAATTAAAGTATACAAAGTATAAGAAATAAATAAAGTGTGTAAAAGGATATGTCGACCACATTCAAAATTTAAGAGTGATTTCCATACCTACAGAACTATTTCAGACTGAAGAAAGATCTGGAATTTTCAAATTGCAATACCTTAAGTCTGATATACACCTTTCAAAAAAGTTGGTAGGTCATAACCAATAAGGAATGAATGATACAAAGCTTCAAAAATAGACATTCCAGATTTGGTCTTTCCAAGAACCAAACTGAAACTAACGGACAAAAAATCAATATATGTTCCTTTTGATAAACAACATAATTAAAAGTTGCAATTGCATAGAAATCATTATTTTCCACGTTGTAAGCTAGATATATCCACTATAATTAATATGAAGTAGGTAAATATAACATGGTTTAACCAAATGAAATAAGCCATGGCCATAAAGATTTGTTATTCGATTTGTAGAAGGCTCAAATCCATTGTCCTTTCCTTGTATTAAGAGATAAAGTCCAACTCAAAGCTCTTTCTTTTTACTACTATTGTATTCATGAGGCTGAAGTGACAAAGATACTAAAACTTGTCACTTCCAAGTGATAAAGATTAATTATCTTTGTCAAAGAAAAACCAACCTGTAAACTCCACTTCATTCTAATACCAACATTAGTTCGGCCACCATGAACTAAATAGAGTGGAAAGCCCCTACCTACTACTATTTTGGATTGACGCTAACACCATGAATAAAAGAAAAATTTCCTGCATTAGAAACAAAAGATAGGCTAGCTTAGAAATTGACCATAATCAAGCCTATTAGCATACACCTTACATTTGAAGACTTTGAATGAACATCAACTCCTAGAGTAGACTTGGGGATGAATGACACAAACATATTGAAATCAAACTGTGCAACAAAGCAGAGATCATTCCATTTGTCCAACATGGCAGTAGTTCAGGTTCAATGTTTTCATAAACACATAGCTAATAAATCTAAGGGGTGCATCTAATATATCTTAACTTACCTCAATTTGTGGCCTTTTACCCTTCTTTTTTCCACCAGGAGCTTCATAAAGCAAGTGTTCAACTTTCTACTTCACGTTTCTTTATTTCTAGTTGTATCATATGTCATCTTGACATCCATCTTCACATAAAATATTCTCACACAATGAGTCACCTATATATATCACATGTCAATAGGAAATATACAATGTAATATTAAGAATTTTAGAAGTTCAACTAGAAGGACAGTTTATAAAATCAAGATAAATGGATCAAGTGTTGAACCTGGTAAACTACTACTATGCACATACCTATATATGTGAGACTATTTAGTCCAAGCGCAATAGATCAAATAGAATGATATATTGCTAATATCTCACTAGAACATGCAAAGAAGACTAAAACAACTGTGCCCTTTGATTAACAACCTAGTTTGGTGTATAATATAACCAAATCAAAATTTTGTGTTCTTCGCGTGACTTACTTTGTATGGGTGGTTTTGGATTGTGCATCAGGTTTTTGGTGAGCATATGAGAGCCTAAATGCTATTTTATTTTTCTTCCTTCCCCTATCTGTACATTCAATCTGACTTCTTACAAAGTATCTTAGCAAGTTTATCAAAAATGTTATTTGTCAAGTCAAGTTCTTTATAAATATCTACATTTTGGGCCTTTCGCACTATTCCTCCCTTCTTGATTCTTATCTAGTCATATCAGAACCTATCTCTCAGGTTGTTAGTTGTCAAGTGAAGTACTTCACAAACATATAGCCTTGGACCTATCTAGGCTTAAGCATTTGATAATTAGTTGCAACTATTTTCAGAAAAATAAAACAGCAGACTAGTGTGTTAAAGAAAGAAACATTGAGTGAGCAGATGCATATTACTAATGTGTAGAGTCGGAGGAGTAAAGGGAATAGGGGGAAAAGATAAGGTACGAGAGCAACATGCATTGCAAATTTTGAGCTTTCCTTTTCTTATATTCTTTCTCAATCTACTTCAATTATGCACCCCTCAAGAGGAAGCATATAGCTCCTATCACATAATTCTTTAATTGGATAGTTCAAAAGCCCTTTCCGTATTTGTGGTGGAAGTGGGTCTATGAAAAATTTTCACCTGCTGATATTGTCAAAGTTGCTACATACCATCTCACAGCCTGCAAGTGCAGCAACAAATCCCTATTCACAAAAAAGGAACCAAATGTTCTTATGATCCAAAACAACATGCTCAAATTGGTATTGCTGCACAAAGACTATAACTAAAAGATCAATAGGCAGGCCACTACACCGATGGGAAGAGATAGATGTAGATGGTCTAGACCTCCTTTTGGGTGTTGAAAAGGACAAATATGGCCATTCTACAAAAATATTTTACCAGTTTCGCTGCTAAAGCAAGTGGGACAGCATTGTGTGGCATCAAAAAGACTACACAAGTTGCATGTTCACCTGTACATGCTGACTGACCTCTATCCGGTTCTAGAGTGTCCAATGACACATCGATCTGGCCATCTTCTCCCATGGAAAGAGGGATGAGAAGGACTCTACAGTTTTCATATAGCTTCAAACTACGTTGATTTGGGCCGGGGGGCTGTGGAGACTTATGTTTTGCTGGAGAAATCCATTGTGCAGGTGTAGGGAAGAATGACACTATGGAAGATAGAAGAAAGAGGTAGTTGTCATAGGACTAAAAATAGTACAAATTGTACCTTTTATTCTTAGGATTCATATGGGAGGAGGTATTCTGTGTTCGGGCTCCCCTTCCCTTAGATCAGTTCTGCTTGTGCCCAGCCCTCCATTGGAACACTCCTACTTTCTTTGCAGGCGGCATGCTATGTAGCCAAATTAGTCCTCAAATGGAGTTTTGATTGATGAATCACAGGGGATCTCAATGGTAATGGACGGATATTTCAGAAGGCAATCAAAAGGCCAAAATAGAATAAGGAGAACAAAGGGGAAAAAATGACCACATATATCTTACCATGCTGGCCCTACCTATTCCCCCAATTGTTCATTGTATCTGGTGCTTCATGCATCCCATGGAAGGGAGTACATGGATGAAAGGTGAGTATATCTGTTGTGGGTTGTGATGAGTATGGACTAGGAGTACGGCAGGTGTATGCGATCTAGGGGCGGGAGTGACGTCTGATGCAACCAAATAGGGGAAACAATGCAGTTGTGTGGGTGATGACATGCAAAAAGAAAGGAGTTTCGTGTTAAGAAAACGCGGGCTGGTTCCCGCAGTCACTTTTTAGAATGAAAAAATGTAACTATGATATTTAAATGTAGCTAGTTTTGTAGGTACTAGTTCAGTTAGCATTAGCTATATTTAGTTTATTTACACTTGAAGAAATTGTAACGAGAAATGCCATCTAACTACATGTAAAGTAAATGTAGCCAAATTATATGTAGTTAATTCCTGATTTTCTCATAGAGTAGGTTGGCGACAGATGGATTTTAACCTGGGAATAATAGCTAGCTCTGCCTAGTTGGGCTTTGACAAGTCATCTTTGCATTTGAGTAGCCATCTACTGGGTGTGGTATGCTATCTCATCTCCCCAACTAAAACCATTCACTCTACACCTGCTTGTTCAGTCACTCACACAACCATCATCATTATTCCCCAATCCAGCTAGCTAGCTAGCTAAGCGACGCCTTCTTCCTCTGTTCGCCTCGCACCATGGAAGGCCTCCGAAATGAATTCCACCCATCGACACCCTCCTCCTCCTCATTATCTCCACCAGCACACACGTGTTCCTATCCTCATCGATGAATGGATGACCTTACCTCTATGAAAACACCTACATTAGGTCAAATACAAAAAAGAAGGCAGCAACCTTACCTTTGCGTTCGGGTGCTTCCGGGTGGCGGCGGTAAGGCTTTCCTCATGGGTGTGGTAGTAGGGGGTGGTCTTCGGACCTGCACGGCAATAGCATGTGCCCTTCTCTACTCTCCCAAAAGTGGCGGCATCAAGGATCCTTACGGCAGTGGCAGTGACAACTTCTTGCTAGCTTCACGCGATCGCCAAATGAAAAACCAAGTTCCAGTAACACTTAGTAACCTGACCTCTAAGGTCGCTTCTAAGTAAAAAACCAACCCAACATCTTAAGTGGTGCCTGAACCACCTGTAAGGTTGGGTAACTTAAAAAACTGACCTTATAGAACTATGCTACAAGGTCGGTTATTTTGAGAAAACCGACCCAAGAGGTCCAAAGCGGTGCCCGCATTTTTGTTGACTTATATGGTCAGTTATTGAAAAACCAGACCCTATAGATTGAGGCACGAAGCCAAAATCGAGCAAATAATTTCTGCGGGAAACCTAGTGGGTCAGTTTTTATGATAAAACTGATGCAATAGTGTACTAGGTCATTTATTCTAGTAAAAATGATGCTAAGGGTAGAGACGTTATTGGCAAAAAATGTAGTAGAGGGTACAAACCCTAATTCCCTCACACCAAGATTCATTAGAGTTATAAAACTTAATTAGTCATTAGGTGAAACCCTAATTATCAAATCTATCATATCCTTACATTATGAACACCTATATCTGATTATGTCAATTAATATTATCACAAGTTATAACATTGGTTTCTTCACTCTAATTCGTATGATTATTGATCTAGAAACCATAATATTTATCATAATTATTGTCATCATATTGGGTTCTCACTATATATAGAAATATTTGATTATACTTAAAAATAAAGAGATTATGTGATGACCACAATTTTAGGATTTTGATAACTAGTATAACACTTGAAGTTCACTTTATTCAATTATGAAATTCTTTTGTTGAATGTATGTTAATATATTTGATGATCAATTCAGACCCCTTAGTATGTAATCATGTTCCAATATCATGTATTGATAAATAGAATGGATATCGAAGATGAATATGAGATTATGTTATTAATTTAAATAGCTTAAGTGGTTAGATTCAATGAATATAAGTGTTTAAAACATGCCTTTTAGGAAATTTATCATTAGTTATATATGGAGTCCTTGGACTAAATCTTTGAAGGAAGACAATTTAGGTCATTTTGGAAGGCATGGTAAATTTTTTTATTGAAAGTTATTCCTATTGAAAGTTATTAACATTCTAAGTTTAGAAATAATTGAGTAGATGTAGTATGGAAGAATATAGTTGCTAGTTTCCAACCAGTCCATGACAATAATGTGTCACATGACCAATTTTGTTGTCCAGGCGCCCCTTTTGGTGTGGTGTCCCAATCTGCACTGTCCCTGTAGATCCTGTGGTGTAGATTCTATCTTCTACCTCTTGATCCCGCAGGGGGATGGCATACCAGACACTTGCATTTCTCCATGTTCCCCGTGTGTGATGAACAACTTTTGTGTGAACCCAAAGCTCCATGAGGGTAGGATCAAACCATGGAGTAATGACAGAAAGCAAGCTTCCCCTTTCTGTTGCATCTCTATCAGTCCTTTCAGTTGTCATAAAGAGTGGGAGGGAGGTGTGAAGTTGATTGAGGACTTCTAGAATGAAATATGTGGACCAGACATACTTGATGAAGCTCTCCACAGTTTCGATTTCTTACTGGTGTGAGTAGTGGTGTCTGTCGAACTCAATCTTTGGGTGAAGCTAGTGGGAGTTGGTAAACATAGATAAGCAGATCCTAGAGATTTAGGAGGGCATCAATAGGTCCTTTAATATGACTAGAAGCATAGGAAAGCCTTTGTTTGTGACCAGATCCAGTGAAGGTCACTGCCCCTCTTTCCTCTTTACCGCGGCAGTGCCAGACCGGTGAGTTCCCACATCATTGGTTCCCATTTCTATGATCTACATGAAGTGGATGGGGGAATACGAGGAGCCTTTCTGAACCAGAAGGAGACCTCCATCAACAATGCTCTATCAAAGAGCTCGCTTGTGGTGTTTCTCTATAGGAGGCATCCGATCTCTCATGCGAGAGTAGAGGACAGATCACGTTGAGAACATGAGGGTCTGAGTTGGGAGAGAGGGAAAAGGGATCACCCGGTCCAACAACCAACCAGCCGAGCATGTCCTTGAACTAGCCGACCCACTTAGGCTAGCAGAAGGATTGACAACGCTGAGGCCAGCATGGCCAATCCAAAAGCACCAAATCAGGCTGCAGAGCCCATTGAATCAGGTAAATCGTTATATATTTATGAAAAATAGCTTTTCCTTATAAAATTTGTAGAAAATAGATCCCATTGTCGACTATTCCCCCAAAAATATCCATGGATTCAAAAAATATCCCCTTAATTATGAGACTATTATATAAGACCTTGAAATAATATTCTTGACAATTTTTAATTTATAAGATGATGCTCCATTTTAGGGTTAGTAAAATTGGATTAATTAGTAAGTATGTAGACTAAATATGAGAGAAATAATTTTGGACCCTACTATCACTTAAAAACCATATGTGGACTCATATGTGATTACATTACCCAATGTTAGGCCTTTTTGTGTTAAAATACAATTAGATGCTTTAAATCTCATATTCATTCTAGAAAATAGGTAAAGTCTCATAAAAATATGAAATTTGTACCAGACCTTTATAATGACATATAGATCAAACTAAAAATATTAGACACCAACCTAACATCAGATTAACATAGGTTTGACGAAAACCTAATTTGGACTTAGAATATTAAGAATATATGAACCATGTATTAGCTATGATTAATTGTTATTAATCAGGTGATGACCAGATTGTCTAGATGACCATGGATGTATAAGAGATCTCTAAAATTAGGTATGTGGGTTTTATTAAGTATAAGACTAGCTTTCATGAATGCATAATGATATCATGTACTTTGGATGCTTGTATTTTCATATAAATTTTTGGATACATATTAGTAGTATATGCTTCTCCAAACATAAAAGAACATAAAAGAGAATATGAATGGATTGTAGCTACTAAGTTTTTATGTTCCTCTCTCTCTCTCTCTCCCTCTCTCTTCCTAAATATAAGGTTGGGACAACCCCATAGCCTAAGGGGAAGGGATCCCCATAGCCCAAGGGGAGGGGAAAATATGAAGTGCAACACCACTTAGTAGTACAAACACATCAGTAGACTATTAAAATATGTGTTTACCAAATTATAACATTAAATAATGTTTTTTTTCTTTTTTTCTCAATTTTTTTTGAAATCGGTAATATATTACTCCAGAAAAGAAAAGGAAAAGTGTGAGCTCCAATAGAAAGGAGCTAAAAGCAGAACCCAACCCTATACACAAGGGTTACACTACAAAATCCCAGTAAAGCCTAATTTGTGGGGTTAGGTTAGCATGTAGAGAAGGCTGGGTTGTAACAAGCCTAGCAATCTCCTTCTGTAAACTATCAAAAAGCTGTAAGTAATCCATGGCAGGTCCCCCGTGAATTATGTTGTTCCTCTCCTGCCAAACCTTGTGGCAAAGCCCCGTCAAGAAAATACCACCAAACTGGGAAGTCGTATTCACCATGGTCCAAGTCACTGCCTCCTGAAGATGGATAGGCGGGGAGTGGCCACAACCGTTCTTGAGGCATACCCATTCCCACATGTAGCGGGAAACTTTACACTCAAAGAAAAGTTGGGCATGGGAATCCTCAACCTCTCTACAAAGTGGGCACATGGTCTCTGTCTCCAGCCCCCAACGAGACATTCTATCTCTTATAGGTAGTTTCCCCAACATCTCTCTATAGGTTAGGGTTCTCCACTTGGGAGTGAAGCACCTACCCCAAAGAAGCGAATGCCAAGGGACAAGGTTGCCTACCCTCATCTTCCAAGGGTGCAAATGGGGATCCGCAAGGTTCCACATCCCATCACTATCACAATTATACAAAAGTCTAACCTCATCCCACCCCGTGTTCATATGTTTCCACACATGGGAATCTTACAAAGTGGTGGCATTGGACCCCCAGAGAGTCCCATTATATCTCTCTCTCATCAAGGAAGCCCAAATACCCAGGGGCTGCCTAAGGAACTGATCAACCCTTTTGAGATTGGACTGTCTTTGGGTCTCACCCTTGTCTTGTATCCCTAGACCTCCAAGATATAGTGGTTTGGAAATGGTATCCCATGCAACACCATGACCCTTGCCACCCCATAAGAAAGAAGACGCCAGGTGTCTGATGCTCAACAATGTCGGAGTAGGAAGGGTGCACAGATCGCACCAGAACTGCACCATACTCTGAATGACTGACTTGATTAGCTCGAGTTGATCCACTAAAGAAATCTGTAGGCCATCCCAACTATCAATTTTGCCCCTGATCTTGTCAAGGCACAAGTTGTAATCTCTAGAGAACCCTCTCCCTCCCGAAAGAGGAACACCAAGGTATCTGGCGGGAAAACATCCCCTCCTGATGCCAAAGTAACTTCTTAGCATTCCCCTTCTCATATCGTAATATTTAGAGAGACAAATCCTTGACCTCACATTACTCATGTATAAACCAGCGAGCCTCCCAAAGTTCACCATAACCTTCTTGAACTCCATAAGACTTTTAGCATGCCCCGTGGAGAACAGGAGAATGTCGTCTGTAAAGATGAGGTGTGACAACACCTTAGTGCCTTTGATCTATAATGACTTGATCTTGTTATGGTCCTCCACATTCTTAATCAGAGTCATAAGGCTATCCATGACTAAGGTAAAGAGGAGGGGAGAGAGGGGGTCACCCTGGAGAAGTCCATTCTTAGCTGTGAAAAAACCCACAGGGGCCCCGTTTACAAGTATAGAGAAGGAGGTGGTTTGTACACACTATTGCATCAAGTTGATCCATCTATCGCAGAACCCCATGGATCTCATGATCTTCCATAGAGTGTCCCAATTGATGAAAACATACACTTTGGTTATGTAGAGTTTAACATAGGCCTTCTTAGAACTTTTTTTAACTTTGAAATCAGTGAGAAACTCCAAGGCCTTCTCCCTTTAATGAAGGTTGTTTGATTTTGTGAGATGATATCAGGGAGGTGCATCTTGAGCTTATTCGCTAAGATCTTGGCAAAGATCTTATAAAAGGTCGAGTAGCAAGCAATCAGTCTAAAATCTATCATATTGTTGGAAGGTATATTTTTGGGGATGAGTTTGATAAAGGCATGATTAACCTCCCTTGCCATTCTCCCCCCCCACCACCACAAACCATCTTACCACTATGCATATATCATCTTTGATTATCGGCCAACTCATCTGAAAGAACATCGCATTGAAGTCGTCGGGGCTAGGGACCTTATTAGCCCCTATTGAGAAGGTAGCCTACCTCACCTCTTCGTCTGTCACCTATTTACAAAGGTTGAAGTTCATAGCCTCATTCACTCTCCACGTAAGGAGAGGCAAATTACATTGTTGCATAGCTGGTTGGTTATACAGATTTTGAAAGTAGTGCACCACTTCAATACCCACCTATTTCCTCCCTTCAACAATCGATCCATCATCTTTGATTAGGGAAGAAATATCATCTTTAAGGGACCTCTTCTTCACAGCTGAGTGGTATATCTTAGTGTTCCGGTCACCATCTTTAAGCCAAGACATTCTACTTCTTTTCCAGTAGAAACATTCCTCAGCTTTCTCAAGATTGACAATCTTTTTCTCCATGTCTCTTTCCTTCTTTATCGCTTCAGGACATAGCAGATTTCTACGAACCCGTAAGGCAGCCTACTCATAATCAGTCCTAGCAGCGAACAACAAGTTTTTGATATTGACTTTTTCCCTGGCCCAATTCCTCAGACCAATCTTACTATTTTTCAACTTCTTACAGACAACATAGAGTGAGTTCCCATCTATACAGACATTCCAACCTTTGTCAATGACCTCCTTAGATCCCAACCAAGTAGTCTACAGATTGAGAAATATGAAAGGTTTGGGGTAGAATCCTCATTTTTCAGATTGAGCTGCATCCACACGTGGTCACTGAAAGGGTGTGAACCAATCTTGATGAATGAGTTGGGAAAGATATCCGCCCATGCTTCATTAACAAACCCTCTATCCAATTTGCAAGCAATTCGTCTGTGAATACCTTGCTTATTGGACCAAGACACTTGCCCACCGGTAATATTAAGTTCGGTGAGCGCGATATCATCAATCACCTGGTTGAAGTTCTCCATAACAGACTCAAGCACCTGTTTCCCTCCTTTTTTCTCCCCAGCCATTCTCACAATGTTGAAATCCCTGACCACCATCCAGGGGATCTACTGTTGCACTACATGTTTAATGCTCTCCCACACTAGGAGTCTGTCTCTTTCCAAATGTTCCTCATACACAACAGAGATAATACAAGAGAAACCACCTTTGTTAAAGTAGCTAAAAGTGAAACACTACTTCATTTCGTCTATGGGAGCCAGGCTCCAAAAGGATGGGTTCCATCCAATACAGATCCTATCCAAATCAACATAATTAAGGTTGTCCATGCAATTCCTTCCAACAGGGAAAAGGGTGCTCACCCTCTCCTTCATGTTCCTTCTTATTTTCGTCTCCAAACAGAAGCACAAATTGACCCCCAAATCATTAACAATTCCTTTGAACTTCTTTTGGCTTCAAGGAAGTGAGGCACCCCTCACATTCCAAGTTAGGATGGACATATCTATCTGTTGGAGGACCCTATCCCTCTTCCAGAGTGGGTCTGGTTGCTGCTTCCTCCTCTTCCATTACCAGTGTGCACCGTGGGTTGAGGTTGGGCCCTGTATCGCCCAAGATCTCACCATCTTCAATGCTATTGTTGTTGAGTGTTGCAAAATAGTTGGCTGTCCCAACAAGCTCGACACCTTGGTTAAGCATGTCCTCGGTAGTTGTTGGTGTCGGTGAGGCCTGTGAGCCCACCATAGACCAGGTAGAAGAGTCCTTCTCTATCTGGCTTGCGAACCCAATCACCATACCAGTCATAGCCTTAGGGTCATTCCCCCTGGTATTGGCCTCAGGGGTCTCTGCATCATTCGTGGGGACATCGTGCAACGACACAGTGTTCATGGGTGTGGGTACGACATGCACCGGCACACCCACCTCTAGCACTCCTCCGGTCAAGTGGAGGCTAGGCTCCTGTTGTCTTCCTTGCAGGTATGCTCTGGTACCACCAGCTGTGGAGACCGGTCTTCTGGTCGGGCGCCGCCATCTACTTTTGGACCGACCTGTCCTGAAGGCAGGGGTTGCGGTTGCAGGTGGTCAAGGCCCAATGCAATCTCCATCGCGGTGTCCAAAAACACAACAAGAACCGCAACGATCAGGAAGGGCCTCGTAAAGAACCTTAAATTCCCAAGCTTGACCATCGGGGAGCGCCACCACCACAACAGGTGGGGGTTTCTTGTCATCCGAGATGTCAATGCAAAAGCGAGCACATCCTATCTTGGATCTATGGGTCCTTTTATTGAACACCCGAGGTGTGCCCACAACATGGGCAATGATCTCCACGGCTCTGGGTGACCAGTGGGTGTCGATGTCAGGCAGCGAAGCTCACACCGAGGCAGTTTTGAGAGCCGTGTGACGGAGGTCAGCCTCCGGCGTCCATCTCCTCACCAGCACAAGCTGCTGGTCAAAGAACCATGGTCCAGCCTCAGTGGCCTTCTTCATATCATTACTGGTCACGAAACGAACCCGTATCAGTCCGCTCACCAGGATCGAGGCTTCCAGGTCACCCCAAGGTCTCCACGACCAAACCATCCAACCTTGGATCTGCTCGATCACCAGTTTCTACTTTCCCAACACCTGGACCAGAATGGAGAAACGGTGGTAGTCTTTCATGTCTGTGAGCACTAGCTCAGAGAAGCTTGTCCACAGTTTGTCATCCCCATCCTTGTATAAGGCTTGCCGCGGATCCCCCAGAGCCAGCGCTGACTTGATAGTAGCCTCTGCTTGATCCTCGATCAGGGTACTAATCCAGGGTCTCTCCAAGGTGACATCCACACCCGGGGAGGACCATGGCACCACCTAAGGGTCGGTAGGCCATCGAGCCCCTCCAGTGGTAGGCAGATCGGTAGCTATGGCAGTATGTGGTGGCGGGGTTGGAGTTGGGGTTGGGGTTGTTATTGGGGTTGATGATAGGGTTAAGGATGTGGATGTGACTGTGGAGGTATTTGGGGGTGGATGTGTATTGGGGTTGTTGGGGATAGTAGATGGAACTACGCCATTACTGTGAGAAGAAGAGGTGGTTGGGATAGGGTCAGAGGTTGAAATTGCAGGGGTTGCAGGGGATAAAGTGAGGGAACCGCCCCCGCCCGCCATGGAAACAACGAGCAGAGCACAAGCCCTAGTCCTAGAGATGGAACAGAGGTTTTGCTCTCTAGAATGGAAAGGCAGGCCGCATTTCCACCGAACTTCTGAAATATTTCATTATGAAAGTTATTATACTAGTTTTTTTACCCACATATAAAACTTTTGTTGATTTATTGTTTCATGTATTTTCTAGGTTCAGAGCTAGAATGGGAGAAAAGATAAGAAGTGAGAAGTGAGTAGTGTTCAAGTTGTACCTATTGCTTAGATCCTAGTTAGCATACATGTTCATAGACTATAGAATTTTCATTCAATATATAATTTTAAATTGTGTTGTCATCACTCATTTTGTAATATATACATGTTGAATATTGAGAATGTTATGGTGTATGCACAATAGTCTAATGTTCATGTATTCATATGTCACTTCCACATCGCTATCTAATACAATTAGATAACATTTTTGGAATTGTCCTCTCAGGCCTTCTAAATCTCGAGACGGAAGAAGTCGGGGATGTTATTGTTGTTATCAGAGCATGAACAATAGCACACACCTGGCAATTTCTCATCGTGAAACATAAAAACTAAATTTCACCTTCCACATTAAACCCTAGAAACTTAGTAAGTTGTTCTATAGGAATAAGGTTTGACTTAGCCTCTAGGTTAGAACATAGATGTTCGAGAACTAGGTTTAGACAAGTGTGTGAAACCCTATCCATATAGAGATCATATGTATAAGGTTTCTGCACCGGTTTACACCTTATTCTCACCATTTCACTAGGTTACATGGCACTATACTCTCTACTGTGTGTTAGACACTCGATTTTGCTGATTTCGTTTTGTTTCCAAACCACCTCGAGCCTTGACAATTTTCTTTGATGTCTGATTTCTCAGAGAAAAATTATATAATTGTTTATTATGTATATATATATATATATAAATGTGTCCTTCACGTAGGAGAGTAGGAGGTGTTCATGCATCCTAGGTGAAAGGGAGTGACATCAGTCTAGAAGATAGAGTAGTTATATAGTAGATGTCTAGAGCCTTATCAGATATTTGATTGTTAGAGCATATGATAGATTAATAGATGATATAAGAAAGAATGATTGTACATAAGTTTATCTCTGATGAAATAAGTTTTATCTCTGATGATATAAGTTTCTTTATATAGATCTAAGTTGTATATGAGTTTTGATCCCAATTTTGAAAATGTGAGATAAGTCTAGGTGATGAAAGTATGTAGGTTTTCCTTACATAAGGTAACCAACATTAAGATACAATTAAATATGCATGAGCCTCAAGATGTTTGCAAAGGAGGACTTATATAATTAGGAAAATATATGTGGTGAACTCTAGAGAGAGTGATACCCCCTGGGAGAAGATCAAAGGACCTAACCTCCAATATATGAGATATATGTGAAATGATATCTCCTAAGCCAGATTACTCTTGAGTATATGAGTTGAGTCCTTAGGCATTATTCATGCATATGATCTAAAACCTATATGTGAGAGTTGGAAAACAAAACTATGGGTAGAGAAACTCATGATGAGAAATCAAATCCTTAGACTGAGTTAGTCCTAGGTTGAGTAACTTATGCTTGTGAATCCCATCATTAGCTGCAAGTGAGGTGATATATGTAATTTTGATTCTAATTCTGAGAGTAAAATACCTTGTGCATAATGTACTCACACATGTTGTTCCTTCCACTTCTCTTTGTTAAAATATAATGCTAGAAATCTCACTTAAGATATATAGATGATTTATATATGAGGAGTCACTTGTATAACCTTGACCTATTATATATTCTCTTCCTACATTATACATTTAATATCCAAGTTTGCAATCACTATAAGATTGGCTTAGTATATTCTATTTCACACTATCATATAAGAAAGATGTATGTTTGAAATCATGACAGTCTATCATACATGAAAGATGTATGAAATCATGAGCTTGAAACAAAGATACATTTCAATCATATATGAGATGATCATGAAATGAAGTTCTTAACCTCAAAACTTCCTACTCTTAAGCTTCTAGTATAATAGTAACTCTCATGGAATAGGGTGAAAACCCTAATATACAAAGATGAATAGTAGCTTCATCTAATGATGTAGTCCTAGTATGTGTTAATAAAAAAACATAATAATGATGTTAAGTTTGATAATTCTAGTAATGAATTACTTGAAATTTGGATATCACCTTATAAGGGAGAGTAGGGTGAGAGATGAAAACTTGAACAATGCCTTAATTATATGTATGAATAAAATCCTATTTTTGAGGGAGATAGGGGATGCAATTCCTAAAACTTAAAGAAGGTCAAGTTATGCGTAAGATGTAAAATGATGCATTGACCTATATAAGGTGGGGTGGGTATCCCAATATGCTAAGAACCTAAGATGACAACTTAGGGTTCATTAAGTACTATGATAGCATTGGCACCTAAAACTGTTGACCTATAAGAAGTTGATTCTATGTTGTCCCCTCGAGTATGATACTAGTTGAATTTTGAGGATGAAATTCCGTATTAGGTGGGGTGAATGTGATGACCCCAATTTTAGGATTTTGATAACTAGTATAACATTTGAAGTTCACTTAATTGAATTATGAAATTCTTGTTTTGAATGTATGTTAATATAATTGATGATCAATTATGACCCCTTAGTATGTAATCATGTTCTCATATCCTATATTGATAACTAGAATGGATATCGAATATGAATATGAGATTATGTTATTGATTTGAAGATATTGAGTGGTTATATTAAATGAATATAAGTATTTAAAACATTCCTTTTGATAAATATATTCATTAGTAATATATGGATTCCTTGGACTAAATATTTGAAGGATGACAATTTAGGTCATTTTGGAAGGCATGGTAAAAATTTCAAGAACATTAATTCAAATGGGAGATCCCAGTCTGGTGCCTGCATGATGAAGAGGTTTCATGCAATCTTCATCAAAGATAAACATAGTATCCTTCAGGAGTAGTTTGGACAAGGGTTTCACGATTTTAGAAAAGTCCTTGATGAATTACCGATAGTACTCTGCATGTCCCAGGAAATTACAAACAAAAGAAACTGATGAATGTGGTGGTATCTTGGAAATGGCTTCTATTTTGCTTTTGTCTATTTCTATTCCTGCTTCAGATACTTTATGTCCCATGAATATCCCTTCTCGTACCATAAAATGACACTTTTCCTAGTTGAGAACTATTTGCTTCTCTTCACACCTTTGAAGAATAAGAGACAAGTTTTTCAGACAATTTTTGAAAGACGATCCATAGACTGAGAAATCATCATTAAACACCTCCATAATTTCTCTATTAGGTCCAAGAAAATGACTAACATGCACCTTTGAAAGGTGGCTGGTGCATTACATAGTCTAAAGGGCATGCGATGAAAGGCATATGTCCCATACAAATAGGTGAATGTGGTCTTTTCCTGGTCATCGGGATGAATAGGCACCTGGTAGAATCCCGAGTAGCCATCCAAGTAGTAGAAGTGTGAATGGTGTACCAATCTCTCTAAAATTGATCAATAAATGGCATGGGAAAGTGGTCGTTGCATGTAGCTGCATTCAGAAACCTATAGTTAATGCACATATGCCAACTGGTTGTTGTGTGGGTTGCTACATCCTTGCCATCATAATCCTTGACTACTGTAATCCTTCCATTTTTGGGTACCACCTGCACCTTGACTACTGTCATCCCTCCTTTCTTGGGTACCACATGCATGAGACCGACCCAATTGCTATCGCTGATGGCGTAGATGATATCTGCATCTATGAGTTTGACAATTTCCTTGCGTACTACCTCTCTTATTTTATCATTCAACTTTCTGTCTTTGAACTCGTAGTTTTGTGTCTTCTTCAAGGTTAATTCTATGCATGCATACTGTTGGACTGAGACCCTTGTTATCATCTATACAGTACCCAAGGGCTTTCTTCCTAGTTCTGAATTTTTGAGAGTTGTTGTTTTATTTGGTCAGGAGACATATGTGCATTGATTATCACCGGATTTCTTTTCTCATCATCAAGAAATTCATACTTTAAACCTTCAGGGACAGGTTTAAGATCTGGTAGCAGTTTTGGGGCAGAGTGGGTCCACACTGAAGAGAAACATATTTTTCTATTTCAGTAGGCCCTTGAAATTCTTCTTACTCAGTGGCTACCAAGTATGCAAAGATCTCTTCAACTTCAAGATCATCAAATATGGAAGTTGGATTGATTAGAGCTTGCATCAAGGGGTCAACGATATCATTGTGTTCTTGAAATTATGCAAATAGCTAGTTGCAATAGTCAACAAAGTAGCTTGTTTCTATTGGTGAAGAGCCCCTCATATGATTGAGTATGTGGAAGTCGATAGACTCATTCCCAACTCTTATCGTGATTAACCCATCTGCAAGATCAATCAGTGATCATGTTGTAGAAAGAAAGGGTCGTCTGAAGATCATAAGACATGTGGGGTCTTCCACTATGTCGATATTGACAACGTCACAAGGAATGAAGAAATTTCCTATCCTTATTGGTACATCCTCCACCACTTCAATTGGTTTGGTATAAGAATTATCTGCTAATTGAATTCTCATATTGGACTTAATAATGTCGGTGAGGCCCAACTTGATGGCTAAACTATAGGGAATGAGACTGATGCTGGCCCTTAGATCTGCAAGATCATATCTGGTTGATGTATCCCCAATGAGAAATGGGATAGTGAAGGCACTTGGGTCTTTTTGTTTCATCAGCATATTGGATTGACAAAAAATGGATGCCATCTTTGTAAGGCAAAGTGTCTCGACTTCACCCCTCTTTCTCTTCTTTGTGATGAGACCTTTTAGGAACTTGGCATATGTAGGCATCTCATCTGTGACATCAAGAAGAGGAATGTCAAAATGAATTTTCTTAATGGTGTATCTCTTCTCGAGTTGCACCTTGATGAAGTGATGAGGAAAAGGGGCTCTAGGAGGGACTTTGATTGTTGTAAATGTTGGGATGGGATTTGTAGTCTCCCATGACTTTTTAGACTCTGGAACTTCTTATTTGCTGGTGTTGACTTCTTCAACAATCAATTTTTTAGATTGCATCTTAGATGAGGTATTCCCAGAACGAAGTGTGGCCATCACAGTTGTTTCATTTGTTGGGTTTTGTTTAGTGCTAGATGGGAATTGTCCATCAGGTCGTCCAATTGAAGTAGCTATATTAGCTAATTGATGATCAATCATCCGATTCTGGGATTGTAGATTGCTTATCTGATTGTTTACAATGTTCATTTATGTCTGCATGTTTGCCAGGATGTTGTTGTTACTCAATCGACATTCGTCCATCCTCTCAGTTAAAGATTCCAAATTAGATATAGACTTTTGATGTTGTTGAAAGAGACTCCCCCTTTGCCCATTGAAATCTCTATGCTATAATGAGGTCTATTTTTCTAAAATATGGGCAGAGGAGGTCCTCTTCCAACTGCTTGTCCTCTACCCATCAATTGAGAGGGTTGCTTTAATTAAACAAGTTTTATGCCGCAGAGGTATTTTCATAGGAAAAGTCGGGATGATTGGGTCATTTGTAATTCACATAGGACACATTCTCAGTCTGAGTGTCCTCCACTTCACGAGTGTAAATACATTGATCTACGCCATGACCACATTCTCCACAAGTGACACACTTTAGAATCTGGAATTGACTTCCTTCAGATTCTGGACATCAGATGCCATCTTATGAAGTTTGTTGTTATGTTTTTCTAGTAGCTTCTGGTCAATAGAATCACTAACGGTGGACACAATTGTTGTAGAACCCCTATCATAGTCATGTCCTACTTGGAGAGCGACCATGTTGTCGATTATTTCTTTGGTGGTTTTAGCATCATGTTTCATGAAATTGCTACCAGTTGCAACACGTAGAGATGTTCTCCTGGTGGAGGTAAGGTTCTCATAGAAAGTAGTGACGATAAACCCATCATCATAGACATGATGTGGACAGTCTCTCAAGTACTCCTGATATCTTTCCCATGAAT
Source organism: Alisma plantago-aquatica (assembly GCA_963693085.1). NCBI lineage: Eukaryota > Viridiplantae > Streptophyta > Magnoliopsida > Alismatales > Alismataceae > Alisma > Alisma plantago-aquatica. The sequence goes on along the minus strand of OY856410.1, from coordinate 695,118,126 downwards.
CATGCAAAATTTCGGTGAGTTTCTGTCTAAAACCGATAATCTTAAGCTTGCACCTAACAATCTTCTCAATTGGATAGAACTTGTTCACAAAGGCTTTAGATAGTTGTTGTCACGAAGTAGTACACTTTTGACAAAGATATCATTGTAAGGCATTGTTCTTATGCGAGAAACAAAAACCCTTCACATAGATGACATCTTGAGGTACTCTATTCATCTTGAGAGTATTACAGAGGTTTTTGAAGGCATCGTTATGATGATAAGGGTTTTCTTCAACACAATTCCCCCCAAACATTTGATTTTGAATCATGCTGATGAACCCATGCTACAACTCAAAGTTTTTCGCTGGTATGTGAGGAAGGACTATAGGATCCCTATTGTCATTGACATGACCTGTGACCAATGAACATAGAGAGGACTTATCTTCAGGAACATTGGTGAAGGGTGATCCTCATTCTGCCATTGGATCGATGAGGAAAATATCAACCTCTGAAAATTCAATGAGGAAATCCAGGATTGGTAAGAGATGATAGTCAACTACCTATAAGCAAAACATTGAATGAATTAGAGTCATAGACTGGAAACATAACCAATATTCTAGCAAATAGATATTAAAAGGATGTCCTAATATTTTTTTTCTGAAATTTAGAAGCAATGACTAGTGCTAAGTAGACCACAAGTTCTTAAATATTATTCGTTTCCTTGTCCCAAACAACGGCGCCAAAAGTTGATTGCTCTTTTTCATGGGTAAAAAGTGCAAACATGATTGTCCAGTCAATGATATCAGACTTTAAATTTATACCCGACTAGAAGAGACGTCCGCAACTCAATATAGAGTTTTTGTAGCAGTGCGAGGTCGAACACGGGGACAAGGAGAATAATAGAATAAGAACGTGAAATCTTGACTTAGTCTAGCCTAACCAAAGAACAAATTTGATGGTATTATGGTTGAGGAACATATTTGATATAATTAAGCAGTAAACCTAATTTATAAAATATCAAAGAAGAAACAAAGATAAATCGAGAAAACAAGATAAAAGGGACTTGGATTGAGTTTCACTAATCAAGCCAACCACAACCATATAAAACCTTCACTCCTATTTTATATATGTTCCCTACTTGTTTTGCAAATAGGCATAAGAAAATATTTGTTCCTTCTCTCGAGATCCGGGCAGATTTCTATCGAACGAGGTTCTCTCTATTGAGGTAATAACCGAAAGATCAAGGAAAAACTATATGACTTTTATTATATCAACTCCTCACTCTCATGACTCATTAATATCCTATACTCCAGATCTCATTGAAATCATTCTCTCTAACAATATTTATATCAAACGTCAGAAGAGGGTAACTATTCATCAATCGACGCAATAAAACAAGAGTATAAGAAAAAAAATTTAAAGAACATATGCTTTTAAATAGAAAAATGAACAATTACATGGTTGGGAGGGCCTGACGGCTACTCCCAACGCAAGTTGTTTAGCCTCGCATGACTAGAGAAACAAAAAAAGTACAACTACAATAAGTCATGATGAGGAAAGGAAAGGAAAGTGATCGATACAAGGGTATATTGAATGATCGATCCACCAACCTCTATGTTGATCTCACAGAGGTCGACAACTTCCTCCTTCCGTCTGATCTTGACTCACAGCGAGAAGGTCCTTCGGATCAGTGATGATGGTGGAACAAACTCGCCAAGGGGTGAGGTTGACAAGTTGGATCGATAGGTCTAGATAGGTCGACAACTCTCATCCTTTGACTCTAGAACTTGGGAGGACTTAGTGGCAGCCTCTTGGCTCTTTGACTCCAAGGATCCAAAATGTGTTGATGTCCTGGGGGTCTATTTATAGTCTTTGACTGTAGGCCTGTCGAGGTTACTTGTCCACATGACATTGATGCAGATGTCAATAGCTATGTTGACATGGGTTCCTTCGATAGGTCTTTATCAACCTACAGAGATGTCGATCTCTTCTTGGCATCAACAAAGTCATTCTTTGTTGAGAATCTGTCGGTCTTGACGTTGACAATCATGTTGACTGGTGTTGTCAAGATGACTCCTCGACATGTTTCTTCTGGTCTTTGAAAGACGTCGATAGCGTTGTGGACGTGGCTATCATGAAGATGATCGATGGGGGTATCGAGGATCCATTATTTGACTGGGTCGCCGAGGATTGGCTTGATAGCTTTGGACCGACATGAATCCATTAGCATTGATGGATTGGACTGTCGATGTCTCATCGATAGGTGTGAGAATTGTACTCTGCTCGACATCCAGTACTCGACAGAGGACTATCGAGGTTCTTCAATTTGACAAGTTGGTGCTCGATGAATTTGTCGAACTTGAGCCGGTAGTCTTTTGTTGACCTTTTGGTGAAGGCTTATCTTATCGACCGATTGGTCAATTGTTTGAAGCAAAGTCTTTTGAACATCTGCTCAGACTTAATGAATTTGCATCTAGTTCCTTCAAATATCATCAAAACTTAGTCAAAACCTTTCAAGATCAAAAGATAGCAAAATGAATTAATTAGAACATCTAGACATAAATCCTAATGGTTTTTATTATGAAAAAGGCTATGAAAAGTGCACCAAAACTGATTTTATCAGTCACCAACTGATTATAAGTTTGTCATGTGACGTCTAGCCCATTGAATTATCTCTTGCCATATTTCCAATAGATGTCTATAGGAAAGTGAAGCCATACATACAATATATAAACCTCACCAATTCATGTGGTTTCTAAGGTATCATTCTGAAATGTGGCTTGATAACAACAAAATAGGTTCCACAACTCATATGTTATTTAGCAAGATGCTAAGAATAACTTTCATGCTATTTGGAAAATATTTAACAAGGTCATAAAGAATTGAATAATGAGATGTATAACATGTTTGAAGACTTTGACAACCAACATCATTGAATGTAGGCTGAACAAAGCAAAATTGAAGGTAGGATGCATCATTTGCCAAGGTCTTGATGAAGCACACATAGTTCCCCATTTGGAATGCTCTAATATATGAAAATGAAAACTCTAGAAGTTGATAATGAGATTGCTTATTATTGAATGATTAAATAGATTATAGGGGGCTCTCTTTTATAAGACAAGAGAGTATACATGGTATAGAGATAACCCATGTGGGATAAAGAGTACACAATAGAAAAAGAGAAAAAGCATAAAGCAAAATACACTAAGTATAGAAAAGTAGTAAAGTGTATATACTAATACTCCCCCTCAAGCTGGAGTGTAGATGTCAATCATGCCCATCTTGGATGACATAGTAGCAAATCTCATCTTTGGAAGAATGTTTGTGAAGATGTCAGCCACCTGCTCAGAAGTATGGATGTAGGGAGTGGATATCTGGCCAGATAATACAGCTTCACGAACAAAATGGCAGCCCACCTCAATGTGTTTAGTCTGCTCATGAAAAGTGGGATTACTAGCGATAAACACAGCAGCTTTGTTATCACAATACATCGGAATAGAGTGGATTCATAAATACCAAAATCCTTCAGTAGGCTTCGAATCTAGAAAAGCTCACAAGTAGTATGCGCCATGGCGCGATATTTAGCTTCAGTACTTGAGCGAGCAACCACAGTATGTTTCTTGCTTTGCCAAGTAACACAGTTTCCTCCCACAAATGTACAATAGCCAAAAGTGGAGCGTCGGTCGAGCTTGCTCCCAGCATAGTCAGAATCAGAATAACCAAGGAGTTTACAGTGACCATGTTTCTTATATAGTAGGCCTTTCCTAGGAGAGCTCTTCAAATATTTAAGAATGTGGCAAACAACATCCCAGTGACATTGTCGGGGTTTATCCAAGTATCTACTAACAAGCCCGACATCAGAAGTAATATCAACTCGTGTGATGGTCAGATAAATAATCTTACCAACCATGCGTCAGTATTGATGATGGTCAGGATAGGTAGGAGAGTTCTCATCATACCAGTCAGTATTAGGATCTAGAGGTGTTCTAGCAGGCTTAGCACCTAGCAGTCAAGTTTTAGAAAGAAAATCCAAAACATATTTGTGTTGAGACAAACAAATACCAGAAGAGGACCAAGAAACTTCAATCCCAAGAAAGTACCACAGAGAGCCAAGATCTTTGGTAACAAAGTGCTTCTCCAGATAGCACTTGGTAGCCTGAATGCATGCAGGATCACTCCCTGAGAGAATGATATCATCAACATATACAATAAGGATAACAATGCCAACAGTAGTATTTTTGATAAAAATAGAGTGATCTGAATGGGAGCTTCTAAAAGAGAATTTCTGAAGAATAGTACTCAGTTTATCAAACCAAGCACAGGGACTCTATTTTGAACCATAAATCGCCTTCCTCAGCCTACAGACTTTGGAGGAGTCCACCTGAAGCACAAATCCCAGGGGTTTTTCCATGTAGACCTCCTAATGTAGATCCCCATATAGAAAAGCATTTTTCACATCAAGTTGATACAAGGGCCAATCATAATTAATAGCAATAGAAATAAGAATCCATACAGAGTTCAGCCGATCCACAAGAGAGAAAGTCTCAAAATAATCGACCCTGTAAGTTTGTTTATAGCCTTTAGCAATGAGTCTCGCCTTTAGCCATTCAACCGTGCCATCTGGTTGATATTTGACAGTAAACACCCAGCGACAACCAACGGGGGAACAATCTGTAGAAGGATCAACTAGCTGCATGTGTTGCATTCAGTCCGAGCCTGCATTTCAGCTTCCATAGCTTGATGCCAAGTAGGATGTTTAAGAGCCTGAGAAGCATTTTTAGGAATAGATATAGCAGAAAGAGCAGTAGTAAAGTTAGCAAAATGAGTCCTTAGATGATCAGTAGTACAAAAATTTCCAATAGGATGTTTAGTCCAAGTTTTAGTTCCTTTCCTCAAGCTGATAGGAACATCAAGATCATAGAATACCTGCAGTGGTGTTTGATCTGACACGAAGGATGAAGAAATTAGAGGGGGCATAGAGGGAGTTTTTGTCTTCTATATTCTTTGATATACTTTTAGAGGCGGTTTTTCAGTAGGAGAAGTAGTATCAGCAATATCAGTAATATCAACGGTATCATCCATGACAGGTAAAGGTGTATCCAGTAATAAATCTGATGTAAGAGTCGACCCGACAGAAGAGTAAAAGGGCATGTGCTCAAAGAAAACAACATCAGCAGATACAAACCATTTCTTTGACACAAGATCATAGCAACGATACCCTTTCCGAGTGTGTGAGTACCCTAGGAAGACACACTTAGTCGCTCTGGGATCAAGTTTCGTGAGACCGGGACGACGGTTTTTGACAAAGTAGGTGCTCCCAAAGTTACGAGGAGGCACAGTAAAAAGGGGCGCATCTGGAAACAGAATCTGATATGGAACTTGATTCCCAAGCACAGAAGAGGGCATTCGATTAATTAGGTAACAAGTAATAGAGATAGCCTCAGGCCAAAAACACTGGGGAACATGATAATGAAAAAGTAATGTGCGGGAAACTTCCAGAAGATGGCGATTTTTGCGTTTAGTGGATCCATTTTGTTGTGGTGTGTAAGCACGGGAAGTTTGGTGTATGGTGCCTTGTTTTCGAAAAAAGTTGCTGATAGAGGCTTGCACAAATTCTAAGGCATTATCATTGCGAAATTTTTTAATGGGTTTAGCAAATTGGGTCTGAATCTCGACAAAGAAAGTTGTGATACTGTCAAGAATGGTAGATCTATCTGTAAGCTAAAACAACCAAGTGGTTCTAGAAAAATCATCAATGAAACTCAACAAATATCTAAATCCAGAAGTACTCGACACAGAACAGGGTCCCCAAACATCAGCATGAATAATGTCAAATGGCTGTTTAGAACTAATACATGATTTTATTGAAAATGATGCTCCATTCTATTTGCCTAGTTGGTAAGTCTCACAATGAAAAATAGATTCTAATACATCAGGTAATAATTGTTTATGATTTGCTGCAGAAGGATGTCCTAAGAGATAGTGCCACTGGATGTCTGTCACAAAAGATGTCAAGTATGTTGCGGTCTTCAAAATGCCCAGGTAGTATAGCCTGTTTGGTCTCTCATGGCCTGAACCAATTGTCGTCCTCATGCACAGATCCTGAAAAGTAACAACATCTGAGTCAAATGTAATCGAGCAACGAAGGCTCTTCACAGTTCTATTTATAGATAGCAAATTAATAGGAAACTTAGGAACATAAAGGGTAGATCGCAGAGGCAGGCAACCAGTAGTACAGATATCACCAATCCTAGTAACATGTGTCTTAGATCCATCAACCAGTGTAACAGAAGGTATAATAGAAGTATTGTGCAGTTTAGAAAATAAAGCAGGATTTCCACAAATATGAGATGTCGCACTAGAATCAATCACCCATGAGTTTTTACCAGACTGTGTCAGGATGGCAGTGCTACCATCAATAGAAGCTTCAGTAGAGGAAGCAAGATGAGCTTGGAGCAGCTTTTCGAATTCAAATTGTATCTAATCAGCAGAGGGTGGAGCAGAGGTAGTGTTATGACCCCACCTCCCGATAACCCCCAATTAAGGGAGACCGAGAGGTCGAAGCCGCACCCATAACTTTCGGATCAAAGGTTCAACAATTAACCAAGAACAATTATCAAATTTTAACAGACTAAATGGGAAAATTGTAAGAAAATAAACTTTTGCATACCTTTTTGAAAACTTGGAACTCTAAACTTCTATCCACTTATGGATTCTATTCTAACTAATCCTCCTTGTATTTTACTTCATGTATTTCACAATATGACGATTTACTATTTGTCCTTTTGACTTGTACCTAAAATGCTGACAAACAAAATGTCGATTAGCCGAAGCCGATATGTGGGGGAAACAATAAACGAGCAACTATGATAACAATGTAATTATTCAATTAATTATTTAACAACCAAGATTATGTTTTAAATATAACCCCGCGATCCATGGGTACCCTATCCTCTGTGCTATCCCTGCAGTGGACCTAGATACTACCTTCCTTATGGTAGATTCCCATTATACCCCTCATGGTCCCACCTATAGGTGAACCTATTTCTAGGGTTGAGTCACATGGCACTACTCGTAAGTAGCCCACTCCTTAACTCATGGCACTACACTTAGTAGCCCAATTTCTGACCCACGATAAACTAGACCTTACTCTAGGTTACCCCTTTTTAGCCTTTATAAGCCATAGAGGTGGACCCAGATCTAGCCAGTTATACATGTATATTCATGGTGATAGTCATAGTCACTCTATAGTTGCATGAAATAAAAGCATCCAACAGTTATTTCAAGCCATGAGGGAAACGTTGATAAAATCCTCAGAAAACTAGTTGGGATAATCATAAGCGTAACCACATACCTGATTTGATGATTTCACAAGCATTAAGCAAATCCAACCAAGAAATCAATCCAAGCAAGCAATTCTACAATCACATAATCCCGGAAAAGAATATGTACTCTTATTTATTACACACTTTATCAAGAATCTACTTTATTCACTTGGATTCACTTTCTAGGGTTTCTAATCCGCATTAAGGTTTTATTAATGTTCATTAGGGATTCTTAGATCAATTTCTCAAACTTTATCCCTTTTAGTTCAACAAACCCTAAAATACTCTTTTCAACTTATATGAACCTTAATTGCTCAACTATCCATTTAATAGTCTTTTATACCCAAATTGACTTAGGATCATCATATCCCTATTTATTTATGGATTTGAACAATTAAAACAATTAAAAAAACATATTCACCTAAATTAGGATTTTCAAGCTCATTAATGCATATTCATGCACGAAACCCTAAATTAAGCCAATTATATAAAAATATCATATTTTTAGATTCTATCTTCACATTTATCAACAACAGGTTAATATTGGCTTGAATTATCAATTGAACAACATTAAATCCATCTATCATCAAATCTAATGGTTTTTCATTAATTAAATCATTAAAGATGATAACTTTATGTACTTTTCAAATTTCAAGCTTATTTATGCACATAATCTCTAAATTAAACTAATTACGTGCAAAGATCAACCTTTTCAATCTTAAAGTACCTTTTTACAATTAATGGGTTCTTATAAACTTTAATGATCCATTAAACCCTATTAAACATACTAGATACAACCTTAAATCACAACTATGGTTTTTAACTTAACTTTAATGCACTTTTCAACACTTTTTAACTTAACTTTCCTGTCTTTCTCCTGATCAAAATACATATATAATTCGTATTTATCCGAGCTATGGTTTATTATATATGAATTTCGCAATAAAATCTTACTTGAGCCAATGGCAAGCTGACATGTCAGCATACCCATGCAACACGCCTCTTTGGGAAACATAACCAAATTACCATGTTTCCCTTGTGTAAGTGATCGGTTCTTTTGCCCGCTGAGGGGCAGAATGGTCCAATGCGATCTTCTCCTTCTTCCACCTTGTGCAGCCGTAGTGCGCCGCCCTAGCCGTGATGGAGTGGCTCTTCCTCCTCTTCCCTGGCCTTGTCGGCTATTAGGGACGGTCTCCCTACCTCCGACGCCCTCTGCCATGCATGCCCAAGCTCCAACCAGTGACCCAGTCGGCCGGGTGCAGGGGCATAGGACCCGCGACCCGTGGTCGCACTGCAAACCTCTTGTAGTGAGTGTGTGAAGGGGAGAGCGAGATGGTGATGGCCGAACCCTCTTAAGTCATTGTGGAAGCAACGCACATACCTCACACCTCTTCCAAGACATGTCGTTGCTCAGTTTCTCCATGGACCTTTGTCATCCCAGCTCAATGGTTCATCGACCATGAAAAGCCTGTGACCAAACTTCCAAGTCGTGATGATGTCTGTCGTGGCTGAGAAAGGGGAAGTAGATCCTGTGCAAAACCCTAGAATCATGGGGCAAGCAGGTACATAGCCACATTATGGTGGGGAAAAAGGGTTGTGCAGCCATGTAGATCTATCCCTTTACTATTTATATATATACATTATTGGGTGTATCGATCAATGAGATCTACCTATATGATGTTGGTATCACATATTCTCTTTTTTTTGGATGATAATTAAGTATATTCCCCTTACTTTCCTTTGTACACTTCCCTTTTTCTTTTTCTTTTGCTTGATCGAATAAACACCAATTAAAAGGCAAGGCAAGTCTTCGAAAGGAATATACATATATATATTCCTCCTACCAACTTTTAAATCTTAAAAGGAACCATGAATTTCTTATGAAGGCTTTGTTTGTCTTCTAATCCATTAGCCACAAAAATACATTTTCTGTTTAAGCAAATAACATCACCTTTTTGATATTATCAAAAATTCATTAATGATGTATCACATTATTCTCATATTCTTTTATTTGCCTTTTATCTTTCTATTCTACATTGGGACTCCTTGGATCCCAGACACACTATTATTTGGAAATTCTTTTTATTGGATACATATTATCCTTCTAGATGCATCTATGTGCATTATTTCTCATTATCTTGTTTATTTCTCATTAAAATATCTTTTTTCTGAGGGTTTCTCTTTATTACTCTTTTATTTTCCTCATTGATATTCCTTTTAATGTTAGGAATCCTTGGGATACGAATTTCCACCAAGGATAACTCAATTATACCTCTTTTCACTTATTTTCCACATTTTACCATTATTTTCAATTTCTTTCTTAATAAAGAAATACTTATTTGATCTTTTCTTTTCTTATTGCTCTCTCTATGCAACTTTGGACTCCTTGGAACCCAAGTAACCCAAGAGGCATGAAATCCCTCTTTGGATTTGCCTTCTAGAGGTTTCCACATTTTTCTTTTCTCAAATATTCAATTATTCATTTTCTAATGGAATTTCTTTTATCTTTTCCTTTATTGGGCCCAATAGCCAGTAAAGCCCACAACACAATCATCCAGGATATTGTAAATGAAATGCATGTATTCAAAACAAATTATATCATTATTTGTTCAAATATCTTTAATATGAGAAAATACATTTCTCACCAAATGAACCCAAAATCAGGGTTGTAACATCCTTCTCCTCTTATAGGAATTTTGTCCTCAAAATTCAATCAAGCAAACAAACAATTAAGGATAAGACTTTTCCATGTCCATCATTGGCCCCTATGTGGCTTTACCTTACTCATGGCGCTACCAAAAAACCTTTATCATCACATATTTGTTTCTCTGAGTTTTTTCACTCTGCCGTCTATAAACTGCATAGGTGACTCAGGCCATGTCAACCTCTCTTGGGGCCCACTAGGTTCATTGTTCAGCACATGGTCTGGGTACATCACATAGTGCTCTAAATTGGACACATGGAACTCATCACACATTACTTTATCCTGAGGAGTAAGATCAAACTTAACCTTCTCCACCAAACCATGTCAAAAGGACCCATGCATCAAGGACTCATCTCTCTTAGTTATAACTTAGAGGGGTCGGATTTTCATGTCACATATTCTCCCACAATGAACTGCATGTAGTCTACACTCCTTTCAGCCGTTGCATGATCAAAGCGACTTCATCTACACGCATTGTGGTCCTTTTCTAACCATCACGTGGTCCTTTCACCAACATCACCTTACTGAAGTGGTGACCGACACAACCTCCCTTACAGAGCTTCTTTAAATCCTGATACTGGCTATGGTGGTCATCATCACATCTTGCATAGGACAGAACTATCTCTAGATATCACCCTAAATGAGCACCTATGCTCTCATCAGACCCTTTAGTCTAGATCATACTAACCATTAGTTAGGGGTGATAAACTGTACTAACATCGAGTTCTTCATGTACTTACTTCCACCTTTTGGAAGGGAACCTTTAGGTCAAACTCAAGAACCTTTGAACTCACATCATGGTGTAGCTGAACCATCTCTCTCATGGGTAGTTCAACCAAATATGTCCTTTGACAGAACTCTTTCTTTCTTATGTCATTTAGGTAATGCGATCTACCATATCCCATATTGCATCTTGACCTTCCTTGGTCTATGGAAGACTTATCACCACATCCATAGTGATGAACTCCCATTCCCTCTCGGGAACTCTTTATCCTCTATATCATTGCACTGGGTTACCGATGTTCATCCTTCACCCTCTGTCATGCATGGCAACATACTACATGCAGCCTCATCTCAAACATCCATAGTACTGATACCACTCATTATCTAAGTAGTACTATGGTGTATGGTGATCTTAAAATCACGATTTCTTGTATGCCATGATTCATCAAGATCGATTCTTCATAAACCCTAAACCACTCTCATCAGGGTTTCATCACCTTCCTATCCAAAGAAGTGTATATGAGGTTCTCTCACCATCCCTTCATTACAACAAGGACTAGACTGGCTAACCAAACAACCATTAACTTTTTCAACAAATCTCATTACATCTTAGTGTTATCCAAACACATCTCCCTCCAAACATAGGGTTAACCAAACAACCTCTTCTAGCCAGTCTAGGTAGCTATATTTCAACCAGAGCATCCATTACCACTTCACCTCCTTAGGTATTAGGTAACATTGAAGACATACACTTCCATGTATTTCACTTATCGTCTCAAACTCGAACTCTACTAAGAACACTTTGAGCTCATCTTTTGGTGATCAAACTCAACCTTGTATGACTCATATCTCATGATAAAAACATCCTCATAAGGTGACTACCTCATTCCTCTTAGTGTTTGCAAACCACCCATGTACCATTCACTTTACCAGGGTATGTTATCTTCTCTGTCCCAATATCTCATGGCAACATTCCAACCTACATCATCATTATCCTTTATGTATGGCATGTGTATTGTCCTATCTCTCACTCCCATAACAAGAGCAAATAAGAATTTGGTTGTAGTCCACATACAGAGTTCTTCCTGTTCCAAGAGTAGAGATGGTACATCCCACCTTGTTAATACACCTTTAAATCCAAGTTGAAACATGCCGTTTATGCCACTATATTACAATCATCTTGCTAATAAAGTTACCTCCATGGAAAATTAGTCTTGAACCTACTGAGGTTTACACACATCCCTTGGTCATCTCCTCTAGGTCTATAGGGTGCCGACACTTTTAGGGTCATCCCTCTTCCCTTATGCATGCAGAGAGTGCCCTACTCATCTGCCCTTTGGGTTCTATGAGTTCATGAAGGTGATTAATCTGTTGGTATGTATGCCCTGAGAGCCAATCATGGGATGATTGGTGGGATACATTAAGATTGATTTGATAAACATCAAAGGCAAGCTTCCAATTCTTTCTAGTTCAGTCATATGAGATAGTGATAAAACAGATTGAATGTCTAGAGAATGACAATACTCAATGACGTATGCTTTCAGGTTAAGGACCTGAACGATGAGATCATATGGATGCTAAGAGTTTGTACATTCTTGTTATGTCCCTAGTCAGATGTTGTTGTGGAAGGTAGATAGACAACAATGACACACAAGATCTGTTGGTATGTATGCCCTGAGAGCCAATCATGGGATGATTGGTGGGATACATTAAGATTGATTTGATAAACATCACAGGAAAGCTTCCAATTCTTTCTGGTTCAGTCATATGAGATAGTGATAGAATAGATTGAATGTCTAGAGAATGACAGTACTCAATGATGTATGCTTTCAGGTTAAGGACCTGAACGATGAGATCATACGGATGTTAAGAGTTTGTACATTCTTGTTATGCCCATAGTCAGATGTCATTGTGGAAGGTAAATAGACAACAATGACACACAAGTCTAGATTGCAGTGTTGGTTGATGACATAATCTCATTAGTCATGATATAGAGATATCAAACCAAACACATAGGTACTTGTTAGAGAACAAGTGTACCAGACAGACCCACCATGAGTTTGACACATGGAACCATGACATGGTAGTCACGGTCAGTACTCACAGTGATGGTGGTCAGTGTGATTCTTTAACCTGAAATCACTACACTCAACACATGTCGTTGGGCACACTTTGACATCATCAAACGCAGTCCTGAAACATGGGTTGTTATAAAGGTGATGATTGGGTGGCTTTGACACATGGGGCTTTTGAGGGGTGAGTGATAGATATGGGATTTGTCCCTCCTGAGGGAGTTTGATATCCAAGGCCACTTGATGATTAGGATTGAAATAGGCGTGCGCACACATGTGTGAATCAGTATGTGATATTTATGTCATACATATCTCTTCCAATCTAGTCTGAGATCAAGAAAGTGAATGAACGTTGATAGGATGACTGTTCCATGCCTCGAGTTCATTCAGGATATCAGTGACAAAGGAATTATGCATTCACTGTAACACCATTCACGAATTGTAGGATTGAAAGTTGTTCTCCAACTTTCTTTTTCACTGGGGTAGCATTGATGTGTGACTAGGCACCGCTCTTTTCTTGTGAAGTCATAAGTGTTATGGACTTTCACTGCCAACGTGAAATGGACCTGCAGGGTCACACACATAGGATTTAAACTGGAAGAGGAGTTTTGTCCACAAACAATGTTTAGATTGATTACTAAAGTAGTTCAGTAGTTCAAATAAACACTCAATTAATTGATAGCTCAATATCATAATGTTCAAGGTGTTGGATGCATTGATTGGAGTCTCGAATTGATTGAAATTGTAGTTGACTGATTCTGCACAATCTGGACTCCCAACCGATCGGCTCATGTGATGAACCGATCGACTGAGCTTGGTGAACCGATTGGCTCAGGTAGTGCGTCGATCGACTGATGTACAGGGTGAAACAATCGCTTCAAGTGTTGAAACGATCGTTCAACTGGTCCAACCGAGCAAGTTGGGAAAGTAGGATTGGTGATAATTTTCCTTTCGTTTCACTTACCCAATTTGATTGGAACAAGGATTGGTATTTGGTACCAATTAGAAACAAAAGATGGAAAGTCAATCGGAAACTAACTAGAACCACAAATCGACCGGTTTAGAAGTGAACCGCCCGGTTGAGGTGTCCCAACCGATCAGTTGAGGTGTCAACCGACCGGCTCAGGTCCCCAACTGACAATTTCAGAAATGAAACGATCGGTTCAAGTTGCGAGTTGGTTTTTTTGTGGAAAATCTTGAACCCTTCTACTCCTGTCTTTAGTCCCACATTGCCCGGGATAGAGAACCATGTCCCATGACCCTCCTATATATATAGGGGTATTGGGGGCTTCTCAAAGACAACTCAGTGCAACCAGTTGCTCTGTGAAGTTGTCGTTCTCTCTGGTTTTGGTAACCAAGAGAGAGCCTGAGCAAGTGCTACCCGATAAGGGAGGCACAACAAGGGAAAGACAACTGCAGAAAGTGACTAGTGACAGGAGAGTGTGTTGGTGACTAGTACGCCAACAGGAGGGTGTGACTCCTTCCAATCCCTTGTGGGACAAGGAGATTGGAGTTCCAGGTGGTCCGTGTGGACTACTTCAGAGGTGGGAGGTTTTTGCTGCTTGGAGGAAAACTATCAATCCCGACAGTCCCGGTGAGACCAGGAGTTGTCAGTCTTGGTGTGACCACGAGCTGCACAGACACCGTCCAAGACCGGAGGTGAAGACCGCGCAAGGCGCGAGGTATTGTCACCGAGCAAGCCTCGGGACAAGGTGTGATTCCACAAACCATCCTTTCCTATTGTATAGATGTTGACGCATTTCCTTGTTCTGGGTTTGGGGGAGAAAATTTTTGTTTCCGCTGCCTTCTCTGCCTCCCCAAAAACCTAACACAATCTCCTAACCCATGGCCCTCAGACAATGATAGATGTTACCTCCCTACCCTATGGTCATGTGCAACTAGGGAATTAGGCAACTCCTACTTCCATCGGTCATATACCTACATGACCCTTGGATAGACTTAGGATTCTCCATTTATAGTACATGTCCAACTTAGAACCTTTCCCAAGCCTTCATCATCTCTCTTTGTATACATGGGATGACATCCATCCTTTCATCATGGTGACCTGCCTACCTTGGTGAGACCCTTTCCAGTTACCTCCATGGTAACACATCCACATGCACTTAGAGATGGATATATATGGGTCTATAGGTTCATTCTCATACCATGTACTTTTCACTTAGCTTCTCAAGATCCTATGAGACATCTTTAGGTTACCTTCAACCAACAAAACTGATATACACCCTACCAAAGGGGTCCCTCTCCTAGGATGGGAGGAAAACTATCTCTTGACAACAAGGTCACAAAAGCTCTTAGGTCTAGGGTTTACATCCACATGAGCCTATTTAACCCTAGCAAGATATTAAGGCACAAGCAGATCACCTACTTAACCATGCTAGGTCATACTTGTCCTCTTTCCTCAATGCTGGATCAAGATCATACCTTCCTTTATCATCAACCTAGTTGTGAGGGGTTCATCAAACATACCTTAAACTTAAGGGGCTTCCCTTTCCTCTCAACATAAGAAGTACCATTCTCGCTTCTAGGAACTCAACTCTCATCATGAGCATTAGGTACATCACTTCCCCTCTTAGGCCTAGGAACCCTAGGTTCACTTGTAGGTGTCCAACTGCATGCTCTATCTCTTAACCACGAACCAAGCATGCAAAAGGCATGACATGCACTTCTTGTCATCCTTCCACTCGAGCAACACTTAGATTTGGGTCCTCCTTAAGGACAACCAACAAGGTACAAGGCCTCATAACCTATTACTATACCTCTCTAGGTCTAAGGAACTTTTCTTCTCATCTATATCATAGGTACAGAGGTACCAGCAGACTCATCCTCTCTCTAGAGTTTGGTTCCTCTCATAGCAACCAAGACATCAACAACCTCTAGGGATCAAGCATGTGGCGACCACTATCATCCACTTAGGTCGCATCATCCTCAACTCCCTACATATCTCAGAGTTTAGGATTCCAACCTTCTTGCTTGGTTCCTGCTCACTCTTTCTAGAGCTAACCCTACAACCAACCTCACCATTAGAGGTCCTCTCTTCGTGAAGGGTCAACCTCAAAAGCATTCCCCTACCTGGATGAAGCCTATGTTCAACTTATGTTCGCTCAAGGTTATCCATAGTTCTTTATGCTTATTTCATAAGCCATCCATCATGATTCCTTGACCATGGTTTCATCCTACTGTCAACACTGCTGACGTGCCCTAGGTGCAAGCTATACCCTACTTGTACAAGTCCATAGGGTTTTGTAGGTTTTTCTCTAACCTCATCAATGAAGGAGTTAGCCTTCACTCTAACATGCACGACCCTTCCCATGGTTGGGTCGCCAAAGGTACTTGGTCATCCAACCTCTCATGGCTCATATGTCATCCAAGGCATGTCCATCCAAACACCTGGTCTAACTCATCATGCCATCTCTCTCTCTCTAACCTTCACTTAGGGTTAGGGTTAACGTCATCCTCAGAGGATGTGCCATGTCTCTACTTGTAATGGAGATCTCTATCTCCAAGGATAACTTTCTTTATCTATCCTCCTGATAAGAAGGTCTAGCCTCAGGTCTCTTTTGAGGGCAAGACAACTTATGTCATATGACCTAAGCATGTATCTATCCTTTAGTTTGCACTTAATCTATTAATCTTATGTCCATGACATCTTATTTACATGCTTTTCATTGATTTGATGGAGGATTCCTTAGACCTTATCAACCTTACCCATACCTCAAGAGGGTGAGGAGAAGAGAGAAAACCCTAATCCTTAAGGTCCTTAATAGAATTGGTGATGAGAAGGGATGAATGAGATGAGAAAG
The DNA here is from genome assembly GCA_963693085.1 of Alisma plantago-aquatica. Taxonomy (NCBI): domain Eukaryota; kingdom Viridiplantae; phylum Streptophyta; class Magnoliopsida; order Alismatales; family Alismataceae; genus Alisma; species Alisma plantago-aquatica. The sequence continues at coordinate 695,101,503 of OY856410.1, read as the reverse complement.
TCCTAAAGGTATTTTATTTCGATTCATAGCCTAAGACTTTGGCCAGGCAGTCACACATATGTGGGAGTCCTCGTATTCCGACTAGCGGTGCGGAGGAAAATATTGCCATCCCCCGGTCGTGATCCTTTTCTAGACACCTCCGTCTTTCAGATAATCCTCTAATAACTCCATTGGGTTCTATGGAGTTTGTAAAATTTAATAATTATTAATGGTTAACTGAGGAACCTACGCTCTGATACCAAATGTTATGACCCCACATCCCGATAACCCCCAATTAAGGGAGACCGAGAGGTCGAAGCCGCACCCATAACTTTCAGATTAAAGGTTCGACAATTAACCAAGAACAATTATCAAATTTTAATAGACTAAATGGGAAAACTGTAAGAAAATAAACTTTTGCATACCTTTTTGAAAACTTGGATCAATAAAATTCTATCCACTTATGGATTCTATTCTAACTAATCCTCCTTGTATTTTACTTCATGTATTTAACGATATGATGATTTACTATTTGTCCTTTTGACTTGTACCTAAAACGCCGACAAACAAAACGTCGGTCATCCGAAGCCGATATGTGGGGGAAACAATAAACGTGCAACTATGATAACAACATAATCATTCAATTAATTATTTAACAACCAAGATTACGTTTTCAATATAACTCCACGATCCATGGGTACCCTATCATCTGTGCTATCCCTACAGTGGACCTAGATACTACCTTCCTTATGGTAGTTCCCCATTATACCCCTAATGGTCCCACCTATAGGTGAACCAGTTTCTAGGGTTGAGTCACATGGCACTACTCATAAGTAGCCCACTCCTTAACTCATGGCATGCTAATGGGTCTCATGGCACTACACTTGGTAGCCCAATTTCTAACCCATGATAACCTAGACCTTACTCTAGGTTACCCCTTTTTAGACTTTATAAGCCACAGAGGTGGACCCGGATCTAGCCAGTTATACATGTATATTCATGGTGATAGTCATAGTCACTCTATAGTTGCATGAAATAAAAGCATCCAACAATTATTTCAAGCCATGAGGGAAACATTGATAAAATCCTCGAAAAACTAGTCGAGATAATCATAAGAGTAACCACATACCTGATTTGATGATTTCACAAGAATTAAGCAAATCCAACCAAGAAAGCAATCCAAGAAAGCAATTCAACAATCACATAATTCCTGAAAAGAATATGTACTCTTGTTTATTACACACTTTATCAAGAATCTACTTTATTGACTTGGATTCACTTTCTAGGGTTTCTAATCCGCATTAAGGTTTCATTTATCTTCATTAGGGTTTCTTAGATCAATTTCTCAAACTTTATCCCTTTTAGTTAAAAAAACCCTAAAATAATCTTTTCTACTTATATGAACCCTAATTGCTCAACTATCCATTTAATAGTCTTTTATACACAAATTGACTTAGGATCATTATATCCCTATTTATTTATGGATTTGAACAATTAAAACAATTAAAAAAACATAATCACCTAAATTAGGGTTGTTAAGCTCATTAATGCATATTCATGCACGAAACCCTAAATTAAGCTAACTATATAAAAAGATCATCTTTTTAGATTCTATCTATACATTTATCAACAACAAGTTAATATTGGCTTGAATTATCCATTGAACAACATTAAATCCATCTCTCATCAAATCTAAGGGTTTTTCATTAATTAAATCATTAAAGATGATAGCTTTATGTACTTTTCAAATTTCAAGCATATTTATGCACATAATCTCTAAATTAAACTAATTACGTGCAAATATCATCATTTTTTATCTTAAAGTGCTTTTTTACAGTTAACAAGTTATAATCAACTTTAATGATCCATTAAACCCTATTAAACATACTAGATTCAACCTTTAATCACAATTATGGTTTTTAACTTAACTTTAATGCACTTTTCAACAACTTATTGTACTTTTGCAATTGGGAACGGAACCAATCTTTCATATCATTTTTATTGGATTCCTCTCATTCTCCTGATCAAAATACATATATATTTTGTATCTATCCGAGCTACGGTTTATTAGATATGAATTTTGCAATAAAATCTTACTTGAGCCAATGGCATGCTGACACGTCAGCATACCCATGCAACGCGCCTCTTTGGGAAACATAACCAAATTACCATGTTTCCTTTGCGTAAGCGATCGGTTCTGTAGCCTGTTGAGGGGCAGAATGGTCCAATGCGACCTTCTCCTACTTCCACCTTGCGCAGTCGTGCTGCGCCGCCCTAGTCGCAATGGAGCGGCTCTTCCTCCTCTTCCCTGACCTCGTCGGCCATCAGGGACAGTCTCCCTACCTTCGACGCCCTCTGCCATGCCTGCCCAAGCTCCAACCAGTGACCTAGTCGGCCGGGTGCAGGGGTACAGGACCTGCGACCCGTGGTCACACAGTAGACCTCCTGCAGCGAGTGCGCGAAGGTGAGAGCAAGATGGTGATGGTCGAACCCTCTTAAGTCGTTGTGGATGCAACGTGCATACCTTGCACCTCTTCCAAGGCCTGTCGTTGCTCGATTTCTCCATGGACCTTTGTCATCCCGGCTCAATGGTTCATCAACCATGAAAAGCCTATGACCAAACTTCCAAGTCACGATGATGTCTTCCGTGGCTGAGAAAGGGGAAGTAGATCCTGGGCAAAACCCTAGAATCATGGGGCAAGCAGGCACATAGCCACATTATGGTGGGGAAAAAGGGTTGTGCACCCATGTAGATCTATCTCTTTACTATTTATATATATACATTATTGGGTGTATCGATCAATGAGATCTACCTATACGTTGTTGGTATGACATATTCTCTTGTTTTTTTTGGAATATAATTAAGTATATTCCCCTTACTTTCCTTTGTACACTTCCCTTTTTCTTTTTCTTTTTCTTGACTAAATAAACACCAACTAAAAGGCAAGGCATGTCTTTAAAAGGAATATACATATATATCTTCCTCCTACCAACTTTTAAATCTTAAAAGGAACCACAAATTTCTTATGAAGGCTTTGGTTGTCTTCTAATCCATTAGCCACGAAAATACATTTTCTTTTTAAGAAAATAACATCACCTTTTTGATATTATCAAAAAGTCATTAATGATGTATCACATTATTCTCATATTTTATTTTATTTTCCTTTCCTCTTTATTTTCTACATTGGGACTCCTTCGATCCCCAGACACACTATTATTTTGAAATTATTTTTATTGGATACACATTATCCTTCTAGATGCATTTATATGCATTATTTTTCAATATCTTGTTTATTTCTCATTAAAATATCCTTTTCTGAGGGTTTATCTTTATTTCTCTTTTATTTTCCTCATTGATATTCCTTTTAATGTTAGGAATCCTTGGGATACAAATATCTACCAAGGATAACTCAACTATACATCTTTTCACTTATTTTCCACATTTTACCATTATTTTCAATTTCTTTCTTCATAAAGAAATACTTAATTGATCTTTTCTTTTCTTATTGCACTCTCTATGCAAAGTTGGTCTCCTTGGAACCCAAGAGTCACGAAATCCCTCTTTGGATTTTCCTTCTAGAGGTTTCCACATTTTTCTTTTCTCAAATATTCTATTATTCATTTTCTAATGGAATTTCTTTTGTCTTTTCCTTTATTGGGCCCAATAGCCTATAAAGTGCACAACACAATCATCCAGGCTATCGTAAACGAAATCCATGTATTCAAAACAAATTATATCATTATTTTTTTCAAATATCTTTAATATGAGAAATTACATTTCTCACCAAATGAACCCAAAATCAGGGTTGTAATTGGTAGTAGCAGTCTGAGTCTGATCCTTTGTGACCTGATTCGCCCAGGTTGGCTTGCCATGCTTGATCCAACAACAATCTTCATTATGGTTTGTCCTCTTGCAGAAAGTGTAGTTACCAAGCTTAGTAGAGTCAGAACCAGAGTATGAGCCATGTCCAAGTGTAGTAGAATGTCTGCATCCACGGCCCCGACCATGACCACAACCATGGAAGGAATCTCCAATACGAACAATGAGGGCTGCTCCATCAGAAGTATCAGAAAGGTGTTGTGAAACTGATGGTACAAGCTGAACCCTTTTGAGAACATCTCAAAGGGTAGGCGCATGGTCATTGGATAGGATCTGATCCACAACTCCAGTGAAGGAAGATGGCAAACCAGTGAGGAACTGAACAAGCATAAGTTCATTTCGTTGATGTTGAACTTCTGTGATGTTAGCAGAAAGTGGATGATACACCTGAAAATCATCCCAGAGAGCACAAAATGTGGTGCAGTAGTCCTCAAAAAATTAGTGGTTGAAAATTCATGTTTGGCAAGTTGCTTGAAGATCTCAAAAACCTTCTTAAGATTTAGCTGATGAGAGTATACATGAGAGAGCCGCTCCCACATTTCCTTCGCAGTCTGGAGGCAAAGAAGTGACTGGTTGATCTTGGGATCGACGTTGTTGACCATCCATGTCATAACGTCATAGTCCTCCTTGGATAAAAGATCATAGGCCTGCTTAGTCTTTTCATCAGCATCAGTAGCGGGGACCGCCAGTCCTTTGGTAGTCAGATGAGAATAGTGCCCTTGTGCTTTAACATATAGCTCGAAGGAAGCCACCCAGAGGTGATAGTTGGAGTTATCTAACTTCACAGTAGTGACACACAAGTTGCATGGAAGGTCAGGTGTCGCCATTGGAAGGGGCAGAAGCACAGGCACAGAGAGCAGCAGAAGTCATCAGCAGCATAAAGCAGTAGAAGTCCAACACATGGACTAATAGTAGCAGATAGAAGATCTATGCATGGATCTTAGAAAACCCATGTAGGGAAGTAGATAGAGAAAAAAAACCTACGCTAACATGGAGGATCAATCACTCTATGATGAGGCAAATGAAGAAAGAGAGAGAAACTCCGGTTACACCGTCAACGTGCCAGAACTAGAAAACGTCAAGGCTGTCTGGAGATTTCAGAAATAGAAACAGAGCTAAACGGAGGGGGCTGTGATGGATTAGGCCACAAAAGCAGGTGTATCTAGGAGATAGGAGGGTTGTGGAGAGATTGGAGGGGTGGACGACGGTAGTGTAGCAGTGGTACTATAGCGGCGGCAGAAAAAAAAGAGAGGGGGGTGGCGGCGGCTAGGGTTGGTGGAGAAGATGGAGGCTAGGGTTGGGGTGAGAGTGGGATTAGGTTTAAGGTGGATTGGCCCACTCGGATACCATCTAGAAGTTGACAATGAGTTTGCTTATTATTGGATGATTAAACAAAGTACAGGGGGCTCTCTTTTATAAGACAAGTGAGTACACATGGTATAGAGATAACCCATGTGGGATAAAGAGGACACAATAGAAAACGAGAAAAAGCATAAAGCAAAATACACTAAGTATAGAAAAGCAGTAAACTGTATATACTAATAAAAACAATAGCACACAATGCAGAAATTGAATAAAAGATATTCATTAATTGACTAGAAAAAAAGGTGAAATAGTCATAGTTCCTTCGAACTGTTAGAGAATGAAAGAAGGCTATGTGACATCTTTGATAAGAGGACCCCCCCTCCTTTATATAGGAGAAGGGGGAAGCATACAAACTTTAGACTAAACCCTAATGGGCCAAGACACAATTTACTTAATTAACTAAATTAACTAGACTCTCTAATACTCCCTCTCAAGCTGAAGCTTGGGAGAATCCCAAGTCAGCTTGCAAACAGACAGACAAACTAAAAAGAAGGAAATGGAAGAAATGATAAGCCAAGCCCTCATAAGAATTTCTCCCTCTCAAGATTAAAATAGAATCATCATCCCTTATATACTCCCACTCAAGTAGATAACCCAAAGTAGGTATGCAAGCAGGTCAAATTTGAAGCATGTCACAAGTCATAGGTACATGGTGCAAATAGGTAGCAAAAGCTTCTTGATAAATAACATGTGACATATGGAGTAGTACTAAACAACAACAAGAAGACGTCAGAGTCTTCATCACAGTCGCTATTGTCACAATCCAGAGAGTGTTGTTTCACAACATCAATAGTAGTTGACATGCAAACAGAGTACATACAAACCAGAGATTGCTGGATCACAGTTTCTGAAGGTCAGTAGGCACATAAAGCATGGAAAAGTAGAGAGTCAATGTGAACATAGTACGTACAAGCCACAAAGTGTTGGTTGACAGTAGAGAAGTCTAGTTCTAGTTCACAGTCACAGTAGTAGTCAACGTGTAAAGAAAGCACTAATAAGTAAAGAGTCAACATGCACAAGGCACATACAAGCTAGAGAGTGCTGGCACACATAAGTAGAAAGTCAATGTGCGCAAGGAACGGACAATGTCAGTGTGAAAATAAAGTACAGACAAAAAGTAGACAATAGAATCGTTGTAGCCAAATAAAAGTCTGTCAACATGAAAAAGCAAGCAGTAGGCATGAAACATCAGATAGTAACCTCTCCAAGATGCATATAGCAGTAAACGTCAATAGTAGAAGTCCACAAATTCTTCAAGAAGTGCATGAAAAAATCACAAAAATATAGGACAACAAAATATAATTTTCCTTTCCTCTTCTCTTCTCTCTTCTATTTCTTCCCCTCACACCACCCACGAAAGGAACCAAGAGTGATTGGCATGGACAATGATAAAGAAATATAGGCCGTAGCATTGGTAGAGGGATTGGGGGATAATTGAGTACAAATTTTCATAAAGGTCATTGAATAGAAGAGAAAAATCAACCAAATCTCCACTTTAGTTTGAAGAAGTGCATCGTCTCTGATTGTAGTAGTAAAGTTCTAAAGCAATCATAAATTTTGGTCTTTGAGAAGAGCCATATATAATAAATCAATCCAGAAGACCAAATGATATACCAAGGGGAATGTGGGGAGGCGAAAGCTGATATGCCTATTGTTGTCCTTCTACTTTCATTGCTGCCTTATAGATCATCATGTGTGCTAACATCGTGTGGGAAGTGACCATGACACACTCATTCTAATTCTTGTCCTCCTCAACAGTGGGGACTTTTGGTAGAGAGTTGATTGTGACAGGACTTGTAGTGGAAGGTTTAGGCAAGGAGGTGAGTTTAGAAATTATGATATCCAGAAAATCAACTGATAATGCAAAGGGTTCACTATTGTTGGCTATATCATCTAGAGGAAGTTTTTGTCAAGAGGAGAGGCCATTTTTTATTTTTTTGCAATTGAGTTTGATGGTAGGCTCAAGTATTGGCGATGTGCCTACAACAACTATAGATGTAGTGGGTATGATAGCTAGAGATGCAGTGGGTGCTGCAATCAACACTCCACGTCTGAAGGGTGCAATTCCCTCCTGCTCTGCAACCTCCAGGATGATGTGGCTGTTGGTATGTATGCCCTGAGAGCCAATCATGTGATGATTGGTGGGATACATTAAGATTGATTTGATAAACATAAAAGGCGAGCTTCCAATTCTTTCTGGTTTAGTCATATGAGATAGTGATAGAACAGATTGAATGTCTAGAGAATGACAGTACTCAATGACGTATGCCTTCAGGTTCATGACCTGAACGATGAGATCATACGGATGCTAAGAGTTTGTACATTCTTGTCATGTCCCTAGTCGGATGTCATTGTGGAAGGTAGATAGACAGCAATGACACACAAGACTAGATTGTGGTGTTGGTTGATGACAGAATCTCATTAGTCATGATATAGAGATATCAAACCAAACACATAGGTACTTGTTAGAGAACAAGGTACCAGACAGACCCACCGTGAGTTTGACACATGGAACCATGAGATGGTAGTCACAGTCAGTACTCACAGTGATGGTGGTGAGTGTGATTCTTAGACCTGAAATCACTGCACTCAACACATGTCGTTGGGCACACTTTGACATCATCAAACGCAGACCTGAAACATGGGTTGTTATAAAGGTGATGATTGGGTGGCTTTGACACATGGGGCTTTTGAGGGGTGAGTGATAGATATGGGATTTGTCCCTCCTGAGGGAGTTTGATATCCATGGCCACTTGATGAGTAGGATTGAGAAAGGCATGCACGCATGTGTGAAACAGTATATGATATTGATGTCAAACATATCTCTTCCAGTCTACTCTGAGATCAAGGAAGTGAATGAACATTGACAGGATGACTGTTCCATGCCTCGAGTTCATTCGGGATATCAGTGACAAAGGAATTATACATTCGCTGTAACACCATTCACGGATTGTAGGATGGAAGTTGTTCTCCAACTTTCTACTTTCACTTGGGTAGCACTGATGTGTGACTAGGCACCACTCTTTACTTGTGAAGTCATAAGTGTTATGGACTTTCACTGCCAACGTGAAATGGACCTGCAGGGTCACACACATAGGATTTAACCTGGAAGAGGAGTTTTGTCCACAAGCAATGTTTAGATTGATTACTAAAGGAGTTTAGTAGTTCATTTGAACAGTCAATCAGTCGATGGCTCAATATCGTATGGTTCAAGGTGTTGGACGCATTGATTGGAGTATCGGATTGATTGAAATCGCAATTGACTGATTTTGCCCAACCTGTGCTCCCAACCGATCGGCTCATGTGATGAACCGGTCGGCTGAGGTGCTAAACCGGTCAGCTGGAGTGTCCAGGCCGATCGGCTCATGCCCAGATTGAAACGACCGGTTCAAGGGTTGAACCGATCGGCTCAACTGGTGCAACCGACCAGTTGGGAAAAGTCATGTCGGCAAGAATTTTCCTTTGGTTTCAAATTGCCCAATTCGATTGGGAATAATATTGGTATTCGATACCAATTGGGAAAGAAACAAGGAAAGTCTTTTTGAGCTGGATTAGGACCATGAACCGATCGGTTCAGGGCACCAACCGATCGGTTGGAGTGCTCCAAACGGTCGGCTCAGGTCCAACCGATTGGCTCAATGGCCGAACCGATCGGTTCAGTTGTGAACCGATCATTTCAAGTTGCGAACCGGTTGCCTTTTGTGCAAAATTCTCAAACCCTTCTACTCCTGCTTTAGTCCCGCATTGCCCAGGATGGAGAACCCTATCCCATGACTCTCCTATATATATAGGGGTATTGGGGCCTTCTCAAAACACAGCTCGGTGCAACCAGTTGCTCTGCAAGTTGTCGTTCTCTCCGGTTTTGGTAACCGTGAGAGAGCCCGAGCAAGTGCTTCCCACAAAAGGGAGGTGCAGCAAGGGAAGGACAACTGCAGTTGCAACAGGAGGTAGGAGAGCGTGTTGGCGACTAGTACGTCAATAGGAGGGTGCGACGCCTTCCACTTCCTTGTGGGACAAGGAGAGGGGAGTTCCAGGTGGTCTGTGTGGACTACTACAGAGGCGGGAGGACACTGCCGCTTAGGAGGACAACTGTCATCCGACTGTCCGGTTCGAGTAGGAGTTGTCAGTCCCGGTGCGACCAGGAGCTGCACAGACGCCGTCGAAGTCCGGAGTTAAAGACCGCGCATTGCACGAGGTATTGTTGCCGAGCAAGCCTCGAGACAAGGTATGATTCCGCAAACCATCCTTTCCTATTATATAGACGTTGACGCGTTTCCTCGGTATGGGTTGGGGGAGAAATTTTTGTTTCCGCTGCCTTCTCTGTCTCCCCTAAAACCCAACAGTGGTATCAGAGCCACGTCAGCTGTTCTATATTTTAGGAATATCGATATGATCGATTTTGGTTTGTCGCCTTTATTTATTGCATATGATGCGAATAATATCGGCTTTATGCATGTCCAATCCTAAATCAACAAATCCCTAATTACATATATGATATGTATTATTAATGCACTCGATACGCGTCGCCCTTAAACAAGTTTTGTGGTGGATGTATGTAGCATGATTATGGCCTATAAACCCCTATCTGTGATTGGTTGTTTGTGGTTGCTTGCATCTCGGTCTGCGCACCGATCTTCCTTCTCCTATTCCTGATGTAACTCGAAATAATTTGATATTCTTTCCTACCTTTGCTCCCCCCGAATGTAACTCGGGGTTTCCCTTTTTAAAGCAATGTAATAAATAGGATAATTTTTATTTCCTGTTATGTCAAAGACCGACAGACTTCAAGCAGTGAACCGATCGGTTGACCATCCAGACGATCGGTTCAAGGAGTGAACCGATCGGTTGATGACCGATTCGAGGAGCGAGACGAGCGGGTGGCGGACATGACGAGATGCACGATGACCAGGCGAACCGATCGGTTGGAGGAGCCAACCGATCGGCTGGTGGCACCTAGACGACCGGCTGGAGAGTACAGATCATTCATGTGATGAGTTGATCCACTCGGATGGCAAGGCACAGAGTTCATCTTGTACAAGTTGCATATGATGTTGACCTAGATGACCGTGATTCCACTTGGCTCGAGGAATCACATTAGGATGGCCATAATCATCGCTTTTATCGTTTGTGCATGTTTTCTGTGGGATATAGAATGTATATGATACATACTATGTATTGTGGTGATTGGATATGTATATGTATATAAAACCAAATCCCTCATTAAAATATTAAGTTTTAGATGCCTTCCAAATGCGACACACGTGAAAAGCTTGATCGACCAAGTGTGGGCATGCCCAAGCGTGGTGCACCGTCTATCTCGTGGAAGCATGAAGGATGAATATGTGGGTCTGCCCAAGCAGGGTGCATATTCATCGTATTTGCTTTGGGTCGGACTTAACAAAGTGACCTAGATAGGATCTAGTGCTTTGAGGCATGGAGATGATCATTGCAAGGAGTTGTATATGACATCTTATCAAGAGTTGCATTTGATGCAATTGGAAAAAGTTGCCTACCTGAGAGATCTATGTTGTGGGTGACAGCCCAAGCTGGTCCATGACTTAGAGGATTTCAGGATCTTGCCCACTAGAAGGTTGTACGCTGCAATCTTCCGAATTGATGGTGAGGGCTATCAATTTGAAGTAAAATAGTGGGAGCAATAATTAATTAAAGGCCTCATTATATCATCAAACTTTCAAATCAATCAAATAAGTCAAAAATGAGTTTTGGACTAAAATTGCATATTTTCCTTTTGTAGTTCAAATGGCAACAAACAACAACAACTTTTCTTTACGATCGGTCCTTGACAAGGACAAGCTAAATGGGACAAACTTCCACGACTGGTATCAGACATTGAGAATTGTTCTCACTCAAGAGCGTAAGCTCTATGTCCTGGATACTCCAATTCTAGAGGAACCCGCTCCTAATGCACCAAGGACAGAAAGGGATGCTTACAAGAAGCATTCTGATGATGCCATTGATGCAAATTGCTTGATGCTATGTTCAATGAACCATGAGTTGCAGAGGCAACATGAGAACATGGGTGTCATAGAGATGATTCTGCATCTCAGGAACATGTATGAAGATCAGGCACAGCATGAGAGATACAATGTTTCTAGGGCGCTGTTCAAGTGCGTCATGACAGAAGGAGATCCAGTTGGTCCTCACACACTCAAGATGATTGGGTATGTGGAGAACCTGTAGAGACTGGGATTTCCACTGAGCCAAGAGTTGGCTACTGACGTGATACTGCAATCGTTGCCAGAATCTTACAGTCAGTTTGTGATGAACTACAACATTGACAACTTTGATAGGCCACTGTCAGAGTTGTTGGGCATGTTGAGGACAGCCAAGTTACAGATGAAGAAGGACAAGCCTAAGTCCGTGATGGTGATCACGAGCAAGAAAGGCAAGTCCAAGTGCAAGGGCAAGGGCAAAGCTAATAAAGGTTCTGAAGCTAGCCAGGAGTCCAAGCCATCTTCAGCTCTCAAGGCCAAGGGAGGCGTGACCAAGAAAGGAAATTGCCACCATTGTCAAAAACTAGGACATTGGAAAAGGAATTATCCTCTCTACCTGGAAGAACAAAAGAAGATGGAGGCGACTGAAGCCTCTACTTAAAGGTGTCATGAAAGTAAACTTGTAACACTTTTGAGATATATGATATCAAGATGTAAAGTGTAAAGCATTCTTACTTGGGGCAAGTGTTGCCTTTATAGATAGAAATACTTTAGTTTATTTTCAGCCAATAAGGCATGTAATACAGTTATGAACTGCTATTTCATACTTGCCAATAGATAGAAACACTTTATTTTTGCATATTGTATGACAATGATGGCAATTAATAAAGAGATGTTTCAATTTATAAAGATGTGATCTTTGTGGCAATGCCTTATTTATCTTGTGATATTTGATATGCATAAGATAAGACGATACCTAAAAGTTATAGATAACTCAAACAATTTAATTAGCATTAATCATGAGAAATTCATTTCTAGTTTCCATGTGATGGATAAATCTAGACTCTTTTGGTTATAGAACCAGTAAGAGACATGAATATCTTGGACATGATTAATCAATCTTCACTAATGTAGTGGGAGAGTGATTATCCTATTAGGTATAATACATGTGATGTATTTACATACCTATTGGAATAAATGCTAATACTTCAAATGGTGTTTAGAGAAGTACCAATATGAATATCTTCAAGTGTTCAAGATTATCATAAATGAAGTAAAAATTTGGTAAAATATTAATTCTTGATGAGATCAATGAATGAAATACTTGGACCAAATGTTTGAGATCCTTATGAGTGAATATGATAGTGTATCATAGTGAACTCATGATTAAGGCATGGTGATGTCTGAATCAAGAAGGAATCATGCTCTAAGGAGTTAGAGAATGATTATAAAATAACTGAATTCTTCTTAATAAAAGAATACCCCACACTAATAAAAGAAATTAAGAATCACAAGGGTTGTGAGTTCTTATATCTTTAACAGATACACCTCAATTATCTATGTGATGAGTTGTTCATGTGATGAGTCAACTATCAAGATGAATATGAGGAACCAAATCTTGAGTTATGGTTTAAAACCATTACATCCTAAATGACCTCCATGTGAACCATAAGGTATGACCTTGATGGTAGCACTCATTGGATCATATCCATAAGTGCAGATGAATCTTAAGTGTTAAGACACATGGATAACATTTTAAGAAGGATGATGCTTGTTGATTGCAACTTAATGACTAAGACATTTGGCATATGGATACTAAAACCGCATTCCTATGAGGAATAAAACCAGGATGTGTACGTGACACAGCCTATAAGGTTTATGAATCCACTAATGCAAATGAAGTCTATAAGTTACAATGAACTAATCAATGTGATTGATTGAGTACAAGAAACTCAAAATTGGATCTTTACTTTGATGATATAGTCAAAGGGTTTGACTGATATGTCAAAGAGAAAGAAGGGATCTGTGATTTAGTGGGAGAGTATTCACATTCCACATATTGATGTGAAATGGAAATGTTCTAGATTGGAAATCCAAAAGTGGAAATTATCTTTAAGGAAGATAGAGATGTTTCCTATGTGATAGGAATAGAGATCTATAGAGATAGTTCTCGAAAATCTATTGACCTAGAAAGAGAGAGCATACATTGGCAATCTGTACTGAAGTGTTCAGTATGCACAGATTCAGTAGGAGAAAACTTGTCCATGTTACATGGAGTTAGTATCCCAAGGCCAAGTGTCCAATTCTTATGAAGAATGGGAACACTAAGAATAGATATGGATCTATCATGTATGTAATCATCCCATTATCTTGCATATATGACATGGCAAGAATAAAATGCATTCATCATCTTGTATGTAGGACATGGCAATATGATGTGCTCATCCTGATAACTCGTATGTAGGACATGACGAGTGGATGTCTGTCTACTTCCAGTAAGGGTTACTGGAATACCATGAGAACTTGATAAGTGCTTGTGAAGTACTAGTTCTATGGAGATAAGGAAGAGTTCGATGTAAAGAGTTACATTGATGCGAACTTCTGAAAGGACAGAAAATTAATCGCAAAATATACATAAGATGTATAAAAGAGAATGTTTGTTGATAATTGGAAGTGTTCCAATAAAACCATTTAAAAGGAAATGCCGAGTATCTCTGTGTTAGAGAACATCAGTGGATACTATATGGATCTAGAAGTTCATGAGATGAACTTATAGATATTCCGGTCATTGATGACAAGTCTGGAATCCTTGATCATGCAATGTCGCTAAAGGTTAGCAAAGGAATACTAGATCGCATATTACGACAACTCCATCTCATACGTATGACGTACAATGAAGAGATGTGAGACATGCAATTAATACAGACTTTGGCAAGGTGTTGCCATTACTCACTATGTTGGCACTACAGCACAGTAACATGTGGGACATGTTTGAAGATCACTATGAATATGATTCATGGGTGATTGGCTCGCAGTGCAAGTGGGAGTCTGTTGGTATGTATGCCCTGAGAGCCAATCATGTGATGATTGGTGGGATACATTAAGATTGATTTGATAAACATAAAAGGCGAGCTTCCAATTCTTTCTGGTTCAGTCATATGAGATAGTGATAGAACAGATTGAATGTCTAGAGAATGACAGTACTCAATGACGTATGCCTTCAGGTTCATGACCTGAACGATGAGATCATACGGATGCTAAGAGTTTGTACATTCTTGTCATGTCCCTAGTCGGATGTCATTGTGGAAGGTAGATAGACAGGAATGACACACAAGACTAGATTGTGGTGTTGGTTGATGACAGAATCTCATTAGTCATGATATAGAGATATCAAACCAAACACATACGTACTTGTTAGAGAACAAGGTACCAGACAGACCCACCGTGAGTTTGACACATGGAACCATGAGATGGTAGTCACAGTCTGTACTCACAGTTATGGTGGTGAGTGTGATTCTTAGACCTGAAATCACTGCACTCAACACATGTCGTTGGGCACACTTTGACATCATCCAACGCAGTCCTGAAACATGGGTTGTTATAAAGGTGATGATTGGGTGGCTTTGACACATGGGGCTTTTGAGGGGTGAGTGATAGATATGGGATTTGTCCCTCCTGAGGGAGTTTGATATCCATGGCCACTTGATGAGTAGGATTGAGAAAGGCGTGCACGCATGTGTGAATCAGTATATGATATTGATGTCATACATATCTCTTCCAGTCTACTCTGAGATCAAGGAAGTGAATGAACGTTGACAGGATGACTGTTCCATGCCTCGAGTTCATTCGGGATATCAGTGACAAAGGAATTATACATTCGCTGTAACACCATTCACGGATTGTAGGATGAAAGTTGTTCTCCAACTTTCTACTTTCACTTGGGTAGCACTGATGTGTGACTAGGCACCGCTCTTTGCTTGTGAAGTCATAAGTGTTATGGACTTTCACTGCCAACATGAAATGGACCTGCAGGGTCACACACATAGGATTTAACCTGGAAGAGTTGTTTTGTCCACAAGCAATGTTTAGATTTATTACTAAAGGAGTTTAGTAGTTCAATTGAACACTTAATCAGTCGATGGCTCAATATCGTATGGTTCAAGGTGTTGGACGCATTGATTGGAGTATCGGATTGATTGAAATCGCAATTGACTGATTTTGCCCAACCTGTGTTCCCAACCGATCGGCTCATGTGATGAACCGGTCGGCTGAGGTGCTGAACCGGTCGGCTGGAGTGTCCAGGCCGATCGGCTCATGCCCAGGTTGAAATGACCGGTTCAAGGGTTGAACCGATCGGATCAACTGGTGCAACCGACCAGTTGGGAAAAGTCATGTCGGCAAGAATTTTCCTTTGGTTTCAAATTGCCCAATTCGATTGGGAATAATATTGGTATTCGATACCAATTGGGAAAGAAATAAGGAAAGTCTTTTTGAGCCGGATTAGGACCATGAACCGATCGGTTCAGGGCACCAACCGATCGATTGGAGTGCCCCAAACGGTCGGCTCAGGTCCAACCGATCGGCTCAATGGCCGAACCGATCGGTTCAGTTGTGAACCGATCATTTCAAGTTGCGAACCGGTTGCTTTTTGTGGAAAATTCTCGAACCCTTCTACTCCTGCTTTAGTCCCGCATTGCCCGAGATGGAGAACCCTGTCCCATGACTCTCCTATATATATAGGGGTATTGGGGGCTTCTCAAAACACAACTCAGTGCAACTAGTTGCTCTGCAAGTTGTCATTCTCTCCGGTTTTGGTAACCGTGAAAGAGCCCGAGCAAGTGCTTCCCACAAAAGGGAGGTGCAACAAGGGAAGGACAACTGCAGTTGCAACAGGAGGCAGGAGAGTGTGTTGGCGACTAGTATGTCAACAGGAGGGTGCGACTCCTTCCACTTCCTTGTGGGACAAGGAGAGTGGAGTTCCAGGTGGTCCGTGTGGACTACTACAGAGGCAGGAGGACACTGCCGCTTAGGAGGACAACCGTCATCCGACAGTCCGGTTCGAATAGGAGTTGTCAGTCCTGGTGCGACCGGGAGCTGCACAGACACCGTCGAAGTCCAAAGTTGAAGACCGCGCATTGCGCGAGGTATTGTCGCCGAGCAAGCCTCGGGACAAGGTATGATTCCGCAAACCATCCTTTCCTATTATATAGACGTTGACACGTTTCCTCGGTATGGGTTGGGGGAGAAATTTTTGTTTTCGCTGCCTTCTCTATCTCCCCTAAAACTCAACAGTGGCTTCATCAAGGATTGTATCTATGGGTTTGGGACATCTAGAAAAAGTAGCAGAAGGTAGAGAAAAATCTCACGACGGAAAAAGAAAAGAACTGAGTGGGCAGTAACGTAGGGAGTTTCTATGGAAGTGAATAGATGGATGAGGCATCAGGGAGGGTAGATGCGGACAGCGTGAGAAGGAACGAGGGCCTGGTGGCAACAGAACTGGAAAAAAAATCAAAGAGTTAGGTATTTAATGGAGAGCGTAGGAGAGGATGCCCGACAGGTGGCCAAGTCAGGAAGGATGGATGCCGCCCGCGGGCGGAAGTTTTTTCTTGTCTCCTCTAGGTTTAGGGTTGGATCACTACTTTGATACCATGTCATTTCCCTCTAACCCTAGCCGTCATTTCCCCTAACCCTAGTCGTCTTCTTTCCCTTCCACCCTAGCCACTAGACCTTGCCATTCTCCTTCCCCAATAGCCCGCCACCCCTGCCCCTTTTCCTTTCCCCGCTGCCTCCCGCCCCTACTCTCCCTCTTCTTATCCATCCGTCCCTCACTACCCTGCCACCTTCCTCCTTTTCCCTTTACACCACCCCCACCTACTGTCCTGCTGCCGTACAACCCCCTACCTACTGCTGCTGCCACACAACCCTCTCTCCTATATATTGTCGCCACCTCTACCTACCACCATCACCTCATCTGCTGCCACCATCTAGCTAAAAAAACCCTTCCTGCTGCTACCATCTCAGTCCACTATCCCACCATTATTCCTCCTTCACCATATAGACACCTCTTCCATCTTCCTCTCTTCTTCCTTCTCTATCTTCGTCTCTGGTAACTTTCTAAAAATTGCATGTTGAAGTTCTAATCTGGCTTTGCTCATTGCCTGGTTGTTACTCATGATGGAGTAACTCTCTCCCCACGTCGGCGTAGGTCTTTACTCTCTTTCTGCCCCTATGAGGGTCTCTACGATCTGATGCATTAGATCTGCTTCAATTGCCTACAGCCTCATTGTGGGTTTTGCTAGATTTACTAATCCCGGTTTTTTGCTGCCCATGTGTTGGGTTTTTGCTACTTTTATTATCTGCTGATGGCGGCTAATGCGTGGTTCCTACTATTATTGCCCCTGCATCTCGCTCCTTCCTGATTTTGCTTCCTGCTATCTTCTACATATTTTTCTAAAGGTGTCCACAGATCTGCTATGGATAATGTGTGTCACCACTTTCAAGTTGGATGGATCCAATTTTCACACATGGTTTGCGGCCTTCGAGCTTTATGTCAAAGCTCAAAGTTTTTATTCACATCTCATCATCGAAGGCTTGACTACTCCTATTGAGGGACCTGATACTAAAACCAAGTAGGCCTATAATCTTTGGTCAAAAGATGATTCCGGTGTCATGACTTGGTTGGTCAACAATTTTGAACCTAAAATCTAGTTAATCTCTTCTGTGCCTGAAGACTACCAAAGCCATGTGGGACCAACTCTTACATGTTTACTCTCATCAACAAAATATAGTCTTCCTTACCTCATCTCATCTCTCTTCTATTTATTTAACCAGACTCTATTAGAGATTCTGGTTAATTTAGTTAATTTAACCAAACTCTCTAATATGAAAATTAACTAATTTAACCAGACTCTCTAATACCCCCCAAGATGAAGCTTGAGGGGGATTATTAGAGAGTCTGGTAAATTTAGTTAATAACTAGACTCTCTAATACAAATGAATAAAAGACTGTTCAGAATTTTCCTCCTTACAGATAAAAGAGAGGAAAACAAACAAAAACATCACCATGAGAAGGTATCAAAGTACAACTTCTTAATACCATAAGTGCTTCGAGCGATTTGAACTTATTTTGATTGCAGAATGATACCTTAGAAACATCATGAATTGGAGAGGCCTATTTTGTTGTTATCATGTCACATGTCATAATTAGGTGCCTAGGCACCTTTCCTTCACTCGTTTCTCACACCTAAAGCAGTAGGAGCATTGATAGATGTGGCAGTGGAACTTCCATGACGAGAAAAGAAAACCTACAGTAGGTTGTACAAGGTACATAGTGAAGAAAACTAGATGATATAATGTACAACGCCACATACAAGAAACAATCATGATAAACTCTATCACTGGAAAGAGACTTGCATATGGCAACAACCCAATGGATAGTAATTGGACATAATTGCTAGAATCCAACATACTAGACTTTTTGACTAATGGGCTACCATGCCAGGCCTATAAAGAAGAAGCATCTTGTAATGATGTTGCAAACGAATTGGACTTTCACAATCATTTTACTATCCTCCCATCATGCTGGATTACTGACATCTCTTTTGTTTCATGAATAAGGTTGCCAACATGATACATGCACTAGTTAACAACTACGACAAGCCAGTTCCCTCTATTCTGGAGAAACCTTCAAAGGACCGCCATTATGACCTAACACATGATTCTATTCTTTCTCGTGTACTGTATTCATTTAATGCTAAATCTTTTTCTTCAAGGTATTAAATGGAAGAACATTCCATGGATAGCTAACGAGTTGCTTGTTTCATTAGAGCATAATGCATTTCTTACTGTCTAAATGGTATGTCTTCAATTCATAGTTAGATATAAGCTGGAATGATTCCAGCTTGAATGAAATGGAGATGTAATTGATTGTGATTTATGAGTATGTCATAGAAATCAGAAGGATATCATTTTCCATTGTATTATATTATGGGTTCTTTGGTGCATGTTCTCTGACAAGGAGTCTCTTTCTTTGGACTTATTTGTTGTGGATGCATGTTGTTATACTTGTCAAGGACTAAAGTTATAATTCTACTCGTGAATGCAGGATCGTAGCATCTGGTAGATTACATTTTCTAACTTCTACTTTACATGAAATCATGTGTATTGGCATATGCTTTATCTGGTGGTAGCAAAATATTGCGGTTCATTTTAAATTAGGACATTAGCCACATTTTCCAATTGGATTATTTATTTTTTAGAGGTTTTTGGTAGTCTATAGTTTGATGCATGCTCTGAGGATGCCTTCGAATTTGAGTATTAGGCTGATGCATTGCAGCAATATTTTTCAAAATAGAGGTTATATGTCTCTTACTACTTGAGGTGCATTACAATACTAATCTTAGGTTATCCCTCTCCCATACTTTGCAATTCTTGGTCATATTTAAAACCTCCTGGTCTCACTGTTGTCACTTGCTCATCCTTGCAGTCTATTTTTAAGGGTTTCTTGAATATGCACATGTCCTGTTGGTTCCTTATATGACAAAAGTATGGTTTTCAAATGGAGTCTAGGGTTGGATGGGATGATGTGGTTTGTTTGGGTTTTGGATTTGACATTAGGTTACTGATCATGGAAGTTCCAGAGGGAGTTCAATTGAAAGCACATCTTTCTTGTCTTGGTATTGGACTAAAAAACCAATCATTTTTTTGTTAGGGTCAACATCACATAATTTGTGGGATGATTTATTTAGATTCTTTCTTTTCTAATTGAGCACTAGATGCCATTTCATATTTCTTGCAACAAAAAAGGCAACTAAACCTTTCAAATAAGTGAGACAACAAATGCATGTGACATACAACTTGAACATCGAAATTTCAAATATCAACATTAAACAAAACATGATTAGTTGCATGTGGGAATGTGAATGTATTCTTGTCATTTTTGAGTCCTTACTGGTCCATTATTTTTTATGAATTAATTTTTACCTTGATATGCTTTTGTTCATGATGGTACAAATGATAATCCATATACATGTCACTTGATTTTCTACCTCTCATCAATGTGATTAATTCACAAAGTTTATATTATAAAATTGTAATTATATATTAGCTCAGCTTATTTTGTTTACTTGAACTGATCGTGTGCATCTAGACACGACCTTTATGGACTGATTTGGACATCTAGCTCAAACCACATCACCTAATAATATCCTCTTACTAAATTGGACTGGTCATATCAGCTTTGTTGTTTTTCTTTTTTGCCAATGCAAGTGGGTGCTCGAGCTAGAGAGCTCTAACACCTTTTACTTCTGGTCGCTAGTCTTGACCTTCCTTTATTTCTATTCTACATTCTATTTATTGTTTGAACATTGATAGCAAAGCGCTTGACCTTTCTATCTCCCTTCGTCACTTATGTATGAACATGGCTACAAGAAAATATTTTTCTGGTGCCTCTTGTCTTCCCACACTCAAACTAACTAGTCTTTCTTGGAGTAGCATTGTTGTAGTCTCAATTACATTTGTCGGTAGTTGGCTCATCTCATTTTAAATAATATGAGGTACATACATCACCGATATGTAAGTTTAGTAAAGTTGATGTATATGAGGTAGGGTTGAGTTGTCCAGCTGGCTGGGGAGTATGCAAAAAATATGATAGCTATGGATAACATGAGTTGTCAGTACTTCCAAATTGGGGTGATTTATAAGTATGTAAAAAGCACTAAGGACTAGTTTGGTTGGAAAACCTACCCACATTAGGATATTCAAAATAGGAAGTGGAACATGTTGAAACTGCCACTACTGTTATTTGTTGAGGCTCTCCTTCGTCGGATGTAGTTGGAGTGATGAGTGAATTTTATAGGTATGAGCTGGAATGCATGGAAAAAGATCAACAATGTGTTTGGTTGGGCGTGGTAAGAACTAATTGATTTGCTCTTTTATCTGGTTGCCAACTGTTATATGTTGATGAACACTGCCAAAAACAATCTAATGCTTGAACTACGCTTGGATGCACCCCTTTTGGCACAATTAAACTCCTGTGAATTTCAGCCCAAAAAGGAGGTACCGGTAGGTTGCAAACGTGGAGTTGGTACTCCGTTCACAAAACCAAACATAATTCTTGGTTTGAATGGTTGAGTTTGTTTCTCATGAATTCGTTTGGCATCCAACCAAACATAACCTGAAAGTAAGTAAATCAAATTCGGTGATTTCCTTTGCAGTCATTTGGTATGATGTGGGTTCTAGTTGGGGTGGAATATGCACTACCGTGTACCAAACATCTTTTGTGCATGCATTGTCTCTAGCATTGCATCTTCAATAGGTTTGGGGGATCCACGTCGCAGAGCTGCTAGTGGGTCACAAATTTGGGCACCTTGGTATGCATTGCATGATCAGAGCAGAGATCTTACACGTTTGGCATAGAAGTGTGATCTTATTCAGCTTGGGAGGGGTATGACGGATGTCGTCATGCAAAAACCAACTACACCTGAAAATGGTGTGGTTGGTTTTTTCAATTTTATACATAACAGAAAGCAGGGTGTGGTATCTTCCCCCCAAATAACGTTGGAAGTTCACTGAACTAAACGTCATGAACTAGAAAATACTTGAAGTTTCAACTGTTTGGTTTGATTTTCAGCCCAAACAGATATGGCTTTAGTTCACACATTAGATTAGATCCATGAATACCGTCTCTAGTAAATCAACCAGTACTTTACATATACAATTATGGAATTTTATATGAGTTGACCCAAATGTGTCATGTTACGTAGGGATATGGGGAATTCCTAGTGAGAGAAAGCTCCAACTTCTCTCTAATCACTATCCACCCACCACATCTCTGATCTTGCACAGCTCCGCCAACTGGAGACACCACCTTGATACCATCAGAGTTACTCTCATGGGCACTTGCTACTACCTCAACTACTGCACTGTAGCCACATCAGAGACACCCTCTCGACTGGCCCATATCTTTTGTCACAACATCACCTACAACTAGAACAACACCAAGTAGCTACTTATCTGACATAACCTACATTCTAACATCCCACATTGCCACCCTAACGTCTGATACAACAGCCTTGATGCTTTGATCCGCCGCACAACATCACCTCTATGAATACGATAGTCACACCTAAATACTACACTGCAATAGCTGCATCTACAATGGAAAAATGTGCACCCACTACCATCATAATAGCATTTTCTCCCTTGATAATAAATTGAAGTTATCACACCACTACGGAGAATTCAGCTGTGTGCGATTTCATACAGTTATAGGATGACGCCGACCTTGCCTCTACATACCAAACTAGCTGACCTTCTACCTCATGTTATGAGAACAAGACGACATCTCAGTGCCACCCTGAGCAAGAGCAAACTACTCAACAACAGGAGCAACACACCTCTGCATCTGAGAAAAGCTTATAAAAGCAAGATTGGTACCACAAAACAAACCATTTGTAGATCGAACAACCACTACACAAACTACACAAACTACACAAAGATGACCACTCGCTTCCCCTTCACAAACTATCCACTAGATGATCCTTACAACCTTCCTAGGGCATGAAAATAGAACCAGTTTCACCTTCTGCCGAGTGTAAACAAGGTGAAGATGAGTCATAAAAACTTCAACGTAGTCATCGACTACGACAAAAAATCCAACATTTACATCGGACATGGATGGGCGGAGATGATCTTATCGCTGAAACTCAAAAGAGAATGGACCATCTTCCTCCATCCAACAACAAACTGAACCCTAATGTCATGTGTCACATACTTTTACAATGAAACCTCGGTGGAGTTGTACTCCCTCTTCTTCACACGAGAAGATACAAACTCACGAGCACCGACTCAGCGGATCAACTTTTTGTCCATGAGAAACACCAAACCAAGATTGGATCGAGAGTTAACCTCATCGATATCACCTCTATACCAGCAACACCTCCACACTTGGATGATGAAGACACAACTAAATTAGTACACTGCCAATCTTCCATTGTAGACATGTATGGAAACATAAACTCATCCATTATTTTCCTGACTACAGTTGCATCTTCAAAAATATCACCATATCCTCACCATTTACCCACATACCCCAACTCTCGGATCAACAATGATACTATTTTCCCCCCTCTCTAAAATCTCTCAGTTACTGATCTTTCCTTAGCCACCTTCACCAAAGACACTCACAAAAATGAATAGACTCTTGTCACACACAGACCCTAGTTTCGGGCTCTGAGATGCACTAGATGCTACATCAGGGGACACTCTTAAGTCCCGATGCACCTCACCACCACGATGCTACATCTGCGACCTCCATGAAAACCTCTCTTACAGATGCCCTCTACATCCTGATCTTTCCTTAGGAGGTCACATAACCTTTCACAGCAAAAAGAGAACTTTTCATGCAAAAACATCATTTACCAATAGATCTTGTCTCACCAATAGATTTGTCAAATCTGATATACTCCCAAAGCCCTATGACAACTCTATTACCACCTCTAACCCTTCTTCCTGTCTTCACATTCCAGAATGAGATGCTACTTCACCCCCCCCCCTTCACATATTCACATAAACCACCCTGAAACTAAACCCCACACATTGTGAACCCAAGCTTCTATAAAACCACACTCTTTAAACCTACACTGCCATTCACCCCATCAACATCTACCCCAACCCCCCTTTTGTTGATCACAAACCTCCCTTCACCATGGATCCAACAATGCATCTTGATTGGGAATTCCTTATTGATCTACCGACCAATTCTATGCGACTTTTGAAAGTCTTCACCAGCCACATCAATATCGTCACCATCACAAATAACATTGACAACAACACGATCAATATCATTGATGTTACCAAAGCCATTGCCCTTCTTCTTCCTGGACACACTGTCCTCAAACCTAAGATTCTATCACCATCACAACTCCTATACTCTATTCTTGAAGGAACCAAATTGGAACACTTGTTCAGATAAGTCTTGACCATTCCATGTGGCTCTATCTTTGTCCAAGCCAACATCACCATATGGACTCCCAAACAAGCGTCCTTGTTGGCAGGTTCTGGAGGTTCGGGATGGGTTGTTATCATTGATCTACCTCCACATATTTGGAAGGTTGGGTCTTTAGAGCCATCACACACACCATCGGTGCCACACTCCAGTTTGTTAGTCACGTCACCCTACATCCCACCCAATACATCAAGCCTTCAATGTCTTCTCAATCAAACAGTCCATCACCCTCCCTGCCTCCATTTAAATCAGACTTGGGGAAAAATCTACAAAATAATGCTAACATAGGAAAACCCTACTGATGTCTGTACTACCTTCACGGGCATCAGCTCACACCCACCTTCTTAGTTCTGTCATGCCAACTCCAAGAAAACATTCACAACCACTAGGAAACAACTAAGAGGAATATGGTCTGGGAGAGAAAGAACTCCACAACCATTTCTCAAGAAGACATAAATCTCTCCACAAACAACAAGAGACCTAGGACTTCATCTCCATTAGCGGATAGAAACACCAATTCCCAACAAAACTCCTTCAAGCCATTCCCTTTCCACAATAATAGCACAGAAACCACAACCAACATTGATTCTGACACTATCCAAAAGTTAAAATATGCCATCATTGATGAAATTTGATCCTCATAGAGTTTGAAATAGAAGAACAAAGAAAAAGTTCTCACAACAATCCCAACTATGAACCCGCTACCAGCTACACCAGAAGGGCAAACCAGAAGGAATTTCTTCACTACAAAAGAACTAAGTATATTCTCTAAACATTCACAAAACTCTGAGCACAATAATCATCTTTTATTATCTGATACTACATATACTATGAACTGTGAAACATAGATAGATAATATTGAGGATATAGCATCTTAGCCTGACATATAATCCTTTACAAATTTTACCGATAATCTAGGAATTAATTTTAAAAATGAAATAGTTGCACACAATGCCCTAGATGATATAGAAAAAATTATGTAGGAGAAACCATAGACATTTCCATGACACATACACCAACCTAGAAAACCTACATTTACACTGATTTCTTGAGCACCATTGCCAATCGTCATTTACACACACCCTCAATGAAGATCATATCCTAAAACGTTTGTGGTGCATCCAGTTACCACAGAAGGAAAGAAATAGGAGACACATTTACAAAAACAACATCAACATTATCACCATCTAGGAAACCAAAACCACACTATCACCGTTTGCTCTGAAAACCATATGTGGAAAACACATAAACACTTGGCACCACATACCCCTAGTGGGATTCAAAGGTGGTCTAGCCATAGGCTTAAACAATAGCCTGTTTACCATCACACAAGTTGAGATCCTGAAATTCTCTATTACCCTTCACATCACCAACACAACCAATGCTCACAATTGAATTTTCATTGGGGTTTATGGTGAACCTAGTACTAGAAAAATTGAATACATTGTTGAGATCAAATGCATTATTCCCAAGTATGCTGATAAACCTTGGCTCCTTGGAGGAGACTTCAATCTCATTACTCACTCATCTGATAGAATAAACCACTCCCATCAGGAGGGCCACATGCACTATGTAGAAAAAATCTTCTTCCAGTTTGTTACACATTATCACCTAATCGATATACGTCCAGCAAATGCATGTTCTACCTAGCACCGCAACCAAAATAGGGCCATACTATACCACTTCATTTGCACCACACATTGGGAAGACATATACCCACACTCTTTTATTTATGTGGCACACTGACCTATCTCTAATCACTTCACTATCATTATTGACACAAAACCTTCACTACGGGGCCACTAACCCTTACTCTTTGAAATTTTTCGGTTAACTGACCCAAATTGTCTGGAGCTTTCCAAAAACATTTGGATCACTTTTGATACACACACTATAGAAGCATGTTATCATATTTACAACAACACTAAAAATATCAGAACTATTTTGAAATCATAGAAAAAACAAAATTTTGGGAATATCAAACATAAATTGGCCTACTTATAATTCAACTTTATGTTGATAGTGACCCTACAGCTGATCCTTCCCTCACTATCACTATCAAACTTGAAATAGAACATGTTCAAAACTGCATTGATACTATTTGGAAACAACATGCAAACATTAGATGGGCCATAGAGGGAGACGAAAATACTAAATTCTTCCACAAAACATGCACAAACAATGCCCACAAAAACATCATTGCTAGACCATGCATCAATGACAATATTACCTAAATAAGCACGAGATTACCAACCACATTGTTCAACACTTTGAACACATCTTCAACACTGGACACAAACCCTCCCTTCTCAACTATATCAATTGGAGATACATTTGCAACAAAACCATTCCATATCCACAACACACCATCAGGGATTTTAGCTACAAGGAACTTGATGATGCCATAACCCCTCTTAGCAAAAATAAATCTCCTAGACATGATGGCCTTAACACTAAATTCTACCTTGCCAATTGGAGCCACATCAAAGGAAACTTTATGAAACTTCTTATAGCCTTCTAAAACAACATAAATGTTAACCAACATATCAAAACTCTCAACCATGCCAACATAGCTCTAATAAAAAAGGTAAATCACCTAGATCAAATCACACAATTCAGACCCATCAACCTTATCAACACATTTTATAAATTCATTTCGAAAATCCTTAACAATTGCATCAAATCACAGTTTGAAGACATCATTTACGACAACCAGAATGCCTTCATAAGAAACTGCAACATTCATGATGCCTACATCATGGTAAATGAAACACTCCACCTTTGTTATAAAAACAAAACACCGGTCATAGATATGAACCTAGACTTTGAGAAAGACTTTGATTACATTAATTGGAACCGCCTTCTCCACACTATGTCTGGATACGGCTTTCCAAACAAATGGAATAACGAGATACATTATGGCATCTCTACTAATCACTTCTCTTCCATCATCAATGGATCACCTTTTGGACACTTCCACAACACTAACAACTTAGACAAGGAACCCCACTTTCCCCATACATGTTCATCATTATTACCTCTTTCCTTACTGATATGATCAAGCTTGGCACAACACAGGGCCTCATTGCCTCACCTGTAGAATGTTACAAAAATATTGTCTAATTTGCGGATGATACCGTGATCATGGTCAAGCCTAAAGAAAACACCATCATTAACATGATCCACATCATTGGTCTCTTCTCATACATCTCTGGAGTCAAAATAAATCTTACTAAATCTTACATCATAAGATTCAACACCCCACCAAATCTTGTCAATCGATACGTGACTCTTCTTAAATGATCAAACAATTCTTGGTCATTCACATTGATCTTCCCATCTCTACACACCCCATCACACACTGCTTGTTGAACCCCATAATTGATATAATCAAATACAAACTACACTCATGGACCAACCACTTTCTCAACCTTGTGGGATGCCTCACCCTTCTCAATAGTGTCATTGCCCCTATAAGCACACACTATCTCAACTACATTCCCCTACTTGGAAAACCTTAAAAGTCATTGATTCCATCAGAAAATAGTTTATATGGAACCACTACAATGAAGAACACCAGAGATAAATATTACACTTAGTTAATTGGGATACTTTACAGGCTCCTATTGAATATGGTGACTGGGGCATCATTAACATTAAGATCCATGCCATTTGCCTCATCACCAAGATCATCATCATCCTTACCACAAAATTGGATAAGATCTATAAGACTCTCATCCTTGATAAATACAATAAACATAACTCTCCTTGGCACAAAACCAGCAAGTACAAATCATCACCATTTTGGAAATACATAAATAAACACTCAGAAATTATCACACACCTTATCAACTCTCCTCCACTTTCTTACTTAAACATAAAGTTTTGGAGGGACCTATGGTTTCAAAATAACTCCATACAAAATCTAACATGCAACCTTCACATACAACCTTCAATGAAAAATCTTAATATTGCCATAACTCTAAAACTTCTTACTAGCAATTGACAAAACTCACTTAAGTTCTTCCTCTCAAACAACCTCCATGAAGATACATTGCAGGACATCATTCATGACCTCAAATACAACATTGCTAACTGTATCACATGGAATGGGGGCTAAAATGTTCACTAAAATCTGCTTACTTGTACTAACTTACAGAGGACACATATCCAATATGAAAATCATTTGGAAATCAAAATGACCAAAAAAATTCAAAATCTTCTTTTGACTCCTTTCAACCAATAAGATCCTCACAAATCATCTCATCAATGGTAGAGGCTTCCAGGAACCTACTAGATGCTACCTTTGTCTATCTGTAGAATAAACAACACAACACCTCTTCACTAGCTTCCCATTCACACTACACTTCCTATCCAAATACTTCCCACCATACAATATCACAAATAACTTGCTCCTGTCAAATCATATCACACAATTAAAACCTCTAATCCAACACCAATACCTTCCTACAGTAGATCTGATTATAAACACACTCTTGCATATTTGGCTAGAAAGAAACTAGAGAAAATATAACAACTCTAGACGACCTAAACACCCTTAACTGACTGACATTGAACATTCTTTGTACATTAACTTGCATGGGAGGAATGACTTCCACATCAACACATGTGTTGGAAATATATGAAGATCAGGAAAATATCTTTAGAGATCAAATTGGTGGAGGTTGCTACACACTGGAAGATATCATATATGATGACACATGATTCTAAACTAGACCACTAGAGCTACTAGTAGAAAGGGTTTTCTTGCCAGTCTTGTAAGTTTTTATTTCATCTCTATGTTGAGGCCCATTTTTAAGGGATGTCTCCCCCACAAACATTGATACTTAGATCATGTTTGCTTTTATTATTTTTGTACATCCAACTAGGGTACACATCCTCGTATATTTCCTCCATGGTGGAACATCTTGTTATCTCATGTTTACTGACATCTTCGTTTGTAAATATTTTATTTCTTAATACAGGAACTATTTATCAAAAGAAAAATGAGTTGACCCAAACTTACCTCGGATTCTCACTAATGGTATGTGATGGAATTTACCGAGTTGAACTAGTTGACTACAATATAATATGCAAAGACCATTCAGAACAAGTGTAAGCGTAGAGTCTTGAATCGTTTAGCAGGAGGACTAAACTTTTGAGTTGGTAGGCTTGCTCCAAGTTCTCCCTACTACAAAATGAGTCAAGGTTCACTTACTAGTTGTTGACAGTGACCTCTCCAAT
Organism: Alisma plantago-aquatica; assembly: GCA_963693085.1. Classification (NCBI taxonomy): domain Eukaryota; kingdom Viridiplantae; phylum Streptophyta; class Magnoliopsida; order Alismatales; family Alismataceae; genus Alisma; species Alisma plantago-aquatica. The sequence goes on along the minus strand of OY856410.1, from coordinate 695,072,075 downwards.
CAGGGTAAAAATATTTGTTTTCTTCACGTAAGGGACCACCCCCACTATCCATGCTAGAATATGTGAATGCATTTCTAAAGTAAAGGTATCTTTATCTTTCAAACATTAAGACAATGCACCCAACACAATATTAAGAATATCTAAACAATTTATGAATATGTTTCATCTAGATAAAAAATTCCGAGTTTTCCTTGATCGCCTAGATGCTTCTCTTTATCATGTACTTTTTTCACCATATAGAGTGCTATCATAATCCATATTTAAGGCTACATGCAATGCTTTCCCGTTATTCCCCTCCCTAGGGCTGTCGGTGGATAGATATTAATAGGGTAAGTGTTTACCCTTACCATTCCTACTTAGAGAGTTGGCAACATGTGTTGCAATACTAACTTCTAGGAAACTTTGCATATAACATGTGTATGCCCATCATGCAAATCAGATACACATACATAATGCCAAAAATAAGGTTGAGAATTAATTTCATATCATACTTGGTTATGTTTGCAGTTGACACCTCATTTTTGCGCACTCAATAAAATTTCATGATTAATTTCAAATATCTGGATAATGATGGTGTCCATTTCACAATATCCATACTTTATTATTTTCACGTATTTATCTATTTTCCACATTTTCACCTATTTAATCTATTTGTTCCCACTTTTACACAGTTGTGGACTATCTGAAAGAAATCTTCTTTTCAGACTAAAAGTTTCTCATCAAATATGTCTTTTTGTAAGTCATTTTTCATAAAATATCTAGTTGAATTATCCTGAATAAAATATTTTTTTCACACACACATTCAATTACTTTTCCTGATATATTTGAGATAATCCTAAACATTATCTCTTTTTGCAGTTTTCTAAGATTTACTCAAGAACATTCTTGACATTACTGGATAATAAGAAAATAGGCTGCGCTACTTCAAGACCACCCGGTGGATTAGGGCAATTTTCTAGTGATGAGTGGCATGTCACCTTAATCTTCACGCCATGATGTGTGGCACATTGAAGCAATTTAAAGGTTATGTCTAGAAACATGTATCCTAATTCCACCTATCAATACCCCACATCCACCATACCCTGGTCCCCTTTCAAACCTCCTAAAACCTGTATCCTAATTCCACCTATCAATACCCCACATCCACCATACCCTGGTCCCCTTTCAAACCTCCTGAAATAAGAGGATTGGACTATATTTCTCTTTTATTTTTCACATTAGTCATGATCTGAGGATCCTTCTTATGACACCACTTGATCCTAATTCTCCTTTAGGGTGTAAAAATGGTAATCTGATTGTACTCCTAACTGCTAATTTGCTCTAACTACTCAAAGACATATAACTGCTTATATCTTCTCTTGATTTTTATATCTACTTAAAACTACACATGTGATCCAATCTACATATCCCTTCTTGTCTGATCTTTGAAAAAATATTAGATTTTGTTTAAAATTTATATCTTCATGCCATCCTCTAGAACTCCCTACACATCATTCTTAATCACCCCTGAGGGATTTTTGCTATAAGAGGTCAAGAGATGATTTGGACCACAATATACCTAAAAAATAGGACTTTTAGGGTAAGGATGGGAAGGACATGGACAACTCCAGCCCTAAAGGACCATCCAAAAATAATCTGAAAAGGGTTGGTGATGAAACTTGTTTCTCTTCTACCTTCCATCTCGATGTATTAAACTATACATATGGATAACATAACTGATAAGAATATAATTACTATCCTCCAATTTCTTTTTGTTTTTTCTTCTTTTCATTCAACTTGAAAATGTTTTTTCTAAATTGTATATAAACATCCCGATACTGGTTCAGCAAGCAAGATGGGGTGTTAAACCTTCGCCACTTGTAACAACATTGTCAGACTTGAATTTCTAATTGATATTGTTTATATTTTATCTATCTGACTTGGATGTCAAATCAACTTTCCACCATGGACTCATGATATTTAATTCTAGTTTTTCCATTTTCCATATAACACACGGTGGAGACTCTGAACACCTTTCTTATTTCTTTATTTTCTATGAAACTTCAGAATTTAGTTTCTATTCCAAGAATATATGTCAAAATCATATTTATTTTGGGTAGGGTGCGACATTTGGCAACTTCGTTGGGGACCACCAAGATGATCTGGACTAGATCCCCATTTTGTGTAAAGATTAAATGTTTTTGGCCGGTTTTGTTTTCCTTTTATTTTCTATTCCTTTTTTAATTTTTTATCTATCTTCTTTTCCTTTTCTAATTTGAGTTGTAGGGATGGGATGCGAATCAATGTGATCTACAAACCCCTGTAATGCGATCGAGGTGATCAACAACACCCCCTTTCGATGCTGACTTTGGTCAGTTCTTGTAGTTTTCTCTTTCCTCTATCATTTTTAGGGTTTTCCCTTCTATTACATAGTATTTCAAGTGTGCTTCCCTTTAAGGTTTCAGATTCATTTCTCTTGCACCGTACATTTTTTCTTTTCCTAAAAAAATAAAAAAGAAGGGAAAAAGAAAAAAGGATGAACAAAAAGTATGGATTGGAAACAAGATGTTTTCTTGAATAATAGTGTGATTGTTTATTATCTATATACGTCCTTCATGATTTGTGGGCTTGCTTCAGAAAACATTAAAAATCTGCACTTGCACCTTACAATCCTATAAACATATGCATCACGGAATAAGTACCAACTATTCACTCCAAGTCTAATTGACTAAATCCTTATTTTGATGATGACTAACCATTCCATTTATTTGTGTCTAATGCTTCTACTTGAGTGGTTTCATATTAGGTATAGACACAAACCAAATGTCTTAACTTGCACATCCTAACTTGGAGAAAGAAAAGTCAAAATCAATGGAAATGCACTTTTGTGGAATATGCTGTAACAAATTGAAATTTGGATATTTCTTTGTTTGGCCCTTTTCCAATTTCCCCCTTCTTTTCTACCATTTTTGTCCTTGATGTTGAAATTATGGAATTATTAGTGGCTTTGGGTGAATTTGATCACCATTTATGCCAATCTATGAGTTTATGCACAAATACCTCAGTAAACATTTTATTAAGGGTCCAAAGTGCAAATTTACCACCTATAGAGATAATGACATTAGATTCATTCTATAATTTTTTATAACTTTTTGGAATAAGGAAGAGATAAAAAGATAAATAATAACTCTTTAAGCATGATAAGGTGATATTGAATAATTAACATAGAAATTTGTGATAATAATGAATAATAGGCCAAAAACTCATAAAAAGAAGACTAATTATTTAATGATAACTTTGTATCCATTTTCTTTGGGTTTGGTTTGGCTTGGAGGCCAAGTTTCATAATTTTGAGATAATTATAACTACATCTATTTGATTTAGAAAATAAAAGGGGAGTTTTCTTCAAAATATGAAATAATATATTTAATGACTCCAAAAGAGGCAGTAAATCTTACATTCATAATCTAAACATTACAATTAGCCTTTGGGTAAATTTTCTTCTAATTTGGATAATATTTAATATACATGTGTGTCAGGAGAGAGAAAGTATGTAAAAGCCCAAAATATTAAATAATGTGATAATTAACTTCAAAGGATAAAATTAATGGACAATTCATGTTATCTATGGTTTAGTTTGTTTGAGGGTGAAGTTTCACATTAATTGGGTAATTCTATAAGTCTTTAATGTGATAAGAAAGAGAAGATATGAATTACTTCAAAAGAATGAAATAAAATATCTAGAGTCTTAAACAAAATAAATAAATACCAAGTTCAGCTTCTACATATCCTAAGCATGCTAGGTGTTAAATTTCACTTTATTTGGAGTTTGTTTGCACCCTCAATTTGAGTTGGAAAGAAAATGCATAATTATATAACCTCACTTTAATAAAATTTTTATTTAAATAAAGTTTTGAATTAATAAATGTCACAACAGATCTTCCTTTCTCAAATGGGTGCATTGATTTAATACTATTTATCCCCATTCAAATGACACCTAACCCATCTCCTGCCTCACGTAGGAGAGGTCCGCATGTGTGAACGATAACGCCGACTGGGTTAATTCTTCCAGAGTAATTTTCTCAATCATTTGTTGATCATTTTTTGAGATTTTTTGTGCTTTGAATTCATGAGGAAGTTGTGCATCTATTCATACCTAATTTTTGAAATGGTTTCCATTGTTTGAGAAACACCCAAATCTCTTCCCAAAGTGTGACAAAGTGGGTTTTCTTGCTTAAATTCGAGGACGAAATATCTTTTAAAGTGTGTAGGATATGATGGAGTGGTCTTTTGGAGTCCTTGATCATCCAATGACATAAGTGAAATCATAAGGTTGAATAATATTGGGAGTTCCAAAGTTTTGACAAAGTAGGTGTGCTGATGTGATGTTGATATCATGGTTAAGATTTGTCTTTTTATGCCTTTTTGAAGAATTTAATTGGATGATATAAAAATTGAGTTTTGGTACCAAATTTGAGTAGAAGGTAGCTTCAGTGGTAGGAAATCTATGGTTAAAATTTGGTGGCAATCAGATATTCCTAGAGGAAGTGATGGAGGTTTGATTTTTGTGAAATAATGCACTTTTTGGTATTTATTAGACCTAAGATTATGGTCTTAATCTATGTCACGCCCCTTTTGTTTTGGTTCGGGCTGCATGGCCTCTTTTATGCCCTAGATTTTTGATCTAGTGGTCGTGCCTAACAGCCTTAAGATGCCACGGATTGGCTTGTGTTGAGCTTTAATCTGGGCAGTAAATAATAGATCTAAGGGTCGTATTCTTGTCATCAACCTCACAACCGTTTCGGGCTGAGACGTTGGATGGTCGTCGTCCAGCCTCGACGCCACGACCTCCGAGGATGTGCACCACAAAGAGAACCCTGTGGTCAGTATTCCGCGCCTCACCGAGATGGTCAGCATGACCCCTCATTCATAGTCTTTTAGATGACTGAAGAAGGAGAATGAGCTCTCCCATTCGCTGCCCTCTCCACCGCACAGAGCAGGTGGTGGCTGGGATGAGGATGTAGAGATAGAGAGGAGAGAGGAGGAAGATGAAGAGAGGTAAAGCAAAGGGCGAGCTAAGGGGAGTTCAACCCAGACATCCATGTTGGCTGCCGGGTGGAGATGGAGCAAGAGCTCGGGGACATGTGTGGAGTGTTTTTCTTTGAGAGAGGAGATCTCAAAGGAGTTCCTCGAGGTGCCGCGTAGGCTTCGGGAGCTTCGGATCGATGCGAGGAGGAGTAGAGGCAGTTTGCCCCTTGTCTCCGCCGCAGCCAAAGATGGCGGCGGCACTCCCACCTAAATGGAGGATCAATGGCAGAACACCCGAGGTGAGTGGCCGGCGGCGTTGAAGGAAAGTGACTAAAGCTCGGGCTGGAGTGAATCTTCCATGAGGAGGAGGTAGCACCTGTATCTTGCTCACCGGAGTGCCCCTGCACGGCGGCGCCTTGCGAAAACAGAGCCCCTAGAAGCGTCGGGCGTGGAATGGGTGAGGGCAGGGGTCGGCTTCGCGTGGAACGGAAAAAGAAAGGGGTTGAACCGAGTTAAGGACCCAGAGCCGACTGACCCAGACCATGGAACCGCCCTGGCTCAACATGGGCAAAGGAGCAGTGAGTCGTGCCCAATATGGCCACGTGGCAATCTCCCATTCGCCAGAAAGGTCAGTAATCAAAATAATGTCCAGTTCTTGTATAATTCGTAGTAATTAGTACGTTTATCAGAAAAATATGTATAATATATCAAAATTCTCAGAAATATGAGTACAACACAATGAAAGCATAATATCAGGATTTTGATGAACTAATATCATAGCAATCATGTAAGATGTAAAATGGTCTTTTCATGCATAATAAATAATAAACAAAGACCTAAATTATGGAAAAATGTCAGTAACTCCATAATAATGTTTTTAACCCATATGATGTATGCAATCATGATGTTGATGAACGAAAGCATGTAATTTTCTCCATATGGCTAATTAGGGCTTTTAACCCTAAATAAAATGCAATTAATGCATACATGCTCAATAAATGATGAAATTTACAGAATACCCTCATATAAGTAACTAGAAGCTAATCTGGAACTTTGACATCAGTTAGATGCATAGAATTCATGTTACATGAGGATGACCCTTAATACATATGATGTGATCCTAATATGGTTAATGAATGTGACATAATGTTAAATATGTCCACATAATAATGTGACACCTGAGTATATCTAGTTGATGAACTATAATCTGGAATATGACATCAGTAAGATAAATCTAAGACAAGAATGCAAGTAATGATGCACACATCCTAATGAGATAAGATAAACCCTAATGAACACGAGTAGGGTTCAGTTGAGATGTAAGATGATAAGAATCTGATGCTAGTATGTGGTCTTGTCTTAATCAGGGTTGATCAAGATATAGAGGACATCAAGAATATGGTTTAGAATGATCTATCTCTTTGGAAGGTATGCCATTACCTCTTACTTGGCTTATTATACATTATGCTTGTGTTATATAGTAGAAAAGAGTTAGCATATGGTATTGATTGAAATGATTGTTCTTGTATGATATGTTGCATGATTTTCCATACTTATTGCTATGAACACATGAAACATATGATATCTAGTCCATTATATGATAGCACTAAATCTCTTTGGTAGAATAGTGCATTGATGAAAGTACTAAATCTCTTTGGCAGAATAGTACATGTGAGCACTAAATCTCTTTGGAAGAATAGTGCATTTATGAAGTACTAAATCTCTTTGGCAGAATAGTACATGTGAGCACTAAATCTCTTTGGTAGAATAGTGCATGTGGTTGATCAAGTTTACAAATAATGGAAATGTGCCTAAAATATGTGTTCTCTTCTGGTAACAAATATCTTTGTGCAACTATACATCTTTTCTTATAGTTTGTTTAATGCTGCCAAGTATTAGTTTTATCTTATTGCCAAGATATGATGAGAGGTATATAAAAGACACGTAGGCGTACTCAGTACAATATTCTTGAATATTGTGCTGACGTGTACCACATGTAATCTTTTGTTTTAGGTTGTGGTTATGCTCTTGAAGATCCAGGATAGTTGTGAGTTGTATGGCGAGCTGATGTACAGGTAGACCTGTTGTCTTAAGATCATGTAGTTTAGTGGTAGTACATGCATATGTATAGTTTGCTGTTCAATATGTAATATCAAATGTTGTAACAATTCATGTTGTAATTATATGTTGAATGGTGAACATGTGTGTATGGTTTTATTATTGTTCATGTGCATGTGCTACTGTTGTTTCCTTCTGACTCCCTTGATTTTCTTCTTCTTAGCCTAGTGTGGGATGTTTAAATTGGGATTCTCACTGAGGTCAGGGTTTCAATTTGGACGTCACACATCAGACTAAGTTTTAGAAAATCCGAGGACGTCACAGGTGGTATCAGAGCATGAACAATAGTAAAGCCTGACATTTGCTCATTATGCAACTCAAAACCAAAGAACCTTGAACTTAATAATCTTTAGGGTTAGATTAGTCATCTTTTAGATACTAGATCTGACCTAGCCTCTAGGTTAGCACCTAGATGTCTGAGAACTAGGTCTAGACTAGTGCTTTTTGAGTAGCAAGTCCTTAGATGTCGCTCTTTCTGTAACATCCCTGACCTGGGTTATGAGTCAACCCTAGGTGTTTTGCCTAAATATGTAATTAAATCTTTGTGATTAACTCTGAGCATGTAATTAAGTTTCTCAGAAACGTATATTTCAGTATTTGCTCCTTTTTATTTAAAGTTGTAGCATTGTTTTGATATACAGGGACTTATGTGCAATTTACCCAGTTAAAAAGGGTTAGTTTGCAATTTTGCACATGTTGAGATGTTCCTCTGATGTTGAGACATCATGAGAATCTCTTTGGCAAAGTTTGAGGGATTTCCCAAGCTAGAGCACCAAGGTGCAGCTGTGGAAGCAATCCCAGGGCTTCAAACCCTAATTTGGGGTAAAATGCAATTTACCAAAATGATGGGATGCAATTTGTAAAGAATGTCATCTAATGTATCTTTTTAGACTTTTGCCATCATTTAGAGAATAAATGATGAGGAATTCACCTCAATTGAGTTATCAAGTTAAGAAATAGGCTTTGTGATTGAATAATCGGGGTATATGTGCAATATCCCTTTAAGTATGAACTTTATTATTAGATTGTTCTTCCTTGCCTTCTTTTCTATAACTTAAGTTAAGGTTTGTCCTTAGAATAAAGAGGAAGGGACGAGCAAGTAATAAAGGAAGGATTTAGTTGGAATTAAGGGAAACTTATGAACTAATGTTGAAAATCCTATCCCATGTATATAAGCTCTCCTTCCCTTAGTTGCAAGGGAACTTACCCTTCGTTCCCTTACTGTTTCATTTCACCAAAGACGACCAAGGACTGCCTTGGAGCTAAGGAGGACGACCAAGGGGTGCAAGGTAGGTTTAAACCCCTCTTCTTGCCTAATTCCATGGTTAAAACTCGAATTCAAGGTCATCTTCATGGCTAACTCTTGAAACCCTACCTTTCTAGCCGTCTCTTTTCATCCTTCCTTGGAGTTTTCACCTTGGCCAACCTGTAAGAACTCAAGGACGCCATTAGAGCTTGGAGCTTGAAAGCTTGGAGCTCAAGAAGCAAGCTTTAGGCGGGTTTTATAACTCTAAACCCATGCTTTACTATGTGCATCTTTATATGCGTTTTGATGATAGCTCTTAGTGTTTCCCTACTTTTCCCTGCTATTTTGCAAGCAAACCCGTGGGATATCTGTACTTTTCTTGATCTAGAAGATGAAGGCGTGATTTCCAAGGAAAACCCACCGCTTTTCTTTTCCTTAAACGGTCCTAACAGTTTGCTCTCTCGGACTCAAGACCGCGAGGTGAGCAAACGGTCTCGAGACCGCGACAGGGCAAACGGTCTCAAGACCGTTTGGCCCCATTGACCGAGCGTGGACCGTATAAGAAATCTGTTCCTAATTATATAGGATAATTACCCTCAAAATTTGGGAGACTAACTCTAAAGGGATCGGGAGATATGACCTTTTTAAGTCACAACTTTAAATGAATTAATTGCTGATTTTCAAACGGTCTGAAATTGCCGTTTTGGGCAAACGGTCTCAAGACCGTGTAAGGTCGTTGACTAAGCGTTTACTGTATGAGATTACTGTTCAAAATTATGTTAATTAACAACTCACCAAGTTTGATGGTCTAATTCCAAACGGGCTAAGAGTTGAAGGGTGAATACTAGGGCTAACCCTAGATAAAATCAGTACTGAAATTATGGTGACCTAATTAGGGTTTTTAGGGTTGATTGACCTAAACGGTCTCAAGACCGTTTGGGGGTCACCAAACGGTCTCAAGACCGCGAGGGCAATCAACCAAGACCGTTTGGAGGTCTGGGGTCAAGATTTGTTGACCATTTGAAGGTACAATTACACCAAATTACTTTGCAATTAAATATTGATATAATCATCAACTCAATGGGTCAGACCTTGATGAATCTGCACTAGAATCCAAAATTTGGATGGGCAAACGGTCTCAAGACCATTTGGAACTCATCCAAACGGTCTCAAGACCGAGAGGACAATCACCCAAGACCGTTTGAAGGTCTAGGGTTGAGTAATTTGACCAATTGAGGACCCAATTGCAAATAAGTTATCAATTTAATCAAAATTCTGTTTTGTGGTTCAATCATGGTTCAACCCCTATCAAATCACCTTAGACTTTGATGAAATCTTGGGAAAACGGTCTCAATACCATGTGGGGTCCACCCACATGACCTCAAGACCGTTTGGGCCAAGTTTGGGCCCAATTGGAGCTCAATTGAAGGGTTCAACCTTGTGTTGATGCACACTGTTGAGTGTTGATGGGTGAACATTGATAGACCCTAATTGAATCGATTTTAACCATTATGGGTCAATTGGTTGACCAATTGGTCAAGCATAATCTTGATTAACCCAATCCATAAGTGGTCAACATATATTGGACCTTTTGAAGGCTTCAACATCGTTTGACATTAGTGGTTGCACCTTTGAGCCTTGTTGAAGGACCAAGCGGCTGAGACCATGAGAGCCTCGCGGTCTCAAGACCGTGAGAGGGCTCGCTGTCTCAAGACCGTGAGAGGGCTCGCGGTCTCAAGACCGAGAGGGGTCTCACGGTCTCAAGACCGAGAGGAGGCTCGCGGTCTCAAGACCGCGAAGGGCCTCGCGGTCCTGAGGTCAAAGAAGGGCAAACGGTCTTCATGACCCTCGCGGTCTCAACTCAAATTGGCCTTCGCGGTCTCAACTTTTACTTGAACCAATGGGAGGCTTCGCGGTCTTGAACCCTTGAAGAGGCTCGCGGTCTTGAAGCCTAAGGGGGCTCACGGTCTTGGAGTTAGAAAGAGGCTCGCGGTCTTGGAGGGTCAAAGTGGGCAAACGGTCAACACTTTCAACCAATCTCAACCCAATTGATGATTAATGATTGAAATCAATCAATGTGATTCAAGGTTGACCTCATTCAATCATTTGATGATGTAAATGGTTCAATGTTGCCCTAATCAAACCATAATGATAATCTAGGATAGTAAGGGGTTATTTGACTAAGGTTTTTGACCATGATGATGATCAATGGGGTGAATTACCAAAATACCCCTGAAGGGTCAATTAAGTTATACCTTGCTCAATTCAAACCCTAATTACATGAGAATGATGTTTTTAGTCATAATGACTCAATCCAACTTGATCTAGTGTAATGTTACCATCAACCATTAGTATGATGAAAGAGAGAGTACTCTAGAGAGAGAAAGTAACCTAGAGAGAGAAAGTAACTCTAATCACATAATGGTGATGTTTTTGGCTATGTTAGCCTATGATGACTCAACCCAACATGTTTTAGAGTGATGTTGACATCACCTAACCTTATGATGAGAGAGAAAGTACTTCTAGAGAGAGAAAGTACTTCTAGAGAGAGAAAGTACCCTTTTTAAGTAGAAACTCAACTAAAGCACCTCCAATGCACATGAGTGAGTATAATTAGGGTATGATCCACCTGTGTGAGGTCATAGAAACCCTAATTATGATAAATGATGAACCTTTAACCAATCTAAGAGTATCAATGAAGATGTTACTCATACATGATGATGTTATGAGTTTAATTCACCTTGATGTGAATAGTAAACCCTAATTCAAGGGTGATGACATGTAATGTGAATAGTAAACCCTAATTCAAGGGTGATGACATGTAATGTGAATAGTAAACCCTAATTCAAGGGTAATGGCATGCTTTTGAGTATTAAACTCTATTTGATTTGAATTAGAGATTTAACTCTTATGACAAGAGTAGGAAGTACATTCCTTATTGTTGCATTACCTTTATCAGATGTATTAACCATGTAGGTTCTGATATGAAGGTAATCATATCCAGGTATGGATGTTGATATTATATTCATTAAAGGCATGTTGTTAGCCTTATGAATAAGTAAAGTAATCTGATGCCTTGCCAGTGGCATCCTATGCTGATACTGGGCTATGAGAGCCATAAATACCATCAAGGTCATGCCTTAGAGATGACTTGTGATGAGGATAATGAGAAATGATGATTGATATGAGTTAGGCCTGTTACATTTAGTATTCTTCTTTTATAGCTGCTATGCTATTGTTATTGTTTGTAGAACAATGTATGTTGTTAAGGAATACTGAATGTACCTAACTAATCAAGTATAATGTAGAGCCCTGATCATAGATCCATCATTGTCAGAAATTAAATGATGGTGAAACAGGTTTTCCTCAGGGAACTCCTGGAGCACATACTTTTGAGTATGTGGGGTACATGGATGTGTAGAACCTTACATCCTAGTGTAGGAAAGTGATGTAGATGTGGAATCCATCCATCCTTCACTATAGTTCCATACCGTATCAGTGGTAGGTAAACATGAAACCTCCTGATGACGAAGAAAGCACAGATATCCGTATCAGTGGTAGGTAAATATGAAACCTCCTGATGACGAAGAGAGTACAGAACGCCACTGTGACTCTAGAATAGCGAAGGACCAGTTTACCCTGGTGAGCTATAGTAGTAGAGACACGAGATGTCCTACAAGTGATCCTCTTACTGACTGAGGAAGGTGAAGGTCATGAGAATCCGGCTCTCTTAATGACCTATGTATGATACTGATGCGGCTTCTCAGCGATCAGTTGGAGTATGAGTGGTAAGCCTCATCTCCACAGGGCATAATGTTGTTTGTAAAACATAATCAACCATGTAGTATAACTTGTTAGAGATGACTCCAAGTTAGTTGATTGATGTTACATTGCAATAATGCTGATATTCTCCATATCTCCTAAATTGTAGAGATCTTGTTATACCTGCAACTGTTATAGAATGCTTTGAAGGCTTTACTGTTTAAAATAATCTTTGATGTTATAATAAAGCTTCTGGCGAAGAGTTATAACTCTCGCTGGGACAATTATGTATAATTGTCTCACCCCGTAGGCTTCAACTTTTTAGGTGGACGTCGGAGACGAAGGAACCAGCCTACAGGTGACCAGTCTCAGCAGCAGCACCAGGGGCAGCCGTAATCTCAGGTGGAGATTTGTCCTGCCATGTGGTGTAGTTAGAGTTAGTCCTATGTGTCCTCTGTACTCTCAGGTCTTGGAGTCTTGTGTTATGTGATCTTGAGATTTTGTATCTTGATGTATATAATTACTCAAGAAGTAATTATCCTGAGATGTAAACAGTTACCTCTCTTTATGAAAGAAGCTTTTATGGATCCAAGCTCTTGTCTCGAAAAGTTTTAATTTCCCGTGATTTTTGTCTTCCGCTGATTACCGATTCGCTTCCGCTAAGTTTTAATCGTGTTTATGTTATGGTTTGGAGATCAGAGCCCACACTTTCCTTATAGTGCAGCGGTATGGGACGTTGCACTATTTGGAAATGGCGTGCATCAAGGGAAGAGAAACCCTAGACATATGGCGCTCATTGTCTAGAGTATCTACACTAGTCTACACCATGTTCTCACCCCTTTCCTTAGTTTTCATGACATTGTACTCTCTACTATGTGTGGGACACTCGTTTTCAGGATTTGGTTTTGGATTCCAACCGGATCAATCCGTGATAATTTTCTCTGATGCTTGTTTTATCGGAGAAAAACTATATAATATTTTATTATGTATATGTATTACAAAAATGTGTCCCCACACATGTACGAGTAGGAGGTGGTCATGTAACCTAAGTGAAAGTGAATGACATCAGTCTAGAAGAGATTGTAGTTCTAGATTATATGTCTAGAGCCTTGTTGGGGATATATGATAGATGGAATAGATGAAATAAGTTTTGATGATATGATGTAATTCTTACATAGATGACATAAGATGGTTATGATGATCTATGTTTTTCTTCGAGGATTTAAGTTGAGTTTTGAGGAATTTAGATAAGATTTGATGATGCAAGTATGTTTGCTTTTCTAAGTTAAGATAAGTTTTGGATCAGCATGAGCCTCAAGCTCTTTTATAAAGGAGGACCTCTAGTGTTAGGACTAGTTTTGGGGTTAGCTCAAGAGAGATCAAGACTCACAGGGAGAAGGTCAGAGAACCTAGACTTCAAGATATGAGAATTCTGAGATATGTGATATGATATGTCCTAAACTAGAATACTCCTGAGTGATTGAGTTGAGTTGCTTTATGTATGATTCCTATATTTTTTTGAACCCTAGATGTCCTTGGGAGGACCAAACCCCAGAGATATAGAGAGGCTTGTTATATGTGCATATGAACATGAATATGAGTGCCTGCCATCTGGGTGAGGGAGAGAGCCCAAGACCCTAGAGGAGGTATCTATGTTAGTTTCTGTGAAGCCTCGTGCTCGGGTTGGTGGTTTCCCATATAGGAATCTAGTGGTGTATATAAGAGAGTTTTGGGTAACCATGTTTCATGGGTAAAAGCTGAGAAGAGGATGTCATAGAATGTTTCAATTTGTGCTTTGTGGCTAGATCTTATGAAGTTAATCACTAGTGCCAATGAGGTAATCCGAGAACCCTAGACTAAGAGAGGAAAGATAAAGTATATGCGTATGAGATACTCATGGAGTTGAGTGAGCTCAGAGAGACTAAGCATGGCACTACCCTCATGATATGGGTCAGGAGAACCTCAGTTGGATTAGATAAAGTTTTGATATATGTTTGATAATCCACTCACATTAGTTGTCCAACACAACCATGATAAAATATATGTAAGGATGTGATCTAATCTTGAGATAAGATATATAGACATGATATGATGGAAACCTAGAATGGTTTAATAGATATCAAAGTATAAATGGTTAACCATATACATGAATAATGATGATAATTTGATAGTGTTGGTTAATCTTGTGATGAATTCATTAATAAATGTCGCAATTTTTTTTTGAGTAATGAAATAAGATCATATGAATGAAATATGTTACATGAGGTGTTAATCTTAGTGCTTAATTAAGATGAAAAATATAGTTTGATAGTTAGCTCAACATAATGTTCATGACACCTTGATGTATGAGTTAATCCTAGTTAACTCCTTTAGAACATGGTAATATGATGTGGGAACCCTAATGCATGGGTTAAGATAAGGACGCAACCCTGATATATGAGATATGTCATGACATAACCTAAGTTTCTAAACCTTGAGTTTAACCTTGAATGGAGTGTTTGTACACCAAGATGGTTGTAAAATCCCCTAATAGTGCTTCAGATACATGGTTCTAGGTAACCTTTGTGGATATGTTACACATAGAATAGTACCTACATGTGGATGAAGGCAAGATAAAGTTTTCCCTAAAAGCATGAGTATGGTTTACTTTCGAGGACGAAAGTTCTTTTAAGATGTATATGATGTGACAAAGTGGGTTTTCTGGCTTAAATTCGAGGATGAAATATCTTTTAAGGTGTGTAGGATGTGATGGAGTGGACTTTTGGAGTCCTTGATCATCTAATGACATAAGTGAAATCATAAAAATGAATAATATTGACAGTTCCAAAGTTTTGACAAAGTAGGTGTGCTGATGTGATGTTGATATCATGGTCAAGATTTCTCTTTTTATGCCTTTTTGAAGAATTTAATTGGATGATATAACAATTGAGTTTTGGTACCAAATTTGAGTAGAAGGTAGCATCAGTGGTAGGAAATCTATGGTTGAAATTTGGTGGCAATCGGATATTCCTAGAGGTAGTTATGGAGGTTTGATTTTTGTGAAATAATGCACTTTTTGGTGTTTATTAGACCTAAGATTATGGTCTTAATCTATGTCACGCCCCTTTTGTTTTGGGTCGGGCTGTGTGGCCTCTTGTGTGCCCTAGATTTGTGATATAGTGGCCGTGCCTAACAGCCTTAAGATGCCATGGATTGGCCTGTGTTGAGCTTTAATCTGGGCAGTAAATAATAGATCTAAGGGTCGTATTCTTGTCATCAACCTCCCAACTGTTTCGGGCTGAGATGTGGGATGGTCGTGGTCCAGCCTCGACGCCACGACCTCCAAGGATGTGCACCACAAAGAGAACCTTGTGTTCAGTATTCCTCACCTCACCGAGATGGTCAGCATGACCCCTCATTCATGTCTTTTAGATGACTGAAGAAGGAGAACGAGCTCTCCCATTCGCTGCCCTCTCCACCGCACAGAGCAAGTGGTGGCTGGGATGAGGATGCAGAGATAGAGAGGAGAGCATAGGAAGATGAAGAGGGGTAAAGCAAAGGGCGAGATAAGGGGAGTTCAACCAAGACGTCCCTGTGGGCTGCCGAGGTGGCTTTGATATTAGACAGATTGGATATCATCAGAGATGGAGCAAGAACTCGGGGACATGTGTGGAGTGTTTTTATTCTAGAGAGGAGATCTCAAAGGAGTTCCTCGAGGTGTCGCGCATGCTTCGGGAGCTTCAGATCGATACGAGGAGGAGTAGAGGCAGTTTGCCCCTTGTCTCGGCCGTAGCCAAAGATGGCGGAGACGCTCCCACCTAAATGGAGGATCAGTGGCAGAACACCTGAGGTGAGTGGCCGACGGCGTTGAAGGAAAGTGACTGTATCTCGGGCTGGGGTGAATCTTCCACGAGGAGGAGGTAGCACCTGTTTCTTGCTCACCGGAGTGCCCCTACGCGGCGGCGCCTTGCGGAAATAGAGCCCGTAGAAGCGTCGGGCGTGGAACGGGTGAGGGCAGGGGTCGGCTTCGCGTGGACCTGAATAAGAAAGGGGTTGAACCGGGTTCAGGACCTAGAGCCAACTGACCCAGACCATGGAACCGCTATGGCTCAACGTGGGCAAAGGAGGAGTGAGCCGTGCCCAATATGGCCACGTGGCAATCTCTCATTCGCCAGAAAGGTCAGTAATCCAAATAAGGTTCAGTTCTTGTATAATTCGTAGTAATTAGTACGTTTATCAGAAAAATATGTATAATATATCAAAATTCTCAGAAATATGAGTACAACACAATGAAAGCATAATATCAGGCTTTTGACGAACTAATATCAAAGTAATCATGTAAGATGTTAAATGGTCTTTTCATGGATAATAAATAATAAACAAAGACCTAAAATTATGGAAAAATGTCAGCAACTCCATAATAATGTTTTTAACCCATATGATGTGTGTAATCTTGATGTTGATGAACGAAAGCATGTAATTTTCTCCATATGACTAATTAGGGATTTTAACCCTAAATAAAATGCAATTAATGCATACATGCTCAATAAATGATGAAATTTACAGAATACCCTCATATAAGTAACTGGAAGCTAATCTGGAACTTTGATATCAGTTAGACGCATAGAATTCATGTTACATGAGGATGACCCTAAATAAATATGATGTAATCCTAATATGGTTAATGAATGTGACATAATGTTAAATATATCCACATAATAATGTGACACATGAGTATATCTAGTTGATGAACTATAATCTGGAATATGACATCAGTAAGATAAATCTAAGACAAGAATGCAAGTAATGATGCACACATCCTAATGAGATAAGACAAACTCTAATGAACACGAGTAGGGTTCAGATGAGATGTAAGATGATAAGAATCTAATGCTAGTATGTGGTCTTGTCTTAATCAGGGTTGCTCAGGATATAGAAGACATCAAGAATATGGTTTAGAATGATCTATCTCTTTGGAAGGTATGCCATTACCTCTTACTTGGCTTATTATACATTATGCTTGTGTTATATGGTAGTAAAGACTTGGCATATGGTATTGATTGAAATGATTGTTCTTGTATGATATGTTGCATGATTTTCCATACTTATTGCTATGAACACATGAAACATATGATATCTAGTCCATTATATGATAGCACTAAATCTCTTTGGTAGAATAGTGCATTGATGAAAGTACTAAATCTCTTTGGCAGAATAGTACATGTGGGCACTAAATCTCTTTGGCAGAATAGTGCATTTATGAAGTACTAAATCTCTTTGACAGAATAGTACATGTGAGCACTAAATTTATTTGGTAGAATAGTGCATGTGGTTGATCAAGTTTACATATAATGGAAATGTGCCTAAAATATGTGTTCTCTTCTGGTAACAAATATCTTTGTGCAACTATATGTCTTTTCTTATATTTTGTTTAATGCTGCCAAGTATTAGTTTTATCTTATTTCCAAGATATGATGAGAGGTATATAAAAGACATGTAGGCATACTTAGTACAATATTCTTGAATAATGTGCTGACGTGTACCGCATGTAAGCTTTTGTTTTAGGTTGTGGTTATGCTCTTGAAGATCCAGGATAGTTGTGAGTTGTATGGGGAGCTGATGTACAGGTGGACCTGTTGTCTTAAGATCTTGTAGTTTAGTGGTAGTACATGTATATGTATAGTTTGTTGTTCAATATGTAATATCCAATGTTGTAACAATTCATGTTGTAATTATATGTTGAATGGTGAATATGTGTGTATGGTTTTATTATTGTTCATGTGCATGTGCTACTGTTGTTTCCTTCTGACTCCCTTTATTTTGTTCTTCTTAGCCTAGTGTGGGATGTTTATATTGGGATTATCACTGAGGTGAGGGTTTCAATTTGGACGTCACACATCAGACTAAGTTTTAGAAAATCTGGCGACATCACACAAAGCTTCTCAAACCCAACTATCCCACGAGCCCTAATGCCAACCCACACCTATAAATATTGGTGCCCCAACCTCCTCTAGCATGTATGCACTTCTCCTCTCACACAAATTTCTCCTGTGATCATGTGTGATGTCTCCAAAGATCATGGAATAGTCAAGATGTTCTGACACCAGTTCCTTCCTCCTCACGTCACCTCAGTTTGATTCCACACAACAATAGGTTCGGTTCCTCTTCCTCTTTCCCATGTTGCTCTTGCTTTTTCAAATTATCACTTATATCATATTTTCCCAAATCTCACGAACTTCTTCTCATTATCCATGGAGCAACCGAGGTAGGGGATGAATCCCCTTATCGATTCCCTATTCTACCCCTTGTGCTCTTCTTTTCTTTGTTTCTCACACAGGGGTAATTTTGTCTTTTATCCATGTTTTGATTTTTTTTCATTTGGTCAAAGCCACGTGGGTTTGGACCAGTGACTTGGCTGCCTGTGATTGGGCCATGTCATGGGGGCCCAACCTTCTTTTCCCTTCTTTTTCATTTATTCTTTGCCTATGTGGAATTTTGGGATTTTCTAATTGGCTGATATTATAAAAATCATATCGTTTAATCCACTTGTCCAAAAATTTAAAATAGATATGTTTTGGAATTGAAAAAATGTGATCTTTCTAATAAAATTAATTTGGGAGTCTAATTTTCTTGTTTTCTATGGTTGATTTTGAAATCTAATTAATCATATAAAATTCCCCAAAAATTGTAACTTTATCATATAAACTCCAAAATTGACAAATAAATATGTTTTCTTGATTAGAAAAACATAAGGAATCGCTTGGTCTAGCTTTTTTAAGTAAAATATGTGGTTTTTGAAATAGGTCTAAAATTAGGGTTTCTTTATACATTATTCTTTACAAAACCCTAATTTATGTTAATAAATTGAAATAGGCAAAGTTGAACTTGGGATCATATAAATGTGTTGAAAGTTGGTAATTGAACTCATTAAGAGAGGTATGTACAACCTTATCCCTTTAGTTTGGGCATATTTTTATATCCAAATTCTAATTTCCAAATGAGACATGGACTAAAACGTCCACTTTTATTATTGATCTTTTTGACACAATCTACGTTATTTGCTTGGGTTTTGAAATCCACTTGCAATATTTCTATTATTTCATCTTGCCATAATATTTCTTTATCATGATGTTTTGTTTGAATCATTAGCTGATGTAGTGGTACTTCTGTATAACAACCCGTAGTTTGGGCATGTGTAATTTCATCCAGGGGAATGTGTAAATTCTCCCCACTTATGTATAAATATTCTATAGGTGATTGGAAATGTGTTAATTCGCCCCTTACTTTTGATTGGGGTCTGGTAGGTTCCTCAACTCTACTTAGTTTATTTAATATAACTTAATCATTCATGGAAATTTTCTTATTATTTGACATGGCAAGTTCCATATTTGATATGTGCCTCATACTCTTGGCTATCTTTGTTCTTAATGAACATACACCCTTTATTAACCCTCGTTGATATTACATTGGTCTTCTTCCTTATTTTGACACATACCTTGTTTTGTCCTCTTGTTGGGTGATCTCAACCACCCAGTCCTTGGATCAAAGTTATGCAGCAGGAGCATGGAGAACCATCCTAGGATTAGGATAAGGGGTACATGGCTTTCAGCATGGGCCTAACTCATGAAGTTGATGCTTGGAGACAAATTTGATATGGTTTAAATTTCCCTCTACTAGATCCTTATGTAGTAATATCCATTCAAACCCTATATGGGAGATGATAATGTACTTTTGTAAAATTTATTATAGTCATATTTTATATATCGTTGCTACACTTCGGTGTTTAGTATACCATTATTTGATATTTGAAAACTTTACACCTATTCTAGCATATCATTTTGAGTATGTTTGTAATGGATGTTTTGTTCTTCAAATTTTAGTAGGGAGTGGATCCCCTTTAGGTCACACTCTTTACATATTCCTGATGAATCCTCCAAATTCATCCTCACATTCACCATTTCTAGGAATTTTGTGCCTCATATCGACTGATCCACCCTTATTTTGGCTTACTTTGAGTGTCTCCTCAGTTTCATGAAAATAGTGCTCTAATAGCTCTAATTACCAGTTTATTTGATCTTATCCTCCTTTACTCAGTTTCCTTCTTCTATGTAGATCAATCTCATCCATCCATTAACAAATCTACATCTCCTCTCGGTTTGGCCATCCATCTGATATTACACTTCATATGGTCTCAAGACCACATGAGGTCGCATGGTCTCAAGACCGCATGAGGTCACATGGTCTCAAGATCGTTTGGACGCCGAGGCACAAGACCAGTTGGAAGCCAAGACCGTTTGGACCCAATACTGTTTTGAGCCAAGACCGTTTGGACCCAAGACCATTTGGACCTAAGACCGTTTGGACCCAAGACCGTTTGGACCCAAGACCATTTGGGGCCAATACCGTTTGGACCCAAGACCATTTGGAAATGAAGACCGTTTGGATCCTGAAATCGCTAAGACTCCAGACCGGTTGGACAATAAGACCGTCTGGATGAAGATTGTTTGGACCTAAGACCATTTGGACCCAAGACCATTTGGACCCAAGACTGTTTGGGGCCAAGACCATTTGGACCATAGACCGTTTGGAAATGAAGACCATTTGGTTCTTGAAACCGTTAGGACTCCACACCGATTGGACAACAAGACTGTTTGGATGAAGACCGGTTGCAATGACCGTTTGGACCAAGACCGTTTGGAACCAAGACCATTTGGATCCAAGACTGTTTGGATCCAAGACTGTTTGGGGCCAAGTACGTTTGGACCCAAGACCGTTTGGAGCCAAGACCATTTGAAATTTTCTCACATAAAAAAAGTGAAGACCCCATCCAAGCCTATAAATAGGACCAACAAGGTCTTCATTTGGATATCAGATCCGGGAGGCCGCAAGGCTGCTCCGGTGCTACCTCATCTCCACCAAGCTCTACCTGGCCCTACTCATACATCTCCAGAGGTGCACAAGAAGATCAAGGTAGCAAGATACAGACTTTATCGACCAAGTCAGAGCAATCCCGAAGAGTGGGGCGATCTACACCGGGGTGTCACAGATCTACTCTTCTGCTCTGACAATGCTTGTTCTATCTTTCTTCTCTGTCTTTATTGCTCCCTCTATGAGGAACGAGTAGTGTAATTCATTGGGGTGTGGGGACTAGCCCCGCTACCCATGCTTTGTAATTTGTAACTAAAAATGTTATCTTTCTGATTCAATGCTAATCGTTTCATTGCATGCTCGAATGTTGGTCGCTTGCTTGCATGATCTATTGTCTTTTGTTGTGGATTGTCTACTTCGACTCTTGAAACTTGATTACTGATTTAGCATTGGTTCTTGATGTGTGTATCCACCACACATCTATTTCGGTATCTACGAACGCCTTTCAAGGAGTGGAGTAAACTCACCTCCATCATTGTACTTTCATACTATGAAATGGAATCAGTTGACGTATGAAAGTACAATCTTGATAGGTCGAGGAACACACTCTGTAAAGGGAGTGATGCAAAGTAAGTCACCATTTGTTTGGGGATGGTTGACATTGCAACACTCCCACATTTCTCGTAGCTATGTCCTCGAAAGAGGGATAGTCTATAAGGATACTAATCGAATTGATAATATCACTCGCTTGTTAGTCTTTTGATGCACGTTTCATTAGGTTGAGTAAGACCTCCCTTCGAAGGGCACATATCTTCACTGACACGTAGATATGTATCCTATGGGAGCTACTCAACCTATGAAGGATGTGTGTAATGCTCGTTTCCCAAGAGGACATTGACATTGCACAACATCCATGTATCTTACTTGTAGGTCTTGCTATGTTGGTACATGTGCAATGCATGTGTAGCGGTGGTGAATATATGCATCACCCTAGCGATCCATCATCATCTGAAAATCTTAGATTTTGAACTTTAACTAGATTTCATACTTGCCTTTATTTTTTCATACTCTAGATTAGTTTAGATTAATCCTATCAATCTCTTGGTTGTAAACGATAAATTTAGATCGAGACGAAATGAGACAAAGACATCCAGATTCTTCATGTTGTCCTTTGGGTTCGATCCTAAATTTGTACTATGATAAAACTTCCACACTCTTTTGGGGTTGGATCATTTGTCTAGCACCAGTTGTAGGTAAACCTAAAGATAACATCAACTCCCTAGGGTTTTTGGTGCACATTAGGACTTCCATCGGAAGTGCAATCTTTTGGTGTAAATCCTAGCTCCATCAAAAAATGGCACCGTTTCCGGGGACAACATCATAAGAATCGTCTTCGTCGAATTCCATATCGACCTAAGTTTCTCTATGGTTTTTCATTTTCTTTTCAAAAATCTAATAAAAAGGGTAGGTGAAAACCTTGATCTCAAAAGTTAAAGTTTTTATTGCATAATCTCTTGAATTTGAAGTGATTGGTCAAGCCTGATAAACACCTTGTTTGATTTTCAGGTACCAATTCTCTTCAAAATGAAGCAGTCAATGTCACCAACCATTAGATGTCAATTATGTGGTGACTACTCCCATTCATCAATCAACTTCTTCAATGCTCCTCCTCACTGTGTGAATGCACTATGTCAAGTAATCACAAATCGTATAGTTGGGAAACTCAAGGCACCCTCTTCACACGACTATGGAAATAACACAAGTTATATTCCATATCCTCCTACAAGCAACTACGAAGAACCCAATTATGATAGATTTCAAGGTGTAGATTACAATGTAGAAGGAAATCTGGACTGCAATGCAAATCAATACTACAATGAGGAGAGCTACTATCAACATCAACCCAACAAGTATTGTGAAGAGCCCAACTATGAAGATCGATATGCATT
The DNA here is from genome assembly GCA_963693085.1 of Alisma plantago-aquatica. Taxonomy (NCBI): domain Eukaryota; kingdom Viridiplantae; phylum Streptophyta; class Magnoliopsida; order Alismatales; family Alismataceae; genus Alisma; species Alisma plantago-aquatica. The sequence continues at coordinate 695,049,146 of OY856410.1, read as the reverse complement.
AATAGAAGAAGTACGTTCTATACAGAAATTAGTGGCTCAACAACTAGATGATCAGACAACCATGAACGAGAAGTTAATAGATGAGCTTGATCAACTTACACAACTTGTCCTCACTTCTGAGCAACATGAAGAACAGTCACAGTTTCCCTTGAGCACACTCCTCATCCTCATATTGAAATCAATTACGATGACAATTATGATATCATGTGGGAGGTGCCTTCCAATGATCTTCTAGCAGCAGTACAGGGAGATGAATCATCCTCAGAGAAAATGATTGAACCCGAGGATGATTTCTCCACAGTATCACTAGAAAAAGAATCATTTTCTGAGCCAAGGTCTGACTCGGAAAATGACTCATGCACTATTCCCTTAGATGAAAAATTGATTGTCCAATATGAAGTTTTTCTACAGTAGGGAGATCAATTGGGGATAAATTTTGGTATTTACCCATCTTCTTCCCCCACAAACCCAGATCCAACCATACATGTTGAGGAGCAATCAGCAATGATTGACTCCCTATACGACAAATATTGTTCAACTTCAGCTGTCTTGTTGGTGAATTCCAATGAAGAAGGGTCTACGTTACAAGAACTTTGCACTCCTTCACAGTCAAACTTAGATGAATATGTGACTAATTCAGATAACGAGATGTCTTTTATGCAAGAAACTCAAATGTCTCCATAACTAGAACAAGATCTGATTTGTCCTCATGAAGAAATTTCTGATCATTTGACTGATCTAGGAACAAACTTTGAGGATGAGACTGATCAAGATCTTGATTTTGGAGTGGACCATACCATTCTCACTGACCCCAATGCTGATGAAAAAGAATCATAGGAGGATGATGGGTCTCAAGATGATGATTCTATGACCAATCCTTTCCAAGAAATGACTTTACCAGAGCTACCACCTCCATAAGAGGTCCAAATAGAGCCAACTCTTGAGTAAGAGTTCTTTCTTCCCATTGAATCTTTCTCTAGTCACTCACATAAATTGAGAGTGAACTATGAGGAAGAGTCAGAACAACATCTTGACTCTGGGATGGGATACATAGCTCCATCCAACATCAATGAAAATTCCTCAGGAGATAACGGGCCCCAAGATATTGACTTCATGATCGGTCCTTTCCATGAAATGACGTTCCCAAAGCTACCACCCCTACAAGAAGTCCAGACGGATCCAGTTCATGAACAAGAGTATGTTCTTTCTGTTGAATCTCATTCTAGTCACTTGAACGAGTTGATGTTGTACCATGAAGAGAAACATGAACCATCTCTTGATTTTGGAATGGAATATGATATTTTACATGGGATAACCCTGCCCATGAAGAGACATCACTGGAGCCTCTACTTTAGGTTATCATGATTCCCTTATCTGAGCAAGAGTTCGTTCTACCTGTTGATTCTCCCTCTAATTACTCAGATGAACTAAGAGTGCACAATGAAGAAGAATTTGAACAACACCTTAACTTCGGAACGAAACATGCAGCTCCTATCGACCCCAACATTGATAATGATAACCCTCCAGAGGACACATCCCATTAAAATGATGATCCTTAGAACAATCCCCTTAACAAAGAAATGTCACCTAGGCTGCCACACCCTACACAAGAAAAGTTGGGTATTGAAATGAAGCATGAATTAGATCTGCCACCTGATCTGGTACAAGAAGAAGTTCAAGTGGCCAACCCTCTATCAACTACTTTGGATCATGAAGAAGGCATCTTCACTCCAAATTTTGAGGGCGAGCCAAAACTGGAGGACACATATAGGCATGACTTCGATTATTCACCTAGTCCCCTAGTTTCAACTACATATATTCCACCTCCCCCGCTGATGGGGGAAGGTCTCTAGATTCTCTTGGACGGAAATGTGCATCCAAGTCATCCATAAAACCCGTTCGAGTTTCCACGACTACCCAGTCAACAAGTTGTCCATGTTGCTTCCTCGCTCTCAGTGTTGACTATCATGAAATATCTTCATCGGACCTTATTTCAATTGCGAGGACTGCCTGGTTAACACTGCATAGCTCTTCCCCTTCATCTCGAACCTAGTGTTTGCTCAGAGATGAGCAAACTCATAAGTTCGAGATGGAGGGTGGGAGGTATGTTTCTCACTCCACCCTCTATCTTTACTGCTTTCTGATTTTCCATTCTAGTTTCTTTTTTGTATTTTTTCCACATTTTCATAGTCTTCTTAAAATAAAGCCTTTATCTAGTCATCTTTTGCTTTTTGAATCTGTGTTCATCACCTCTTTTCGTTGCAAATTCACAAGAAAAGAATGCTTAAAATTAGCTGATAAATGATTTCATATTGTATAGTCTGTGAATCCTAATGTCATATCCTTAATAGAAAAAAAAGATGATAAGCTTCAATAAAACTGAGATAGATCAAATGAATCACACCATTCATTGATTAATGGATAAGCTGTATGGAATTCTCATTTGAAGTTTTATCATGTCACTTTTTTAGAAGGGTGTGATGAAGAAAAGGAACCCGTTATATGGAATCGCTAAGAAAACTACATTATGATCCGAACTTTCTTCTACACTACTTCTTTCATCTCCATACCTCTCTGCTCACCAACCATGCCAAAGCATTAAGTTCGGTGTGGCACACCACACTCTTTTCTAGTGTAAGCTAGAACATTTCCGAACTCTAAGTTCAGTGTGGTACACCACACATCTTCTTCTATAACCGCTTCCTCCATACCCCTCAATACATAATAGGGGTGTATCACCTTCTCATTTTGTTCAAAAAGTATATGATGATGATTGTGCACATACCAAGGTTGAGGAAAAATCTACCCCGATTCCAAAAAGAGGTTCGGTAGCCCAAATATACAAAAATCCAAAAATACCCTTTCTCCTAAGCTAAGTGAGAATGAATAAAAGCCATAGTGTGAATAAAAGCATGAGAGTTGTGCCCTAAATAAGGATAACCGACAAAGGTCTTGCCCAGCCGGTACATTTGCTGCCCTCATAAAGGAAGATGTGTCGAGCCCGATAGTGAGACCCTAAGGCTCCAAAAGTAATCCCGTACCTCCTCTCGAAGAGGTAAGTTAGCCAAAAGCCTTAAGACAACCTATACACACTTCTGAGTTACCTTAAAAAAATAATCGGGTGTAAGGCTAAGTCAACCATAGTTGTGCACAAAACTCTCAACGTATCTTGATGAATCTACCAATAATAAGAATCTTGAATCGATTAGAGGAGAGACTCTTATCTTTTTATCACACCCCTATGCTTTCTTTTTTCAACCTACTAGCACCACAATTGCCTCCATTTAAACCATTCTCTTGAAACACCAATGACGGATCATATACATGTTTGATTGATTCTACAGGTATTTTCAAAATCACATAAAAATTTTAAACATGATTGATATAACAGAGAGTGAGAAGGATATACTTCAGTAAAGTGAACTCAGAAATGAGGATATCATAAGATATATTCTATGATCTAACGAAGCCTTGATACTGTATCGATCTAAGCCATGAACAAAATTATGATTTGACATAAGGATGAGGCAATCACAAGATGAACGATTTCATTGGCGAATGTTTTAAGCTTTCTGTTCCTCGGGACGAGCAACACTTAAGTTCAGTGTGGGTGATGAATCCTCCATATTCATCCTTAGTCACCAATTCAAAGGATTTCTGATGTTTTTGCCCTAATTTTGTTTTGCTTCATTTTTTTCTCAGTTTTGTGAAAATTCTGACATTTTCACAAAGATGAGGAAATTACAAGACAAATGAGTTTTTTAGCGACTGTCTTGGGCCTTTCTGTTCCTCGGGACGAGCAACGCTTAAGTTTGATGTGGTGATGAATCCTCCAAATTCATCTTCACAATCGCCATTTCTAGGAATTTTGTGCCTCATATCGACTGATCCAGCCTTGTTTTGGCTTACTCTTAGTGTCTCCCAGTTTCATGAAAATTATGCTCTAGTAGATCTAATTACCAGTTTAATTGATCTTATCCTCCTTTACTCACTTTCCTTATTCTCTACGGATCATTCTCATCCATCCATTAACATATCTACCTCTCCTCTCGGTTTGGCCATCCATCTGGTTTTACCCTTCATATGGTCTCAAGACCGCGTGAGGTCACACGGTCTCAAGACCGTGTGAAGCCTCACGGTCTCAAGACCATTTGGACACCGAGGCATAAGACCAGTTGGAAGTCATGACCGTTTGGACCCAAGACCGTTTGGATCCAAGACCATTTGGACCCATGACTGTTTGGAGCCAAGACTGTTTGGACCCAAGACCGTTTGGAGCCAAGACTGTTTGGACCCAAGACCATTTGGGGTCAATATTGTCACGCACCGTTTGAAACAAACATTATTAACTAAGCGGAAGCGATTATTAGTAGCGGATTATTGAACATCACTAAAAATTAAAACCATTTTCAAAGAGATACAAATATAAGAAAACTCTTTTATCAAGAACCAAAGTATTTTATTTACATCTTGGTTCATAAGTACATATCATGTACCATCCCTTCTCGAGGATTACAAGCATCATCTGCTCTGTTAAAACTATACACATGCAACATAGCAACCTCGAGGAATCAAGCCAAAATATCAGATTCATTCATTAAAAGTAGTAAGTACTGACTCTGAGGACCTAAGAGTATAGAGATGACACATAGGACTTTCTATACAAAATATGACATCCAGAGTCTCCACCTGGAGTTTCACAGCTGTCCATGTTGATGTTGCTGCTCTCCCCTTGCTATAGGGTTTCTGCCTCTTCTTTTGCGTCTACCTAAAAAGTTGGATCCCACGGGAGTGAGACAATTGAAAATTGTCCCAGCGAGAGATATAACTCTCCACCAGAAACATTATTATTGTAGATAAACAATAATAGACTGAGCAGGAGTTCTTTTATATTAACATCAGTATTAATCATTGTATGAATAGAATAAGATAATTTCCTTTCTCAAGGAGAACATTGCATCTACCCATGATAGAATTATACATCATCTATCTACTTTGCATGGAATGTAAGGAACCATAAATATATCATCTATCAACTAAAGATGCATAAAAGAAATGTAACAGGAACCAATGATTTTTGTATTCAATCCTTAAGCAAACATGCTATATGGATAATTACATTTTACAATCACACTTATGCCCTGCGGAGATGAGGTATACCGCTCATACTCCAACCGACCATTGTGAAGTTGAAATCGATGCCATACTAGGTCAATGGAAGAGTTGGCTTCCATGACCTCCCTTATCTCGGTCAGTATGAGATTCCATGTAGGACATCTTGTGTCTCTGCTAAATAGTATTCCAGGGTATACTGACAACTTCGCTAAAGAGTTACAATGGCAGTTGTACTCTCTTTGCAATCGAGATATTTAATGTTTATCTCACATCAATCTGGCATTTATATTATCGGGAGATTCATGATACATCTATCCCGACTTCGGGGGATTAGTGATACATCCACCCCGACATATGTAATGAAGGATTGAGAGATTTAATGTTTATCTCACATCAATTCCTCCATTATGGCATAAGGATATTTTCGCCCATCACCCCCGTATATTCAAAAATATGCATTTCGGGTTATGCCATAGAGCAACCCGGTTCACCATCCAGCAAGTTCTGACACTGATGGTTATATGGCCATGGAACTACATTATAAGATTCCACTTGATAAATTAAATGTATTACCATATTATTTTAGCATCAGTCAAGTTCTCAAACATTATTATGACAAATGCTACATAGAAAAGTATAATTCATCTATCAAGTACTTTTCAAAATTTTATAAAAACATTGGGATCTTAATCCCTTATCACATCATGGGCATTCTTATCCCTTAACATCTCATCATCATGATTATAGAATATGGGTATGCAAACCCTCAATTCATCAAAGAACACTTGTTACCACTTATCAGGTAACTAATACCTTTAGGTCACCTGACCAAGGTAAACATGATACTTGCTACACAAGCATCTCACATGGCTCTCAAAGCCCATTAAGTCTCTTGTTACCTCTTACTAGGTAACAAAGCATATAATGGCTCACAAGGCCCATAAAGCATTTAAATAAGTAACACATCATAGCTCATACTTGGCTATGCTCATCATCTCATGATTGCCTGCATGATCATTACATGATAACAGTTATATCAATTATATATCAACACTATGCAATGTAAGGGTAGCATCACTATTCCCTTATTTGGGGTTAGGATTTCTCTTACATATCATCACCCTTCATTAGGGCTAGGGTTTTCCATTACTAACCATTTAGGTTCTCAAGATCATATTATTAATGATCAAGCCCTAATTCATTGCTCCACACAGCTAGGAGCCACATTGATAACATAAGTATTTAATTATACTCATTTGTTATCAATAATTGAATTATCAACACAAGATATGAGTTCCTTTCTCATATTTTCCAAAATATGATTACATCATACTTTATTAGCTTAGCTTAACCTTTTCTTAAGGTATGTTGTCCTACACTTATCAAAGTGCATTTCATCTCAATGTATCAATTGACATGGCACACTTCATGTGTTACTCATCCAATATTTTTAATTTAGGATACTTCAAGGTGTATCAATCTTGAGGTGCTGGATGTGATATCTATCATGTCTTGATGTATCACTTCCCTCGTCACCATTATCTTAAGTTCATCAACTGATATTGTATTAGGGTATATCCCATCCTAATACTTCATGCACCAGTTCATCACAATTATTATGTAATGTATTAATTATAAGTCACTTATATGAAAAATGCAACCATTGTCAATGATATGGACTCATCTCGAGTTAAGGCATTATTGATAAAGGTCATCTAATAAAAACCACCTTAGGTGTTTCACTTATCAATATATTAATCACTATTCCATTATTAGGGATAGGATTTCCCATCTTTATCAATTAGGGTTTACATAACATCACCCTATATTTGGGTTTCACATAGCATTACCTGCAATTAGGTTTTCTCAACTCATAGCCCAAAATTAGAGTTATGGTTTATCATCATATTGCCCAAGATTAGGGTTTCATGCACTATAACCCAAATTAGGATTTCACATGCCTTCACCCTATATTAGGGTAAGATTTCATATAGCATTACTTCACATCACATCTCTGTATTAGGATTTGACATGGCATCACCCTTGATTAGGGTTTCACGACATCTCCCTTAATTAGTGTTTCACACATGACATCACCCTTAATTAGGGTTTCACATGAAATCACCCTTATTTAGGGTTTCATATGACATCACCCTTAATTAGGGTTTCACACATCATTGTCCTAAATTAAGGTTCATTATAACTTTTCCAAAAATTAGGGTTTTATGTAACTTTACCCGAAATCAGGATTTCATGAAGCATCCTCTTAAATTAGGGTTTTTCAGTTTATTACCCTCAATTGGGATTTCTTATATCATCACCCTAGATTAGGGTTATATCATTACCCTAGATTAGGGTTTCACGTAGCATTACCCTAAATTAGAGTTAGGACTCATCAACCTTCTCAATTAGGGTTTCAGGATCTCTTTATCAAGAATCATACCCTAATTACATATTTTATTCATGTTGAGAGTTTTGAGGTTAAACCATTACATGATTATTATACATGTATGGAATCCTCTCTCTATCTCGCATCCTCTCTAGGATACTTCAAACTTGATTATATTAGGTTAACCCTTCATTCAAATACATACATTTAGGGTTAGCATAGTGTGTTGAGATATTGTTTCCATAAGCATCAAAGGTTAACCCCTCAAAGGGTACTAATCACCCTATTACCTTAAAGGTACAACCATTGTAATTATCTTTGAGGTACATCATTAAAAATCATGGGGTTGATTTTACTTTTGAATCAATTAAAACTTCAAATGGTCTTGGGGTATTAGACCTTTAAACGGTTTTGAATTATTTTGTCCTTCAATCGATCTTAAAGTTCTTTGACCTTTAAAAGGTCCTGAACCACACCTTCAATCGATCTTAAGACAATTAGACCTTTAAAAAGTCTTGATCTCAAAGTCCCTAAATGGTTTGAGACTGTTTGAATAAAATATAATTATTCCAAAATGGTTTTGAAACAGAATTAGCAACTTATCCTTGAAACTGATTGAACATCAAACGGTTTGAGATTGTTTTCCCTCCAAACGGTCTGAGGACCATTTGATCCCAAATGGTATCAAGACCGTTTGGAATCAAATGGTCTCAAGACCGTTTGGTCCAAAACATCTTAAAACCGATTGGATCAACTAGGGTTTCCTCCAACCAATCAATTGTTTTTAGGGTTTGCTTTATTGAATCGATCATCAAATTGAACCATTGAGAGTACATCAAATTACAGCCCTTAGATCTCAAATCATCCATCACATCCCTTGACCTCCAAATGGTCTTAGACCATTTGGTCTCAAATGGTCTTGAGACCGTTTGCCTCCAAATGGTCTTCAAGTTCAATTTATCCATTCGATCTTGAGATCCATTACCCATTCGGTTTTGAAATCAATTACCCATTCGAACATGTAGTTAATAACCCATTCGGTCTTGAATTTAATTACCCATTCAGTTTGAATTAAATTACCCATTCGGTCTTGGGTTCAACTACCCATTTGGTCTTGGGTACAACTACGCATTCGGTCTTGAAACCGAATCAACTCAATTGGTCTTGAAACCAAATCAATTCAATCAGTTTTGAAAACTATTTTCCCATTCCTTTGTTGAGGTGTGTGCTTAAGATGACATCATCATATTCAAGCTTCAAACCTTTGACATCAATTGTGATTCTTATGGTGATTTCAACAACTAATCATAAGGAAATTGTGAAAGAAGAAAGGTTCAACACATAATGAATAAATTGCAAGCAATAATGGCATTTAAGGGTTCAAGTTATATAACCCACCTTCAAAACTGAATCCAAGCTTCAAGCTTCACGTCCTTAATGGTGAATGAATCTTTCTAAACTGTCCAAGGTCCATTCTCAAGGCTTTGGATGCAAAGGATGATCAAGGTTGAACATTGAATGGAGAAAAGAAGAAATCAAGCATTGAATTTCAATTTCCACCATGAAATCAAGGTTGAAGATAACTATTGAGCTTACCAACAGGTTGGGGCACGTTGTCCTGTTTCTCCTAAGCTCCTTTGTGCACGGCCAAATCAAGTAAATAAAAATGGATCGAAAAAGCCTTTCATGTGGGTTGAAAATGGGATGTATATGAGGGAATTTCAATGAGAGAGAAAGTGATAAATAATTCCTTCAACTCCCAAAATTGGTGCCACCTACTCCCCTCCATCCCTTGCATACGAAGACATATTCCCCTCCTTGTAATTCCTCTTCATTATCCATGAATTAAAAGAAAACAAATTAAGCACCTTAACCAATATAATAATAATATCTAAAATTGAGTGGATATTACTTTTCCTTTTACTAATGTGATTGAGCTCTCCACTTACTTTAGATATTTCGTTGCCTTTGAAAGGCACAAGGACGTACACACTTATACAAATTCAACCATCTCATTTTTGGTTGAAGGGAAATTTCATTAATATATTTATTTTTGCATTAAATTGAATTAGGATTTCAATTATGCTTAAATCTTGATTATTTTAATATCAAGATTCTCTCTCCTCCAAAGATTTTCAAATGATATGCCCCTATGATTTTATTATCTCTAATTAATACCAAGAAACATTAGGGACTCTCTAGAAGTGGTATTTTGCATTTTGAACCATATGTTTTGGGTAAGTTGCACATTACACCAAAACTAGGTTGTAATGCACAAACATTGCTTAATAAGCTCTTTCTTGGTGCTCTGGCTTTTACAAGCCATACATCTGCATCATTCTCATTCTTATGATGCTTCAACACTTGAGGAACATTTTATCATGTAACATTTGCAAGTTAACCCCTCAACTTGGGGTAATTTGCACTTTAGTCCAAAACAAGTAAAACATTATTTCAACATTATTCAAAAAGGACTAAAATTGAAACATAAGTTCCTCTTGAGCCTTAATTACTTTTCAAAGAATAAACACAAGAATATAAATGACTTAATTAAAAAAAACCTCTAGGTTAAGCCTTAACCCAGGTCAAGGATGTTACAATTAAAACCCCTAACAAGGATTTCATCCCCAAAATCCTAAGTAAAGGAAGACAAATAATATTTATTCATCATATCATCAAGTCTCCACATAACATCTTAATGTCATGAAGATACCATATAACTTTGATCAACACAAAGTTCATCCACACTAGGTTATCATAGAATCAGTCACACATGATACATACTCCACTATCCTTTTCATTATGGACTGTAGAGTCAACTCTGGGTCAGGTAGCATTTTTCTTTGTCAAGGATACATTATACATGCCTCATTTTATTCAAGTGTCAAACCTCACTGATTTATCACATTTCTCAACTTATAACTTTATGTGACATAATTCTTGGTTCTGAGGAGTCTCCCATACTCCTCATTTAGTTTAGCATTTCACTTCCAAGGAAAGACTAGAGTTATATTTTGTCACCCACTTGTGACTACAAATCTCTTCATACATATGGTGTGTCATCCAATCTGCTGACACAACACTAAAATTTCTTACTACTTGTACCAACTATCTTATTAGTTGTACATACATTATCATAAGGGGAGATTACTTACTAATTAAGAAAATATCTTAGAGGTATCTTTAGAATTATTTTTAACTTGATAAGCTTTTCCCACAATGATTTCATAATTTTTCCTTCAATTAGTACATTCTTTTCGATGTTTCCAAGTAACCAACATATATCATCTAATTAGAAGTTATGCTTTTACTTTTCCATACCACCTGATATTTCTTAGTTACCAGAATTTCTCACTTTGGTATCCATCACATGTGTCAAAGACACATCACATCCTCATCATTTCCATTTCTCTATTTTTGTTACCAAATTCACACATATAAGGAGATCTTTCTTTCATATTTGGAACATTATTTATTACACATATCTTTATCTTGGAACCAAAGTCGAAGATGAACTGATACTTTTCTAAACCAAAGTCCAAGATGAACTGATACTTTTCTAAGTATCCATCATCAGATTATTTCTAATCCATGCACATCAAGTGTCAAAATACTCGCTTGATTGCCATGTTCCAAAATGAAGACAACACAAAGAAACATATTCCTCTTATCACCCCATCATCACCCAGGGTTGTTTATCAAAGTGAAAGGATTATCATATCTTCTCATTATAGCATGAACCTTCAACTGTTCATGAGTCATTTACTCTTGTTTCATCCTAGGTTCCTTGCTATCAACATAGGAATTATAAGGATGATTACATGTCATTACTCATTCCTTTGTTATTGTCTAACATATTTATGAACATTTTGTGATTTTATCACATTTCCCATTTCCACATCATGGGTAAAGATCTTTATTATTCACACATGTTTTATCAGATAGGGATCATCTCCCTTATCATTTTCTTTACCATGAGGATTATACTTTTATTTCCTCATACACATAGATGGATCTGAGATCATTTCAGATTCCATTTTATTATACTAAGGATGTGATAAAAATATCCATGCCATATTTCTAGTTTCTTTATGCTCACTAGATTGTTTTACAATGACTACTTGATCAGAGTAATCAGAAAGATAACAATCTAAGAGTCCCATACTTGCCATATCTTCAATAATTATATACCTGGTCAGGGTATACAAGTACTAAGATTAGGTAGTATGCACTTTATTTATTATCATGTTCTTCACTTTTCATATCATCATAAACACAAGATTTAACATTCCTGGATTTTCTTTAGGCATTACTTCTATATCTCATCTTTTCTCACACAGATAAGAGAAATTATAAAGTATTTAAAGGAATACTGAGAAAAATATAAGTCCTCATCTTCCTTGTGTCCTCATATGACTAGTCAAAGGAAGCTAAAAAACAACTACTTTCTTATATTTAACACATGAAATCATGAAATAATATATTAGAAAGTAACTATTTCATCTGACCTGTCTCATGTCATAGTTTGTTTACTACCTCAGGCTGATTCTTTTCATGGAATCTTGCCTAGGACGTCTGTCCACATCCTCGAGTGCCACTATAACATTGTTTCATCTGACGACCTTGAGGTCTCTACCTCAATGGTTAAGTTACCATTGTGTTTCCAACTGGACAATTCCTTGTTAGATGTCCTACCTATCTACAATGGTGACAGATTCTATTCTCTTGATATGGTCTAAAATATCCTTTACCCTTTCCGGGTAGCCTTTTCCTTAGTGCACTAGACCTTGGTTGTACCGATGGTACCAAAAAATTCCCCTTTTTGTAACTATTAGGCCTCTGATCTCGAGTTTGGATAAGCCTTTTCTTAATTCTTTCCTCATTATCCTTTTCTGGACAATCTTTTCTGATATGTCCAGGCTGCCTACACCTATGGCAAATCCTGATTTCAGATTGTAACCTATTCCTTTCATCATTATTCATTGCTTCAACATACTGATGTTGAGCAAGAATCCTATTGGAGTCCAAAACTTCATCATTTGGGACTAGTAATCTAGGTTGTATTGCTAATATATGGTCCACTTTATGCATCATTGATGTCCTAGCTTGCCCAACAATGATATTAAAAGAAGAATTCCTTATCATTGTTGGATCATCTTGGGGGTTCTCAGGCAGTCGTTCTTCTCTCACCTGGTCCCTTGCACCTTCTTTTGGTGCAACATTGCTTCTCTCACCAGCATGTTGTTCATGTGATCCAGACATCTTTAAGTTCTTCTTCTCCTATATGAGTAGAAGTCACTATCAGTTAAATTGGAAGACACTAGAACAGACTCAACAACCTCAGTCCTATGTCTCTGTAGACTTAGCAAACCTAGAGCTCTGATACCACTAAAATGTCACGCACCATTCGAAACAAATGTTATTAACTAAGAGGAAGTGATTATTAGCAGTGGATTATTGAAAATCACTAAAAATTAAAACCTTTTTCAAAGAGTTTCAAACACAGGAAAACTCTTTTATCAAGAACCGAAGTTTTTTATTTACATCCTGGTTCATAAGTACATATCATGTACCATCCCTTCTCGAGTATTACAAGCATCATCTAATTTGTTAAAACTATACACAGGAAGCATAGGAACCTCGAGGCATCAAGCCAAAATATCAGATCGATTCATTAAAAGCACTAAGTACTGACTCTGAGGACCTGAGAGTACAGAGACGAAACATAGTGCTTTTTATACAAAATATGACATCTAGAGTCTCCACCTAGAGTTTCACAGCTGTCCCTATTGTTGTAGCTCTCCCCTTGCTATAGGGTTTCTGCCTCTTCTTCTGCATCTACCTAAAAAGTTGGATCGCACGGGGGTGAGACAATTGAAAATTGTCCCAGCGAGAGATATAACTCTCCACCAGAAACATTATTATTACAGATACACAGTAATAGACTGAGAAGGAGTTCTTTTATATTAAAAGTAGTATTAATCATTGTATGAACAAAATAAGATAATCTCCTTTCTCAAGGAGAACATTGGATCTACCCATGGTAGAATTATACATCATCTATCTACTTTGCAAGGAATGTAAGGAAACATAAATATACCATCTATCAACTAAAGATGCATAAAAGAAATGTAACATCAACCAATAATTTTGTATTCAATCCTTAAGCAAACATTCTATATGGCTAATTACATTTTACAATCACACTTATGCCCTGAGGAGATGAGTTATACCGCTCATACTCCAACTGACCATTGCAAAGTCAAAATCGGTGCAATACAAGGTCAATGGAAGAGCCGGCTGCCATGAAATTCCTTATATGAATAAGTACAAGACTCCATGTAGGACATCTTGTGTCTCTACTAAATAGCATTCTGGGAACCTCGTTATAGAGTTACAGTGGCAGTTGTAATCTCTTCGCAATCGAGAGATTTAACATTTATCTCACATCGATCCGGCATTTATATTATCGGGAGATTCATGATACATCTATCCCAGCTTCGGGGGATTAGTCATACATCCACCCCGACATATGTAATGAAGGATTGAGAGATTTAATGTTTATCTCACATCAATTCCTCCATTAGGGCGTAAGGATATTTTCACCCATCACCCCCACATATTCAAAAATATGCATCTGAGTTATGCCACGGAGCAACCCGTTTCACCATCCAGCAAGTTCAGACACTGATGGTTATATGGCCAGGGCACTACATTATAAGATTCCACTTGATTAATTAAATGTATTACCATATTCTTTTAGCATCAGTCAAGTTCTCAAACATTATTATGACAAATGCTACAAATAAAAGTATAATTCGTCTATCAAGTACTTTTCAAAACTTTATAAAAACATTGGGATCTTAATCCCTTGTCACATCATGGGCATTCTTATCCCTTAACATCTCATCATCATAATTATTGAATATGGGTATTCAAACCCTCAATTCATCAAAGAACTCTTGTTACCACTTATCAGGTAACTAATACCTTCAGGTCACCTGAACAAGGTAAACATGATACTTGCTACACAAGCATCTCACATGACTCTCAATGCCCATTAAGTCTCTTGTTACCTCTTACTAGGTAACAAAGCATATAATGGCTCACAAGCCCATAAAGCATTTAAATAATTAACACATCATAGCTCATACCTAGCTATGCTCATCATCTCATGATTGCCTGCATGATCATTACATGATAACATTTATATCAATTATATATCAGCGCTATGCAATGGAAGGGTAGCATCACTATTCCATTATTTGGGGTTAGGATTTATCTTACATATCATCACCCTTCATTAGGGTTAGCGTTTTCCATTACTAACCATTTAGGTTCTCAAGATCATATTATTAATGATCAATCCCAAATTCATTGCTCCACCTAGCTAGGAGCCACATTGATAACATAAGTATTCAATTATACTCATTTGTTATCAATAATTGAATTATCAACACAAGATATGAGTTCCTTTCTCATATTTGCCAAAATATGATTACATCATACTTTATTAGCTTTTCTTAACCTTTTCTTAAGGTATGTTGTCCTACACTTATCAAAGTGCATTTCATCTCAATGTATCAATTGACATGGCACACTTCATGTGTTACTAATCCAATATATTGTATTTAGGATACTTCAAGTTGTATCAATCTTGAAGTGCTGGATGTGATATCTATCATGTCTTGATGTATCACTTCCCTCATAGCCTATATCTTAAGTTCATCGACTTATATTGTATTAGGGTATCTCCCATCCTAATACTTCATGCACCAGCTCATCACAATTATTATGTAATGTATTGGTTACAAGTCACTTATTTGAAAAATGCAACCATTGTCAATGATATGGACTCATCTTGAGTTAAGGCATTATTGATATTAGGTCATCTATTAACAACCACCTTAGGTGTTTCACTTATCAATATATTAATCACTATTCCATTATTAGGGATAGGATTTCCCATCTTTATCAATTAGGGTTTACATAACATCACCCTATATTTGGATTTCACATAGCATTACCTGCAATTAGGTTTTCTCAACTCATTGCCCAAAATTAGAGTTATGGTTTATCATCATATTGCCCAAGGTTAGGGTTTCATGCACTATAACCCAAATTAGGATTTTACATGCCTTCACCCTATATTAGGGTAAGATTTCATATAGCATTACTTCACATCACATCTCTGTATTAGGATTTCACATGGCATCACCCTTGATTAAGGTTTCACATGACATCTCCCTTAATTAGGGTTTCACACATGACATCACCCTTAATTAGGGTTTCACATGACATCACCCTTAATTAAGGTTTCATATGACATCACCTTTAATTAGGGTTTCACACATGACATCACCCTTAATTAGGGTTTCACACATGATTGTCTTGAATTAAGGTTCATTATAACTTTTCCCAAAATTAGGGTTTTATGTAACTTTACCCGAAATTAGGATTTCATGAAGCATCCTCTTAAATTAGGGTTTTTCATTTCATTACCCTGAATTGGGATTTCTTATATCATCACCCTAGATTAGGGTTACATCATTACCCTACATTAGGGTTTCATGTAGCATTGCCCTTAATTATAGTTAGGACTCATCAACCTTTTCAATTAGGGTTTCATGATCTCTTTATCAAGAATCATACCCTAATTACATATATTATTCATGTTGAGAGTGTTGAGGTTAACCATTACATGATTATTATACATGTATGGATTCCTCTCTCTCATCCTCTTAGGATATTTATTACTTCAAACTTGATTATATTAGGTTAACAATTCATTCAAATACATACATTTAGGGTTAGCATAGTGTGTTGAGATATTGTTTCCGTAAGAATCAAAGGTTAACCCCTCAAAGGGTACTAATCACCCTATTAACTTAAAGGTACAATCATTGTAATTATATTTGAGGTACATCATTAACAATCATGGGCTTTATTGTACTTTTGAATCAATTAATCCTTCAAATGTTGTTGGGGTATTAGACCTTTAAACGGTCTTGAAGTATTTTGTCCTTCAATCGGTCTTAAAGTTCTTTGAACTTTAAATGGACCTGAACCACACCTTCAATCGGTCTTAAGACTGTTAGACCATCAAAAAGTCTTGATCTCAAAGTCCCTAAATGGTTTGAGACCGTTTGAATAAATTATAATTAGTCCAAAATGGCTTTGAAAACGAATTAGCAACTTATCATTGAAACCGATTGAACATCAAACAATTTGAGATCGTTTGCCCTCCAAACGGTATGAGGACCGTTTGGACTCAAATGGTCTCAAGACCGTTTGGTCCAAAACATCTTGAAACTGATTGGATCAACTAGGGTTTCCTCCAACCAATCAATTGTTTTTAGGGTTTGCTTTATTGAATGGATCATCAAATTGAACCATTGAGAGTACATCAAATTACAGCCCTTGGATCTCCAATCATCCATCACATCCCTTGAACTCCAAACGGTCTTAAGACTGTTTGGTCTCAAACAGTCTTGAAATCATTTTCTTCCAAATGGTCTTGAAGTTCAATTTATCCATTCGATCATGAGATCCATTACCCATTCGATTTTGAACTCAATTACCCATTCGATCTTGTAGTTAATTACCCATTCGATCTTGAACTTAATTACTCATTCGGTTTGAAGTAAATTACCCATTCAGTCTTGGGTTCAACTACCCATTCGGTCTTGGGTACAACTACCCATTCGGTCTTGAAACCGAATCAACTCAATCGGTTTGAAACTGAATTAATTCAATCTGTCTTGAAACCGAATCAATTCAATCGGTTTAGAAAATTGTTTGCCCATTCCTTTGTTGAGGTGTGTGCTTAATATGAAATCATCATATTCAAGCTTCAAACCTTCGAAATCAATTGTGATTCTTATGGTGATTTCAACAACTAATCATAAGGAAATCGAGAAAGAAGAAAGCTTCAACACATAATGAATAAATTGCAAGCAATAATGACATTTAAGGGTTCAAGTTATATAACCCCCCTTCAAAACTGAATCCAAGCTTTAAGCTTCACGTCCTCAATGGTGAATGAAGCTTTCTCAATTGTCCAAGGTCCGTTCTCAAGTCTTTGGTTGCAAAGGATGATCATGGTTGAGCATTGAATGGAGAAAAGAAGAAATCAAGCATTGAATTTCGATTTCCACCATGAAATCAAGGTTGAATTTAGATATGGAGCTTACCTACAGGTTGGGGCACGTTCTCCTGTTGCTCCTAAGCTCCTTTGTGCATGGCCAAAGCAAGGAAATTAAAAGGGATCGAAAAAGCCTTTCATGTGGGTTGAAAATGGGATGTATATAAGGGAATTTCAATGAGAGAGAAAGTGATAAATAATTCCTTCAACTCCCAAAATTGTTGCCACCTACTCCCCTCCATCCCTTTCATACGAAGCCATCTTCCCCACCTTGTTATTCCTCTTCATTATCCATGAATTAAAAGAAAACAAATTAAACACCTTAATCAATATAATAATAATATCCAAAATTGAGTGAATATCACTTTTCCTTTTACTAATGTGAGTGGGCTCTCCACTTACTTTCGATATTTCGTTGCCTTTTCAAGGAACAAGGACGTCCACACTTATTCAAATTCAACCATCTCATTTTTGGTTGAAGGGAAATTTCATTAAGATATATATTTTTGCATTAAATTGAATTAGGGTTTCAATTATGCTTAAATATTGATTATTTTAATATCAAGATACTCTCTCCTCCATAGAGATTCAAATGAGACACCCCTATAATTTTATTGTCTCTAATTAATACCAATAAACAATAGGGACTCCCTAGAAGTGGTATTTTGCATATTGAACCCTAGGTTTTGGGTAAATTGCACATTACACCAAAACTAGGTTTTAATGCACAACCATTGCTTAATAAGCTCTTTCTTGGTGCTCAGGCTTTCACAAGCCATACCTCTGCATCATTCTCATTCTTATGATTCTTCAACACTTGAGTAACATTTTATCATGTAACATTTTCAAGTTAACCCATCAACTTGGGGTAGTTTGCACTTTAGTCCAAAACAAGTAAAACATTGTTTCAACATTATTCAAAAAGGACTAAAATTGAAACATAAGTTCCTCTTGAGCCTTAATTACTTTTCAAAGAATACATACATGAATATACATGAATTACTTAAGAAAAACCTCTAGGTTAAGACTTAACCCAGGTCAGGGATGTTACAAATACCGTTTGGACCCAAGACCATTTGGAAATGAAGACCGTTTGGATCCCGAAACCATTAAGACTCCAGACCGGTTGGACAACAAGACCGTCTGAATGAAGACCATTTGGACCCAAGACCGTTTGGAGCCAAGACCATTTGGACCAAAGACCATTTGGAAATGAAGACTGTTTGGATCCCGAAACTGTTAAGACTCCAGACCGGTTGGACAACAAGACCGTTTGGATGAAGACCGATTGCCAAGACCGTTTGGAGCCAAGACCGTTTGGATCCAAGACCATTTGGAGCCAAGACCGTTTGGAGCCAAGACCGTTTTGGGCCAAGACCGTTTGGACCCAAGGCTGTTTGGAGCCAAGACCATTTGAAGTATTCTCACATCAAAAACGTGAAGACCCCATCCAAGCCTATAAATAGGACCAGCATGGTCTTCATTTGGATATCAGATCTGGGAGGCCGCAAGGCTTCTCCGCTGCTACCTCATCTCCACCAAGCTCTTCCTGGCCCTACTCGTACATCTCCGTAGGTGCACACGAAGATCAAGGCATTAAGAGACGGACTTCATCGACCAAGTCGGAGCAGTCCCAAAGACTGGGGCGATCTACACTGGGTTGTTGTAGATATACTCTTCTGCTCCAACGATGCTTGTTCTATCTTTCTTCTCTATCTTTATTGCTCCCTCTATGAGGAGTGAGTAGTGTAATTCACTGGGGTGCGTGGACTAGCCCCTCTACACATGCTTTTTAATATGTACCTAAAAATGTTATCTTTCTGATTCAATGCTAATCGTTTCATTGCATGCTCGAATGTTGGCCGCTTCCTTGCATGATCTATTGTCTTTTTTTGTGGATTGTCTACTTCTACTCTTGAGACTTGATTACTGATTTAGCATTGGTTCTTGATGTGTGTATCCACCACACATCTATTTCGGTATCTAGGAATGCCTTTCAAGGAGTGGAGAAAACTCACCTCCATCGTTGTACTTTCATACTATGAAATGGAATCAGTTGATGTATGAAAGTACAATCTTGATAGGTTGAGGAACACACTCTGTGAATGGAGTGATGTAAAGTAAGTGACCATTTGTTTGGGGATGGCTGGCATTACAACACTCCCACATTTCTCGTAGCAATGTCCTTGAAAGAGGGATAGTCTATAAGGATACTAATCGAATTGATAATATCGCTCGCTTGTTAGTCTTTCGATGCACATTTCACGAGGTTGAGTAAGACCTCCCTTCGGAGGGCACATATCTCCACTGGCATGTAGATATGTACCGGATGGGAGCTACTGAACCTGTGAAGGATGTGTGCAATGCTCCTTGTCCAAGTGGACATCGACATTGCACAACATCCATGTATCTTGCTTGCAGGTCTTGCTATGTTGGTACATGTACAATGCATGTGTAGTGGTGGTGAATATCCGCATCACCCCAGTGATCCATCATCATCAGAAAATCTTAGATTTTGAACTTTAACTAGATTTCATACTTGCCTTTAATTTTGCATACTCTTGATTAGTTTAGATTAACCCTATCAATCTCTTGGTTGTAAATGATTAACTTAGATCGAGTCCAAATGAGATAAAGACATCCAAATTCTTCACATTGTCCTTTGGGTTTGATCCTAAATTTGTACTATGATAAGGCATCCACACTCTTGTGGGATTGGAGCATTGACCTAGCACTAGTTGTAGGTAAACCTAGAGAGAACATCAACTCCCTAGGGTTTTTGGTGCACATTAGGACTTCCATCGGAAGAGCAATCTTTTGGTGTAAATCCTAGCTCCATCAATGCCTCAAATTAATACACTAGAATCATGGTGTAAATCACTTGTAATGATTGTATGACTTGTAATTAAGCGAAGAAACAAATCAAGAGAACTTAAATAAAATATTTAAGCACATTTATGACACTTTCCCAAAATTCATCACATGGACTTTTTTCGGTCGATTTTAATCTAGGATAAACTAGACCAACAACCTTGATGGATCATGGGAACTACCAGGGTTGGCTGAGTTTCCTCAGGACAAACTCGACTGACATCCCTTTACAGACAAATAAATTTTAAACCATCGACTGAGTTTCATCCAGGATAAACTTGTCTGAAAACTAAAAATTAACTTGTCGCATAGTGTCATTGGCCAAGTTTCCCAATAGTAAACTTACCAAACTACACTATAAGAAATGTGCAAAAAAAGAGTTTCTAGCGATTGGAGTGTTTGCAAAAGTTAACAATATATCCGTTGCTACACCTCAAACAACTAGAATTCATCCTTAAGTGCTTCTACTAGCTATTAGGCATCCTGAGCTATAAATAGGACCCCTTGGGCTTCATCTAATGTTTAGCCAAGTACCGTGAAGGTCCCCATATTATAGTTGATTACCTCAAAGAGTCTCGTTTCACTCTTAAGCTTAATCACTTTCTACATCCATTAGAGTGAGTAGGCGATTTGTAAGAGAGCTAGTACTACATGTATATCTTGTGAGGCTCTCACTTCCTCCACCTATGAATCTCTCTTTCTACAATGAAGATGAATGTTCTCTCTCTTGTCTAGGAAATGTGAAGAAGAAGGAAAGGAGTCCCTTGGTGAAAGCTTCTCCTTGGAAAATGTGAAGTCAAAGGTGGAAGATCTAAGTCAAGAGTGGATAAATCCTCAAGGTGGAAGACTTGTTGCAAGAGTGGGTAAGTCCTTCCTGAAGGAAGAAGACTCAGACTAAAAGTAGGTAAGTCCTTGATGAGGTAAAAGACTCTTGGTCATGGATAGGTAAGTCCTTTGGTAGGTTGTTGGCTCCCTTCTCTTTAAAGGGAAAGTTGGGTATCCTTGTCTTGAAATGGAAGGTCATATGTTGTAACTCTTATAATGGAATATAAGGAGTGAGAAATGGTTGAAAAATCTTAGAGGTTGACCTCTCTAGGGAGTGGATGTACACTCTCCTAGTTTGGAGTTTAGAACCACTATACATAGCTTATTCTATATATCATTCAATCTATCTCATCCTTTCTGTGTTCGTTTAGTTGCATGCAAATTCTATATTTGCAACCTTATCAGTTGAAGTATAGTTGAGGTCTAATGAATTTGGTTTAAGTGTTTTTAATAGATGGTCTTCGGGTGACCAAAGCCGACCATGTCAGTTTTCGATTAGCTCTTTTAGCCAATTTCAACTTGAATCAGGCCTGACTCCCCAAATGCCCATCTCAACACCTGAGAAGACTGTTTGGCACTCTAGACAACCATCTCAACACTTGAGATGGGCGTATGGCAGTGCAGTTAGCCTATATGTTGCATGAATCAAATACCTAAACACTTTATTACTTAATTCAAATGTCATTCAACATTAAACTCCTCTTCTAGGTTGAGGCCTATGTGTGTGACCCTATAGGTCCCCTATTACGTTGGCAGTGAATGTCTATAACAACTTATGATATCATAAGCAATGAGTGGTGCCTAGTCGCACATCAATTCTACCCAAGTAAATGGAAAGTGGGGAAGAACTTAAACCTACAATCAATGTATGGTGTTGTAGTGCTTTTATAGTTACTTTATCACTGATGTCCAGATTGAACTCAAGGCATGGAGCAGTCACCCTATTTATCATCCAATTATGTTTCTTGAACCAGAGAAAACTGTCTGAGATATATGTAAGCTCAATATTACATATTGACTCACATGTGCATGGCCATGCATTTCTCAGTCTTCTAATCAAGTGGTGTATGACATCACACTCTAGTAGGAGTGACAAATCCCATTTCTACCACTCATAGTCTATCACCAAGTGTCAAAGTCACCCAATTATCACCGCTATAACAACCCATGTTTTAGGACTGCTTTTGATGATGTCAAAGTGTACCCAACGACATGTAATGAGTGCAACAATTTCAAGACTAAGAACCAAAACCACCACCATAATTGTGAGAGTTGACTATGACTTCCATGAGAATGTCTTCCATGTGTTAGTCTCACTGTGGGTCTGTCTGATACATTTTTATCTAACATGTATATGTGTTCTTGGTTTGATATAGCCATATCATGAGTGATGAGATTCTTCATCAACTAACCCATACTATGATCTTATGTGTTATTTTTGTCTATTATGTGTTATTGTTGTCTATCAACCTTCCATAATAACAACTGATCAGGGACAAAATGAGAATATGTATATGTAGTCTTAACATATGTATGATCTCATTTCTTCAAGGATAATACTTTAAGACATACATCATTGATTAATATTATTCTCTAGACTTTTATAATGTTACATCATTATCTCATAATAGAATTAAATAGAATAAATCAACAGTTTTCCTTTTATTAGTAATAAAATCATTTATAATTTATGCCAATAAAATCATCATATGATTGGCTCTCTAGGCTTACATACCAACACTATTAACATTCTGTAACACCCAAAATTTTATATCACATGAGAGGAAGCAAAAATTTTTTTTGGGAGTGTCACAAACATGATAACCATTGCAATAAAAGTAAATGAAACACTTTGCAAAATTGTAAAACTAATTCATACATAGCTTTTTGTCAACATAAAACTACATCATGTTTTTGCATAAGTTCATAATAAAAAGATGTCAATACTTAGGATCATCTAGGTAGATGGCACCCCACTAGGCAAGCTTGAAAGTCTCTTAGGCCTCTGTTGGTCCCTTTGTTCTTCAATCGCTCCAAAAACCTGCGGACATCGCGTCCCCAACCATGCATTGGGAAAAACAAACATTAGAGTAAGTGGCATGAGTATTCTAAAATATACATTACTATACAACTAAAATATTACAAAAGATTCTTGAACATCATAAATATGAAATGAACATTTAACTCTAATTAAATCTAGAAACATATTATCTCTCATTTCTTAAACACTTATTTTCTATTCTATCTATTCTAGATACCTATAATCTAGGTCTCATGGCCTACACCAAAGTGTCTGAATCATAAATATATTATTTGGATTCCTCTCATCACACTCGTGATGAGATTATAGACATGCTCTAATCTTAAGTATCTTTTACTTATGAATTTTATCTGTTTGTGGCCACCATTATACAATAAGTCCTCCTCTGTTGACATCGAAGTGTCCTCTATGGTGCAACGCACCCTCTATTGGCACAACGTGCCCTTTATTGACACTGAAGAGTCCTCTATGGTTCAACACACCCTCTATTGGCATTAATGCCCTCTGTGACACCCATAGTGTCTGGCGCAGTGCGCCCTCTGAATCGTCCTGGGACTCTCTGGTGAGGACTTATTATAAAATGTAATATGTGAATGTTTTGAATTAATTATCTTAAGTATATCTTTACCAAACTGTGAATATGAACTTATCTAAAACTGAGTACTAAACATGTACTTAGTTTTGAATCTAAAATCTAAATCTGAATCTTTTTCTCTTTCAAATGTGAACTAAATCTATTATGTAATTTGGATATGTATTTCAAATTACAACATAATTGAGATTGGGTCTATAACCCATATCATGTATCTTTATTCAAGATCTGGCTATTCACATAGTGAGTAGTCTAAGTCTAAATCTAAATCTCTTATTCTTAAGTTCAAAATTGAATTCATTGTTGGATTTGAGCATGTATCTCATTATCTGGGTAAACTTTATTCTAAAACTCTTATTTGGTAAGATTACTTCATTATACCAATTATATCATAAATGAGTCTAATGTCTTATGATAAAGGATCTGATATGAATATAAAAGTAGTAAGTATACAAAGTATCTTAAGTCAAGCTTCAGAAAGCTTCATAAGTACAACATATCTAAAAATATCAATTCTGACAAGATGGTTCAATCATTCTTATAAAATATGATGTTACCCAAAAACATTGCATATGAACTTACATATTAAACATTAAATATCAAAATAGAAATCTTATAAAATATTTTATTGCAACCTAATCATAACTTGATGTGTCATTATCTTATAATGCCATCATGAACTCCATTTTTACAATACATTGTGATCCCAAAAGTAGCTTTATTTCTAAAGTAGACCATGTCTTAATATTCTAAAATTCATATTATTATATTGTAATTAAATTCTAAATATTATTCATTCTAAGGAATCTAGTCTAAAATATTTACATATGTATGAAATATTAATGGCATGTTTCTACTTGAAATCATACTACATTCTTATCCCACATTGTCAATCTTGGTTGCATATCTTATCTTGTAGTCTTATATGTCAATATGAATCATTACTAATAGTTCTTATAGAAACATGACTCTTTAACTCTCTCATGGACCTGGTACACGAGTCACAACCATTTTGAGCAACATATCTCTATTTGATATTTTGAGCACATGAACTTATGTAATCATAGAAATATGAGGAAGATCATACTTGTATACCTTTACATTAAAAATCTTAGAGCATTGAACCACATAAACCATGAAAGTCTTATGTAAACATACTGAGCTTAAAATATAAATACTCATGGGCATGAACCACTTACCTTAATATTGATGATGTTCTCAATGTAGCCATGTTTTCTTGATTCCCAACATATATACCTAGTCATCAACAAAATTGTATAAGTTCATGTGTATTCTCCTATCTTGGTTTCTCAATCTCAAACCCCATCATCCTAATCTCCTGGACTGAATTAGGAATCATATTTAACTAAGACTAACTCTAATTTAAAGCATGTTTCATGTCTAAACATTGAATTAAACTTGATTCACACATTATATAGCATACACATACTAATATATTCATTACACCAAAAATATCATATGCACCAGTATATAAGGATATGCCTCATATACCAAGAGTAAACTTCATACATACTCACATATACTACTCTTATCGACTCATTTATAAAATTAGATGAACATATAATTATAATAATTTTCCATACTAAATAGGCACATAAAATACATGTTGCTTCACAAATACTCATGAATCATCTTGCATAATCGCCACTTAGGCCAAAAACTAAATATGAATCCAATTATTTGTGAAACTCCATTAAAACTTTCAGAACAGTAAGAATGTTTATATTAAGGTATGGGTAAAAATCTCAGATTGATTCATTGTCAATCAATGTGTGAAATATCCAAAATACCCTTATTAGGATTTACATAAAAATCATGCCTAAAACTTCAAATCAGAGAGATCAGGCTTTTGAATCATATTATATATATTAAAATTCTCCTACTATAAAATATTTACCAATTTTTAAAGTCATTTACTATCTTTAATTATCAAAACATTGAAATCATATAGTTCTTAGCATATAAAATTTATGCATGCCTAAACACGAAAATCATCTATTGAGTATATTTTTAGTACATAGAGAACTAAAAATCATTTCCATTGATACCTTATTTGTCTTGATTGGAGTCTTAGGTTAAAATATATGTATTTTATAAGAATTACCTTGTTGAAGCAATGTCAGCCTTCAAAATGATCCAGTGGCTACCATCCCGCCACATCACCCGACTTGGCCAACTTGGGCCAATGCTCATGCAGTGAATCCACCTGATCCATCTCCTGCTCCACCCACAGACTCGATGAGGGGAAAACCCCTATTTTAGGGTGGCAAACTGTAAGGAGGTGAAATCACCCCTTTACTAAAAATTTTAAGAATTGACATCCATTCCAAACACATTCAGAGGTATGATGAAATGGGCATAAATTTTCCAAATTTATTAAACATTGGTATACAAAAAACCATTAGAATGTAGCGGAATAAAAGATAACTCACTATATTCAATTTCATAAAAGGTTTACAAAATACATCAAATTCTCCCATTAGGGTTTACATCAAGACACACAATCAGGATTTAGATAGAGGGATGCCTAGACTACTACAATCTTGTCTCCAAGTAACATCTCCATCAACTGAGTCCAAGCAAAAAGCTAAGATCTTCTTGGTCTTATCCATCACCTTGCTCAACACCTGGGTGGTTGGGAAAGCACCCAGCAAAAGGGAGAGGAAAACAAGGTATGCGTCAAATAATGCATAAGTACAAGAGAAAAGGAAATCATATGAAACATAAATATATTGAATCAGCATAAGATGAGAGGGCCAAGAGAATGAGGCACATAACAAAATAGATTCTTACCATTACAAAACATATAAGAAGTAGCATGCATGATATGAATTGGACTACATTAGCTAAGTAGGGTTGAGGCACCTACCGAACCTCAACCTATAGGTGAGGGGAGAATTCATACATTCCCAGTCACCTATCAAATTTTATAGGGGAGGAATAACACATTCCCCAGGGGGAGAATAACACATTCCCCAGGGTGATTATTTACATGCCCTTGTGGGTGGTTGTACATAAGTACCATTACTATAGTTAAATAGCCAAATAAACCGTCATGCTCAAGAAATAGTAAAGTGGCAAGATAAATCATCATATAATTACAACTTGGTGGTGGGCTTCCAAGGCCCAAGAATAATGTTTTGAAACTGATTTATGAGGCAAGTATAGCAAAAGATTCAAAAGTATATAAAATAGGGTTTAATAAAGCCTCATTATAGAAAAATAGGTTAAGGCACAATTATTCCCAACTTAAGGTGTAAATACACAAACATAAATAGGGATTGCACATACATAGAACATACCTTTCATTATGATTCATATTACCCACTTTCATCACTTGATTGAGTCCATGATCAATTTTTCCTATTTTCAATTCGTATACATGTATTGGAATGATATATATGCATTAAGGTAGAGAAACCCCATATTTTTACTTTTTATAACAAAACCTCGATTTAGACTATGAAAACATCACCATAGACTTAGTTATGTTCTTCTGATTAAGAAAACATATAATTTTGCATATTTTGGAGTTACGCTGATTAGAGTGTATTTTTGGTGTTTTTAAGTGATTAAATCATTTTCTAGAAAACCACCATAGACAAAACTCAAAACCAATACTTGGAAATATTATTATTGAAAATAAAACGTTTTTCTGAGTTTAGGATGTATTTTACTTTAGTTTTTGGACAAAGGAATCAAAAGTTATGAATAATTGAAATTTGGCCAATCAGAAACTGACACATCATCAAACCAAACGAGATAAGCAAAGAGAGGGGGAGGGAAAACAACATTCAACCTAATATGATGGTTTTAGATTAATATTTATCCAAACTAGATCTTCTAGAGAAGGTAAACCGATAAGAAACCAAAACCCTAGATGAACATGGTAAATAGAGATGGAAAACATCGATTTTAAACGTAGATGCATGAATTTTAAGCATGTAGCAAGCAATATATGAGAAGTGGGTTATGAAACTCGCCTCTAGGGAAGATAATAAGGTCCAAACAGAAAGGATCCGAGCTTAGAATGTCTGGTTGCTCCAATCCTAGCTCCTTTCTTGGACAAAGATCACCTTCTCTACTTACAGGTGCAAACCCTAGCAAAAGAGCATGGAGATGAGATGTTTTAGGGTTTTAGGTGGTGTTTTACCATGTATGGTCATGGTTCCGACCTAGAAGAATGTGTAAGGAAGACTAACAGTATGAAAATAGGGAAAGAAGGGATGCAACTTACTAGTTTTAGTCGAATTCACCAAGGAGGAGCTTTAGAAACCATAATAGAGCAATTTGGAAACCCTAGGAGACTTCTTCACCAAGGTAGGCTCCCTCTATTACCTTGGGACAGAAACTTCGTGGCCAAATACAAAAGGAACTATTATCTAATATATAGGAAAGAAAAGGAGAGAAATATTTTTCGAATTGTGAGTTGAGAAGGGTATGCATGGCTATATATAGAAAGAGGTGAAGCATGAGGTGTCTTAAGGGACTTTCCATGTGTCTTTAGCCTAGGGATTGATGGCCATGCAAGAGGACAACTCATAGAGGCTTCATGCATATAAAAAGTCGGTCCTAAGAGCCCATAGATCCTTCTAGGCCATCCCCACCGTTTTTCAAGAAAGAAATAACCTCATTTGTTGATAGCTTTTAAGGATAAGCATCTTTATAAAGAGGGTAATTCCTATAATGCCCTTGGAAAGAAATACCATAAAACCAAGGTGAAACTAGGTTATCCAATGGTTTCAAATCTCATTAATGGTAATGGAATATCTAAGGATTAAAATCCAGTTGATAATTTGTAAAGAAAACCTCCCAATTGGGTAAATTGCATAAAAGTCCAGAATGTACCTAAAATTTAATAATTTGCACAAACAACATCCACATCAAACCAAAATTTAAACTTATCCTCATTTTATGTTTTCAAATCATATCAAAAAGTTAGATTAAGTTTTAGATCACTTAATCATGGTAATTAAGCTTTCACTGAGGTATTTGAGCATAAATCGTTCCATTGGTATAATTAGTGAATAAATGTTCACTAAACCACTATAAATTCCACTAATTAAATAGAAATGCCAATAAGGATAGAAATGAAAGGAAAAGATGGGAAAGAGGGTCAAAATACAAAATTTCAGAATTCAGTATGTTACAACACTCCACCCCTTAAAGAGGATTTCATCCCTGAAATCACAAGCAAGAAGGGAAGGGTGAGTGTGCAACATCTCATCACATAACTTTAGGTTATTTCTCCAACCTTAACTTATACCAAACAACTCATCAACATATACTCCACAAGTGTATTGACATAGGTTTAGGTTCTCAAGGATCACCTAGGTTCCATTATTTAGATATTCTTTTTAGGATATTTACCATTATTTTAATTATGGCATGTATAATCACTTTATTGCTAAGGAAGCTATATTTCATTGTCATTATTATTTTTTTAATTGTGTCATGTCATATTTACTTTGTTTCCAAAAGAGTTATATTTCATTATTATCCATGAAACATCTCATATATATATATTTATTTATCATTTATCTTACTAAGAATTTCAGCAAAATTATGGGTTACTCAATTCTCTCAATATACTTGGTCATTATCCTTAATATTTTGAGCTTCAAATTCATTATCCTTATACTATCACCACATTAAGTTATAACGAATTATTTTTCATGAAATATTCAATTTGTCTTTAAGCCTTCATTCAATCTAAATTATGTTCATCAATTGCATATATTTATATTAAACGTTATCTCATTACCACATTATCTTTATTGCTCACATTAATGTCATCATTAATCATTTTCTCATATTTATTTATATTATTGATTTGCACATTTATGTGAATCGATTACTTCTTATCCATATTTAAGTCATTATATATATTTTAATGATCAAGGTGGGGCATATTACACATTAATGATTTGATTCACATACTAAGTCATTAGGTGATTAATTATGTGTGTATTAGATAACAAGGTGATATGCATTTCATATTGATGACCTGATTAATCTATGATTTATATGTATTAAAGTATGTTATCTGATTATGATACCTAGTGACACTACTGTATCATGAAAGACATTAAGGATGTATATGTTAATGTTAGATGATTACAACTTAGGGTTCAGGTTAATATGATCATTATATTTTACTTAGCATTTATTAAGTCTTAAGATTAGGTTACAATTATCTTACTTGTCATTTCATTTGGGTTTATTGGTTTATGACATGGGCAACACCATGCATATCCATTAGAATTAATATGTGAGTTACTCATATTATGTGCATTAGGTATTCATTAGGGTTTAAACATTTAAATTATTCCTCAGATGATCATTATATGTTCATTAATATATAAACAAGCATGTTAGGCTATAACTATAACTTGTTTGGACCCCACTAAGGTTTCAAGCACAACAACCTTCTAAGTATGGGGTTAGGGTTTCTAAAGATATACAACATAGATATCTAAGGTCACTATTGCCTAAAAGCAAACTATTTTGGACAATCTATTTCATCTTAGGCCAGGCCGGTGTCATATGGATATGGGAGTCCTCATAAACCAAGCAAGTGGTGCGGAGGAAAATATTGCCAGCCCTCAGAACTTGATCCTTTCTAGACACCTTTGCTTCAACTTCATGCCCTAATAGTTTCCTAAAGGCAAACCTAAACAACATTAAGTTATGCATATTTTAGTTATGAGTATTTTAGGGTTTTATTCATCATGATAATAATGTGGAACTATAGGTTCCTAAATCAACATTTCATCATTTATAGATCAACTCTTGGGAAACCATGTCACCTAAAGAAACTATGTAAGGAAGGGATTCTAATTAGGGAGACAAAACTGAAATAGTCAGATTTCGACTACCATGGGCTCTGATACAATTCTGTAAGGAGGCGAAATCACCCCTTTACTAAAAATTTGAAGAATTGACATCCATTCCAAAAACATTCACAGGTATGTTGGAATGGGCATAAATTTTTTAAAATTTATTAAACATTGGTTTACAAAAAACCATTAAAAAGTAGAGGAATAAAAGATAACTGACTATATTCAATTTCATAAAACATTTACAAAATACATCAAATTCTCTCATTAGGGTTTACATCAAGACACACAATTAGGATCTAGATAGAGGGAAGTCTAGACTACTACAATCTTGTCTCCAAGTAACATCTCCATCAACTGAGTCCAAGCAAAAAGCTAAGATCTTCCTCTTCTTATCCATCACCTTGCTCAACACCTAGGTGGTTGGGAAAGCACCCAACAAAAGGGAGAGGAAAACAAGGTATGCGTCAAATAATGAATAATTGTAAGAGAAAAGGAAATCATATGAAACATAAATATATTGAATCATCATAAGATGAGAGGGCCAAGAGAATGAGGCACATAACAAAATAGATTCTTACCATTACAAAACATATAAGAAGTAGCATGCATGATATGAATTGGACTACATTAACTAAGTAGGGTTGAGGCACCTACCAAACCTCAACCTATCAAATTTTATAGGGGATGAATAACACATTCCCCAGGGGGAGAATAAGACGTTCCCCAGGGCAATTATTTACATGCCCTTTGTGGGTGGTTGTACATAAGTACCACTACTATAGTTAAATAGCCAAATAAACCATCATGCTCAAGCAATAGTAAAGTGGCAAGATAAATCATCATATAATTACAACTTGGTGGTGGGGTTCCAAGACCAAAGAATAATGTTCTGAAACTGATTTATGAGGCAAGTATAGCAAAAGATTCAAAAGTATATGAAATAGGGTTTAATAAAGACTCATTATAGAAAAATAGTTTAAGGCACAATTATTCCCAACTTAAGGTGTAAATGCACATACATAAATATGGATTGCACATACATAGCACATACCTTTCATTATGATTCATATTACCGACTTTCATCACTTGATTGAGTCCATGATCAATTTTTCCTATTTTCAATTCGTATACATGTATTAGAATGATATATATGCATTAAGGTAGAGAAAACCCATATTTTTACTTTTTATAGAAAAACCTCTATTTAGACTATGAAAACATCACCATAGACTTAGTTAGGTTCTTCCGATTAAGAAAACATATAATTTTGCATATTTTGGAGTGATTAAATCATTTTCTAGAAAACCACCATCGACAAAAATAAAAACCAATACTTATAAATATTATTATTGAAGATAAAATGTTTTTATGAGTTTAGGACTTATTTTACTTTAGTTTTTGGACAAAGGAATCAAAAGTTATGAATCATTGAAATTCGGCCGATCAGAAACTAACACATCATCAAACCAAACGAGATATGAAAAGAGAGAGAGAGGGAGGGAAACACCATTCAACCTAATATCATGGTTTTAGATTAATATTTATCCAAACTAGATCTTCTAGAGAAGGTAAACTTATAAGAAACCAAAACCCTAGATGAACATGGTAAAAAGAGATGGAAATCATCGATTTTAAACGTAGATGCATGAATTTTAAGCATGTAGCAAGAAATATGTGAGAAGTGGGTTATGACAATCACCTCTAGGGAAGATAAGAAGGTCCAAACAGCAAGGATCCGATCTTAGAAGGTCTGGTTGCTCCAATCCTAGCTCCTTTCTTGGACAAAGATCACCTTCACTACTTAGAGGTGCAAACCTTAGCAAAAGAGCATGGAGATGAGATATTTTAGGGTTTTAGGTGGTTTTTTACCATGTATGGTCATGGTTCCGACCTATAAGAAGGTGTAAGGAAGACTAACAGTATGAAAATAGGGAAGGAAGGGATGCAACTTACTAGTTTTAGTCGAATTCACCAAGTTGGAGCTTTAGAAACCCTAATAGAGCAATTTGGAAACCCTAGGAGCCTTCTTCACCAAGGTAGGCTCCCTTTATTACCTTGGGACAGAAACTTCATGGAAAAATACAAAAGGAACTATTATCTAAGCTATAGGAAAGAAAAGGAAAGCAAGAGTTTTCGAATTGTGAGTTGGGAAGGGGTATACATGGCTATATATAGAAAGAGGTGAAGCATGAGGTGTCTTAAGGGACTTTCCATGTGTCTTTAGCCTAGGTATTGATGGCCATGCAAGAGGACATCTCATAGAGGCTTCATGCATATCAAAATTAGGTCCTAAGATCCCATAGATCCTTCTAGGCTATCCCCATCATTTTTCAAGAAAGAAATAACCTCATTGGTTGATAGCTTTTAAGGATAAGCATCTTTATAAAGAGGGTAATCCCTATAATGCCCTTGGAAAGAAATACCATCAAACCAAGGTGAAACTAAGTTGTATAATGGTTTAAAAAATATTTAATGGTAAGGGAATATCTAAGGATTAAAATTCAGTTGATAATTTGTAAACAAAACCTCCCAATTGGGTAAATTGCATAAAAGTCCAGAATGTACCTAAAATTGCATAATTTGTACAAACAACATCCAAATCAAACCAAATTTGAAATTTAACCTCATTTTATGTTTTCAAATCATATCAAAAAGTTATATTAAGGTTTAGAGCACTTAATCATGGTAATTAAGCTTTCACTGAGGTATTTGAGCATAAATTGTTCCATTGGTATAATTAGTGAATAAATGTTCACTAAACCACTATAAATTCCACTAATTAAATAGAAAGGCCAATAAGGATAGAAATGAAAGTAAAAGATGGGAAAGAGGGTCAAAAGACAAAATTTTATAATTCGGTATGTTACACAAACCGCCGCCGCCTCCTAGGTTGCCTCTGGCGAGGTCGATCTTGAGTCATAGGCCACCACCGTACGAATTTAGGCCATCGGTAGCTTCGGTTGGGTCTTCCTGATTAGGGCGGCATCAGGAATTCCCAAGAAAGGATAGGGATCAAAGATCCCAACCTAAAACCCCCCATAGCCTCCGCCAGTGATGCCCCCTCTCCTCGTGTCCTCCTTCTCTCTCGGTTCACATCAAAATAACCCTAGCATAGGGTTCAGCTGCCACCAAACATCAAGGATCGAGAGGTTTTATAGCCTCTAACCCTTCAAATCACGGACAAGTATCCCCATATTGTGGACTCTGCTTTGACCCTGTTAAATAGAGGTTGTGACATTCCCAGTCGGTGCAGACTGGGTCGCCCCCTTTTCTTCTTCTTTTTCTTCTTTTTGATAAAAATCAATATCAAAGAAATATTTATATATCCCACCCTATAGCTCGGTCTGACTTCAAATTTTGGGGTAAATACTATATTATCATCAACTTCACATGAATAAGATTTTAAGAAAAAATTAGTTGTACAAACACTCCAAACATGTCTTTTAAATAAAAACATTATAATTACTAATTTAATTACCTAGGCCACTATATGCATCAAAATCATATGAAATTTCTCCCACCATATTATATTATAATTATTATTCTACTAAACATATTTTGAGCATTCATTATGACCACACAATACTTAATTCTCAATTTGTACTCCAAGGACCTATTTGTAAAACTTAATTGGTCCAATAGGGCTGGAATCGGGATCTAGGGCACATGGCCCATCCCTTAGTATTTCAAAGGGTCCATGAGCTTAATTGTATTCCAAATCATGAAAATAAGTCTTCAATCAATATAATTTCTCAGTTGAAGCTCATGTATGACACATGTGATCAATATTTCTTTAGTTACATAACATGAAGACCGAAACTAGGTCTATGTCTCAAGTCATGAACTGAACTCATCATATTATATATTCGTCACATTATTGTTCAAAGGAATAATTAATTTCTATTCATATACAACTGACTATAATCATACACATTTAAGTCATTATGTGTGTATTGGTTGATCAGATGGCTTGTATTACACATTTTGTGAACTTAATTACATACCTAGTCATGGTTACATTCATTACATCCCTTGGAATGCCTTTACTAAAAAAACCCACATTAAAGGCTTACATTAGCTATCAAATTGAGGATGTTACAATTCTACCCACCTTGAAATAAATTTCATCCTTGAAATTTCTCTAAGCTACTACCCACCTTAGGGTTCTGGTTACCTCTTAATTTATCATAAGGTACACTTATGTTCAAACTTTTGCCTTAAAAGAGATATGTAATGTATTTCTCTAAAGGATTATGTGAGTATTATTTGTTACCTTGGTCTGCTACACAACTCATACTTAAGGTCTATGAAGTTAAACTGGTCTCTACACTTAGGGATCTGACTCAACCTTGTCATGATTTTCAAACATTAGGTGTAATTGACCGTCTAATCTTAAGTCTTCTAGGTACCTCCTACATATCTAGATATGTGGTGATCAAGCACATACCCAGAGATGTGAGATCCTGACATGCTATCCCTCACTAACCCACTAACACATGTGTCCCATACCATATGGGGTAGTAAGAAAGGAGAGATGCATAAAAGTCTAGCGCTTATGAAATTCCTTTTCAAATTTCAACTGGCTGGCCATAACCACTGAGAATGGAGAAGAAACCTCATTAGCTAGGTTTAGGTTGCTAATTTAGATCTAAACAAGGATGACTTCTACCTCTAAGATATCTATCCATTCTAAGGTTAATACCCATAATCACTCTAGGTTATGGTATTCTTCTTATGGAATTTATCCCTAAACCCGAATATTACCTCTTCACTCTAGGGTGGCTATGAGAATCATGTTTGCCTAATGTCCATTTACCAAATTTCTCTGATACCATATTATAACACCCAGAATATTATATCACATGCACAGAAGCAATTGTTTTTTTCTGGGAGTGTCACAAACATGATAACCATTGCAATAAAAGTAAATGAAACACTTTGCAAAACTGATTCATTCATAGCTTTTTATCATCAAAAAACTATATCATGTTTATGCATAAGTTCATAACAAAAATATGTGAATACTCATGATCATCTAGGTAAATGGCACCCCACTAGGTAAGCTTGAAAGTCTCTTAGGCCTCTCCTGGTCCCTTTGTTCTTCAATTGCTCTAAAACCCTACAAATATTGCATCCCCAACCATGCATTGGGGAAAACAGACGTTAGAGTATGTGGCATGAGTATTCTAAAATATACATTACTATAGAACTAAAATATTACAAAAGATTCCGGAACATCATAAATATGAAACGAACATTTAACTCTGATTAAATCTAGAAACATATTATCTCTCATTTCTTAAACTCCTTTTTTCTATTCTATCTTTTCTGGATACTTGTAATCTAGGTCTCATGGCCTACACCAAAGTGTCTGGATCATAAATATATTATCTGGATTCCTCTCATCACACACATGATGAGATTATAGAAATGCTCTAATCTTAAGTATCTTTTACTTATGATTTTTATCTATTTGTGGCCAACATTATACAATAAGTCCTCCTCTATTGACACTTAAGTGTCCTCTATGGTGCAGCGCGCCCTCTGTTGGCACAATGTGCCCTCTGTTGACACTGAAGTGTCCTCTACGGTGCAACACACCCTCTATTGGAATAAATACCCTCTGTGACACTCACAGTGTCTAGCGCAGTGTGCCCTCTGAATCGTCCCAGGACTCTCTGGTGAGGACTTATTATATAATGTATTACGTGAAGGTTTTGAATTAATTATGTAAAGTCTATCTTTACTAAACTCTAAATCTGAACTTATTTGAAACTGAGTATTAAACATGTACTTAGTTTTGAATCTGAAATATGAATCGGAATCTTTTTCTCATTCAAATCTGAACTGAATCTATTATTGAATTTGGATATGTATTTCAAATTACAACATAATTGAGATTAGGTCTATAAACCATATCATGTATCTTTATTCACGATCTGGCTACTCACATAGTGAGTAGTCTAAGTCTGAATCTAAATGTCTTATTCTTAAGTTCTTAACTGAATTCATTGTTGGATTTGAGCAT
The DNA here is from genome assembly GCA_963693085.1 of Alisma plantago-aquatica. Lineage (NCBI taxonomy): Eukaryota > Viridiplantae > Streptophyta > Magnoliopsida > Alismatales > Alismataceae > Alisma > Alisma plantago-aquatica. The sequence goes on along the minus strand of OY856410.1, from coordinate 695,012,278 downwards.
GTAAATTATTATTTGGGTAAACTTTATTCTAAAACTCTTATTTGGATAGATTACTTCATTATACCAATTATATAATAAATGAGTCTAATGTCTTATGAGAAAGGATCTGACATGAATATAAATATAGTAAGTATACAAAGTATCTTAAATCAAGCTTATGAAAGTATCATAAGTACAACATATCTAGAAATATCAATTCTGACAAGATGGTTCAATCCTTCTTATAAAATATGATGTTACCCTAAAACTTTGCATATGAACTTACATATGAAACCTTAAATATCAAAATAGAAATCTTATAAAATATTTTATTGCAACCTAATCATAACTTGATGTGTCATTATATTATAATGCCATCATGAACTCCATTTTTACAATACATTGTGATCCCAAAAGTACCTTTATTTCTAAAAGTAGACCATGTCTTAATATTCTAAAATTCATATTATTATATTGTAATTAAATTCTAGATATTAGTCATTCTAAGGAATCTAGTCTTAAAACTCTATATATGTATGAAATATTAATGTCATGTTTCTATTTGAAATCTTACTACATTCTTATCCCACATTGTCAATCTTGGTTGCATATATTATCTTGTAGTCTTTTTCGTCAAAATGAATCATTACTAATAGTTCTTATAGAAACATGACTTTAACTCTCTCATGGACCTGGAACATGAGTCACAACTAATTTGAGCGACATATCTCTATTTGATATTTTGAGCACATGAACTTATGTAATCATAGAAGTATGAGGATGATCATACTTGTATACCTTTACATTAAATATCTTACAGAATTGAACCACATAAACCATGAAAGTCTAATGTAAACATACTAAACTTAAAATATAAATGCTCATGGGCATGACCCACTTACCTTTATATTGAATATGTTCTCAATGTCGCCATGTTTCCTTGATTCACAATATATATACCTAGTCATCAACAAAATTGTATAAGTTCATTTGTATTCTCCTATCTTGGTTTCTAAATCTCAAACCCCATCATCCTAGTCTCCTAGACTGAATTAGGAATCATATTTAACTAAGACTAACTCTGATTAAAGCATGTTTCATGTCTAAACATTGAATTAAACTCGATTCACAAATTATATAGCATACATATACTAAATTATTCATTACACCAAAAATATCATATGCACTGGTATATAAGTATATACCTCATATACCAAGAGTAAACACCATAGATACTCACATATACTACTCTTACTGACTCATTTATAAAATCAGATGAAAATATAATTATAATAATTTTCCATACTAAATAGGCACATAAAATACATGTTGCCTCACAAATACTCATGAATCATCTTCCATAATTGCCACTTAGGCCAAAAACTAAATATGAATCCAATTAAATATGAAACTCCATCAAAACTTTTAGAACAGTAAGAACGTTGTATATTAAGGTATGGGTAAAAATCTCAGATTGTTTCATTATCAATCAATGTGTGAAATATCCAAAATACCCTTATTATGGTTTACATAAAAATCATGTCTAAAACTTCAAATCAGAGAAATCAGGCTTTAGAATCATATTATATATATTTAAATGCTCCTACTATAAAATATTTACTAATTTTTAAAGTCGTTTACTATCTTTAATTTTCAAAACATTGAAATCATATAGTTCATAGCATATAAAATGTATGCATGCCTAAACATGAAAATCATCTATTGAGTATATTTTTAGTACATAGAGAACTGAAAATCATTTCCATTGATACCTTATTTGTCTTGATTGGAGTCTTAGGTTAAAATATATGTATTTTATAAGAATTACCTTGTTGAAGCAATGTCGGTCGTTCAAAATGATCCAGTGGCTACCATCCCGCCACATCACCCGCCTTGGCCAACCTGGGCCAACGCTCATGGAGCAGATCCACCTGATCCATCTCCTACTCCACCCACAGACTCGACAAGGGGAAAACCCCTATTTCAAGGTTGCAAACCACCGCTTCCACTTGGGTTGCCTCTGGCGAGGTCGATCTCGAGTCATAGGCCACCATCGCACAAATTTAGGCTACTAGTAGCTTCAGTTGGGTCTTCCTGATTAGGGTGGCATTAGAAATTCCCAAGAAAGGATAGGGATCAGAGATCCCAACTTGAAACCCCCCATAGCTGCCTCTAGTGATGCCCCCTCTCCTCGGGTCCTCCTTCTCTCCAGGTTCGCATCAAAATAACCCTAGCATAGAGTTCGACTGCCACCAAGCATCAAGGATCGAGATATTTTATAGCTTCTAACCCTCTGAATCATGGGCAAGTATCCCCTTCTTCCGGACTCTACTCAGACCCTGTTAAACAAAGGTTGCGGCATTCCCATTCGGCACAGACTGGGTCGCCCCCTTTTTTTTTCCTCTTTTTGATAAAAGTCCATATCAAAGAAATATTTATATAGCCCACCCTATAGCTCGGTCTGACTTCAAATTTTGGGGTAAATACTATATTATCATCAAATTTACTTGAACAAAATTGTAAGTAAAAAAATATCTGTACAAACACTCCAAACATGTCTTTTAAATAAAAACATTATAAATACTAATTTAATTACCTAGGCCACTATATCCATCAAAATCATATGAAATTTCTCCCACCATCTTATATTCTAATTATTATTCTACTAAAAATATTTTGAGCATTCATTAGGACCACAAAATACTTAATTCTCAATTTTTACACCAAGGACCTATTTGTAAAACTAAATTAGTCCAATAGGGATGGAATTGGGATCTAGGGCACATGGCCCATCCCTTAGTATTTCAAAGGGTCCATGAGCTTAATTTGTATTCCAAATCATGAAAATAAGTCTTCAATCAATATAATTTCTCAATTGAAGCTCATGTATGACACATGATCAATATTTCTTTAGTTACATAACATGAAGACCTAAACTAGGTCTAAGGCTCAAGCCATTAACTGGACTCATCATATTATATATTCATCATATTATTGTTCATAGGAATAATTCATTTAGATTCATATACAAATGACTATAATAATACACATTTAAGTCATTATGTGTGTATTGGTTGACCAGATGGCTTGTATTACACATTTTGTGAACTTAATTACATACCTAGTCATGGTTACATTCATTACATCCCTTGGTATGCCTTTACTAGAAAACCCCACATTAAAGTCTTACATTATCTATGAAATTGAGGATGTTACACATTCTCTATACCTTACATTCCGCAACCGAGTTCAACTAGATTTTTTCATGTGATACGACCCATGAGATATGGAGAAAGCTATGTGTCACTTATGATGGTACAAAGAAAGTGAGGGAAAACAAAGTATATATGCTGAAAGGCCTCCTTGTAAACTTCAAGATGGGAAAGGAGGAGAGGGTAGATGAGATGTACTTATGGATCAACACCATTGTGAATGGTCTTGCCATTCTAGGTCATTCTATGGTTAGAGGAGAGATAAATTGAAAGATCCTTATAGGAGAGATAAATTCAAAGATCCTTATAAATCTTCTTAAGAGGTAGCAATCCAAGGTGACCTCCATTGAAGAAACAAAGTCTCTTGGTGATATTTGTATTGAATATCTCATAGGAAATGTACAAGCCCATAAAGTTAAACTTAACGAGTAAGAGGAAGAAGAAAAAGAAGAACAGAAAGAGATCTTTAGAATGAAGAAGGCTGAAATCAAATCTCAAATTGAAGCTATTGTTGGTCAAGCCCTTCATCCTCTCAAGTTGAAGAAGATGCCATGTACTCCAAAGGTAGTATTCACAAAGGCAAGCCTTCCTCCTCCACCTGATGCTTATAATGTGGAAAGAAGGGCCACTTCAAGGAAGATTGTCCACATGTCAAAAAGACCCATCATCACAAGAGAAGAGAAGGGAAGCACAAAAAGAAGGAGAAGTGGCACAAAAGATCTAGTGACTCCTCTAAGTAAAGATCAAGTGAAGATTCTAGTGTAGGATCTAGCTCATTCTTTAGTGAAGATGGAGAATGTTATTTTTCTCTTATGGCCTCAACAAGTGAAGACTCCAATGAGGTAAATCTGAACTCCTTAGGTAAATAATCATTAATTGCAATTATTCATGCTACTCGTGCCTCTCTTAAGTCTTCTAAATGAAAAAAATGATCTTGAACATGCTAAAATTTGCTTGCTAGATGAAAACAATGGTTATATTAGAAAAGTTGATGCTCTTAAATGTGAAAATGCTAACTTTCTTGATAATATGAGATTTTTAGAAGCTCAACCTCCTATGTCTAGTTCTAATGAAGAGCATAGTAAAATTGTGAATTCTCTCATGGTTCATTTTGATGTTCTTAACACTAAAAATACGGACAAAGACTTTGTTTTGCAAGGTATAGAATTTGAAAATAGTGTCTATCTTTCTAAGATTGATTTTCTTGAAAAAGAAAATGCTTCCTTACTTGCTAAAATCAATGTCCTTGAACCTTGTGCTAGTTTTACTAGTAGAGAGAATAATGTTGCTACTCTTCATATTGATAATGATTCTTATATGACCAAAGCTCTTTGCTTAAAAACCAATCTTCTGCAAGAGATTATATCAATCAATTGTCATCTATTATTACTTATCTTATGCATGATAATTATAGTTTGAGATCCTCTATATAAAGATTCTTAGATGATAAAAAAAATATTAATCAAATCCTAGATCATACTACCGAAAAAATGGGTAGAGATGGTTTTAGACTTGATAGTAGCCAAAGGAACAATAAAGACAAAAGACCTTCAATCTTCAATGAAGAATCCTCTAGTTCCAAGACCATGGTTACATGTAATCATTGTAATGAAATTGGTCATGATGTGACATATTTCCCTTTTAAGAAAGCTCCCAAGAGAAATAGGACTTGGGTTGATAAGCTAACCCCTCTGAACCCAAAAAATGATTGGGGACCATTTCATCTTTCTTCTTGTAGGTCACTTGCAATGTATTGACATGAGCTATTGATTTGCAAATTGATTTCTCCATCCACATAAAATAAGAAAGGTGAGATGTGTATGGGGTGGCAACAAATGGTAAGAAATGGTAAGAATAGAGGTAATAGTAGTCTTTCTCATATCCAATCATAGCTTATTCCATCTCTGATTGTTCAATTGGATTGGGTGTATCTACTGGAGGAGTGTTTGGCATGGTAGGGGTTAATCCCTTTGCCAAATTGTTGTACACTTGAGCTTTATCTCTTAATGTTGCAACTGTTGCACTAATCTAAGTGGAGTCTCTGGAGTCTGTACTACACGTCTGCACCATAAACTATCACCTGAAAGAGATAATATAGGCATAAGCACAAGAGATAACATGAAAGTATAAATTGATATTTGAAATATCTGCTCAAAAAGAGTGAAAACAAAATTAAAAAGAAAAAGTGGCCTAGAGAGGCCAACTACAGCACTCATAGTGCTCAAACTATTGATGTCTCCCCAGCAATGGTGCCAAAAACTTGACACGACTTTATTGTGTGTGCAAAACACAAGTGTACATGTCTTCTAATATAGGCCCTATGAGGCACGAGTCAAACTCAGGGAAATGGTTGTCTAGAGACTAGTACTAACTGTAATTTGATCAGCTAGGTCGATGAAAATTGATTGGGTTGTTTGTTTTAAACAGAAGAAAAAAATTAAAAATAGAAAATAAAATTGATTTGTTTTTGTGATGACGAATTCCTTAGAACATAGTTTCACCATGGGTGACACTATATCTGCCTTCTTATTATTGGTACAAATTTCCTCTTAAATTTGAATAAGGAGCCTGTAGTTAGAAACTACCCACTTTTGTAGTGTAATTTCCCTACCTAATCTAAAGCCAATTCCATTCTCATAGTAATTGATTCATTAGTTAGGTGCTTTTGATTTAACTCTAGGTAATCTCTTCCCATTTATGCCCCACGTTTCATAAGGGATGCCGATAAATGGGTGAACCTATGTGTTTCTAACCCTTAATCCCCTTTTCAGTAGTAATTAAGGATTTGATACACTAATTGTGGTGATCAGGCATAATAAGGCCATGCAATTTCCATAGATTCATATTCCAATAAATAGAGAAAATATATATCAATAATGCAATTCAGATACAGTGCTTCCCCAGCTACTACCGGGTCCTAAGGAATAAGGGGTTTAGCCCTGCATGGTTTCTATAGTCGAAACCATGATAGAGAGGAGGAAAAATGTGGAAAACATCAAATGAATTATGTTAACCCCTGGGGAAAAGCAACCTTAGAGAATCATCTTCGGTGTACTGGTGTTCTACTATCTCTCATCTACAAAACGGTCCACCAGAAGTGCTGGAATCGCTCCTGGTTGTAGCCTTTGGTTCGGTGTACTGGTGTTCTACTCTCTCTCAAATGCTAAATGGTCCACCAGAAGTGCTGGAATTGCTCCTAGATGTAGCCTTCAATCCCAGTCTCTCCTACTTGGTCTCTCTGGTCTTGATCAATGGACTACAGTGTGATACCTAGATCTAGCCATCCTCCCACGTTGTTATAGTATGGCTATTTTTCTGTGAAATAACACCAGTCGTCGGATTAGATCGTTGTTGTTGATCTTGCCTACGCGGACAGTCTTAGTAGTACGTAGTTGTAACTCAATAGTACTGAGACTTTTAGGTTCTTCAAATGTGTGCTCGTTTGGTACTATCTAGTTGAGTCGATAGGGTCAAAACTGGTTGCGCGGCTGATGTAATCTTGGTACTACTGACTTTTGTTTCAGTGTATTGAGTTTCTATGATTCTTCGAGGAGTCTACTGATGATGATTTGGTACTATCAAGCTGGGTGTCGGTAGCACCGAGTCTATGCATTTCACTTGGATGTTTTTACTGATGTGAAATCAGTACTATCGAGTATGGACTCAGTAGTAACGAGTCTGCACACTTGATATGTACCTAAAATACAACCAAAAAATGTGTCTTAATCCTCAGATTTGTGAAATTTGTTTAAAACTTGATAAAAATACATAAATTGATGCATTTAAATGAAACATGCTATTCACTAGAATTTGTGCATAGAATCTCATGAAAATAACAAATGCATGCACAAAACTAAGGGAAAATAAGCTTGTAAAATGACTAAATATCTATGCATCAAGTCATCAGAACCATTCCATTGGGCCTGAAGAGGAGTATACACCACCATCCTATTCAGACCATCAACTGGATTCACTAGGATTTTTCTATATAGAACAACCAACCTGGGGGAACCCTTTATTTTATCCAGATGCTTCAGTTGATCAACAATGGAATCTACAAACCACGTGCATGAATGGTTTTATGATGATGATGACTTTTATCCTCCTCAGGGTAGCCAAGAGACCTCAAAACTTGAGGATCAGTTTGAGGAACCTGAATCAAACATTGATCCATACCAGAGTGATACCTCTCATATAGAGACTTGTCACTTCATTTTGAGTAGTACGCTAATCATGATTTGGAATAATTTGTTCAATGAGGATGATGACGACAACTACTCAAATTGGAGCAGTGAGTATACTGATGACGACAAGCTAGAGAAACACAAGTTGACATGCGCTACCATTCCCTTACAAGGCTTGGTAGACATTGACAGAGAAGGATGGACAATCCACTACAACATGGCTGTTGAGCATGAAGATACCCCAAACCCCATAGAAGGTGAAAAGCTTGGGTTGTAGAAATGCAATTAGATTCAACTGGGGATACTTCTTGTTCAAAAGATGAATGTATGACTCAAACTACATATAAAAATTTATCTCAGAATCCAACCTCAAGTTTAGAGGTGGAGAGATAAGAGAGGAGTCCTCTAGAAAACTTTCCCCCTCTCCCCTCCATCTCATCCTATGTCAACATCCTAGGGCCTTTCTATTCATATCCATACATTGATAGGTACCTTGAGGATGCTCTACCAAAGAATTCATTTCAATTCAGTTCAAGTAAATCCTAGCACAGAGATGGCTTCATCGAGTTGCCATATATTATTCCTCTTCTTTAGACTCGTAAGGGCCCACATATCATCCTATTCTACTCCTATTATGTGGCAGAGCCCGTCGGGGAGACGCAGGTGACACTGGTCCCAAAACATAGGATTTGGGATCCCAGTGTCAGTATTGTGGGGCAGCCACCCCCTTTCTCTCACTCTTTCTTTTCTCTTTTTGTTAAAATAATTTTTTTTCATGTTCTTGCTTAGATAGTTTCTTTCCTCTAACTGCTTAAATATATCCTAGCATACATGCATCATACTAGGACATCAATAAAATTATTTCCCATACATCCATGCATTCATTCACTACTATACTAAGTTTAAGGCTTGCTCGAGGATGAGCAAAGTTTTAAGCTTGGGGTGGTAGGGCTATTCCCTCTTCTATCACTTCATTTTGCATGGATGCATGTTTACTTCTTGCATTTAGGTGTAAATTTAAATCTAGCCTTATTGTTTTGTAGAACTTTGTTCTCCAATTTGTAGCTTTCTAATTAAGGCTATGTGATGTAAATCTTAGAACTAAATGCTTATCTTTATGCCTAAAAGCACAATTTTCATCTTAAAATTGCTTAATCTTTTGCTTGGCTTGCTCAATGACTCTTTCCTTATGTTTGGTAATAAATCTAAGGTTATGCACATTTTTCATGCTTAAAACATTATATCCTTGATCTATGTCGTGAATGACAAACCTAGGATTTTGGAATTGTTGGAAAGAGATAGATTTTGATCAAGACTCCAAGATATATTATTCACAAGCTTGCCTCTATTCTAATTTCTAAGGATCTCTTAAATCATAATTACTACTTTTTGCATATGTATCAAGTGAATAATGATGAGTTTTGAGTTATAATCAAGTTGAAGTGTTTTCCTTGATGATCTGCACGTCCTCTCACCTTAGATTGAGTCAAAAAGATGAAAATTAAAAATATGCAAAAGAGGCTTGGCTGCCCACAAAATCCCAAAAATATCAAAATAGTTCTCACCCAAGCCTATAAAATAGAATACAGAGAATAAAAGTCTAAGTGTGAGTAAATGAGTGTTGTTTTCTCTTTTAGGAGAGTTAAGGATGGTGCCTAGCTGATGTATGTCTGTTATTATGAACACAGGTATGTCGTGTCTGGTAGTGCCACCCTAAAGCTCATTAGATTGTCACTAGGAACCCGTAAGAGACCTATGAGATCATCCCAGTACCAGGGTTAGTTTGAGCGTAGTATGAGGAGTTCGTCTCACTACTTTGGGCCAACTAGCTTAGACTACAGGCATTGTTGCTTGTTACATGGATCAACCTGACGTAAATCAGGATCCTTAGAATTCATTAGAGTCTTCTTCTTTTTCTTGCTTCTTAGGACCTCAATAAGTGGGATATGCATTGTTCCTGATTGGTCTACATGAATACATGATGATGGCTCATTTCTTATCACCCGTATGATCACCTATTTGACAATGCTCTTATATTGTATAATTATGATTCAATCCCTCATTAGTATCAAGAAGTGGTAGTAAATTTGCTTAATCTTTCATGGATGTTCTTTGGTCATACTTTAGCAAGATTGTGCTCGATTGGTGGGGTTTTGTTCTGAAATGACATGGGTCAAGAGAATTGATATTTTAAATTATTTTTCCTTAACCTTAGCATTTATCACCAAGCTTAATTTGGATATTATCTTTTTGTTCTTTCAGCACAGTCTTGCTAGAGGACAAGCAAAGGTTTAAGCTTGGTGTGGTTGATAACACCCAAATTCAGGCATTTATGTTAAGCATTTATTTATGGTTTTGTGTCATTATAGCCTTAATATGCCCAAAATAACCCTACATCCTTATATTTTAGTAATGTATATCTTTTCATAGATAAAGTTCTCAACTAGCCAATTTTGAGACTTGCAGCCACAAAATTTGAAAAGACATCTATTCTCTTAGATTTTTCCCCGACACATGGTTTTTGCAGCAGCTACGCTTCCATCCGTCGTGACCGCGACACCTGATGCAATTGAGATGCTTAACACGGTCGTGCTGAGGACACAAGTCATCTGTAGGTGTCTCGACTAAGGCACCTGCCTCGACTGTGACGTCTTCCTCGACTGTGACACCTGCCAAGACTGCGACATCTACCTCAACCGTGACACCTACTGTGACAATGACATCAACCTCGACAGCGGCACCTGCCATGACTACAAATGAATCTTGTCTATCACGACCGTGACGTTGTACCTATCTCAGTTGTGACACCTATCTTGACTGTGACATCCACCTCGATTGTGGCACCAACCATGACCGTGAATGAATCTCGTCTGTCATGACCGCTACCCGTAGAACGGCCGTGTCGAGGAAAAGGGTCAGTTGTACATGTCTCGCCCGTGACTTTTTCCTCGACTGCGATGTCCGCCTCGACCGCGATGCCTACCTCGAGCGTGACGTCCACCTCGAGTGCGGCATTCATTCAGCCATGACCCCTGACACGACCGTGCTGAGCCCAACATAGCCATGCCGATACAAGTGTCATGACCCAAACAGGTGTCGCGACCACTCATTACATACACTCTGCATTCACCTATAAATACCTACCCCTCATGACCTAGAGATGACTTCTAAATTTTGGGAAGTCTACAGTTATGTGATTTGGAGGTTTCGTTCGATAGTTCTGACCCATTTTGATTCCTAGAGCCCCATGGGAGAGTTCTAAGGTCTGAAAGGGCTAACGTGTTCATTCTACGCCCATCTCTTTAGTTTGATTCCATACACCATCATTATCCACCTCCATACACTCATATCCTACCATTCACAACCATCTTCCACCTCCATACACCCACCAAGCTACTGTTTGGGGTGAAATCAAAGAGAAAGGAGGCCAAGGAGTTCAGAAGACCAAAGAGGACGACCCAAAGATGAGATCCGGTCTATATGGAGGCTAATGAGCAAGAGCCACCTCTCCTCTATGGGCTAAATCTCTTCTTCTTCTCCTTTCTTCTACTCTTTTCCTTTATCTCTATACAAATGATGTTCTTCCATCTTTGTTCAGTGCCAACTATGCTTGTCCATGGCTAGTTGAGCTCATTCTTGGCTATGTAGCCTGTTTTGGGCATGTTAATGTACTTTTACCTTAAGAAAGTAGTTTTATTTCAAATCTAGTATGTTTCCTATTCTATCTTCTTTTTCTGGTTATGATTGCTAGTTTGGTTGATCTATTTCTTCCTTGAACTATTTCTACCTATATTGAGAGATTTGTTGTAGAAATAGACAAGAGATCGTAGTTTGGATCAGAATTTGAAAGGAGGATGGTTCAAGGTTAGTTGTGTCGTACTGTAGACCTCGACACGATTGCGTTCAGCCCGACACAGTTAGGCCCACTACCAGGTTCTGCCCAGATCACACCTATTACTAGCATCTCAGAATATTCTTGACCTGAGAGGATATCTAGAATATTCTAGGGTGTTGCGTTGTCATCCTCGAGAGGGGTTTCATATCATTCATGGGTTTTAGTCACACTTCGTGAAAGCGAGTGGGATGACCCCACATGAACATATACCATAGTACATACTATGTTTGGATGTAGGTTTCTTGCTGGGGTTTTCGAGGGTTGTCTACACCCAAGAAGGGGTGCATAGACTGTCCAACTTGTAGTTACATAGCCAAGAACTCCTTCTCTATGATTACTAAAATACTACGGACTGTATTTTCTTTTATTTCGTGACAACCTGCTAGAGTAGTTCTAAGTGCATACTTTTATCAACTATCAGATTGGCTTAACTGACTTAAGAGTGAGGTCTTAAGCGTCCTAAATGTCCCCACGTCCCTGTGTTCAATCCCATATATCTACTTCGACCCCGTAATAAAGTTGTGGGGGTCCTCAAAGGTTTTGGGTTATAAATTTAATGTCCGACCCTCCTTTGGAGCCAATCAAAGATCATATAATCTCCATCTCTCGCATATATTTTCAAGAAGTGTTCACAATCTTAGAAAATGTGCACATTGTCCAATTATGACATGTTATCTATATATTTTGATTGGAAACGTGATATATCCAATAAAATCGGTGCCATGTCCTAGATCCAAATGTGGTTCAATTGTTTTCCTAAAAAGAAGGCATTCAATCATTTTGAAATGATAATGCTACTCCAATTCTCAATCATGATCATTTATCGTTCAAATCTTTGTTATGGCCTAATATCAGCAATTCTTAACATGTAGTGAACTAAGATCCAATGTTGATCCCACTTTGTCCCTAGTTAAGATTTTATACCATGAAATGTGTCTTTTTATGGACATTTAATGATGGATCTTTACATATTATCCAAATGATGGTCATATGTTGTTCAAATATACACGTATGACCCCAAATTAGTAATATCGATGTCATTGAACTCAAAATACCATGTGTATGACTCATATTTCCTATTTTAACTATGTCCCGTAAATGTGACATGAAACCAATCTCTCTAATCTTGTAAGAATCTTGCCCTAGTGATGCCCCACGTTATATCATAACTTTAGTATGTAACTTGAGATGACTTGTAGTACAAAATCCAAACATGATCACTTTATTGTGCTAGTAGTGAATATATTGCAAGGAAAATGACTTAATGGATGTGTAGATGATTAAGTCATTAATATTAATCAACTCTTATGTTTTCCCTACTAAGATCATGAAAATCTAATCTTGATATCTCTAATCTAGTTTTGATGGTTCACCCTTATATAGGAATGATATATGATGTAATATACAATATGATAATGACCATTCATGCACTAGTTGAGGTGTTGGAATGAATATTATAGGAAATGACATATATACTTAGGCGTAACATCTTATCTTCATGAAAATTACTAATGAGACTAAATCATTCTATTTTAATACAACCATATTTGTTTGTGGCCTTAGGATCTACTTGTATGACTAAAGTTGAAGATCTAGTAAAGAAATTCTAATCAAGTTATCTTAATGGTAGTACACTAAATCCAGGTATGCACTTATGTCTTATATTCTAGAGTAATGGTATTGAACATGATTATATGTATGTACGCCTAAAATGGGTGGGATACATACTTGATTGAGCTACATGTTCCCTTTATTATTGTTTTAGTTTTACTTGTTATATGTTGGACAACCCTAAAAATATAATCATAGAAGTCCATCCTATAACCCTTGTCCACCTTCCTATAATTCTGGGTCAAGGACACAAAGTTGGGTTCACCTATTTGATTTTTCAAGAAAAGAAACCATGTCTAAGAAAAGGATCATCTCTTGGATTTGGCCTTGAGATTCGTCATGTTGAAATAGGATTAACTCTAAACTTTTAGTCTTGTAGTCCCTCACGTATAAACATGTGTCATTCTTAGCTTTGCCTTGAATGACCGTCACAGACCCCTTCCTTTTGGAAGTTGGTCCATGTCCATATGAAGTTTGATATAATGGAAATGAACTTAAAACATATTTTATAATAAAATGTTTTGTTCCTTAGTCCTTTGATTACATTTTGCAAATTGTAATGTAATTTCTAGTTAAGAAATATATCGTGGTCATAAAATTGTGATTTTATGTCTCTCTTAGAGTACTCAGTTTAGTAATGTTTATATGTACCCATTTTATGATTTAAGGTATCAAGTATAAAATGATTATTTATTTTGCTCTAATATGATATATGTTGTGTATATATTCATTGAGCATCAAAAAATACATATGAAATCTCATATTTTTTTAATCTAAAAGGGATTATGATCTTGCTATTAGGTACTAGTTAGCTTCCTTTTAGCATGATTCTATGTCCTATATACCTTATGATTTATAATGTTGCTGTTGTTGCTTTATTCATTCATATGTGAATGTGAATGTGCTCCATTCTAGGGATAAACGCTTGGGTACATTGTTCTTTGACTTTCTAGTCACCTGGAGTTGGTATTTGGGTAATTAACGGTTCCACGATAGATGGTATCTTTCATCAAGGTGCTTCCTTATGTCTTATTAGTGATAGTAAAGGCTGGCCTAAGTGATTAATATTAATCTTTATGGATGATAAGATGTTGAGAAAGGGGTATGAAGACTTTATAGCACGTCTGATTGATGTAAATGTAAGGAAACAGACATTCTGTTTAGAGGATGTGTATGTATTATGTGAGTTTCTTGATGTCTTACCAGACAAGTTTCTAGGCATGACTCTCTAGTGAGATGTTGAGTTTTAGATACAAATCTTACTTGGAAGTCATCTCATAGCATTACCAACCTAGCAGATGGAACCAAGAGTTGAAGTAGTTAATGACTCAATTACAAGAACTGTTAGATAAAGGATTAATCCAACTTAAGTCATCACCTTGGGAAGCCTTGTTATTTGTTTTAGTAAGAAGTATGATGTTGTATGTTTATTCATAGACTATAGGAAGTTGAATAGCATCAAAATTTAAAATAGGTATCCTTTTGTAAGGGTTGATGATTTGTTTAATCAGTTGTGTGTAGCAATCGTTTTCTCCAAGATAGATCTGAGGTCAAGTTACCAGTACATGAAGAATCTTATGTACTCAACATTCCCTTTAGGACAAGATGCAGGCATTATGAGTTTGTAGTTATGTCTTTGGATTGACAAATGCCCCAACAATTTTTAGGAATATGGATGAGCACAGTCTTTAGATAACACCTAGATCACCTTAGAATCATATTCATAGGTAATATCATGATATACTCCAGATATGCAGAATAACATGAGAAGCACTTGAGAATTTCCCTAAAATTGTTGAGGCAACATCATCCTTATGTCAAATTCAACAATTGTGAGTTTTGGTTTGTTGAAGTTTCCTTCCTAGGAAATGTTTGAGGAGACGGAGATAGTAGACCCTAAGATGAAATATATTATTTAGTTGGAGAATCCTAAGGATCTTACTGAAATCAAAATTATTCTATGGTTAGTTGAATGCTACATGAGGTTCATAAGGAATATTAGTGTGTTACAAATGTTGACTCAAAGTCTAATTAACTATATCCATGCTTTTATTATGAATAACCATTCCACTTATTTGTGCCTAATGCTTCTACTTAAGTGATTTCAAATTAGGTAGGACACACTCCAAATGCCAAAACATGCATCCTATCTTGGAGAAAGACAAGTTAAAATCAATGCAAGTGCACTTTTGTGGAAATGGCCTTTAATCAATTTGAATCATGTTGTAAATCACTTGTAATGATTTTATGACTTGTAATTAAGATTAGAAAAATCAAGATCACTTAAATCAAATATTTCAACACTTTAATGTCACTTACCAAAATTCATCACAGGCGCCTTTATCAGTTGAGTTTCCTTCTCATGAAACTTGACCGACAAACTATGTGGGTCTTTATAATTGCTAGGATCAGCCGAGTTTGTCCAGGTGACAACTCGACCGACACTTGTACTTTTAAAACCATCTTAATCTGTCGGTCGAGTTTCATCAAAGATAAACTCAACCTACAACTCAACATTGTTTTTTCTCATAGTGTCGTCGATCGAGTTTCCTAAAAGTAAACTCAACCGACAACACTATACGAAAAAGTGCAGAAAAGTGTTTCTAACCATTGGGGTTTTGCAAAACTCAAAAATATATCTATTGCAACACCCAAAGCGGCTAAAATTTATTCCTAAGTGTTTCTACTATCTATTAGGGAACCTCAATTATAAATAGGACCCCTTGGGATTCATCTCATGGTTTGCCAAGCACTATGAAGGCCCCTATATAATAGTTGAGTGTCTCCAAGAAAGCCTCCTTCCACTCTTAAGCCGAATCACTTTCTACATCCATTAGAGTATGGTATTTGTAAGAGAGATAGTATTAGATGTATATATTTTGAGGCTCTCACTTCCTCCACCTCCTGATCTCACTTTATACTATAAAGATGAAGTTTATCTCTCTTGGATAAGAGAGGAGAATAAGAAGAAGGGAAGGAGCCCCTTGGTGAAACCTTCTCCTTGGTGAAGGAGAAGTCAAAGGCGGAATATCCAAGTTAAGAGTGGGTAATTCCTTAAAGGCGTAAAACTTCTTGCAAGAGTGGGTAAGTCCTTGGTGAAGGAAGAAGACTCATTGTAAGAGTGGGTAAGTCCTTGGCAAGGAAGACTCTTGGTCATGGATAAGAAAGTCATTTGTAAGGTTATTTTCTCCCTTGTCCTCAAAGGGAAGGCTACTTATCCTTGTTTTAGAAAAGGAAGGTCATATGTTGTAACTCTTATAATGGAATATAAGGAGTGAGACTAGGTTGAAACATCTTAGAGGTCGACCTCTTTAGGTAGTGGATGTACATCTCCTACTTTGAAATTTGAAACCACTATACATACCTTGTGTTACATGTGGTTGTTCAATCTCTCTCATCCTTTCTATGTATGTTTAGTTGCACTCAAATTTCATAAGCAACCTTATCTTGTGATATACTTTGAAGGTCTAATGAATTTGGTTTAAGTGTTTATATCTCAATTCAACCTCCCTCCATCTATAACCCATCATTGATCCAACAAATGATATCAGAGCAGGTCATCTCCAAGCAATACTTATACAAGTAGGACAAGAATGTTGATTATCAAGGTGGGAGATACCTCATCAATATATCAATATTTTATGGGAGCAACTTCCTATATTGAAGAGAATGTTATAATTATACATCCAAAGATCAAGTCTTGAGGTATGGAGAATGGTGGATCTTCCATACAAGATACCAGAGACAAAGTTAGAAGAATGGGATGAAGCTACTTTAAAGAAAGCAAACTTGAATGCTAGAGCCATCAACATTTTCTATGCCTCTATTTCCCCCACCAAGTTCAACTAGATTTCATCTTGTGAGATGGCCTATGAGGTATGGAGAAATCTATGTGTCACTTATGAGGAAACAAAGCAAGTAAAGTAAAGTTGAGTCTACATGCTTAATGGTCTCGTTGAGAACTTCAAGATGGGAAAGAAGGAAAGGGTAGCTGAAGTGTACTCTAGGCTCAACACCACTATAAATGGTCTTGTTGTCCTAGGTCATCCTATGGATCGTGGAAATATAAACTCAAAACTCCTTAGGTCTCTTCCTAAATGGTGGGAATCAAAGGTATCTACCATTGAAGAAACAAAGTCTCTTGGTTTTATTCCTATTGAAGAGCTCATAGGAAAACTACAAGATTTTGAAGTTAAACTTGACAAGAAAGAAGAAGAAAAAAGAGAATAAGAGAGAGAGCTCAAGAAAATGAAGAAGGATGAAATCAATTCCGAAATTGAAGCTATTGTTGGTCAAGCTTCTCCATCCTCTTAGGTTTAAAAAGATACTATGTACTCCAAATGCAAACTTCATAAAGGCAAGTATTTCTCCTCCACCAAGTGCTTCAAAGGTGAAAAGAAGGGTCACTTCAAGGAATATTGTCCATAAGTCAAAAAGACCCATCATCACAAGAGAAGGGAAGTGAAGCACAATAAGAAGGAGAAATGGCACAAAAACTGTAGTGACCTTGAATTCAAGCTCAAGTGAAGAATCTAGTGAAGAATATAGATGAAGCTCTAGTGATGGTGGATAATGCCATTTTGCTCTCATTTCAAGTGCATATGAAGATTCAAATGATGTAAATCTAAACTCTTTTGATAAAGAATCTTTTGTTGCAATTATTCATGCTACTTGTGCCTCTCTTAAGTCTACTAAAAATAAAAAGAAATAACTTGCAATGGATTGGAGACCATTTCATATTTCTAATTGTATGTGACCTCTATATATGACCTACATATATCTAATTGTATGTCTTCATTTTATACAACCTATAGTTACATAGTGGTAATCATCTTTTGCTAATGATACATATTTGCCAGTGAGTAGTATTCATGCATGCTTCTTGACTTGTTTATTCCTTTGTATGGATATTTCTCTACATATATTGGAATAGAATAATTAAATTTGTGTATCTTTTACTATGACCTAGATCCTACTAGTAGTACTAGCTTGTGATAACATCTACTAGTAGACCATCTACATGTAGTTCTAATTCTATTCATTAATTGGTATTCATCATATGCTATGCTCATATCTTTTTTCATACATGCTCAATCTTGCTCCTTAGCTTGCATATGAGTTCCTTGCATAGTGTTGTGATGTGCAACAAATATAGCTACATTATATGTAGAAATTGGAGCAACTGATGAATTTATGGAGTTTTTGAAGTTTCTGCTCCAGTGTTAGATTTGGTGCAAAACTAGTGTTTTTTTTGCAGAAATAGCCATTTGAGCAAGAACTCGTGGCTTTAGTCATGATCCATGACATATTTTTGGCAAATTTCAACATCTTGAAGGTCAAAATTGTTCTTTATTAGTTTCTTTCCAACACATTATGTTATAATTTCAAGGAATGTTGTGTTTTTTTCCTTGATTATTGCTAGAATTAAATCTAGGATTGTTTTAATTCATGTCTTGATATGTTTTATATAAATTTCTCGGACAAGCCCTTAGTTTTATGCTCTTCTACACTCCCTTTTCTATCAAGTTATCTTATCTCACTACTACTGAACACGCCTTTGGCGTCAGTTGTTTAACCCCCTTTGGTGACGATTTTCAAGCGACGCCTATGTGGGCACCGCTAAAGGTCCAACTCTTCGGTGTTGATTTTATAATCGACGCCTATATGACTTATAGGCATCGGTTATATATAGTCGACCGACGTCTATAGGGTTCACGCCACAAAAAAGGGCACCACCGAGGACACTTTATGCGTCGGTTAACAACTGAACAACCAACACCATACTCCCATATGACACGGCCGTGCTTCGATGCACGGCCGTGTTTAGTACTATAGGTGTCGGTTTTATACGAATAAGCGACGCCTTTTCCACCACGGTTGTGCTTTCCTGCACGGCCGGGTTGTTTGTCATATTAGGCATCAGTTTTTATCCAATAACCGACGTTGTAGGCCTTTGATGACGGTGTTCTATAAATAACCGACGCCTATATTTTTTTTATTATGAGTTTGCAGGCCTACTGTGGCTGGTCAGCAGGATGAGAACCTGCAGTTCAGTTTTCTGAACTGCAGGTTTACGACATCCATTGATATCAGCCTACAAACAGGCCACAAACCTGCAAAATCAACAAATATTTTTTCACACAAGTAGATACATTCAGACATCAATTCAATTCTCACATTCACACATGTATAAACATTCAAATACATGTAGAAACATTCATAAATATTCATTTCCAAAATATCATTCAGCATCGCTATCAGCATCCCAATTATATCTTACAATCGCCACTGCTTGTACGACTTTTGTCCATTCTTCTCTTACTTCATTTAATGCTTCCATCTTATATGGAGCATGTACATTTTTTAAGCGTTTACCTATAGTGTGGTCAGTTTTAAACACCTGCAAAGAGAATGATGTATATATAAGTAATAATATAAAAATAAGATTGATATATTTCATACTAACTAATGCGACTATATATAATACCTCATGTATGGTGTTAATATCCAATGTGGCATGTCGGATAATCATCTGCATAAATCGCATCACATAGTATGCGCATGCCCAGCCGTTGTCTTGTGTAGCACACTATAAATTAAAACATATAAAATATTAAAAAACACAACTAAGCACAATTCACATAAATAATATATACATTGGAGTCGCTAACTTACTTTTATGTTCTCCCAAATTATTGGCTGGTTCTTTCTCCTTGGGACATTTCCTCCAGCATTTTTGAATGCATCTAAACCCCTACATGTTAATATAACACTATAAATTGCATAATTAAATAGTAATGTAATAACAGATGTTAACGGATATAAAAATGAAATATTTCTCACCAGAATAATAGCATTCTCATTACGTGTCCAATTTTAATGTTCAATGTACTTCCCACATGATCTCGATAATAAATAGTGAATGTCCCGGGGACAATAACTAGTAACTCCCAATGTCTACCGCTAGAGGTAAAAAAGTTAAAAATTAATAACTCAAAATGCACAATAAAAATGGAATTTTCTTAATTCCAAATTATAAATAAAATAAACTTACTTGACATTGAATGGAACTATTATTATCATCTTCTTTTGCTGACCAAAAATTGTAAAAGCATCTATACAGTATTGTTGAACACTATCAGGGTCTTTAGCTACCATACTAATCAATGATGGAATCAAAAATCCTGCATGATCAAATGAAAATTGTTTGCATTGATCTTCGACTAAGTAGTTGCAAAACATGTATTATGTATGCATTAATATATAAGAAACCAGATCACCGGATCTTACACAAGGTATATGGATGTATAAACAAGATCTCACCTTATCCATGTCTCTATCATTGATGTATTCAGCCAATCATACATAAACAACTCAATAATATCTTATAGAAATAAAGAGCTATCATATGATTGACCTGCATAATCTGCTTCTAAAGAAACAATTATAGGGCCATGTATATTATGTGCCCATAGCCAACATGCCATTCCCCTGCAAGCAGGACCTAATAGGTATTTTAGGTCAGTTGGAACCCAACTTGGTAATGCAGGAAGTGGAGGTGGAGGCCTAGGTGCTCCGGGTGTCTTCTTTTTAACCTGTATATATAATTTCAGATTAGTTGACCTCATATATACACATTAACAATCTAAAGTAATGTAAATTTATCTTACAATTTTAGTAGTGTAGACGACATCTGCTTTGGGCCACAATATCACCCCACCTTCTGCCTTAGCAAGTGTATCAATATCCGGGTGGGGATATGGCAATGTAGCTTCCCTCCAATCGAGTAACACACGTATCAGGCTCACACGAACGTAGTCCTGTGGCATTGGAGTCCCATGAAACATTGCCCCAAGAAGGGACGGGTAAGCCTGCGCCTCTGCAACAACATAGTCTTGCATTCTTAAGCGGCATGGCTTCAATGCCTACAAATTTACGTAAAGAATATTATACATATATACATATCATCTTGAAAACATATCATCTTGAAAAGACTAGCTACAATGTCATAAACAATACTTACAACAGACGTGTTAGGCAGTGGGTCTACAAGATTACTTGTAGTATGTACATTAGGAGAAGAGTGGGTCGCCATAGGCTGATTGGAAGCCTGAGATGTCTTCCACCGCATCAATTCTTCCTTGACCTTCTCAGCAACTATATCATTGACCTTCTTGGCAACTATATCCTTGACTCTCTTATTCTCCTATACATGGATAAAAGAAACATTAGCTTCTTATTATTGAATTCCCTTTTGCAGTAACATTCTTAAAAAAGAATAGGTTACCTCTTCTTGTGAAATAGATGATTACCACTATGTAACTTGCAATTAGAAATATGATTGGAGACCATTTCATATTTCTTCTCGTAGGTCACTTTGCAATGGATTGACATGAGCTATTGATATTAAAATTGGTTTTTCAATCCACATAAAACAAGAAAGGTGAGATGTGTATACAGTGGCAACAAGTGGAAAAGAAATGGTAGAAACAGAGGTAATGGTGTGCTTGCTTACATCCAATCATATGTTTTTTTATCAAGTTTGTGTGCACTTTACATCGGTTTTTGAGTCAAATTCGGTATATTTTGGTTCACATCACTTTCTTGCTCAAAAAATGCTCCTAATGCTTTCAAAATGCATTATTAACTTGCTTATACATGTTTGGATATTGTCTATATTTTTATCATGCCACTAGATGTGTTTTCTAAAATATATGTGCTCTTTAACAACATCTATTGTCGATTGAGTGTGTGTTGAAAAAACTTGATCGAGTAGCACAAATAGGCATTGCCTATAGTTGTTGTCAGTTTAGAAGCTCAACCCAGAAACTCGACTGACAACACTGTGCACTAAATATACAATTGCCTTATTGGATGAGAATTTTCCTCTCAACTAGATTTTCTCAACTGATAGCCTTATTCTATTGGCACTCCCCTTATTACTTTTTCATTATATGCATTTTTCCATTCTTTAAATTGCCCTATCTTTCTTATAGCTCCATCTTTCTTAATTTCTATTGGTATCTCTATATCTTGCAATTACTTGCCTTGAGTTTTTATGCATGTTTTTGTTGATAATCTCTTAGAAACTTTGGTTGTGATTTAATTTCTTTCATTATACTCTAACTTTCTACATATATCTAATTGTATGTCTTCATTTTATACAACTTATAGTTACATAGTGGTAATCATCTTTTGCTAATGATACATATTTGCCAGTGAGTAGTATTCATGCATGCTTCTTGACTTGTTTATTCCTTTGTATGGATATTTCTCTACATATATTGGAATAGAATAATTAAATTTGTGTATCTTTTACTATGACCTAGATCCTACTAGTAGTACTAGCTTGTGATAACATCTACTAGTAGACCATCTACATGTAGTTCTAATTCTATTCATTAATTGGTATTCATCATATGCTATGCTCATATCTTTTTTCATACATGCTCAATCTTGCTCCTTAGCTTGCATATGAGTTCCTTGCATAGTGTTGTGATGTGCAACAAATATAGCTACATTATATGTAGAAATTGGAGCAACTGATGAATTTATGGAGTTTTTGAAGTTTCTGCTCCAGTGTTATATTTGGTGCAAAACTAGTGTTTTTTTTGCAGAAATAGCCGTTTGAGAAAGAACTCGTGCCTTTAGTCATGATCCATGACATTTGTTTGGCAAATTTCACCATCTTGAAGGTCAAAATTGTTCTTTATTAGTTTCTTTCCAACACATTATGTTATAATTTCAAGGAATGTTGTGTTTTTTTCCTTGATTATTGCTAGAATTAAATCTAGGATTGTTGTAATTCATGTCTTGATATGTTTTATATAAATTTCTCAGACAAGCCCTTAGTTTTATGCTCTTCTACACTCCCTTTTCTATCAAGTTTTCTTATCTCACTACTACTAAACACGCCTTTGGCGTCGGTTGTTTAACCCCCTTTGGTGACGATTTTCAAGCGACGCCTATGTGGGCACGGCTAAAGGTCCAACTCTTCGGCTTTGATTTTATAACCGACGCCTATATGACTTAGAGGCATCGGTTATATATAGTCGACCGACGTCTATAGGGTTCACGCCACAAAAAAGGGCACCACCTAGGACACTTTATGCGTCGGTTAACAACTGAACAACCGACACCATACTCCCATATGACACGGCCGTGCATTGATGCACGGCCGTGTTTAGTACTATAGGTGTCAGTTTTATACGAATAAGTGATGCCTTTTCCACCACGGCTGTGCTTTCTTGCACGGCCGGGTTGTTTGTCATATTACGCATCGGTTTTTATCCAATAACCGACGCTGTAGGCCTTTGATGACGGTGTTCTATAAATAACCGAAGCCTATATTTTTTTTCTTTTGAGTTTGCAGGCCTACTGTGGCTGGTCAGCAGGATGAGAACCTGCAGTTCAGTTTTCTGAACTGCAGGTTTACGACATCCATTGATATCAGCCTACAAACAGGCCACAAACCTGCAAAATCAACAAATATTTTTTCACACAAGTAGATACATTCAGACATCAATTCAATTCTCACATTCACACATGTAGAAACATTCAAATACATGTAGAAACATTCATAAATATTCATTTCCAAAATATCATTCAGCATCGCTATCAGCATCCCAATTATATCTTACAATCACCATTGCTTGTACGACTTTTGTCCATTCTTCTCTTACTTCATTTAATGCTTCCATCGTATATGGAGCATGTACATTTTTTAAGCGTTTACCTATAGTGTGGTCAGTTTTAAACACCTGCAAAGAGAATGATGTATATATAAGTAATAATATAAAAATAAGATTGATATATTTCATACTAACTAATGCGACTATATATAATACCTCATGTATGGTGTTAATATCCAATGTGGAATGTCGGATAATCATCTGCATAAATCGCATCACATAGTATGTGCATGCCCAACCGTTGTCTTGTGTAGCGCACTATAAATTAAAACATACAAAATATTAAAAAACACAACTAAGCACAATTCACATAAATAATATATACATTGGAGTCGCTAACTTACTTTTATGTTCTCCCAAATTATTGGCTGGTTCTTTCTCCTTGGGACATTTCCTCCAGCA
This sequence comes from Alisma plantago-aquatica, assembly GCA_963693085.1. Lineage (NCBI taxonomy): Eukaryota > Viridiplantae > Streptophyta > Magnoliopsida > Alismatales > Alismataceae > Alisma > Alisma plantago-aquatica. The sequence goes on along the minus strand of OY856410.1, from coordinate 694,988,304 downwards.
TTTTTGAATGCATCTAAACCCCTACATGTTAATATAACACTATAAATTGCATAATTAAATAGTAATGTAATAACAGATGTTAACGGATATAAAAATGAAATATTTCTCACCAGAATAATGGCATTCTCATTACGTGTCCAATTTTAATGTTCAATGTACTTCCCACAGGATCTAGATAATAAACAGTGAATGTCCCGGGGACAATAACTTGTAACTCCCAATGTCTACCGCTAGAGGTAAAAAAGTTAAAAATTAATAACTCAAAATGCACAATAAAAATGGAATTTTCTTAATTCCAAATTATAAATAAAATAAACTTACTTGACATTGAATGGAACTATTATTATCATCTTCTTTTGCTGACCAAAAATTGTAAAAGCATCTATACAGTATTGTTGAACACTATCAGGGTCTTTAGCTACCATACTAATCAATGATGGAATCAAAAATCCTGCATGATCAAATGCAAATTGTTTGCATTGATCTTCGACTAAGTAGTTGCAAAACATGTATTATGTATGCATTAATATATAAGAAACCAGATCACCGGATCTTACACAAGGTATATGGATGTATAAACAAGATCTCACCTTATCCATGTCTCTATCATTGATGTATTCAGCCAATCATACATAAACAACTCAATAATATCTTGTAGCAATAAAGAGCTATCATATGATTGACCTGCATAATCTGCTTCTAAAGAAACAATTATAGGGCAATGTATATTATGTGCCCATAGCCAACATGCCATTCCCCTGCAAGCAGGACCTAATAGGTATTTTAGGTCAGTTGGAACCCAACTTGGTAATGCAGGAAGTGGAGGTGGAGGCCTAGGTGCTCCAGGTGTCTTCTTTTTAACCTGTATATATAATTTCAGATTAGTTGACCTCATATATACACATTAACAATCTAAAGTAATGTAAATTTATCTTACAATTTTAGTAGTGTAGATGACATCTGCTTTGGGCCACAATATCACCCAACCTTCTGCCTCAGCAAGTGTATCAATATCCGGGTGGGGATATGGCAATGTAGCTTCCCTCCAATCGGGTAACACACATATCGGGCTCACACGAACGTAGTCCTGTGGCATTGGAGTCCCATGAAACATTGCCCCAGGAAGGGACGGGTAAGCCTGCGCCTCTGCAACACCATAGTCTTGCATTCTTAAGAGGCATGGCTTCAATGCCTACAAATTTACGTAAAGAATATTATACATATATACATATCATCTTGAAAACATATCATCTTGAAAAGACTAGCTACTATGTCATAAACAGTACTTACAGCAGACGTGTTAGGCAGTGGGTCTACAAGATTACTTGTAGTATGTACATTAGGAGAAGAGTGGGTCGCCATAGGCTGATTGGAAGCCTGAGATGCCTGCCACCGCATCAATTCTTCCTTGACCTTCTCAGCAACTATATCATTGACCTTCTTGGCAACTATATCCTTGACTCTCTTATTCTCCTATACATGGATAAAAGAAACATTAGCTTCTTATTATTGAATTCCCTTTTGCAGTAACATTCTTAAAAAAGAATAGGTTACCTCTTCTTGTGAAAGTCTCGCTCTGGGTTTGCGCTGGGAGGCCCAAAGAATGCTTTGATGCCCACACCAGCGCCTGCACCCCTAACACATCCAGGATACTCTGGGTTACCTAGAGCAACTGTCAATTCATCCCTTGTGCCCTGAGGGATGAACGTGCCTTGTTTCCTCTACTCGTGCAACTCCCGCTAATCACCATCAATAGAAATTGGTAAGTTAACACCACAAATAATCAATATTCAAACGATTGCTCTAAGAGTTGTATTTTACCATTTTCGCAGTCGCCTCAGTAGTTACGGGCTTCTTTATTTCACCCTTCTTGTTTTGCCTTCCAGCTATCCAGATATCATGGCGAGGCATGGGTGTGGCAGACTCTTGAGTAGCAGAAGACTCCTGAGTAGCCGCAGACTCCACCTGTAGTCTTTGGCGAACGCTTGCATAGCCCTTTGGACCCATAGTGTAGTCATGCACATTCAGTGCACGCCTTGCTTTTTGCGCGTCACTAAGGGCCTAGTTAGTATGTACATTAATGATTAGGTTAGTAGCACTAAATGTTAATCTTGAATAGGTGAATACAATATATATTAATTAAATTGGGAGTGACGCCTAATACCTTGAATTCTTCAGATTTTCTTAAAGCAACAAAATTGTCCCAATCTTCTTTGTCTAAGAAGTTCCACTGTTCAAGGGCTGACTTCTTCTTCTTATCACCATCTTTTATGTATTCTCGGTTGAGATTTGTCCTATAGTTCCTAAGCATCTTTCCAGTGCGTTGCATCACGCTTTTACGATGCAACTTCTCATCCAATGCAAATAGATTCTGTAAAATAGAATTCTTATTAACTAGTATCCAAAAATAGAATTGCAAATAATATAATTTGTAATCTACAAAATAGAATTGCAAATAATAATAACTCACACATCCTAAGTGAGATTAGGTGTTCAAGAACAGTCCCTAACCGGGGACTATCCAAGATTTACTCCTAATGAGTAAATCTTGGACGGGTTTCTAGGCCAACAAACACATGTGATGTCATTCTTATATATAATAAATGTGTACCACCTATCCCATCCTTGAACACGTAATCTCACTAGTAAGTGTATAATGTGCATTGGGTTTTCAAGAAAATTTCGGTAGCATTTCCCCGTTGTTCTCTAAGTACATATGTACTTAGAGAAAAAATGGGGAAACGCTACCGAAATTTTCTCGAAAACCCAATACACATTATACACTTACATCCTAAGTGAGATTAGGTGTTCAAGAACAGTCCCAAATTGGGGACTATCCAAGATTTACTCCTAATGAGTAAATCTTTGACGGGTTTCTAGGCCAACAAACACAATAATAGATATGTACATGTTAGGGATTCATCACAATTAATGTTATGGTTTCATCACAATTGATGTTAGGGTTTCATCAATGTTAGGTTTAATCAAATCAAATTAGGATGCTACAATTGACAAGTTTAAATCTTATTTCAACATGCATCTAAATTTACTGAATTAGGCCAAACATTACGATTAGAAGCACAAATATATGACAAATATATGCAAGAAAAAGATTTGTTCATATCCTAGGATTTACATAAAACATTACATAAAAATTTGTTCATATCCTTACCAATAGCAAGCACGGTCGTGGCTGTGTTGGCCTACCGCGGCCGTGCTGTGGTAGGCCATTACAGCCATGGTCGTACTTGTTGTTGGTAAGGAGCTAGGGAGAAGGAAGCAAAGAGGCTAGGCTACCTGGAGCTAGCATGGAGAAGAGCGGCGGTGAGCGGAGGCAGCAGTGGCAGTGAGCAGGCGAAGAAGTAGAGGGGCCGGCGGCGGGCAGAAGCAATCGACGATCGGAGAAGCAGCAGGCGTCAGCTAGAGAAGCAGCAGTGGCGCCGGCGAGAAGAAGAGCACCAGAGCAGTGGCGGCGAGCAGCAGCAACTGACGTCAGGCGATTTTGGGACAGCGGCAGCGAGCAGCAGCACAGAAGAGAAATATTGCGATGAAACAAGAAGAAAGGGGGAAGAGTCAGGGGATCGGGTCTATTAAGTTGGTCAACGGCGTCAGTTTTCTACAAAACCGACGCCTATTACTATTTAGCGTCGGTTGACAGTAAAGAACCGACATCTAACTACACAATCTTTACCCAAAATTATTTGGCGGGAACCATTATCAACGTCGGTTATCAAAGAATAACCGACACTGAAAGTGGGACTTTTCGCGCAAATTTTCATCTTAAATAGGCATCGGTGAATAGTTAAAAAATTGACGTTGTAGGTGACGCAAAATTTTTCGCTCGAAAATTGGATTTCGCTGGTGATTTTAGGCATCAGTTTGTTATACCCATCCAACACTGAATATAAAGCGGTACTCGTGTCTGGCTGGTCTTCGAATATAGACATCAGTTTTCCTAAATAACTGACATCAAATAGTATAGGCGTCAGTTTTCCTAAATAACTGACGCCAAGAAAAGCGACACTGAATGTTGTTTTGTAGTGGTGTCTCTTCAACCCCCTCTCTTTTTTAAATGATAAAGGGGGAGAAAACATGCCTTATGTAAAGGGGAGAACACATATATGTAGAATATATATAAGAGTAGAAGACATAGTTTTTATAAATGTTGTAAAAACTAACCATGTATGAGAAATAGTATCAATTGAGGGGGAGTACGTGAACTACATTAGCATGAATTTTGGTGGAGCATATGAACTCAATTCATTGAAACCCATAGGTTTCTCCAAAGGTATGATTTTACTTAAATGCTTTCAATACATTTATGGAATTGTTTGTCATCTTCAAAAAGGGGGAGAATGTTGAGTCAAAGTTTAATTGACTAAACCCTTATTTTGGTGATGACTAACCATTCCACTTACTTATGTCTAATGATTCTACTTGAGTGTTTAGATTAGGTAAGGAACACTCCAAATGCCTAAACTTGCACATCCTATCTTAGAAAAAGACGAGTCAAAATCAATGCAAGTGCACTTTTATTGAAATGGCCTTTAATCAATTTGAATCATGTTGTATATCACTTGTAATGATTGTATCAGTTGTAACTAAACTTAGAAAAAATCAAGAACACTTAAATAAAATATTTAATCACTTTTCATGGAACTTACCAAAATTTATCACGAGCACCTTTATCGGTTGAGTTTCCTTCTCATGAAACTTGATCGACAAATCGTGTGGGTTTTGATAACTACTGAGGTCGATCGAGTTTGTCTTAGTGACATCTCGACTGACACCCTGCACTTACAAAACAATATTAAGCCGTTGGCCGAGTTTCTTCAAGGATGAACTTGACCGACAACTTAAAATTATTTTGTCGCATAGTGTCATCGGTCGAGTTTCCCAAAAGTAAACTCAATTGAAAACACTATATGGAAAAGTGCAGAAAAGTATTTATATCTATTGTAGTGTTGCAAAACTTGAAAATATATTTGTTGCAACACACAAAATGGCTAGAATTTGTTCCTAAGTGTCTCTACTGGCTAGGTAATCTCAACTATAAATAGGACCCCTTGGGCTTCATCACATGGTCATCCAAGTACTATGAAGGTCCATATATTATAGTTGAGTGCCTCTCTTTCCACTCTTAAGCTTAATCACTTGCTACATCCATTAGAGTGAGTAGGAGATTTATAAGAGAGCTAGTCCTGCATGTATATCTTGTGAGGCTCTCACTTTCTCCACCTCCCAATCTCTCTTTCGATAATGAAAATGAAGGTTATCTCTCTTGGCTAAGAGAGGAGGAGAAGAAGAAAAAGAAGAACAAGGAAAAGATTTCCTTGGTGAAAGCTTCTCCTTGGTGAAGGTGAAGTCAAAGGTGGAAGATCCAAGTCAAGAGTGGGTAATTCCTTGAAGGAGGAAGACTTGTTGCAAGAGTGGGTAAGTCCTTGGTGAAGGCAGAAGACTCGTTGCAAGAGTGGGTAAGCCCTTGGTAAGGTAGAAGACTCTTGGTCAAGGATACGTAAGTCCTTTGTAATATTAGCTCACTTGTCCTCGAAGGGAAGGTTAGGTATCCTTGTCCTGGAAAAGGAAGGTCATATGTTGTAACTCTTATAATAGAATATTAGGAGTGAGACATGGTTGAAAAATCCTATAGGTTGACCCCTCTAAGTAGTGGACATACATCTCCTAGTTTGGAGTTTGGAACCACTATACATAGTTTATGTTACTTGTGCTTGTTCAATCTCTCTCATCCTTTCTATCTATGTTTAGTTGCACTCAAATCTCATATAAACAACCTTATATTGTGATATGCTTTGAAGGTATAATGAATTTGGTTTGAGTGTTTATAGATCTATTCACCCCCCTCTAGCACCCATCGTTGATCCAACAAGAAACACCTCAAACATGCTTGACAAAAAAGAAATATCCTTTGATTGGTCAGAAGATAAGTTTTCTGACATTGAAAGTGAGGTTGATAGCACATGTCTTGATCCTACTAGAGAGCGATTGTTCTGTGATGCATATGGAAGAGGCAAAGGGTGTGTGCTTATGCAAGATAGAAAATTTGTATCTTGTGTGTTTAGGCATCTTAAAAGAATGAATACAACTATCCTACACAAGATCTTGAGTTGGAAACATTGGCACATGCCTTGAATACATGGAGTTATTACCATTTTGGTGAGTCATGAATGTCATTATTAATCATAAGAGTTTGAAGTAAATCATCATTTAGAATGAGATCAACCTAGGACAACATATATGATTGGAGTTGCATAAATATTATTATGTCACCACTAATTACCATCGTGGTAAGGAAAATTTTATGGCAATCATTTTGAGAAACAAATTCATTATTGATGAGTAGAAATGTTTTATGTGGCCTACATAGAAAGATATATATTAATAAGATGAGATATATGAGTGTAGATTTTGAGAAACAAATAAGAAAGATTGATTGCACATATGTAGACATTATTGGCATTCTATGGTAAAATCAACGAGTTTCAGTAGAGTGATAGTGCTAAATACAATTTATGCACGAGATTGCACCAAGGGAAAGAGGACTTAGATTTGGTATTTGAATGATGGTATGGTATATTAGAAGGATAGACTGTGTGTATTAGATAATATTTAATGGATGAAATACATTCTACATGAACCCACTCTTCCATGTAAACAAATGCACCCAAATAGTTCCAAGATGTAGGGAAAACTCAAGGAACTGTATTGTTGGCCCAGCTCTGAAGTAGTATGTGGATGAATATATGGCCAAGTGTGGTATGTGTCGTTAAATAAAGCAAAGAGTAAAAATCCATGAGGCACTCTGCAATTAGACTATGTATCCATGTGGAAGAGGGAACATATCACTTTGGAATCTGTGTTATACATATTTAGAACATCATATCATTTTGACTCCATATGGGTGATTATGGGTAGGCTCACAAAGTTTGGTTACTTCCTTACATTAAAACCAACATGGGATGCACTAAGTTAGCATAATATAGAAGTTGTGGACTAACTACACTAAAACTGAGTCACTAACATTTTTGATAGAAATCCCAAGTTTGATCTAGATTTTGGAATCATCTACATCATGCCTTGAGGATAGGTTAAAAGTTAAGTATGACATTCCATTGTCATACACATGATCAACAACATTAGAGCACTCAAACATTATAGGATGTGTTGAGATCTTGTGCACTATAGTCATGTGGTGTTTGGAATCAACACTTGAGTCTTATGGAGTTTGTATAGAACAATAATCACCACTCTAGTTTATCCATATGAAGCATTGCATTAGAGGAAATGGAAGTCCCCCTTTTTTGGTAAGAAATTCAAAAGATACTAATTTTGAACCCAAAGTTAGATGTAGAGACAATGAGAAAGATATCTGTGATCAGGTAAAAGTAGAAACCACTACATGAAAACTAAAAATTAGGCAATGAAAATATGATTGAGTTTTATGTTGGAGGTGAAGTATATATAAAAGTATCATTCTGAAAACGGGTTACAAGATTTGCAAAGTAAATCAAGATAACTCCTAGGTAGATGTGTTCTTATGCAATTATTTAGATGATAGGACTAGTGGCATATAACCTTGAGTTCCCACTAGAGATAGCTAATTACATGATGTGATTCATATGTATATGTTGAATGATAGTCATCTAGGCATAGAGAATTACATGCACCCAGAGGTGGTACAATTAAGATATGATGTCTTCTATGTTGAAGGTTCATTATATATTTTAGATCTTAGGATTTAAAATCTTAGGAAAAGGGAAATACTTTAAGTGAAAATATATTGTATAACTTGTGTACACATGAGTGTGTGCAATATTACTACGTTGTGATAAGCACTCATTCTTATATATCTTGTTAGTTATCATTTAATAAAACTAATTGGCCAAGTTAACAATAAATTCACAATAAAAAATAATTTGGTATGGTTAACCATCAAATTTGAAAACAAAATTCTCTCTCTACTAATGTTACACCCTGACCAATATGCTATTGACATATGTTCCTGATAGTGAAACTAAATGCAGTGGTCACGTGGAAAATAAGAAAAAAAAGGTGTTTGGAGTCTCCATGTTTTAGATATAAAATAAGGAAATCATAATTAAGTTTCACGAGTCTACGGTGGAAAGTTGATCTGGCATTCAATTTGGACAAATCAAATAAATAAAAAATATCAAATCAGCACTAAAGGTCCTATGTTTCAGGTAGATTGTGGTCCAAGTTACATTAGGACCTCCCAAAGCAGACATTCCTCATGGGTGATTAGGACTAATGCATAGGGAGTTATAGAGATACAAGCACATATTGTTGGATCAAATGGGATCTAGAGGGGGGTGAATAGAGCTAAAAACACTTGCACAAAACTTGATAGACCTTCAAGTTACTTCAATTAGCCACAATTGTAAATAGTGAATTTGATGGCAATCTAAACATGCATAGCAAGGATGAGAGAGATTGAAACAATCACTAGAACATGCTATTTAAAGTGGTTCCACTCTCCTACTAGGAGAGAGTCAGTCCACTACCTAGAGAGGTAAAGCCCTAGGATTTTGCAACCTATGTATACTTGTATTGCATTATAAGACATACAATTGACCTTCCTTTCCTAGACAAGGATACCCATCTTCCCTTTGATATCAAGGGATATAATAACCTTACAACCAAGGTCTTACCTATATAAGAACTGGAGTCTTCTACCTTACCAAGGTCTTACCCACTCTTGCAAGCAGTTGGACACCTCTATTGAGGAGATCCCCTCTTTGCATCGAGACTTTGGCCTTCAAGGATTTACCCACTCCACTATTTGACCTTAATTCTTGTCCTCTTCATTCACGTAGAGAAGCTTTTTGCACCTTCTTCTACAACATGAGGAAGCTTGCACCTTCTCCTTCATTTGGAGAAGCTTTCACCAACTTGATCTTAAAGAAAGGGGATGGGGAAAAGGAAGCTTTGAGAGCTTTACAAGTTTACAATGAAGTAGCTCTCTCACATATATCCTATCTCACTCATATGGACATTTTGATTTTCAAACAAGAGAGAGAAAGGGGCTGAAGTGAATTGGATGAACTCAACTATAGCTAGGAGCTTGAATAGCATGAAGGAACAACCTTAAAATGAAATCCAAGAGGTCTTATTTATATTTGGAGTGCCCTCTAGAGGGTGGGAGCACTAAGGAACAATTTATAGCCATTTTGAGGGTTGCAACAAATATAATTTCAAGTTTTGCAACACTCCAACGATTAGAATCACTTATTATGCACTTCCCGTACAGTGCATTTGGTTAAGTCTTAATAAAGGTAACTCGATGAATTGCACTATGAGATAAAGTGAATTTGAATCATCAGTTGAGTTTATCCTGGATGAAACTTGATTGAATGATTAAATCAGTTTTTCTCAGTGTAGGGATCAGTCAAGTTCTGTGAGTGCAAATCTACCAAACTTGAATTTTCTCAAAATCTAGTAAAGGGATTGGATGATTTTATCACAAGTAATACTCGATCGAAAAACTCTCTGTAATGAATTTTAGAAAATTTCATTAAAGTGATTAATCATTTGAATTAAGGTCTCCTAATTTTTTCTTATCTTAGTTACAAGTCATTACATCAATACAAATGATTAAAAAAACCATCCTAAGGGTTATAGCGTGTTTTCCACAAAAGTGCATTTGCATAGATTTTGACTTGAACTAGATCAAGCTAGGTTTTGATGAATTTGATCCTTTTGATGTACCTAATTCTTGAAATCAATCTCCAGTAGACATATTAGATACATATGAATAGAATGGTGAAGTCATTATTAAAATATGGACCATGTGTAACACCTAGGTCAAAACATATAAGTTGTAAATAATTTTTAATCTTGTACTCAATATTAGACAAGCATGGATATGTAGAAAGATCACATATGCAGTTTTAAGTAGATATAAGTAGTTATATGCATTTAGAAGAGATATAAGCATTTTATGAAGTTGGACCAGTTAGAGAATATTAGAGGTTAGGAGCATGGTTAGATTACCATTTCTATAACCTAGTGGTGGTTTGGTAGAAGTTGGTGTCAAAGGAAGGATCCTATGATCATGAGTAATGTGGGAGGTATTTCAATCCTATGAATTTAGGAGGTTCAAAAGGGGCTCAAAATATATTCGATATGGGGGTACTGATATGGTGGAATTATAGTTTGGGGTTCTTCATAGAACCTTATGAAAAAGGCAGTGCACTGCCCAGATGTTCCATGTGTCATGTTGCGCGGATCGATGCAATCTAACACATTTACAAGTGGATTTCTCTAATTTGTCGGGTGGTCTAGGTGTGATGTAGTCTATTTCCCAATATTCGAATAATTTTAGAAATGTTCTATTGAATGTCATGGAAATCTATGGATAGAGAGATAATTCAAGATTATCCCACAAATCTATTTATAAAAACAAATGAATATTCGGGAGAAAAAAATTATTCTGGATGATTTAATTGGGCAATTTATGAAAAAGTCTTGTAAAAAATAAATTGATCAACAAATTGCACTTTTAGTATAAAAATAATACTTCTATATAGAAAGTCCCAAACTGGGTAAAAGTGGGTGAAATGGATGGATTAAATGGTCGAAATGTGAAAAAGTGGATAAATGAGAGAAAATGATAAATCATGTTTACTGTGAAATGGACTCCATCATTAGCTATAGAATTGACATTAATTAATATTTTCTGCTTAGTGAGCAAAGTGGGGTGTCAACAGTATGCCCCTTTCAAGGCAACGATCAAGATAAGAGTGAGAACTGCCTGCTCGAGCCAAGTCTAACCCCCATTTTTTGTCACAAAAGACCAAAAAAATTGGACTCATCAAGGAAATTTTGACAAACCTTGTGGAGGGTGGAAAACATTAGTGATATCTTCTCCTTCTAATGATATATTAATGAAATAGCCATTCACAACAAAAATATTATTGGGCATGAATAATTGCTATAGAGTCATGGTAGCCTTTAACTGAGGCACTTACCCATATCTGACTGATTATTCATTCCCTTAGAGTGCTAAAGAGCCATTCAAGGTTTATTGGTAGCAAAAGTGACTCTTATCATTTCTTAAGTTCTTAAATCAATACATCTTTGATTCTCTCACTAACTCATGCCTTAGTGAGAAAGGTGGATGTAAAAATAAAATATGATCAATACATATTTGATTCTCTCACTAACTCATGCCTTAGTGAGAAAGGTGGATGTAAAAAGCAAATATGATGGTGGTTTGTTAGAAGATATTTCAAATCAGTAGTATGTGATAATTTAAAATCTTAGCTACTACTTTAACTATAGAAATATATTTGAGAATGGATTATCATCTCCTATCTTTAAAAATATTTTTAATTTTTAAAAATATTGTTTGATTTGATAGGATTGTTAATCCTTAAAAAGATTATGATCTGGAAAGGTTGTTAATTTTTAACATATTGTTTAATTTGAAAGGGTTGTTAATCTTTAAAAAGATTATTTGATTAAGAGAGATTTTTGTTCTTTAAAAAAGATTGTATGATTGAGAAAGAATATTAACATTTAGATAGATTGTTTGTTTTGAAAGGATGGTTAATCTCTAAAAATATTGTTTGATTTGGAAATATTATTAATCCTTAAAAATGTTCAGATTTGAACATATTTTTAATATTAAAAAGATTCTTTGATTTTGAAGGATTTTTCATCTTTAAAATATTTTTTGTTTTTGAAAAGATTGTTAACTATGGAATTTGAGTGTAACTAAACAAACATAGCAAGGAAGAGGGAGATTGAGTAAAATCAAGAAAAAGTTATGTATAGTGGTTCCAAACTCCAAATTAGGAGAGTCTACATCCACTACCTAGAGAGGTCAACCTATAGGATTTCTCAACCATGTCTCACTCCTTCTATTCCATTATAAGAGTTACAACATATGACCTTCATTTTCTGGGACAAGAATACCCAACTTTCCCTATAAGAAGAAGGGAGCCAACAACCTACAAAATACCTTACCTGTCCATGACCAAGAGTCTTATACCTCACCAAGAACTTACCTTCTTTTTCACTGAGTCTTCGTCCTTCACCAAGGACTTACCCACTCTTGCAAGAGTCTTCCTCCTTGAGGATTTACAACTCTTGAATTATATCTTCTGTCTTTGACTTCACCTTTTCCAAGTAGAAGTTTTCAGCAAGGGACTCCTTCCCTTCTTCTTCTTCACCTCTCTTAGCCTAAATAGATAAACTTCATCTTCATGGTAGAAAGAGAGATTGGGATGTGGAGGAAGTGATACCTCACAATATATACATGTAGGACTACCTCTCTTACTAACCTCCTACACGCTCTAATGGAAGTAGCAAGTGATTAAGCTTAATATTGGAAGGAGGCTCTTGGAAGAACTCAACTATTATATATGGACCTTCATAGTGCTTGTCTAACCATGGTATGAATGCTAAGGGTTCATATTTATAGTTGAGGATCCCTACTAGCCAATAGAAGCACTTCAGGATGGATTCTAGTCATTTGGGGTGTTGCAACAAATCTATTTTTGAGTTTTGCAAAGACTCCAAAGGCTAGAAACACTTTTTCGGCATATTCCATACACTATGGTTGGTCAAGTTTACTTTTGGGAAACTCTATCGATGACACTATGCGGCAAGTCAATTTTGAGTTTTTAGTCGAGTTTATCCTACATAAAACTCGTTTGATGGCTTAAAGTTGATTTGTCTATGTAGGGGTGTTGATCGAGTTTATTTTAGGGAAATTTGGCTGACCTTGGTAGTTCCCAATATCCATCAAGGGTGTCAGTCGAGTTTATCCTAGATGAAACAAAGTCAAAGAAAGTCCATGCGATGAATTTTGGAAAGTGTCAGAAAAGTGCTTAAATATTTGATTTAAGTGATCCTGACTTTTCTTAACTTAATTACAAGTCATGCAATCATTACCAGTGATTTACAACATGTGATTCTAATCGATTTGAGGCATATTTCACAAAAGTACACTTGCATTGATTTTCAATTGTTTTCTCCAAGTTTGGATGTGCAAGTTAGGGCATTTGAAGTGTGTCTATACCTCATTATAAATCACTCTAGTAGAAGCATTAGAAAAAAATAAGTGGAATGGTTAGTCATCATCAAGATAAGAGTTTAATCAATTAGACTTGGAGTCGACATTCTCCCCCTTTTTGAAGATGACAAACCATTCCATAAATATATAGAAAGCATTTAAGTAAAATCATACCTTAGTAGAAATGTAGTGGTCTCAATGGAATTTCGTTCATATGCTCCCCCTCAATTGATGCTAATGGAGTTCACATACTCTCCCCCAATTGATGTTATTTCTCCTATATGGTTAGCTTTCATAACATTTATAGAAATTATGCATTCTACGTATATATGTTCTACATATATGCGTTCTCCCCTTTACATATGACATGTCTTCTCACCCTTTGTCATTTAAAAAAGTGAGGGGTTGAAGATCTAAAAACACAACTTCATAGAAAAAAGGAGTGTAGAAGAGCAAAAACTAGGGGATTGTCCAAGAAGTGTATATAAAGGAAATTAAGACATGCATTATAACAACCTTGGATGTAATTCTAGCCTATATCAAAACAAAGCTATATAAGCAAGTAACTCAAGATAGTAGATATGAAAACCAAGGATAAATGTTGAGTATGTATGAAACAATATACAAGCATAGCATATAGTTGAAACCACAAGATGAGAAAGGCTAGAGCTACATGTATATGAACTACTAGTAGATTATATCACAAGTTAGAGCTACTAGTAGGATCTATATTATAGAAAAAGATGCAAAAGTTGAATAACAAGCTATGAGTAAATGTAGAGAAAAATCCAAACAAAGAGATATGCAATTTTATAAGCAAGAAAGGATATTACTCATTAGCAAATGTGCATCATTTACAAGAGATGGTTACCACTAAGAAACTCAAGGTTGCATCAAACAATATACAAATAGATAGATGTAGCAAGTTAGAGCACAACGGAAACAATTTAGATCACAACTAAGAGATTCAAAGATATCATCATCAAAAGATGTATAGCAACTCAAGATAAGTAATTGCAAGATATAAAGATATCAATTTATAGCAATTTAAAAGATAGATTTATATGCAAGATATGTCACAATAAACCATGGTACCATGCCATAGGATAAGGCTATTAGTTGAAAAACTCTAGTTGAGATGGAAATTTCCATCCAAAAATCTAGAAGTATACTTTGTGCACAGTGGTTTCGGTCGAGTTTCTTGGTTGAACTTTTTGACTGACAATAGTTGTTGATAACACCCATTGGTGCTTGTTGGTTGAGTTTCCTTAGGACAAACTTAGCCAATATTGGATGTTGTCAAAAAGCATAGATATTTTAGAAAAATATATCTAGAGGCATGATAAAAATATAGGCAATATCCAAATAAGTATAAGCAAATTTGTAAAGGGAGAAAACTATTTGGGAGAAGATCAAAGCACCATCGTCAGTTGCACAACTAGGCCCCATAAAAAGGTAGGTAGTTGATGTGGGTAGTTTTAAGATTGACCCAGGACTGGTAGCCCTGGTCAAGTCACAGGCATTCCATGGATACAACTTTGAAGACCCAATGGCTCACATTAGTAGATTTGTGGTGAGCTGCGACATGCTAAAAATTGATAGGGTCTCGGTGATAGTTATTTTTTTAAAATTATTTTCTTCATCTCTGGCAGACAAAGAAGAAGCCTGGTTCTACAATCTGAAGTTTAAATCCATTGGGACATGGGACAAGATGATAGATGCCTTCTTTGAGCATTATTTCCCATCACAAAAGATCAATGACTTGGTTAGGAAAATCTATAACTTCAAGAAATAGACTGAGGAGTCTTACTTGAAGGCTTGGGAGAGATTTCAACATATGCTGCGGAAGGTCCCACATCATGGGATTGAGCTAGAAGATTAGGCTAAAATCTTTTATTATGGCCTACATCAAGGTGAGCAGACCACATTGGATAGCGTAGGCATGGGTTTCTTTCTCAACAATAAATCATCCATGTGTCACGAGATACTGCAGAATATGTCCAAGAATCAATCTTGGGGAGAAGAAAGAAAATGCCTAGAGACAATCAAGAGTGTGGGAGAGTCTAAGGTAATAAGCGATCTTAATGAAAAGCTAGACCTGATTTCCAAGAAGCTATGTCAAAAAGACGAGAACTACTCAGATGAGGAGGAAGGATAGGTCAAATATATGTGTCAATAGGGGTACAAGAACAATGAGTACTGGAGAAAGGACCCAAAGTTCTCCTAGAAGGATCTAAACAACTTCCAACGGGATCCCATCTAGGCAAGGCAACAAGGAATTGCACAACAACCGAACAAGGGGTCTAAATAATGGCAAATAGGGTTTTCTAGGTAACGCATATGCTCCATCTGGAAACCAACAGGTGAATGCCATATTATTGAGAAGCGGTACAAAATTTCTTAGTGGAGACAAATAAGGTCAACCCAGGCCAGCAGAGACAAAAGATTCAAGCAACAATGGGGAGCTGGTTGTGGTGGATGCCACAACAGATCCAAAAAAGGGGGAAGAAGATAGAACAACTGAGACACAACATCCAGAAGTGATAGAGGCAAGGCCAGAGCCTTATGTCCCACCTCATCAAAGGTCATAGGCGATACCAGTTCCCTTCCCCAATAGTGTGAAGTCCAGAAAGGCAAATCAACAATTCAGGAAATTTTTGGACAACTTCAGAAAATTGTCAGTTAATATACTATTAATTGATGCCATTAAGCAAACACCTTCTTATGGTAAATTTTTGAAGGGCATAATTAGAAAAAAGAGGCAGATAGTTGATACCGACATGGTGGTGCTAAAGGATCAAGTGAGTGCATTCATTCTGGGAACACTACCACCAAAATGATAAGACCCAGGCTGTTTCAATATCTCGTGTTTCATAGGAAAGGCCTAGTTTGGTGAGGCGTTGTATGACTCAGTGCTAGCATTAATCTCATGCCCTTTACAACATTTAAGAAGTTAGGCCTCAGAGAATCTAGAAAAAGCAGGATGAAAATATAGCTGGAAGATAATTTGATGGTTAGTCAATATGGGATATGTGAAGATGTTCTGGTTAAAGTAGATAGGTTTGTGTTTCTAGCTGACTTTGTAGTCATGGAGATGCAAGATGATCATGCCAATGGACTACTACCGGGGAGGCCTTTCCAAGCTATGGCAGACATGATCCTGGAGATGGGAAGAGGAAGATTGACACTGGGTATCTAAGATCACCAATTTGAAATCTGGATGCCTAAAGTTTCTAAGTCAAAGGAGAAGGAAGCTCAATGCAATAGTTTGAAGAAAATTGAGGGACCGGTGTCCCTATTTCTGGGAAGACCATTTTTAGATATGGCACATGTCATGGAAAAAGTGGATAAGGGTACATTGGCAGTGGACATTATGGAAAATACTAAGGTGGTGTCCTTTATAGAAGTTGTGCGGTATCCATCAAAGGAATAGGAGACAAACGTCCCACCAGTAGTTGAAGAAATCAAAGCTAACTCAATCATACAGGTTCATCCAAAGTTGTTTCTAGAGGCATGCTTGATTAATGTGGAGAGAGACTACCCCCATTGCAACTCTTGGGAGGAATGTGCTTTGATGTTAAAAGCACTCATGTGCTACTATACCAGACACTTTGAGGATCTAGGACCACCACCTGCACTTTTGGTCTCTTCATTGGTGAATCCTCCTAATTTGGAGCTGAAGCCACTGCCCCCGCATCTGAAGTACATGTTCTTGGCAGCAAAAGAGAAGCTCCCAGTCATCATCTCATCAACATTGAGCCAGGATGAGGAGGCTTAGCTTCTAGGTGTACTGAAGAACCACCAAGAAACAATTGGGTGGTTTGTGGATGACATAAGAGGCATCTCCCCCCAGCCTATGCCAGCACAAAATATGATTAGAAGAAGGAGCTAAAGTAGTAGTTCAACCACATTGATCTATGCTTAAATCCAATTATGATGGAAGCGGTGAAGAAGGAAGTTGTGAAGCTCATATCAGTAGGTATAATTTATGCAATATATAATTCCACACGGGTATGTCTGACACAGGTTGTACTTAAGAAAGGGGGGATAACTGAGACAACTAACTCTTCTAATGAATTAATATCGACTAGGTTAGTCACAGGGTGGCATGTGTATATATTATCACCATTTGAACACCACTATGTTGAAGGATCACTTTCCTTTACCCTTTATCGATCAGATTTTGGAACGACTGGCTGGTTGTTCCCATTTTTGTTTTCTCAACGGTTATTCCAAATATAATCAGATTTTTATCGAGTCGATGGAGCAGGAGAAGTCCACCTTCACCTACTCATATGGCACATTTTCCTATAGACAGATGTTGTTTGGATTTTGTAATGCAGCCACTACCTTCCAACGATATATGCTTGCCATTTTTTCTGACATGGTTGAACGGTGCTTGGAAGTGTTCATGGACAATTTTTTGGTTTATGGAGAGTCTTTTGAAGACTATCTATATAACCTCGATAAAGTGTTATAGCAGTGTGAAGAAACTCACCTAATTCTTAATTGGGAGAAATGTCATATGATGGTGAGTGAGGGGATTGTCTTGGGACACAAGGTGTCCAATAGGGGAATGCAGGTTGATCCGGTTAAAATAGAGGTTATTTCTAAGCTACCTCCACTAACATCGGTGAAGGGAGTGAGGATTTTTCTAGGTCACGCCAGATTTTATCGCTGATTTATAAATGATTTTTCAAAAATTTCAAAACCCCTATCCAAATTATTAGAAAAGGATGTTGAGTTTTGTTTTGATGATAAATGCATTAAAACATTTGAGGTCCTTAAGGAAAAATTGATTTCAACTCATGTTGTTTAAGCTCCAGATTGGAGTAAGCCGTTTGAGCTGATGTGTGATGCATCAGATTATGCAGTGGGTGCAGTCTTAGGCCAGTGCTAAGACAAGGTCCCTATCATGATATACTATGCGTCGAAGACTTTGAATGCGGCTCAATTAAACTATACCACCATTGAAAAAGAACTATTAGTTGTTGTTTTTGCTTTTGAAAAATTAAGGCAATATTTAGTGGGGGATAAGGTCATTGTGTGGACTAATCACGCCGCCATTAAATACCTTTTACAAAAGAAAGATGCTAAGCCTAGATTAATTAGGTGGATCCTGCTTTTACAAGAATTTGACATTGAAGTAAAGTATGAGGTAGGTATTGAGAAAGTAGTAGAATATCATCTTTCTAGATTAGAGAGAGTGGATGAGAGGTATGTGGAAATCCCTATTGTGGAAGAATTTTTGGATGAGCAATTTTTCTCTCTCAAGGCAGCAGACCCTTGGTGTGATGAGATTGTGAATTACATGGCATGTGGGATACTTCCAGAGGATTGGGGATACTAGGAGAAGAATAAATTCTTCTATTCTTTGAGATATTACATGTGGGATGACCCGATATTGCTGAGGCAATGTAGGGATGGCATTTTGAGGAAATGTGTGCCGAAGAGTGAATATGAGAGTATCTTGTCACATTGTCACTCACTCCCCACAGGAGGGCATCATGCTAGTTCTAGTACTGTAGTTAAAGTCTTAGAGAGTGGGTTCTATTGGACAACATTGTCTAAAGATGCTTATAACTATGTTTGTTGTTGTGACTCATGTCAACGTGCAAGTAACATTTCTAAAAGACATGAAATTCCCTTAAATATTTTTCAAGAAGTTGAAGTTTTTTATTTATGGGGCATAGATTTCATGAGACCATTTGTGTCTTCAAACTCAAACCAATACATATTACTTGTCGTTGATTATGTGTCAAAATGAGTGGAAGAAATTCCAACCTGAACCAATGATTTGCATGTTGTATGCAAATTTGTCAAAGACAATATTTTCTGTAGGTTTGGTGTCCCTCGGATGATCATAAGTGATGGGGGGACTCATTTTACCGATAGGATGTTTGGAGATTTATTGAGTAAGTATGGGGTAAAACACTGAGTGGGTACTCCATATCACCCACAAACACAGGGCTAGGTTGAGGTGTCCAATAGGGAAATTAAGCAGATTTTAGAAAGGACAATCTCCATAAATAGGACAAATTGGAGTATGCTCCTCAATGATGCGCTATGGGCATACAGGACAACCTATAAATAACCTATAGGAACTACACCTTTTAGATTGTTTTATGGTCGCGCTTGTCAATAACCTGTAGAATTGGAGCATAAGGCTAGATGGGCGTTGAGAAGATTGAACTTTAATATAGACTAAGCTTGGAAACATAGAATGTTGGAGTTGAATGAGTAGGATGAGTTGATGATTAATGCCTATGAAAACTCCAAGATCTATAAAGAGAGGACAAAGAAGATTCATGATAGGCACATCCTACATACGGTGTTTATTCCAGGGAAAAAGGTGTTACTTTTTAATTCTAGACCTAAGTTGCATCCAGGAAAATTAAGGTCTAGATGGAGTGGAACCTATGAAATTTTGGAGGTTTCTCCCAATGGTGCTGTGAGAATCGGAGATGGATCTATATCATTCCTTGTTAATGGCCATCGTTTGAAGCATTACTTTTGGGCAGAAGTTGAGAAAGGAGTTGAGGAACTAAAGCTCTTAAAGCTTGAGGAGGATTAGAGGTTTTCTTGGAGTATAGCCTAGGATGTTAAATAAGGGCTCTTGTTGGGAGGCAACTTAACTTTTATTTTTCTTTCATTAGGTTGCATTTTTGTTTTCATAAGGTTTAGTTTCAATTTTTATGTTAAAAAGGTACCTTGATCTCTTTTGTGTAAGTGTGCAGGTCAAGCAGGGTTGGTACTATCGAGTTTCTACTCGGTACTACCGAGTTTGGTTCAGACATATTGGATGCAAAAGAGAGAAAATCTCGGTACTATCGAGTTCTAACTCGATACTACCAAATTTAGATCAGGGGCCAAATGGTAGACAAATCAACTATCTCGGTATTACTGAGATCACACTTAATAACACTAAGTTTCTGAAGATTTCTGAGTGCATGATTGATGAGGACTCAGTACTATCGACTTCTGGAAGGACCAGGTTCGGTGCACTGAGATGATTTCTCAAAACAACTGAGAAATATCTGCAACTCAATACTACCAACTTGACTCAGTAGTACCGAATTTTAAAATGTTCAAGAAAAGTAGGAAAAGAAAGTGACGGTCCATATGAGCCACATCGAGTGGTCAGTACTACTGATCCGTCCCACAACTCGGTACTACTGAGTTGTGTCAGTACTACTGAATCCAGGGCAATTCATGCCTCAGTCATTATGCAACATCAGCCGTCGATACCATCGAGTTCTAGATCCTCCCCAAGATCTCGGTACTACCGAATTGGAGTTGGTAGTACTGACTTTGGATGGTCGGGTGATCTGAGGCCTATATATGGAGAATAGATTTTCAATTCTATTCCCAACTTCAATCTCCTTGTAATGACCCCGACTCCTGGTAACCGCCAATTAAGGGAGACTGAAAGGTTAGAGCCGTTAACCAATAACCCAGATTAAAGGTTCGACAAATAATCAATAACAATTAATAAACTTTACCAACTAAACTGAAAAATGGTATAAAATAAAACTTTTGTTACCTTTTAAAAATTGGGATTTCTAAACTTCTATCCATGAAGATACTAATCTAACTAATCCTCATGTGCATGCTAATTCTCATTTAATTCCGCATATGCCACTTTACTGTTTGTTCTTTTCTTTTGTACCTAAAACACCGATAAACAAAACGTCAGTCAGCAAGAAGCTGGTCTGTGGGGAAAATAATAATCATGCAACTATAATAACAAAGTAATCAACCAATTATCATTTAATAGCCAAGATTATGTTTTAAACCATACTACTCAATCCTTTCCTATCCCCTATCTTTGTGTTGTCCCTACAGTGGACTGAGATACTACCTCTTCTCTAAGTAGATCCTTGTTAAACCCTGCATGATCCTACCTAACAGGTACATCAATATCTAGGGTTGAGTCACATGGCACTACCCATAGATAGTCCAATCTCTGACTCCAAGTGACTTGTTGGTCCTACCCCATTGGTAGCCATGTACTAAGTCATTTGATGACCTCATGGACCTACCCCATCGGTAGCCATGTACTAGGTCAGTCTATTAAGCTACAGAGGGGATTAGGATCTGAGCTAGTAGGCACATATCTTAGGTGATAGTCATATTCACATTATAAATTGCAAGAATTAGATTCATCCAACAATTAATTCAAGCCACGATGTAAACATCGATAAAATCCTTGGGAAACTAATGCAGTATAATCATAAGCGTAACCACATACCTATCAAGTTGATGTGAGACAGAAATAATCCAATCAACCAATAGGAAAGCAAGCATTCAATAAGATCTTGAAATAATTATACAATTTCCTGTTATTACTCATGTCATTAAGATCTATTAAATCAAGCTCTCTTGCTAGGGTTTCTAGTCCACTTTTAGGGTTTCCATCCATCTTTTAGTATTTTAACGCAATTGATTACAAACCCTAATTATCTCAACATCTAATCATCATTTTTGGATTTTAGGCATAATTAATCATTAAAATAAGTCCATTAAGCCTCTTTTCATTAAAGCTAACATTTTTATCCTCTTTAACCCATGACAAAGTCATTATGCTTGTTTATCATCAATTCATAGTTCATTATGTTCTAAAACTCATATGAATGTTATTTATCATTAATTCTACCTTGATTAATAAAAACACCTAATTACTTCATTAAGGGTATTTATCCACAATTACAATCCTTTTACTCATAGAATATTAGAACCATCATATCTCAGCTTTGTACATGAATTTGACCAATTAAAATCATTAAGGGTCATAATTACCTAGGTTAGGGTTTAGGGTTCATTAAAGCATATGGAACCCTAAGTTAATCAAATTGCTCATGAAGATCATCCTTTCAGATCAAATATGCCCTTTTTATTAACAACAGGTTAATCTCTACTTTAGACACCCAAAATCATCAGAGGTTAGGGTTTTCCTATTCACTAAACTATTAAAGATGAAATCTTCTTATACTTTTTGAATTGCAAGCATTATTAAGCGTCAATTTCATTTTTACTGTATTCCTTGTATTTTTCTGATAAAAAAGCACTATTTGTTTGTATTTTTCGACCTAGGGATCTATTTTTAATGATTTGTACAAGATCCATCATTTTCTTGAATATTCAATAGAGTAAGCTATTTACCAGATTTACTGGGTCGTTTGATGGATAGTCTGCTGATCCCCCTGAGGATCGGATGCCTTGTGTTGCTCGCCCCCACTAGCCAGCTAACTTAGCTGGTCGATACCAGATCCGTTGGATCTGCTCCGCAAGACCACCATGGTCTTACATCCTACGGCTGTTGCTCCACGTCTTCTTCTTTCTCCCAAGCCTAACCCACGGTGGTTCTGCGGCGGCACCACAGTGGAGGCTCACCGGAGCTTCACGATCTCATCGACTCGGGGCACAATAGAACTAGGGAAGGGGCCTATTGAACTCGTGAGGGTCTGTCCGAGTTGAGTAGGGTCCTATTTATAGGATCTAGGGCCCTTTTTAGGGTATCCCAAACCCACTGCCACCCTTGCTCGTGGACCACTTGGGTGTTTCCTCTAGAATGCACAAAACCACCCAAAACATAGGATGGTTGGGTGCGGAACAACCTCCCGATTCTAACCAACTTCTGTACTTCCTTACTCATCGATTAAAACGTGAGGAAAAATCAAAGGAGATATCCCTTGATTGGCGCCTGTTCCTGGTTCGGCTAGAACTAGGAGATGCTCTGCCTACGTTGGATTAGGATCCAACGATCCACATTGCTCATGCCAAAACAAAGGAAACCACAGTTCTATTTTTAAAGAAAATCCTTTTGATTTTAGGATAATTTGGAAAAATCATTTCTCTCTAACAATTACTCTATTTAATCCCAAATTTTGAGGGAAAATTAACAATAAGTTTGTCTACCTCTCTGCCATAATTGGGCTCATTATCTAAAAGAAAACGTGTCTTTTCTTTAGGTGCAAGCTATCACTTAATTATGTATATTTCTCACATATTTTCTCTTTATCTTGCTATTAAACTATTATTTCGAGTTCCTTGAACCTCAAGGAACCTTAATGGCTCAAAATCCCATCCTGGGGATATACCATAGCCTTGTACTTATCTTTTATCCATTATCTCTCATTATCTTATTTATTTCTTATCCAAATATCTCTTTTTGAGGATTTCTCTTTATTTCTCTTTTATTTTCCTCATTGGTATTCCTTTTAACATTAGGAATCCTTGGGATACGAAATTCCACTAAGGATAACCCAATTATTCCTCTTTCCACTTATTTCCCACATTTTATCATTATTTTCAATTTCTTTCTTAATAAAGGAATACTTCATTGATCTTTTTTTCTTATTGCACTCTTTACGCAACTTTGGACTCCTTGGAACCCAAGGAACCCAAGAGGCACGAAATCCCTCTTTGTATTTTCCTTCTAGAGGTTTCCACATTTTTATTTTCTCAAATATTCAATTATTCATTCACTAATTGAATTTTCTTGTTATTTGGGCCCAATAACCAATAAAGCCCACAACACAAACATCAAGGCTATTGTAAACAAAATCCATTTATTTGAACCAAATTATAGAATTATTTGTTCAAATATCCTTAATATGAGAAATTACATTTCTCACCAAATAAACCCAAAAATTGGGGTTGTAACATCCTTTCCCTCTTATAAGAATTTTGCCCTCAAAATTCCATCAAGAAAGCAAACAAACAGGATAAGCCTTTCATATGTCCATCATGGCTCCCATGTAGCTTCACCCTTTCCATGGTGCTTCCCAAGAACCTTCATCATCTCATATTCTTCCATCTGAGTTCTTTCTCACCTTGGTATATCATACAGGACATTTCAGCCTCTTAAAAGTTGAATAGGTTCAGGGCTCAGCACATAGCTTGGGTACCTCACATAGTGCTCTAGATCTGACTCATGTAATACATTATTCATCATGTTATCCTGAGCGGTAAGGCTAAACATGACCTTCTCCACCAATCTATCTCAAATGGACCCATATATCGGGGACTCGACTTTCTCAACTGTAGCTCAGAGGGGTCAGATTTTCACATTATATTCTCCCACAGTGAACTGCATGTCAGTATGCTTTTCATCAAATCATGACTCATGTCACCCTTGAGTTCTCTCTCAGCCATTGCACGATCAAGAGACTTCATCTGCACACACTGTGGTTCTTTTCCGACCTTTGCGAGGCCTCTTTCACCAACATCATCATACTGAAGTGTTGACCGACACAACCTCCTTATAGAACTTATTGCATCCCGATAAAGGCCATGGTGGTTAACATCACATCTTAAGAATTGTCTCTTTGTATCACCCTGAACAAGCACACTTGCTCTCATCAGACCCTCTAGTCTGGATCATACTAACCATTAGTTAGGGGTGATAAACTATACTATTATCGAGTTCTTCATGTATCTACTTCCACCTCATGGAATTGAACCTTTAGGTCATAATCAAGAACTTTTGAACTTGCATCATGGTGTAGTTGAACCATCTTTCTCTTTTTAAGTAGTGCAACCGAATCTATCCCTTGACAACATTCTTTCTTTCTCATGTCATCTAGGTAAGGCGATATACCATAACCTATATTGCATCTTGACCTTTTTTGGTCTAGGGAAGACTTACCACCACATCTGTAGTAATGAATTCCCATTCCCTCTTGGGGATTCTTTAATCTCTAAGTCAAAGCACTGGGTTACTGGTGTTTGTCCTTCACTCTTGTCTTACATAACCACATGATATATGCAACTTCACATCAAGCAACCAAAGTGCTATTATCACTTACTATCTTTGTAGTAAGATGGTGTTTGGTGATCTTAAAACCATGATCTCTGGTATGTCATGATTCCTCAAGATCAATTCCTCGAAAACCCTAAACCAATCTCAATAGGGTTTTATTACCTTCCTATCCAAAGAAGTGTATCTGAGGTTCTACCACCATCCATTCATTGCATCAAAGCCAATGCTGGCTAACCAAACAACCATTAACTTGTTCAACATATCTCATTATATTTGAGTGTTAGCCATACATATCTCCCTTCCAGACTTAGGGTTAGCCTAACAACCTCTTCTATTCTCTAGCCAAACTAGGAAGCTATATCTCAACCAAAGCATCCATTACCACTTCACATCCTTAGGTATTAGGTAATGTTGAAGACTTACACCTCCATGTGTTCTACTTATCATCTCATCTCAAACTCTAAGTTTGTCTTCATCAAGAAACTCTGAGCTCATCCACATGGTGATCAAACTCAACCTTGTATAACTTGCAAGTTCCACATAGCTCATGATATAACATCCTCATACGATGACTACACTATTCCTCTTAGTGTTTGTAAACCATCCATGTATCATTTACTCCACCAAGGTATGTTATCATCTCTATCCTCATACCTCATAGCAACGTTATAACTCACATCATCTTTTATCCTTCGTGTATGGAATGCATACTATCCCATCTCTCCCTCCCATACAAGAGGAAATAAGCATTTGGCGGCCGTCTAAACACAAAGTTCTTCTGGTTCCAAGAGTAGAGATGATACATCCCACATTGCCAGTACACCTTCAAATCTAAGTTGAAATGTGTAACTTATGTCTCTACATCTCAATCATCTTGATATCAAACTTACTTCCATGGAAAACTGGTCTCGAACCTACTCAGGTTTACACACAATCCTTGGTCATCTCCTCTAGGTCTATAGGGTGTCGGAACTTTTGGGGTCATCCCTCTTCCCTTATGCATCCAGAGAGTGCCCTACTCATATGCCTTTTGGGCCCCATGAGTTCATGAAGGTGATCAATCTCCTAACCCATGTCCCTCAGACAATGATAGTTATTACCTCCTGACCTTATGGTCATGTGCAACTAGGGAATTATGAAAATCCTACTTCCATCGGTCTTAACCCTACCTAACCCAAGGATAGACTTAGGGTTCTATTATAGTACATGTCCAACTTAGAACCTTACCCAAGCCTTCATCTTCTCTCTCTGCATTCATGGACTGATTTTCATCCTTTCACAGGGGTCATGGTGACCTACCTACCTTGGTCAGGCCCCATACTGGTTACCTCTATGGTAACACATCTACATGCACATAGAGATGGTTATCTATGGGTCTACAGGTTCATTCTCATGTCATGTACTTTTCACTTAGCTTCTCAAGATCCTATGAGACCTCTGTAGGTTTCCTCAAAACCAACAAAACTGTTATACACCCTACAAAAGGGTCCCTCTCCCAGGATGGGAGGAAACTACACCTTGATAACAAAGGTCACAAACGACCCTATATTTAGGGTATGCATCCACATGAGCATGCCTAACCCAGCAACTACTAAGGCACAAGCATACCACCTATTAAACCATGCTAGGTCATACTTGTTCTCTTTCCTCAACATTAGATCAACTTAGTTGTGAGGGGTTCATCAAACATACCCTTAAATTAAGGGGTTTCCTTTTCCCCGACACATGAGGAGTACCATGCTCGAAACTATAGAGACTCAAATCTCATTATGAGCATCAGATACACTACTTCCCCTCTTAGGCCTAGGAACCCTAGGTTCTCCTTTGGGTATCCAACTGCATGCTCAATCTCTTAACCACGAATCAAACAAGTCCAAGGTATGTCATGTACTCCCATGACCCTTTTATATGAGCAACACCTCAGAGTTGAGTCCTCCTCAAGGACAACCAACTAGGTATAAAGCCTCACAACTGGTTACTTAAACATCTTTAGGATATAAGGCACTCTTTGTCTCATCCCAACAGGTAACCACTTATACCATAGGCACATAGGTACCAGAAGCATCATTCTCTCTCTAGGGTTGGTTCCTCTAAAGGTAAGCAAGATATCATCAGCCTACAGGGGTCAAGAATAAGACAACCACTATAATCCTCTTAGCTTGCATCACCCTCAACTCCCCATTGTTCCTCATATCTCGGGGTTTTAGGCTTCCAACCTCCTTGCTGGGGTCTTGCTTTCTCTTTCTAGAGCTAACTCCACATCCAGCCATATTACTAGAGGTCCTCTCTCCATGAAGGATCAAGCTCACATGCATACCTCTACGTGGGTCAGGCCTATGCTCTGCCTTATGTTTGCTCATGATTATCCATAGCTCCTTATGCTTATCTCATAAGCCATCCATCATGTCCTTCTGGCCTCAGTTTTAACTTACTGCTCATACTACTGATGTACTTAGGGTGCAAGTTATATCCTACTTGCAACAGCCCATAGGGTTTCTATATGTTCTTCACTAACCTCATCCATGAAGGAGCTATCCTTTGCTAAAACATGCACGACCCTTCCCAGGGTTGGGTTGCCAAAGGTAATCATCAACTTCTCATGGCTCATATGGAATCCAAGGCATGTCTATCCAAACACCAGGTCTCATCATGTCATCTAACTCAACATGTCATCTCTCTCTCTAACCTCCACTTAGGGTTAGGGTTAACATCATCCTCAGAGGATGTGCTAGGTCTCTACTTTTAATGGAGGTCTCTACCTCCAAGACTAACTCTCTCTACTCATCCTCCTATAAGGAGGTCTATCCTCAGGTCTCTCTTGAGGGCAATGACAATTCGTGTCATACGACCTAAGCATGTATCTATTCTTTTATGCTTACTCTATTAAGCTTATGTCCATGACATCTTATTTACATGCTTTTTATTAATTTGGTGGAGGACTCCTTAATCCTTATCAATCTTACCCATACCTCAGAAGGTGAGGAAAAGAGAGAAAACCCTAATCCTTAAGGTGCTTAACAGAATTCATTTTGAGAAGGGATGAACAAGATGAGAGAGTCCTAAAGGTATCTTATTTCAAATCATACCCTAAGACTTTGGCCAGGCAGTCACACGGATCTGGGAGTCCTCATATTCCGACTAGCGGTGCGGAGGAAAATATTGCCAGCCCCCAGTTGTGATCCTTTTCTAGACACCTCTGTATTTTAGATAATCCTCTAATAACTCCCTTGGGTTCTACAGAATTTGTAAAATATAATAATTATTAAAGATTAAGTGAGGAACCTTCTCTCTGATACCAATTGTAATGGCCACGACTCCCGGTAACCCCCAATTAAGGGAGACCGAAAGGTCAGAGCCGTTAACCAACAACCCGGAGCAAAGGTTCAAAAAATAATCAATAATAATTAATAAACTTTACCAACTAAACTGAAAACTGGTATAAAATAAAACTTTGCTTACCTTTTAAAAACTGGGATTTCTAAATTTCTATCCATGAAGATACAAATCTAACTAATCCTCCTGTACACGCTAATTCTCATTTAATTCCGCATATGCCACTTTACTATTTGTTATTTTATTTTGTACCTAAATCTCTGACAAACAAAATGTCGGTCAACAAAAAGCTGGTATGTGGTGAAAACAATAATCATGCAACTATAATAAAAAAGTAATCAGCCAATTATCATTTAACAGCCAAGATTACGTTTTAAACCATACTACTCAATCCTTTCCTATCCCCTATCTCTGTGTTGTCCCTGTAGTGGACTAAGATACTACCTCTTCTCTAGGTAGATCCTTATTAAACCCCGCATGATCCTACCTAATAGGGTGATCAATATCTAGGGTTGAGTCGCATAGCACTACCCATAGGTAGTCCAATCTCTAACTCCATGTGACTTGCTGGTCCTACCCCAATTGTAGCCATGTACTAAGTCATTTGATGACCTGATGGACCTATCCCATCGGTAGCCATGTACTAGGTCAGTCTATTAAGCTACAGAGGGGACTAGGATCTGAGCTAGTAGGCACATATCTTAGGTGATAGTCATATTCACATTATAAATTGCAAGAATTAGATTCATCCAACAATTAATTCAAGCCACGATGTAAACATCGATAAAATCCTCAGAAAACTAATGCATGATAATCATAAGCGTAACCACATACCTGTCAAGTTGATGTGTGACAGAAATAATCCAATCAACCAATAGGCAAGCAAGCATTCAATAAGATCCTGAAACAATTATACAATTGCCTTTTATTACTCATGTTATTAAGATCTATTAAATCCAGCTCTCTTCCTAGGGTTTCTAGTCCACTTTTAGGGTTTCCATCCATCTTTTACTATTTTAACGCAATTGATCACAAACCCTAATTATCTCAACATATAATCATCAGTTTCAGATTTCAGGCATAATTAATCATTAAAATAAGTCCATTACACCTCTTTTCATTAAAGCTAACATTTTTATCCTCTTTAACCCATGACAAAGTCATTATGCTTGTTTATCATCAATTCATAGTTCATTATGTTCTAATACTCATATGAACGTTATTTATCATTAATTCTACCTTTATTCATAAAAAAACCTAATTACTTCATTAAGGGTATTTATCTAGAATTACAATCCTTTTACTCAGAGAAGATTAGAACCATCATATCTCAGCTTTGTACATGAATTTGACCAATTAAAATCATTAAGGGTCATAATTACCAGGGTTAGGATTTAGGGTTCATTAAAGCATATGGAACCCTAATTTAATCAAATTACTCATGAAGATCATCCTTTCAGATCAAATATGCCCTTTTTATTAACAACAGGTTAATCTCTACTTTAGACACCCAAAATCCTCAAAGGCTAGGATTTTCCTATTGATTAAACTATTAAAGATGAAATCTTTGTATACTTTTTGAATTTCAAGCATTATTAAGCATCAATTTCATTTTTATTGTATTCCTTGTATTTTTCTGATAAAAAAGAACTACTTATTTGTATTTTTCGGCCAAGGGATCTATTTTTAATGATTTGTACAAGATCCATCAATTTTCTTTAATATTCGATAGAGTAAGCTATTTACCGAATTTACTAGGCCGTTCAATGGATAGTCCACTGATCCCCCTGAGGATCATATGCCTTGCTTTTCTTGCCCCCACTAGCCAGCTAACTTAGTCGGCCGATACCAGATCCGTTGGATCTACTCCGCGAGACCACCATGGTCTTACATCCTACGGCTATTGCTCCACGTCTTCTTCTTTCTCCCAAGCCTAACCCGCGGTGGTTCTGTAGTGGCGCCGCGGTGGAGGCTCGCTAGAGCTTCACGATCTTGTCGACTCAGGGCACCGTAGAACTAGGGAAGGGGCCGATCGAACTCGCGAGGGTCTGCCCGAGTTGAGTAGGGTCCTATTTACTGGATCTAGGGCCCTTTTTAGTGTTTCCCAAACCCACCGCCACCCTTGCTTGTGGCCCACTTGGGCATTTCCTCTAGAATGTGCAAAACCACCCAAAACCTAGGATGGTTGGGTGCGGAACAACCTCCCAATTCTAACCAACTTCTTTACTTTCTTGCTCATCAATTAAAACATGAGGAAAAATCAAAGGAAATATCCCTTGATCAGCGCATGTTCCTGGTTCGGCTAGAACTAGGAGATGCTCTACCTATGTTGGATTAGGATCCAACGATCCACATTGCTCACTCCAAAACAAAGGAAAGCATAGTTCTATTTTTAAATAAAATCCTTTTGATTTTAGGATAATTTGGAAAAATCATTTCTCTCTAAAAATTACTTTATTTAATCAAAAATTTTGAGAGAAATTTAATAATAACTTTATCTACCTCTCTGCCAAAATTGGGCTCATTATCTAAAATAAAACGTGTCTTTTCTTTAGGTGCAATCTATTACTTAATTATGTATATTTCTCACATATTTTCTCTTTCTCTTGCTATTAAACTATTATTCTGAGTTCCTTGAACCTCAAGGAACCTTAATGGCTCAAAATCCCATCTTGGGGATATACCTTAGCCTTGTACTTATCTTTTATCCATTATCTCTCATTATCTTATTTATTTCTTATCAAAATATCTCTTTTTGAGGATTTCTCTTTATTTCTCTTTTATTTTCCTCATTGGTATTCATTTTAACATTAGGAATCCTTGGGATACGAAATTCCACCAAGGATAACCCAATTATTCCTCTTTCCACTTATTTCCCACATTTTATCATTATTTTCAATTTCTTTCTTAATAAAGGAATACTTAATTGATCTTTTCCTTTCTTATTTCACTCTTTATGCAACTTTGGACTCCTTGGAACCCAAGTAACCCAAAAGACATGAAATCCCTCTGTGTATTTTCCTTCTAGAGGTTTCCACATTTTTCTTTTATCAAATATTCAATTATTCATTCACTAATTGAATTTTCTTGTTATTTGGGCTCAATATCAAATAAAGCCCACAACACAAACATCAAGGCTATTGTAAACAAAATCCATTTATTCAAACCAAATTATATCATTATTTGTTCAAATATCCTTAATATGAGAAATTACATTTCTCACCAAATAAACCCAAAAATTCGGGTTGTAACACTCCTCTCCAGAGTAACTGTGAGCACTACTGCACCGAGCGCCGACAGTCTTCTTTGAGCTCTCATTTCTCCTTTCCTCATTCTTTTAAGGTTCACATGGCTCCACAGAGAGGTGTTTCTACATCGAATGAGAAAGGTGAGATGGTCCCTCAACCCAACCACCTTGATCACCCGACTATGGAGGTCTGGAAGATTTATGAGGAGCTATTGACTAGGAAGATGGTGCACACACGGTATGGTGACTGTGACCTCATCGAGAGCAGAGGATTTAGTGAGTACATGCGTTGGGTGCATGATGGTCAAGAGATGGAGGAGGATGACCCCTTCTTTAGAGGGTGGCCCACATACCAGGTGCTCATTTGTGAGTTCATGGCGTCTCTCAATGTTCTCGTCACCCCAGAGCAGTAGATGGGTGGAAAATTGTGGGAAGGAAAGGTCGACTTTTGCCTCTACAACACCAACTATTCTTTCACCCTCTGTGAATTCAACTGTAACTTCAATTGGCCACACATGGTTGATAACACCAAAATTTATGTATTTATGCTAAACATTTATCTATGGTTTTGTGTCACTATAGCCTTAATTTCCCAAAATATCCCATGTTACTAATCTTTTAGAAACTTATATCATTTCATAGATAAAGATGCTCGAACTAGCCAATTTTTGGACTTGCAGGCACTGAACCGAAGAAGACATCTATCCTCCAAAGAACCCTCCCCAAGGCATGGGTTTTTGCAGCAGCTAGGCCTTCACCGTGACCGCGACTGTGGGATACACCATGATCATGATTGTGGTATCCACACTCACCTCCACGGTGATCGTGGTATTCACCTCCACTAAGACTGTGCTGTAGGAAACCACTTCGACCATGATCCAAGCCAATGTCACAACTTCTCAGCTAACCACGATCGAGGCCTACACCTTGACGGCTCGAGCCTCGACCATGGTTAATACACAACTTCAACCACGACCGCGGAAGGTACCTCGACCACAGACCACGATCGAGTGAGGAACGTGACCCATGGTCACCAACACGGCCATGACCTGGATCAGAACTGCGATAGCCCCACCTATAAATACCCGCCCCTCTCCACCTAAAAATTGGTTCTGATTTGGGGAATTTTTCCACCTTGTGGTTCTGACCAGGTGAGGTTCCCAGATCCCTATGGGAGAGTCTGGAGGTCTGAGAAGGCCGAAGTGCTCGTTCTACGCCCCTCTCTTCAGTGTGCTTCCATTCCCCACCATCTTCCACCTCTAGTCTTAGATCTCCAAAGGCGGAAGCTAAGGAGAGAGAAGACTGAGGATCCATCTTCTTCGAGAGAAAGAGAACGTCCACACCATCATCTTCTACCTCCATCCACCAACCAAGATGTTGTTCGGGGCAGATCTAGAGAGTAAGGAAGTCAATGAGCCCAGAAGATTAAGGAGGACGACCCAAAAGATGAGATCCGACCTATATAGAAGCTAGGGAGAGAGAGCCACCTCTCCTATACGGGCTAAATATCTTCTTCTTCTCCTTTCTTCTACTGTTCTCCTTGTTTTTTTTTCGAATGATGTTCTTTTATCTTTTTTCGGTGCCAACTATGCTTGTTCATGGCTAGTTGAGCTCCTTCTTGGCTATGTAGCCCGTTTTGGGGATGTTTATGTACTTTTGCTTTAGGAAAGTAGATTTAATCCAGATCTAGTACGTTTTCTATTCTATCTCCTCCTTTTGGTTATGATTGCTAGTTTGGTTGACCTCTTTCTTGATTGAACTACTATTTCTGCCTACATTGAGAGATTCGTTGTAGAAATAGACAAGAGAAGATAGTTTGGATCAGAATCTGAAAGGAGGACGATTCAAGGTTGTCTGTTCCTAACATCCCAAAGTAATCTAGACCTAAGAAGGTATCTAGGATATTCTAGGATGTTGGTTTGTCATCCTCGAGAGAGATTTCATATCATCAATGGGTTTTAGTCATGCTATGCGAGAGCAAGTGAGATGACCCCACAGGAACAGATACCACAGTGCGTACCAGGTTTGGATGTAGATTGCTTGTTGGGGTGTTTGAGGGTTGTCTAAGTTTGAGAATGGGTGCATAACCTACTCGATCTGTGGTTACATAGCCAGGAACTCCTTCCCTCTGGTCTAATAGAATCTTACGGACTCTATTTTCTTTTCTTTTCTTTATTTTGTTTTAATTCGTGACAACCTGCTAGACTAGTTCTAGCCCCTTACATTTTTAACTATCTTCTTAGCTTATCTGACTCAAGGAAAAAATATCAAGCATCCTAAATGTCACCACGTCCCTGTGTTCGACTATGTATATCTACTTTGACCGCATAATAAAGTTGTGGGGGTCTTTGAAGGTTTTGGTTTATAAATTTAAAAGTTTGATTCCTTCTAAGTCTGCCTCCCCTTCTGGACGTGCGATTCGGGCCGATAAAGTTTTTGGCGCCTGCCGGGGAATGTGGTTTTCCACGTTTACATGTCTAAAAGATTTTTGTTCTGTCACTTTTAAGCATGTATATATATGCATAGTTTTTATTTTGTCTTAAACATACTTGTCCCTATATACTGAATAGCTTTCCTTTTTCTTATACTTTTTCAGTCATGGATCTTGCTTCTGCAAGATAAGTTATCTTGTCCACCTCTCCTCCTGAATTTTTCTGTAGTTCCCACTGCTGACAAATAATTGAAAGTTGTTCCTTACAACTCTTTGAGCTATATTCACCCCCACCGTCATCATATGTAGACGTTTCGACAATGGAAACCGCCAGCCATCCCTCGACGTTTAGGCTATAGAGAGATGAAGAACTGGTTAATGCAGTAGAATTAGCTGAAGAAAGTGTTAAAATACTCACCTCCTTAAGTTGTCATCTCTGAGAAAATGTCGATCCACTCCAAAAAGTACTAGAAAGGAAGAATCATCAACTCCAAGTAGCCAGAGAGATTGCAAACCGTAGTAGAAGCATACTTCAAAGTTTTGAGCAAAGATTCACCCAAGCACATCAGTATGATACAGCGAGCCTCCAACAGGAGTACAATGTGGAATTGATAAATCTTGAAAATGTTGCTGCACAAGTCCAAAAACTTCATGATAAAGATGTTGAACAAGGCAGGAAGCTTCAAGAGCTCATCAATTTGGTTACCACACAGTCGCAACCTCCACTACCTGACAATGAAGATTTTAGTCATCAAGACCATTCCATTAGGCCTGAAGTGGAGTAGGCCTCACCATCCTATTTAGACCATCAACTGGATTCATCAAGATTTTTCTATGAAGACCAACCTACTTGGGGAAGCCCTTAATTCTATCTAGTTGACCCAACTGATGAACCAATGGAAGATATAAGTCGTATGCATGAATGGTTTTATGATCATGATGATAAACACTCGTATCCTCACCAAAATAGTCAAACTACATCACGACCAGAAGGTTGGTTTGAGGAACCTGAGTCAGACATTGATCCAGACCAGAGTGATAGCTCCTACATTGATACTTGTCACTTAGCCTTGAGCAGTACGCCCATCATGGTTTGGAACAATTTGTTCAATGATGACGACGATGATGACAACTGCTCAAGTTAGAGTAGTGAATACATTGATGACAATGAGTTAGAACAACATGAGTCAAAATTTACCACCATTCCCCTAAAAGGCTTGGTGGATATCAATGGCGCAGGATGGACAATCCACTTCAACATGGTTGCTAAACATGAAGGCACCCTGGACCCTACAGAAGGCGACAAGCTCGGGGTGGTATAAACCCAA
Source organism: Alisma plantago-aquatica (assembly GCA_963693085.1). NCBI lineage: Eukaryota > Viridiplantae > Streptophyta > Magnoliopsida > Alismatales > Alismataceae > Alisma > Alisma plantago-aquatica. Next base: position 694,953,144 of record OY856410.1, on the reverse strand, counting down.
ACACGTCCTTATGAGGGTACTTCTTGTTCAAAAAATGATAGGATAACTCAGACTCTAAATGAGAGTTTATCCGAGCATCCAACCCCAAATTCAGAGGAGGGGAGAGAAGAGATAAGTCCTCCAGAAGACATCCAACATGTCCCCTTCATCTCTTCTTATATCATCATCCTAGGGCCTTCCTGTTCAGATTTATATCTTGAAGGGTACCTTAAAGATGATTTGCTAAAAAATTCATCCCAGTGTAGTTCAAGTAATTCACAGCATAGAGATGACTTCACCAAGTCACAGGGTTTCATTCCACTTTTCCAAACTCAGAAAGAGTCACCTCTCCACATATTCTGCCGCTACATGGTGAGCTCGAGCGGTGAGATACTGGTAACTCGGACCCCAAAACTACAGATTTGCGATCCAAGTGTAGGAGTTGTAGGACAGCCACCCCTATTGCCTATACAATTTTTCTTTTAATCTTTACCTTTAAAATATTTCTTAATAAAGTCAATTTAAATTTTATCTTTCCTCTAACTTCTAGAATTGTAGTTTATCTTACATCATCTAGTTATCTTTTAATTTTGCGCGCACTTCCATCTTCACACCCAGACAGCTGGATTTGTTCCATATCTTGTGTGAACTTAATCGACATACTTTGTTACTATTCCATGGTTTTTTATTAGGATTTTATCTCCTTTGGCTTTCCACCGTCATTTTCCCCTCGTATGGCAGAGCTAAACTGTGACCACAGTCTGCTAGCTACACTGCAACTGCAGACTGAAAGCTAAGACTGTGATCGTGGTCAAGCTTGCGTCAAACTGCAACTGCGGTCTTCTAAGACAATCCAGACCGTAGGCGTACTAGTGATACCACGTCCGCGGGACATAAAGACCATGACCTTGCATATCTAAGGCGCGAGGATGCTTTTTCGGCCTGACTGACTGGCATGTTGGGTTGTCTCTGCATTTTTGACCGACTGTTGCTCTTTTGACCGAGCTTTTCACCCCTATTGACTGGGTCTCCGACGCCTTTTCCAATTTTGCAACCACTCTATCCATGACCTCACGCAATTTAGGGTGAGTACGTGGATGGGTGTCGGGCCTATAAATACCCCTGAGCTGAGGCATCGTCCCCTCGCCTAACTGTGGAATTCCATCGACCACTGTGCTTCTACCAGCCATTTTTCCTTCTTCCCCTTGTCTTCATTGTAGGTTGAAAGGGAAAGAGTGGGCACGTCGACACCATTAGTAGTAGAAACCACCGCTAGACCACGACCGTGGTCTCTAAGTAGTGGCCCAGTGACTCCGCCCACCGCGTGCTTCGGCCTGTACCAGGTTTTGTTGGTCTCAATTGCGATCAGCACTCGGGTCACAGTCCCTCAGATCGTGGTCTCCTCTACCGCTAGAGGATTAGAGATCAAGACATCTTGGTGGGGATGATCGAGGTCTTCACAGTTGTGGTCACTTAGATCATGGTCACTTTGTGCACCACGATCACGGTGACCAAGTCGCTCAGGTCGCGGTATCAAAGTCTATTTCACGATCGCAGTCTCCTTCATCACAGTCGCACATGTCGCGGTGTCGGGGCCAGTCACCATGGTCATGGTCTTCAATACCGCGATCGCGGTCTTTACCACGGTCACGACCTAGAACATGGGTAAGATTGGAGTATCTTGAAGCAGAAGCACCAACTTCCACCATAGTCAAGCCAACCAAATCTAAATCAGAAGAAGTGACACCATGGACGCAATGAAAAATAGTTTTAAAAAGCTTAAAAAGTCTATCACGAGAAATAAAGGGGAAGGAAGCTCCACATCACCATCAAATTATAGAATCCCATACCCACACCATGCATCTCGAACCACAAATCCAATATATGAAGATAAAGTTATGCTTTATACTCCAGGTTTCAGGTCGCAAGAGACTGATACTGACTACCACAACTTGTCTGACACTCATATGGATACCTATAACAGTGAGTCAATGCAAGAAGCCTCCAGTGAGAGGACATGGACAGAAAGCTGTGATGCTGAGCTACAAACTTTGACTGGGTATCAAGAAAGCCCTTCAGTTTTGCACAAATCTTCATCTATAGGAGACCAGCGTCGACAGTCAGCAGAACGTTTTACATCCTTGTGACGGTCCACTTCCTCACATGATTCCTTTAAGGGAAACATACGCCACACAACTCATGGCGGTGCCAATCAAAGCTCACTCCCCTCTCCTTCATTTAAGAGTATGAAACAAAAGAAACACTTTGATACTCTAATCAGAGACAAGCACAGACTAGTAGACTCGTGATATTCATATCAAGGTACACTCCTAAGACTCGGGATCCAAGAGCAAGTCGATAGATACCTTGCAGTTGTTGGCCTTGTTTTCATCGCATATGCACAATGCAACGCCTACCATAGACTCACTTGTGAGTTTTGTGCTATGCTAGAGACATCCAAGGACCACTAACACACTGCATTACATTTTCGTCTCCTCAACCAGCCCCATGACATTACTATGCAACAACTCAATAGCTGGTTATCAGGCCCTATTGAAGAGTACGCTGAGATGTCTAGAGGCCGGATGGAGACATGGGACCACAATTTTAACACTATCCAAGCATGAAAGATGCTTACGGGTGAAGACAAGTACGTGAGTAAAAGCACCAAGGCCTCACACATACACAACCCAACAATTCGTTATCTACATCGGGTAATAGCAAACTGCGTCTTAGAAAAGCAAGACAATCAAGGAGCGCATAGTACAACTGACCTCTACATTTTGTGGTGTGTGGTAGTAGGATAGAAAGTGAATGTGGGGAATTTCATTATCCACCACATCCACGACTCTTTCAAGAAACAAGTCCATATCATGTCGATGGCGGGAATTATCACTCTTATTGCACACCATCTAGGAATTGGAGATGAGCAATTGGCACTTATGCAAGAAACAACTGAGTGGTCAAAGTTGGATGTAGACCACTTGATCGCTTAGGAGTTATCAAACAGTGCAACATAGGCTATCTATATATCTTTGGTCACTATAAGCACAAAATATTATTGCCAGCAAATGTAGATTTCGCGTGTAGAATGTCATTCATGGACGTCTCTCTTTTGGATGCTCAGGGTAATGTTCATCCTACAGGCAGAGCTACATGAGCTTCTACTTATACACCACCAGTGCTAGAGGCTCAAGAGGGTGGGCGGAAGATAGGGACAACCTTCCATGACATACCTTATCAGGGAGGATCCTATGAAGAGATGCCTACTGCAAATTACCCGTAACCCCCTCAACAGGAGCAATACATGCCATATACTAATTCAGAGAGCTTCTATGAGTTCATGACAGATTTCAGAGATGACTCAGGCAGATAGTTCAATATGCTAGAGTGGGATATACAGTACCTCAGTGAGAGGTTAAACATAACCTTTCCTCCACCGCCTCAACCGAATTATCAACAACCATTCCAACAACCCCTCGGTCCCTTCTATCAGCCGACCCAAGGATTCGACAAGTCAATTCATTTTCAGTAGGATCTAAACCAGAACTATGTGAACACATCTTGCAGTTTAGACAATTTGGATCAATATTTAAACATCGACTACCAATAGCAGCTGCTTCCCGTGCCTTCGAAAGCTAAAAGAATTGCTCGAGGATGAGAAAAATTTTTCAAGCTTGGGGTGGTTTCTTATCAGGGTGTACACCCTTTATTTTCCGCCTTTCCTTTTTATTTTCTTCCATAGCATGCAGGCATTATTCCTCTTTTTCCTTACATCTAGCATAAAATTTAGCATAATTTTTTTAAAACTTTTCAACTTTGTAAGACTTTCTTTCGTAATTTGTAGCTTTGCAATTAAGGCTATGCAATGCAAATCTTAGAACGAAATGCTTATCTTTTTGCATGAATGCACACTTTTCATCTTAGACTGATTGATCTTTTTCTTGACTTGCTCATTGACGCTTTCCTTAAGTTTGGCAAAGAGTCTAAGGTTATTCCCCTTTTTCATAGCTTAAAGAATTATTCCCTTGATCTATTTTGTGAATGACTAATCCAATGTATAGGATTGTTGGAATGAGCTAAAGTGTGATCAAAGATTCCTAGTTGTGGTTTCACAAGCTTGCCTATATTCTAAGGATCCTTGAATCATAATTGCTACTCTTCACACATGTTTCAAATGGATCATGATGAGTTTTGAGCTATAGTCAAGTTGAAATGTGAATTATGCACCTTCTCACCTTAGATTGAAACTTTTTTTTTTGCAAAAAAGGCTTGGCCGCCCACAAAATCCAAAAAAATAAATAAATCAATATAGTTCTCACTCAAACCTACAAAATTAGAATGCAGAGAATAAAGGCCTGAGTGTGAATAAATGAGCGCTTGTTTTCTCTTTCAGGAGAGTTGAGGATGATGTTCAGTCGGTGTATCACTGTGCTCATGAATGCGGGTATGTCATGCCTGGTAGTATCACTCCAAAATCTCATTAGAGAGTCACTAGGAACCCCTCAGAGACCTATGAGATCATCCCAGTAGTAGGGTTGGTTTGAGCGTAGTATGAGGAGTTCGTCTCACTACTCTGGGCCAACTGGCTCGGACTGCAGGGACTATTGCTCGTTACATGGAACATCTTGACACAGATCGGGATCCTCAGAAGTCATTAGAGTCTTTTCGCTTCGCTTCTTAGGACCTGAATAAGTGAGAGTCATGTTGTCCCTGATTGGTATACATGGATACATGATGATTGCTCGTTGCTCATCACCTGCATGATCATCTATGTGACAATGCTTTTATAATGCATAATGATGATTCAAACCCTCATGGGTAGCGATAGGTCAAAGTGGACTAGCTTAATCTTGCCTAGTTGTTCTTTGATCTTACTTTGGTAGGATTGTGCTTGATTGGTGGGGGTTTGTTCTGAAATAACATGGATCAGGAGAATTGATGTTTTAACTTTGGATGTTACCTTTTTGTTCTTTGAGCACATTCATGCTTGAGGAAAAGAAAATGTTTAAGCTTGAGGTTGTTGATAATACCCAAATTTATGTATTTATGCTAAGAATTTATCTATGGTTTTGTGTCACTATAGCCTTAATTTTCCCAAAATAACCCATGTTTCCTTTCTTTTAGTAATTTATATCTTTTTATAGATAAAGTTGTTCAAACTAGCCAATTTTGGACTTGCAGGCACCGAATCAGAGAAGACATCTATCCTCCAAAGAACCCTCCCCAACACATGGGTTTTTGCTGCATCTAGGCCTTCACCGTGACCGTGACCGTGGGATACAACACGACCGCAATCGTGGTTCCCACACTCACCTCGACCGCGACCGTGGTACTCACCTCCACCAAGACTGCGATCTAGGAAGCCACCTCGACTGCGATCCAAGCCACTGCCACAACTTCTTAGATAACCGCGATCGAGGCCAAGACCTCGACCGCAGATCAAGCCTCGACCATGGTTAATCCATATCCTCAACCGCGACCATGACATGTACCTTGACCACAGACCGTGACTGAGTGAGGACCATGACCCGCGGTCACCAACACGACCATGGTGATTAAGGCCGTGACTTGGATCAGAACTGTGATAGCCCCACCTATAAATACCGGCCCCTCTCCACCTGAAAAGAGGTTCGGATCAGGGGAATTTTTCCACCTTGTGGTTCTGACCTGGTGAGGTTTCCAGAGCCCTATGGGTGAGTCTAGAGGTCTGAGAAGGCCAAAGTGCTCATTCTACACCCGTCTCTTCAGCGTGCTTCTATTCCCCACCATCTTCCACCTCCAGTCTTAGATCTCCAAAGGCAGAAGATGCGAAGACAGAAGACTGAGGATCCATCTTCTTCGAGAGAAGGAGACCATCCACACCATCATCTTCCACCCCCATCCACCAACCAAGCTATTGTTTGGGGCAGATCGAGAGAGTAAGGAGGCCAAGGAGCCTAGAAGATCAAGGAGGATGACCTACAAGATGATATCTAGCCTATACAGAGGCTAGGGAGCGAGAGGCACCTCTCCTCTGTAGGCTAAATCTCTTCTTATTGTCCTTTCTTCTACTGTTATCCTTGTTTCTGTACTAATGAAGTTCTTTCATCTTTGTTCAGTGCCAACTATGCTTGTCCATGATTTTTGTACTTTTTCTTTAAGCAAGTAGATTTAATCTAGATCTAGTACGTTTTATATTCTATCTCCTCCTTCTGGTTATGATTGCTAGTTTGGTTGACCACTTTCTTTCTTGAACTGCTATTTCTGCCTACATCGAGAGATTCGTTGTAGAAATAGACAAGAGAGGATAGTTTGGATCGGAATCCGAAAGGAGGACGGTTCAAGGTTGTATGTTCCTAACATCCCAAAGTAATCTGGAACTGAGAAGGTATCTAGGATATTCTAGGATGTTGGTTTGTCATCCTCGAGTGAGGTTTCATATCATCAATGGGTTTTAGTCATGCTATGTGAGACCAAGTGGGATGACCCCATAGGAACAAATACCATAGTGCGTACTAGGTTTGGATGTAGATTTCTTGTTGGGGTATTCTAGGGTTGTCTAAGTCCGAGAACGGGTGCATAAACTACTCTACTTGTGGTTACATAGCCAGGAACTCCTTCCCTCGGGTCTAGTAGAATCTTGTGGACTTTGTTTTATTTTCTTTTCTTTTTTTTGTTTTAGATCATGACAACCTGCTAGACTAGTTCTAGCTCCTTACTTTTCCGACTATTATCTTGGATTATCTAACTCAAGGATGAAATCTCAAGCATCCTAAACATCACCACATCCCTGTGTTTGACCACACATATCTACTTGGACCCTGTAATAAAGTTGTGGGGGTCCTTGAAGGTTTCATTTTAAAAATTTAAAAGTTGGATTTCTTCTGAGTCTGCCTCCCCTTCTGGATGAGCAATTCGGGCCGATCAGTGCCAGACTACTCACCTCCCCCAGGCTAGAACTACGAGACGGACTGGGATCATTTCACTGAGGTGCCAAAAGGTTTCCATATTAGTTGGCACGTCAACTCCATAACCAACATCGAGAATCCCTTTGCTCGCATCCTTCACTTCATCCTCACCAATACTATTTTTGGCTGCTCTAGTCAGGGCCAAGGGAAGGTAAAGAAGACCAACCTCTTCTTTCTCCACCAGCTTCTCAAGGGGGAGCCAATAAATTTTTGTTCTTTCTTCCTCCTCCATGTTTTATCAGTACGGCGTTTGGAGTCCCGAAAGGCACTAATTATTTTTGGGGGTCTCATTACCCCCATTGCTCTTCATCTGCGGCTAGACCTGTCTACCTTACAACTAGTGGGACAATGATATTTGGATCTCACACATTTTTGAAAGGCAAGTTTCCTCACTATTCATTTCAACATTGTGTATGCTTGTTGCTCAGTGGATGGCCGATACAGGGAGTGGTCACTCCCTAACCCAGTCTTCTATTAGCCAAGAGTCGAGCATCTACAGTGGCCATTAGATGATGACGACATTGATGCAGCCACAGAGGAAGCCACAGAGGAGGCCAAATAGCAAGCTGACAATGATACCGACGTGGTGGAGGTGGATACCATCCCTATCACTCACCGACCTACACCATGCAAGTGACCGCGGAGATACACTGCCACGAGTTCCTCAGCCCCACCACCGTCCAAGGATGAGAATGACACTTTTGACATGGCGGTCATGTATGGGATGATTCAGGACATCCATATAGGTCAGCAACAACAACAACAACATGTAACTTTGGCAGGTATACAAGACATCCAAGGAAGGTTCTACGTGAACCAGCAAGCGATCTACGAGAATGAGAATTTTCTCTTGGCCAAACAAGAGAATGTTCACACTCACCTACAACGCATTGAGCAGTACCAGTACCCTTTCTACGACCACTATTGGAGCCAAGGGTACTTTGAAGGGTATCAGTAGCCACCACTGATGCCTTCATATGATCCCAATTTTTAGGGAACATTTCCTCCACATGATCCTACCATGCCACACTACCAATAGCCGCCTCCACAGGTTTGATCAGGGTACTACTATCCACCTCTTAAGTTGGAATGTTGACTATGCGGACATAGTCATATTCAAGCTTGGGGGGTGCTGGAACAACCATTATCTTAGTTTTTTTAATTTTATTTTAGTTTGCATTTTTATCTTTATTTTATGTTTTTCTTAGATTTATGTTATTATAGAATCCACATCTATCTAGTGTAAAAAGTGGATTACTATATGCATGGGTCTCTGTAGAAATTTGCCTCTACGTCTTTTTGAAGAAAAAATGACATGTTTTAAAAATGTGGAGAAGTTATTTATTGCAAATCTTTTGAGTCACACCTTGAGGAAGGGTATGGGCTAGTCAGCTTTAGATCATGGGATATGAATAATCTCTCAATCATCCATGAAAATTGAAGGAAGAAGGTGTTTGAGCCTGAAATGATCAAACTGGTAACGTGACCTTAAATGGAAATTTAAGAAGGAACTCCTACGGTTACCCTACACATAGGTCTTTAGAGAGGGACACATATTAATCTTTGAAGGCTTAATCACTTAGTTATGTGATTTCATCCACTCCATATTCATAATTGCCTCCACCTTAAGATGATCAAGTACACTGAATCATTTTTTTTATTACATAATCATGGCACAGTAGGAATCATTATAGTTAGTCATTTTCCTTCGCATCCATTAGATAAAGAAAAAAATATATATGAACAATTCATATGCATATCATGTAGTCACATAATACAAATTTGTACATGTAGGTTGCATGCATTCATCAAAGGCATTATGAGATGCTAAATATTTATGCAGATCTCATACACATCTATACACTCAAAGATATACGAGAAATTTCATGAATGTATTTAGGGGAATAATGCCAATCATGTAAAAAAAAGAGCATTGTCTTTTTTTAGAAGAGGGAGAAAGGATGTGCATTCATTCATAAAAAAAGGTTCCAAAACATCTCCATAATGCCCTTGATTTTTCTCCATTTGGTTCAATTTCATTAAATGAGATTTTGAGCACATGCATCATGCCACCCATTTATGCAGGCATTAGGATTCATAACTAGTTCATTCTCATCATATAGGTTCATCATACTTTAATGCTCACATAATGATTCAGTTGTTCCTTGTGAATCTTCATAACCACCTATCCTGAACCACCCATTGCTCTTATCGGTAGACCACTTATATGATTTTCCTCCTCACTTTATGTTTACCAAGAGGACACTTTCGATGTAGATGGTAGCTTGGGAAAAGAGCAATGTACATAGGAAATCACATAATGCACCAAGTGTAGGCCTGATTAGTTTAATATGTTAACTACTTTCCGAATAGTGTTTCATTAACTAAGGGACAAATGTCCTTAATTGAAATTTTATTGTCACTTTAGAGAAGTTATCGGTTCAGTGATCAGTAGGGCCGGTTTGAGACTGTGATGTGGGGGTGGTTGAGATGAGAATTCATGTAGTATGTCCTTTTACTGACTTATCTCAGACGGATCTGAGAGCATGTTGCTCGAGGACGAACAAGCTTTAAGCTTAGCAGAGTTTGATGCACGGATATTTAGTCATTTTACAGGCTTATTTTCCCTTTGTTTTGTGAATGCATTTGTTATTTTCATGAGATTTTATGCACAAAATCTTATGAATAGCCAGTTTCATTTAAATGAATCAATTTATGTATTTTTATCAAGTTTTAATCAAATTTCACAAATCTAAGGACTAAGACACATTGTTTGGTTGTATTTCAGGTACATATCAAGCGTGCATACTCGATACTACTGAGTCCATACTTGATAGTACCGATTTCACATCAGTAAAAACATCCAAGTGAAATGCGCAGACTTAGTACTACCAACACCCAGCTCGGTAGTACCAAATCATCATCAGTAGACTCCTCGAAGAATTGCAGAAACTCAGTACATCAGCACAAAAGTCGGTAGTACCGAGATTACATCAGACGTGCGACCACTTTTCACACGTCAGTACTATTGACTCAACTCGATAGTACCAAACGAGTGCACATTTGAAGAATCATAAAGTCTCAATACTACCTAGTTACAACTTTGTACTACCAAGACTATCCGCACTGGCAAGATCAACAACAACGATCTAATCTTACGACTAGTTCATAGAAAATAGCCATACTATAACTATGTGGGAGGACAGTCAGACCTAGGTATCACGTTTTAGTCCATAGCTCAAGATTGGAGAGACCAAGGAGGATAGACCGGGACCGAAGGCTACATCTAGGAGCGATTCCAGCACTTTCAGTGGACTGTTTTGCAGTAGAGAGATAATAGAACACCCGTGCACCGAAGGGGATTCTCCAAAGTTGCTTTTCTCTAGGGGTTAACATAGTTCATTCAATGTTTTCCACATTTTCATCCTCTCTATCATTTTTTCGACTATATAAACCATGAGGGGCTAAAACTCTTATTCCTTAGGACTCGAGAGTAGCTAGGGGATGCACTGTATCTAAATTCCATTATTGATATAGATTTTCTCTTACTATTTGAATCTGAATCTATGGAAATTTCATGATCTTATTGTTCTTGATCACCACAATTAGTGTATCAGATCCTTAATTACTACTGAAAAGGAGATTAAGGGTTAGATACACATAAGTTCACCCATTTATCGGCGTCCCTTGTGAAAGGTGGGGCATAAATAGGAGGAGATTACCCAGAGTTAAATTAAAAGCACCTAACTAATGAATCAATTATTGTTAGAATGGAATTGGCTTTAGATTAGGTAGGGGAATTACACTGTGAAAGTGGGTAGTTTCTAACTACAAGCTCCTTATTCAAATTTAATAGGAAATTTTTACTAATAATAAGAAGGCAGATACAGTGTCACCCTTTGTGAAACTGTGTTATAAGGAATTCATCGTCATAAAACCAAATCAAATATATTTTCCATTTTTAATTTCTTGCTTTTGTTCAAAACAACCAACCCAATCAATTTTCATCGGCCTAGCTGATCAAACTACATTTAGTACTAGACTCTGGATAGTCGTTTCCCTGAGTTTGACTCAGGCATCATAGGGACTATATTACAAGATGCATACACTTGTGTTTTGAATGCACAGTAAAGTCATGTCATGACTGTAATCTTCAACGTTGGGTGGTGGCGTTTGCAATCATGTGGTAACTAAATCGATGAGTATTTGAATCCTCCTACCCTGTTCAACATCCTTATCATAAGTTGTTGGACTTGAGCATCTATGCTTTCAAGGTTCATCAATTCCACCATGAACTTCTATTGTAATGCCACTGTATCAGACTGATGTATTTGGAATAATCCTTGTTCAACAGTCTGAAGTATACTTCTACTACAGTCTGCGATCTCAGTGGCTACTTGGAGTTGATGATCTTACTTTTCTAGTAGTTATTGGAGTGAAAGTAGATATGGAGGAGGTCAGTGTTGACACTTTCTCTAGCTAACTCCACTGCTCTAATCCACTCTTGATCCCACGTCAACACAGAAGTTGAGGGTTGATCCACCATCTCCTTTGTTGGAATTTCAACATTTGACGATGGTGGAGGTGAGTATAGCTTGACTAGGTGTAGAGCACAACCTTCAATTATTTTACAGAAGCCAGAACTGCGGAAAAAATTGGGGGGACATGTGTGTTGGCTAAATTGGACATTATTATAATACCTTTATTTTGATGATGACAAATATTTAATTCTTGTGGATCTAACGTACTACTTGAGTGTTGTAGGGATTAGGTGGATGAAAAACACTTGGAAGATCTATATGCTAAAATTGGTTTAAGTCATGAATGTAATCAAATGTAAAATCTTATACAAGTTTATAATGTACAATTACTTAGACATCATGTAAATCAAGTGTTAGATCTTCCCTAGCCAATCACAACACTTAGATAGGTCATCCCCTACAATAGTGTCACATCTGCACACTCATACACACACTTAGTACTCAACTTAAAACATTGAAACAGGGTTAATCTCAGTCGACAAAATTCTCGACCGAGACACTCTCGGTCGACAAACTCTTTGATTGAGAATGACCCAGGTAGCCGTTAGACACAACAGACAAGGTAGTTGGGAGTTAGATTAGAACGTTATATACACTTGCTCCAGACAATCCCTCGGTCGACAAGTCCTCAACAGAGAAGGACTCTCGCTTGACAATTCTTCGACCGAGATGAGTTCTGTCTGCACTTTTCATAGTTAATTAACTAGTCATTATTAAAGCAACTAATGGTTACCTAACGGTTAGTTAGGCACTAAGAACCCCATAGAAAGTGTCTAGAACTTCCTTAAGCATCCATAGGCCATTCCTATAAATAGGACAAGCCATAGGACACCCAAAACACACTTGTGCAATACTTGAAATTTCATACTTGCAATTGGCAATCTGTTTTGAGCAATTGAGCAACACTAGTATTTGCTACTCATTTCCATTGCTCCAAATTTGTGTCCTATAGGCTAGCATCTCCTATCCACTAAGCCTACACTTACATACTCATTGGTTAGGAGATCAATACGCTTGATATAGGAAATCAAGCCTTGTGCTTCAAGTGGTAATTGTAATTTCCATTTCCTTTCTTGTTCTTTCTTATTCCTTGTACTCTCCTTGATACTCCTAGGGTTTGAGGCTGTGGATTGGAGAGAGTTTGATCTTCTTGGTGAAGAAGGAGATCTTTGGACTACTTGTAGAAGGTTGTCTCAACAGGAAGCTACTTCAAGAGGAAGGCTACTTCAAGGGGCAGCTTGAAGTTACTTCAAGGAAGGCTGCTTCAAGGTTGGTGAGATTACTTCAAGGTGAAGGTTGTCCAAAGGGTGTAGAAATTATTGTAATTTTATGTAATATCCTTGTGAGGTAATAAAATTTAATACTTTCAAAATCCCAATTGGGTAAGCAACCGGGTAGTGGATTGACTGCCTTAGTATTTCCTAAGGTTGGAACCACTCTAAACACCTTGTCTCCTTCTTGTTATTTCAATTGTGGTTGTTTGAGTTAAATTATTTTAAAATGTCCATAAAACCCTAATCACCCCCCCTCTAGTGGTTTTTCAATTGGTATTAGAGAAGGATTCAAGGAGCTCTAATCGAGTCTTGAAGAATGAAGGGCGGTGGTGTCTACAACTGCAAGCAAAGGAAAAGTATGGACCAATCTTCAACAAGTTGTAATTGGTGCTTAGGAACAAGGCACACTACACCTAGCTGTCCATGGAGGTCAAAGAAGGAAGAAGTACATAAAGAATCCCTAATTGCTACAATAAGTGAAGAAGAAGAAGAAGAAGAGGTAAGTCTTTTTGATTTACCTAAAGAAGAGTTAATTGCTAGTCTTGAAGAGACACATAATAAGTATATTGAGTGCAAGAAGAAATTAAAGAAATCTAATAAGGCAAATGATGATTTACATGCTAAACTTCTTTCTCTCAAATCTGAAAATGAAGATCTTAAAAATGTTATTGAAGATCATGATATTAAGATGAAATCTGTAGAAGCAAATTGCAATCTTCTTTCCCTAGAAAAGTTAAACTTGCAAACTCAAGTAAATGATCTTCAAAAACAACCTATTTTGTGTACACATATAGATTATGATATTATTGTGAAAGAAAGAGATTGCTTGTTATCTAATCTAGATCAAGCAAAGCTAGACATCAATAAGAGAATGGATGAGATTGTCAAGCTGCAACAAAAAATTAGTTGTTTGAGTAACAATGATACCCTTGATAAAATTTTAAATAATTCTTATCATCAAATTGGAACGAGAGGACTAGGTTATAATCCTAAAGGAAAATCTTATCAAAAACCTAGTTGGAGAACGACACAAGCGCTAGAAAACCAATCTATGTATGTACCTAAGGGCAAATATACATATGTACCCAAGAACAACCTAGAACAAAACCATAGAAAGAGATATGAGGTTGATTCCATATGTTGTCATTATTGTTTGCGTCTTGGACATTATTCTTTCTCATGTCCTTACAAGAAAAAGGATGTTGATTTAGTATGGGTTCCAAAACCCCCAAACTAAATGAATAAAATTAAGTTGAGATATGACCAAAGACTCTAAGTTGTATATCTCTATGTCTATCTCAACTTAACATAATAGGACACCAAGTTAATCCAAGAAATTAAAAATTCTAAATATACATCTTCAACTAACTTGTTTTAGTTTAGATTCTCAAAACCTAGCAAATTGTATATGATTAGTTGAGATTTAACCTAAATGTTACTTTGATATTTAAATGTCTCATCTCAACTAAACTACATTTTTCAAAATGCATAATTGAATAACCTATGATTTACTTGTAAACAATTGCTGAGAAACAGTACAGAAACAATCTCGGTCGAGCAACTATTCGACCGAGAACATTTTCGGTCGAGCAATAGTCAACCGAACAGGTTACTATTTTCAAGTTTGCAACAAATGTAATAAAACCTATACAAACAACAGCATTCTCGATCGAGAAAAACGTCGACTGAGATAAATTCGATCGACAAACAGTTCGACCGAATCAAGTTCTGCTGAACCTGTTTTCAACTAATCTAGATTGCCATCAAATTGTTATTCATGATTGATTTAATGTGAAAATCAAGAATAAGTCTTGGAGACCATCTTTGAATCAAGACATATTGATCTTTTTGCAACATGAATTAAAGTAGAACATTATGAATATGAAATCCTTATTGTAAAAATGCTATATGAAAAATGATATTGAACATACTTTATTTATTGAAAAAGTTAATTAAGATGGTTTGTCTAAAATTTGAAAATCCATGAACCATGACTGAAATTATTTTGGTTTATCCTCTACATGTTTTTAAAACTGAATCATGTTGGTATAATCAAGGAAATTACTACTTTATCATAATCCACATGGTTTATCCTAAGTATTTCTTGGTCTATCTATGTAGGAACCATGTGTATTAAAATTAAATGGTCATAATCATTGTATTTCATGAAATTACATGCTTCTATCTTGATCATTGTATTGTAGATATACTTCTATTGTTCTATCATAATTATTGTGCCATGATCATTATGTTTCATTGGTTTCTCTAAAATAATCTTTGATCCATATAAACAAACCAAAAATGGATATTACTTTTGATCATTATGATTCAGCTCATATGAAGATGCCATTACAGTAAAACTTCATGGCACAAATGTATTTTAAATTGAAAATTTGCAGAAATTATACTTCAAATATAAGTTTTCAAATTGGAAATCTACAGAAATTGCCTCTTGGTTGAAATCTAATTTGACCAAGGGGCGCTATGGTCGTAGTCAAGGTCGACCTAAAATATGCCTGACAAAATGCTCATTTGCACATCATTTTATTGTACTTAATCTTAGTATCTTGATTCAAAATGTGTTTTTGAAAGGTCAAAATCAAATCTTAAAAGCTACTTATGACCTTAGAATTGCTCAAAATGATTACATTATTACTCCCCTAGAAGATATATATATGTACTCATCTAGTCTCTCACTTGCATTAAAGACTAGCTCAAAATTTTATCTACAACAACTTCGTCGGTCAGCAAAAATTTTCGACCGAAACATACTCGGTCGACGAATTCATCAACCAAAAACATCTCGGTTGGCTATACTTCTCGACCGATACTCACCAAGTAAATGTTGTACAGTCGAACCTAGATATATGTTCGGTCGACAAAATGTTCGACCGAGCCAACATCGGTCGATAACATTGTCGATCGAGGTCAACCTTGTGAACCCCCATTTGCGTGAATTAAAAGGCAATATTCTGATTAAAATAATAATAATAATAATAATAATAATAATAATAATAATAATAATAATAATAAAAGTGTAACAGCTAGTTTTTGATCGACCGTTGGACGACCGAGAGGAGCGTCTACAGAAACGACCGTTGCAGTCGTCGGTCGACAAATTGTTATATAAGAATATTATAGTAGAGTATAAAAATAAGGGGGAGTAATATATGAAATGAACCAAAAAGGATCCCATTCTTTGCAAATGATTGAAAAATAAATTATGGCTAAATTTGACAATGCATCACTTGTTTTTAAATTGAATATCTCTTTAAGGGGAAGCATAGCATACAATTAAGGGGGAGAAATAAAAAGTCATACTAAATGATTATCTTGGATATCTTTTTGAAATGACAAAGGGGGAGAAATAATATAAAATCAAAAACATAAAATAAAATGAGTTTCATAATATCTTGGCTAGCATCCACTTGCAAAACAAGAATAGCTACAAAAGGTAAACTCCAGGTATGAAACTCACATGATTTATATTTCCTTATTTTATATTTAGGAAATGTTTGTCATCTTCAAAAGGGGGAGATTTTTGGCTAAATTGGACATTATTATAATCCCTTTATTTTGATGATGACAAACATTTCATTCTTGTGGATCTAACGTACTACTTGAGTGTTGCAGGGCTTAGGTGGATGACAAACACTTGGAAGATCTATATGCTAAAATTGCTTTAAGTCATGAATGTAATCAAATGTAAAATCTTGTACAAGTTTATAATGTACAAGTACTTAGACATCATGTAAATCAAGCATTAGATCTTCCCTAGCCAATCACAACACTTAGATAGGTCATCCCCTACAATAGTGTCACATCTACACACTCATACATACACTTAGTACTTGGCTTAAAAAATTGAAACAAGGTTAATCTCGGTCGACAAAATTCTCGACCGAGACACTCTCGGTCGACAAACTCTTCGACCGAGAATGACCCAGGTAGCCGTTAGACACAGCAGACAATGTATTTGGGAGTTGGATTAGAACGTTATATACACTTGCTCCAGACAATCCCTCGGTCGACAAGTCCTCGATCGAGAAGGACTCTCGGTCTACAATTTTTCGACCGAGATGAGTTCCATCTACACTTTTCAGAGTTATTTAACTAGTCATTGTTAAAGCAACTAATGTTTACCTAACGGCTAGTTAAGCACTAAGAACCCCCTAGAAAGTGTCTAGAATGTCCTTAAGCATCCATAGGCCATTCCTATAAATAGGACAAACAATAGGACACCCAAAACACACTTGTGCAATACTTGAGCTTTCATACTTGCAATTGGCAATCTGTTTTGAGCAATTGAGCAACACTAGTATTTGCTACTCATTTCCTTTTCTCCAAATTCATGTCCTATAGGCTAGCATCTCCTATCCACTAAGCCTACACTTCCATACTCATTGGTTAGGAGATCAATACGCTTGATATAGGAAATCAAGCCTTGTGCGTCAAGTGGTATCTGTAATTTCCATTTCCTTTCTTGTTCTTTCTTATTTCTTGTACTCTCCTTGCTGCTCCTAGGGTTGGAGGCTGCGGATTGGAGAGAGTTTGATATTCTTGGTGAAGAAGGAGATATTTGGAATACTTCTAGAAGGTTGTCTCAATGGGAAGCTACTTCAAGAGGAAGGCTACTTCAAGGGGGAGCTTGAAGTTACTTCAAGTAAGGTTTCTTCAAGGTTGGTGAGACTACTTCAAGGTGAAGGTTGTCCAAAGGGTTTAGAAAGTATTATAATTTTATGTAACATCCTTGCAAGGTAATAAAATTTAATACTTTCAAAATCCCAGTTGGGTAAGCAACCGGGTAGTGGATTGACTGCCTTAGTATTTGCTAAGGTTGGAACCACTCTAAACACCTTGTCTCCTTCTTGTTATTTCAATTTTGGTTGTTTGAGTTAAATTATTTTAAAATATCCATAAAACCCTATTCACCCCCCCTCTAGTGGTTTTTCAATGTGGACAATATAACGTGTCTTGCGGATGCAAGATCCATGGATGAAAAGACATATAATAAAAAGAAAAACTATTCAGTATATTTGAACAAGTATGTGTAAAAGAAAAAGAAAACTATGCATATATGTACAGGCTTATGGATGACAGAACAAAATCTTTTATGCGTGTAAATGTGGAAAATCACATCCGCGACAACGGAGCCAAAAGTTGGTCGGCTCCAAAGGAGGGTCAGACTTTAAATTTATAACTTGAAACCTTCAAGGACCCGCACAACCTTATTATGGGGACAAATTAGATATACGGGGTCAAACATAGAGATGTGGGGAAGTTTAGGATGCTTAAGACCTCGCTCTTAAGTCAATTAAGCCAATCCGATAGTTGATAAAAGTATGCATCTAGAACTAGTCTAGTAGGTTGTCATAAAATAAAACAAAAAAAAGAAAACAAAACAAAACAGAGTCTGTAGGATTCTACTAACCAGAGAGAACGAGTTCCTAGATATGTAACCACAAGTTGGAAAGTCTATGCACCCATTCTCAGGCGTAGACAACCCTTGAACACCCCACCAAGCAACCTGCATCCAAACATAGTATGTATTGTGATATCTATTCTTATGGGGTCATCCCACTTGCTTTCGCAAAGTGTGACTAAAACCCATAAATGATGTGAAACCCCTCTCGAGGGTGAGAAATCAACACCCTACAATATTGTATATATCCTCTCAGGTCTAGAATATTATGAGATGCTAGGAATAGGTGTGATCTGGGATAGAACTTGGTAGGGAGCCCGACCGTGTCGGGTTGCACCCAATTGTGTTGAGGTCTATAGTTCTGAACAACTCACCTTAAACCGTCCTCCTTTCAGATTCTGATCCAAACTATCATGTCTTATCTATTTCTGAAATGAATCTCTCGATATAGGAAGAAATAGAAGTTCAAGCAAGAAAGAGATCAAACAAACTAGCAATCATAACTAGAAAGATAAGATAGAACAAAAAACATATTAGATCTAAAATTAAACTACTTGCTTAAGGTAAAAGTACATAAACATGCCCAAAATAGGCTACATAACCAAGAAGGAGCTCAACTAGCCATGGACAAACATAGTTGGCACTGAACAAAGATGGAAGAAAATCATTTGTACAGAAACAAAGGAGAAGAAGAAGAGATTTAGCTCGTACAGAAGAGGTGGCTCTCACTCCTTATCCTTCGTATAGGCCGGATCTCATCTTTGGGTCGTCTTCCTAGGTCTTCTACACTCCTTCGCCTCCTTTCTCTTTGATTTTGCCCCAAATAGTTGCTTGGTGGGTGTATGGAGGTGGAAGATGACTGGGAATGGTAGGATATGGGTGTATGGAGGTGGATAATGATGGTGGATGACAACAAATTGAAGAGACAGGTGTAGGATGAGCACTTCAGCCCTTTCAGACCTTGGAACTCTCCCACGGGGCTCTGGGAACCAAAACGGGTCATAACTGCCGAACGGAACCTCCAAGTTTTAGAACCGCAGACTTCCCCAAATTCAGAACCCCTCTCCAGGTCGCGAGGGGTGGGTATTTATAGGTGAAGGTTGAGTGCATGTAATGAGTGGTCCTGACACCTATCCCAGTCATGACACTTGTCTCGATACAGCGGTGCTAGGGGTCACGACCGAATAAATGTCACGGTCGAGGTGGATGCACGGTCGAGGAAGACGTCGCGGTCAAGGCAGACATTGCAGGTGAGACATGTACAACTGAATCTTTTCCTTGGCATGGCCGTGTCAAGTGTCACAGTCACGACAGACAAGATTCATTCATGGTCACAGTAGGTGTCGCAGTCGAGGTAGATGTCGTGATTGATCTAGACGTCACAGTCGGGGCAGGTTCTATGATCTAGGTGAATGTCATAGTCGAGACAGGTGTCGCAGGTGAGACAAGTACAACTAGCCCTTTATTCCTTGGCATGGGCATGCCGGGCTCGGAATGGTCGTGTCGGGGACCATGGTCATGACAAACAAGATTCACTTTCAGTCACGGTAGGTGCCGCAGTAGAGGTAGACGTCGCAGTCGTAACATGTGCCATGATCGAGGTAGACATCACGGTCATGGCAGGTGCCACGGTCGAGGTGGACGTCGCATTCGAGGAAGGTGCCTCGGCTGAGACGTGTGAAGATGACCATTGTTCTTGGGACGGCCGGGTCGAGCGTCTTGATCATGTCAGGTGTCGCAATCATGACGGATGGAATCCTAGCTACTGCAAAAACATGTGTTGGAAAGAAATCTTAGAGAATATATTTCTTTTTAGGTTTGGTTCCTACAAGTTCTAAAATTGTCTAGTTGAGCAACTTTATCTATGAAAAGATATAAATTACTAAAAGATAAGGATCTAGTGTTATTTTGGGCATATTAAGGCTATAATGACACAAACCATAAATGAATGCTTAGCATAAATGTCTAGATCTGGGTGTTATCAATCTTTGATCATGCGGCTGAGGTTGTGCGTCCTTCAAGATCAACACCAAAGGTGAGGGTTCCTCATGGCTCAACTCCACTAACAAGAATGGGGGGGAGATGTAAACTTGTGATGTTGAGCTGGTCAAGAGATGGAAACCCAATATCTTATGGTGAAGGAGTTGTCTTCCTCATGCAATGTCTTGTGTGTGGTTGTGGTGACACTGCAACCCGATGCTCATTAGATACAAATTACTGAGTGCAAACTATCACCTTATGAGTGAGAATGTGCATAATTGATGTGGTTTATTATCGCACTAACAAATTCACTCAGGGTTAAAATCCCTGAGCTTTTACCAAAACCTTGTGCAATAATACCACCCACAAGCGGACGGGTCTTATCGTAGTATAGTTAAGGATTGAATCCCAAGTGACAACATTTTTAGGAATATTTTCTAGTCTGTTCTAGTTCAAGTAAGACTAATATTTAAACAAAGGGGTTGATTTGAGGTTAATTAAACTAAGTGTAGGAAAGTAAGATCATAATTTAAGTTGATCTAGATTAATTATATGGAATTGCTGGGATGGTCCCGGGTTTCACCACTACTAAACATGCAAACACATCCAAAACATCAAACATCTAGGAAAGATTTAACCATCCAAATGGAGCTACTACAAAACCCCTCATACGAGCATTAGGCTTGCATAAGCATCACCTTAGGTATCATATGTCTCGTCACCATCTGGATCACTCACTTACGACTCCAAAGATACAAAAATCCAACTAAAGTTATGGGCCCCCTATACATGTGTTAGGCACACAGAAGCATCACCGTGGGCTAGATGGCTCATCCCCTCATGGATCATTCACTTACTACCTCAAAGAATCCCTTTCTATTTCTAGTCAGGGAGTCAACCATGCTTATCGTCAACCAAGCAAGAAATTAATCTACAAGCAATCATTGAAGATTAAGAATGATGATACATATATCCAAATGAAGTTGTGGGCCCCCTATACAGGTGTTAGGCACATAGAAGCATCACTGAGGGCTAGATGGCTCATCCCCTCACGGATCATACACTTACTACCTCAAGGAATCCCATTCTATTTCTAGTTTGGGAGTCAACCTCATTAATCGACATTCCACCCTACATATAGAAGTTCTCGAAACATAGGGAAGAAAAAGATAAAAGCAAGCAAATAATCAATCTACAAATGGTAATGATTAACAACAAAATGAAAAGTTATATACATTGCCATGGAATGTTTAATAAGAGAACATGCTTGCATGGGCAGCGGGGATAGTCCCCGCACCCCAGTGAAAAAGAACTACTCACTCATGATGCAAGAAACAAGAAGAACAAGAGAGAGGGAAGGTTCTGCCATGAGCATGATGCAGAAGGTAGTCACAGCCCATGAAGATGATGTAGTTGTTCACGTCATGTCAGAGAAGATCTGGATGAAGAGGAAGTACCACCAAGATAGATCTTCTTCTCCACCTTCTTTCTCATCTTGACCTCCTTGCTCATAGAAGGAGCAGCAGGTGTAGTGGCAATGGTGTAGATGTACGTGGACCAAACTTGTGTTCAGGCAGGCTGTCGGCATCCTCGGTCCGATCCTCGAGTGAGGACCCTATTGGTCCTATTTATAGGCTTGGATGGGGTCTTCACGATTTGGACCCCGTTGCAATTTTTATAGTTTTTCTTTAACGGTTTTGGAGACCATTTAGTCTTCTTAACGGTCTAGGACTCTTGTCCAAACGGTCTTGGAGACCGTTTAATGGACAAACGGGCTTGTATTAATTTTCCTCCAAATAGTTCCGACTTCTATCAGTTTGCCACATCCAAACGGTCTCGTGTGCTCACGATTCCTTCTCCAATTGGTCCTAGAGTCTTCACTTGCTGGTGAGTAACAATCACCCAAACGGTCTTTGATAGCATCTGCTGGCCAAATGGTCTTGAAGACTATTTGCCTCCACACGGTCTGTGACCTATCAGTTTGCTACTCCAGTGATCCAAATGGTCTGGGTATCCCAGTGATCCAAACGGTCTTGCTACCCCAGCGATCCAAACGGTCTGGGTGTCCTAGCGGTCTGCGTTCATCACTACCTCACGTAGTCTTCACGATCTCTATTCCAACCTGTCTTGCATTCAGTTGATCCAAATGGTCTCATGGATCAATGGCCTCTAATCAGTTTGGAGACTGATCACTACTTAATGGTTTATGCCTCTCGCGGTCTCACTCGTCCGAACGGTCTCGTGGTCTACTTGTCTAACGGTCTTGAGATCGTGCACTGCCAAATGGTCTTGAGGATCGTCTGTCATCAAATGGTTTTAGATGATCAAATGGTCCTAGGATCTTCACGGTCTTGTCTGATTGGTTTTGGAGATCCACTACGCTTTCACGATCTTGCTGTCCAATCGGTTTTGGGGGTTGATCACCCAAACAGTTTGGAGACCATTTGCTTCTCATGGTTTGAGGATCGTTTGGGCTTGCGCCGTCTGAAGACTGTTTGATGCCCATGCATTCTCAAAACCATTTTCTAGTAGCGAGGAGGATGGTATAGGTGAAACGTTTTGGAGAAAGAAGAGCAAACCATGTGGATGCAAACTGAATGGACCAAGACCGTTTGGTCAAGACCGAGGCTGAGAGGATCTTGAGTGAAGGTGAGTTCCAGTTGATGGTTGAACCTCATCATGACCTACATAATCTGCATGAAATCCATATAAAACTAGTTAATAACTTGATAATCTGATCAACCAAGCAAAATTGCACATTGTAAATTTTAAGGAGATGAAATCAAATGTATTTAGTCGAATTGGGCCCAAAATGGCGACTGAAAATCGTGATGAATTTGAATTCATCAGAATACCCCAAACTTAAATGTTTCTCATCCTCGAGTAACACAAAATCTGAAACAGTCGCCAAATGAATACTTTCATATCATGTGATTGCTTCCTCTTCACATCACGATTGTTTCTTTTCTGCTCAGTATAACTAAGCATCTCAACTTCCTGAGATCACTAAACACATCTTACGATATCTTTGTTCCTGAGTTTGTTTTCCAACATCACTTCCTCCTCACTTTTTCCAACAACAAGCATTTATAAGAGTTTTGTAAGAGTCCAGAGATACCTACAGAACAACAAGTGTACACCTGATCTGACACTGGTGTATTTCAGGATAGTGGAGCCATTCATTGTGCCTTTAGGTAGAAAAGGGGGTGAATGGTGGTATGGAAGGAAGAAATAAATCTCTCCTCTATTAGACTCGAGATTTTTATTTTATGATTTCATTTTTTGTGTGAATCTCTCCTCTATTCAACTCGAGATTGCATTTTCTTTTTATGTGCACATTAGCATCTTTTCTTGGTGGTATACCCCTTTTTATTAGTGAGGGGTATGGAAGAAGTAGATATAGAAGGAGGTGGTGTGCCACCCCGAACTTAGGGTTTGGCATTATTTTGGCTATTTTTGTTTCTTTTTGATGGATGGAGGGGTACGACGATGACAGAAGAAGTGTAGAAGAGAGTTCAGTTCAGAATGCAACTTGATTTACAATTCAGTGCACTGGGTGGTTCTCTTTATCATACTCTGCTCAAATAATGACTTGATGAGGATACGGTGGAGATTTGATGTTATTTTTTCACTTATCAGTTGGGAAGCACGACGTGTTTGATCCCTATCAGTTCAACAAACACTTGCCATTTTTGCAGAAGGATCATGATGTTAGGATTCATAAACTTCACAAGGTGATTTCAATCAATATGCTAGTTTTCAAAAAATGGCCCTTTTGAGGATCTGCTTCAAATAAGGAGGTTATAAATATGCAAAGGAAAGCATAGAGAGAGAAACTAGTTGGCTAGGTAATGTCTATTATTGAAACGAAAAGCATCAAAACTTCATCAAGTTTTTGTTCAATTTCTTTGAAAACTTAAAAAGTTTTGAAATTTTTTGATCAAAATTGCAATGATGAAACCTTAAGTTTGAAACAGATAGGAGTGGGTGGAATGTGAAGTACATACCACCAACCCTCCACCCCAAACTTAGAAATCTACTCCTCCCAAGAAAACTCTCAATCCATTATGGAGAGGAAAATTCATACAGGTTAGACCACCAGATGTGGTTGTGTTCCAATCAGCACGCGTCCTCCTTTTGAAAATCTAAAAAATGAAGGATAATCAGAACTTAAGATAGCACTGTGCGGTGTCATTTTTATTCAGTGAAAAAGTTTCTAAAAATTAAAAACAAAATTAAGGAAATTTTCTAATTCAAATCTAAAAGTAAAAACAAAAATTATTGATCGGGTTGCCTCCTGACAAGCGCCTTTGTTTTATGTCGATGGCTTAACGTGGATACTATCACCATGGTGGAGCTCTGGGTGGAGCTTGAGCTGGATTGACATATTCTTTTGGTGGTTTCTTTCTCAGCCATTCATTAATCCTCACTTTGATTTTAGCCTCTTGTATTCTTCCCCATAAAGAGCGAGCAATGTCAGAGCACATAGGGAAACAACTTGAGTTATGTTGAATTGTTCTTTGTTGCTCAATCTGAGGTGGAGAATACTTGTAGGGGATCTGAGCGGCATCACTGATAAAGTAGTGATGTTGAGGCTCAGAGGAGAAGTTCATCTGTTGATGCACTATCCCTTCTTTGTAAAAATTCTGGTTACAAATGTCTGTCAGATATGGATCTAGTGGATGTTCTGGGTAAATCCCACAATCCAAATCTTGTTGTAGAGGACAGATGAAATCAGTTATCTCCTCATGTTGGGCTACTGGTTCATTCTAGAGAAAAGTTGTTTGGGAAGGCTCATGGACAACTAAAGGAAGACCAGTATGTGTAACCCCATGGCTGGGAGGTGACTCCTCCGCAGTTGGTGGTATTTCTTTCGTCTCTACATACGCTGGTTCATTTTCAGTCTTCTCTTCTTCATGGCTCTTCTCTGAAGGAACATCAGATTTTGAAGAAAGGAAATTCTGCTGCATCTGAGTAAATTGGTTAATACAGTCAACAAAATACGCCTCTTCTTCTGCAATGCGTTCCTTTGCACTTTTGGATGCATAAAATTCAAAAGATTGGTTTCCCTCTCTTAGGGTCAAAATTCTAGCTTCAACATCGATCAGAGCTCTAGAAGTTGACAGGAAAGGTCTTACAAAAAGAAGGGGATAGTGTGGATTCTCCCTAATGTACATAACTACAAAATCACACAGGACATATAGATCCCCAAGCCTTATAGGAATATCTTCTATAATGCCAACTGGCTTGATCATTGAAGAGTCAGCAAGCTCTATGGACATTCTAGTGGGCAAGAAGTTGGTCAGGCCCAGTTTGTTGCATAGGCTGAGAGGAATGATAGAAATGCTAGCTCCGAGACCGACTAGGCCTGGTCGGTTGATGGAATCACTTATTGAGCAGTTAATTCCGAAGGTTCCTGGATCCTTATGTTTGTGAGGCATCCTATCCATCACTAAATAAGATGATGTCTCTTCCAATTTCACCATCTGATGCTCTTTGGTTTTGTTCTTCTGACTGAGTAGGAGTTTGACAAACTTTGTCCATTAGAGCATCTCAGCCATGGCATCCAAGAGTGGGACATTGACATACAACTTCTTGATAACTTCCTTGAAATTATTGAACCTAGTATCATGCTCGGTAAAATTGAGTCGGCTTGGAAACTGTACACGAGGTTATACACAGGAACAACTGGCTCAGGTGAGTCTTCTGCATCAGCAACAATAGGTCCCTCAGAACTTGCCTTGTCGGTCTTATCATTTTGAGTGGCCACTGCACTATGCTAAACACCTTGTACATTTGTCATGGTGATAGGGATCGTAGGTTCTGGTAAGACAAAGCCTGAACGAGTTGTCACAGCCTTAAGCTTTTCCATGTGCCTTGGATTATCTTTAGTTTGGCCATCCAAAGCTCCAACATGTGGCTTCATGCTAGCTGCAAGTTGAGCTAGTTGATATTCAATAACCTTTTGATGGGCTTGCTAGTTAGCTATCATTGCCTGTTGCGAATGTAATATCTTTTCAATGGCTGATAGTTTGTCATCAGGAGAGATGGGTCAAACTTGTTGTTGATAAGGGACATAGTTTGGATCTTAGAACTAATTCCTATTCTAGAATTGATTGTAGTTTTTATTTTAGAAGTTACTTCTGAAGTTTCCTTGATTCCTAAAATTTTTTTGTTGGTTATACGAACCAAGTTGTTGTGAGTTTACCGCTCCTGAAGGATTTCCATATTGAAAACCGGGATGATTCCTGTTCTGATTTGAATTGTAATAACCTTGACCAGGAAGAGTGTTGACAACATTTAGACATTCCACTAGGCCATTATCTTCTTGTCCATTGACTTTGCTTAGAACAACATCATAAAGAACATTTCAAGCTAGCGTGGAATGATCTGTGCCTTTACATGCTTCACAGAATAGTGACGTTGACTTGATATGTTCTTGTCGTCAAGGGGGTGAGTGTCATCTTTCATAGGCAGCAAGAGCCGATTCAATATTGTAAAGACCAAGTATCTACTAAAACCATGATAAACAAATACATCAAATGTGTGGCAGCGGAAGAAATAAAACTTGACTTTATTCAAAATGTATAAAGAGTACATTATAAAAATTTCCCAAATGGGAGTACAACTTTATACAAGCATAGGATCTAGGTAGAGGAAGACTTAAACTAATACAACTTGTCTCCACAAACAACATAACAAAAGTTTATGCATCTAGTCTAAGCTAACTAGATGTGCAAGATCTCCTTAGCCTTAGGCAGGTTCACAAAATCTCCACTGCGCACTCTGATCCTAGCCTGGATGGTTGGGGTCATCCAGCAAGAGGGAGATAAAAGTATGTGTTATTCAAGAGAAATAGGACAAATAAATAATCCAAAGCATTACAATATAAAAGGATCTCTACACTATGAGATTTTAAAAGAAATGAGGCAAGTATATGAATAAGAGACAGAAGACTGCCATAACCAATCACCACAATAATAATCACATAGCATGAATATATTAATACACAAAGTCATCTCAATGTAGGGTGAGGCACCTACCGGACCTCACCAAGTGGTATAGGGACTAAACCCTAGTGCCTAATAAAATGGCAGGGGGACTAAAACCCCAGTGCCTAATATAAAATGGCAGGGGGACTAAAACCCTAGTGCCTGACAGGAGGACTAAAACCTCAGTGCCCTATGGGTGGTTTGTACTCATGTACACTACATTGTCATTTGGCCTAAAATACATCATTCTTAATAGTTCTCTTGGCAGTAGTGAAAATATAAAAGTAACATTGGCATCATAGCATATGGGAATAAAACCTAAGAAACAATCTCAATAAATAGGCCATCATAGGCAACAATGATATCGAAGAACTCCAAGTAAATGAGCCAACATATGTAGTAGCAAGATTCATATAATTCAAATGGATGAGCCACAAAGGCAATAGAAGCATTAAGTAAGTAAAGAGCCAAATAAATTCATGTAGAAGGATAACAAGGCTAGCACATAATGAAGGTAGGGATGGATAAAAGCCCAACATAAGGATAGGTGTGATTTGCACATATACATTCCACATTCATCATTCATTGGTAAATAAGTTTCACATGCACAAATAGGTTTCACACACAAAAATAGGCTTCACATACACTAACATAGGATTCACATACCTTAGTTTTATTCATTAACACAAACTTTACCAAGTTGATTATATCACCATTCCATTGTCCCCTAGTTGCAAACATTATCATGTATTAGGATGTGTTAAGCATGAAGATATAAAGAAAAACCCATTTTTAAACCTTTTTAGGAAAACCTTTGATTTGAGACCCAAAACTTAGACCAAGACAGTACTTAGACTTTATTGATTAGAAAAACATATTTTATTTTACAAATTGGACTTAAAATGAATTACTTATGCATTTTAGAACATTTAAATCATCAAAAGAGTATCTTAGGGAAACTTCGAAAAATAATTTTGAATAAGGCTTCAAAAACCAAAAAAATAGATTCTACTAAAAAAAATCCTTTCCAACGACTATTTATTTGCATTTATCTCACATTCGGGCGATTTTCTATGAATTAAACAAGATTAACCAATCAGAAATTAGATAATTGCCATGTGGGCCAAAGACCAAAAAGGCAGCAAATAAAAAGGGCGAACTGAAGAGCACAGAGGGGCAAAACCGTAAAAAACCACTCGGCCTTTCGACATGGCACTGAGGTCGCAACTTGCGAAGATGGGCAAATCCACAATTCTCAACCAAATTAAGCATATAGGTACTCGAAACGTAGGGAATTGAACGAGGAACATATCTCCAGGTTCAATTTTTCTGCTAGTCACTCCTAGCTCTGTGACAAAGCTCTGCAAACTCAGGGTGGAAAGCACCTCGCCGTCGGCCACTCGCACTTCCTCAGAAAAAATTGAATGTATGCGGAGGTTGCTAGGAGGTCGATGAAGCTGAGGAGGGTTCTATTTATAGACGTGGATGTGTGTGGAGCCGAAACGAATGTGGAGGTCAGAAGCCATGGACGTCCAAGTTGGGCGTTTCATCTACAGTACATGGGAGACGATGAGACTTGTCTCAGATGATGCAGGAGGTCGCCACATTCTCGTAGGAGAAGAAAAATCTAGAAATGATGAAGAGACGAGGGAGAAAGGAGGAGAGGAAGCGAGTCGCGGCTGCTCGTTGCCTGCTTCGGTTAACCGAAGGTAGAAGATGATTCATCGACCTTTGGATGCAGTCCAGATCAAAGATGAGCCGTCAGATTCTGGACCATCATGGTCCGGTCATGCGTGACACATTATTAACGGCTAGACTTAGGCTTAAATGATGCCTATAATTGATATTTCAATGGCTATTATGTCACACTTTATTAGAAAATTGATTAATACATTTGAGAGATCAAACGAACTTCAAATGACTTCAAATTTTAACCATAGGTTTCAAATGATGTCTAGTTTCATGCTATATAATTAGATTTGTGTTTCACCTAACATTTGGCCTTCAATAATTTTGTTGCTTATTAAAGCATATATTAATATAATTTTTGGGCAAATAATTATATATAGCTTTTATATGCAACCCTTGGTTCCCAAATCCAAGATATGGAGTCCAAGAGTCCTCCACTCACTGATGACATGCATTTTCAAGTTTAATTATCTCATATTAAGAGTGAGGTATGAAGGTGGGTCATTATTCACCATTTTAATTTACACTTGCATATTAATTCCCTTCTTAACTAATAATATTTATTCATGATCTCCAACATTATCCATTAGTCAAATAATTCATGGTTTAGTGGAGTTTTGCATAATTACTTTATCAAATATTAATTCCCCATAAGATGAGAGAGAAAGGGAGGTGGGTAATTATTCTCCATATTAACACAACACTTACATAATTATTAATTCCTCATCCAATAATCATTAAACTTGTACTTTAACATTATCCATTGGTCAATTCTTATTTTGAAACTATTATTTCATTTTTGGTGAACATTAGCATCATTGCCCTTAATAATCATATTAATTGTGGTAATTGCGCAAACACCCCTTCATTATCATAAATGTGGGCAAATATAGATTTCATCCTCATATAAAGCTCAAATTGCACATGGAGGCCAAAGAGGATTCAAAAGGATGGAGAATTTATTAAAAATGTCCAAAAGGAATATAAAGCAAAGAAAAGCTCAAAAGTGGGTAAATTGCAAGAAAGACCCTAGATTTTAGTCTGTTACAAATATGGTCTTGCTTGGCAACTAAGAGTTTGAGGGTTTCAACAATAGACTTGTATTCAGGAATAGCTTCAGCCATAGCTACTTTCAATACTCCTTTACCTATAGATCTACCCCAATTGGCTTGATTTTTAGCTCCAAGGGTGACAACCTCCCATGTGTTGTCATAACTTTTACGCATGAAGTTTCCTCCATATGAGGAGTCTAAGAACCTCTTGATATTGTCATCTACATCCCTATAGAAGATCTCAATGAGTTGATTCTTAGGTATGCCATGGTGTGGACATTTGTGTAGAAGCTCTTTGTACCTTTCCCATGCTTCAGTAATGGATTCTCCAGGGACCTGAGTGAACATTGTTATTCGACCCCTAATTTCATAAGTGAGAGAAGGAGGGTAGAATTTTTCCAGAAAAACATTTTGATGTTGTTCCCAAGTGGTGATGGGTTCACATTGCAATGAGTTGTACCAACTTATGGCTTATTCAAAAAGAGAATACTTGAAGAGACAGAGTGAGATGGCATCGTCTGTAACTCCATTTTGCTTTGTCATAGCACATAGATCAATAAACCTTGGAAGGTCCTCTTGACTATATTCTCCTTGTTTACCATAGAATGGGTTGTTTTGAAGCAAGGTGATCCAATATGCCCTTATCTCAAAATTTAGAGCATTGATAGGAGGAGGTTGCACTGGGTGATGAATGTCAACAACTTTAGGGATTGAGAATTCCGTAAGGTCTTTTTGCAGTTCTACTACTTGTGTTGTTGCTTGAGCTGCTCATATCTCTATTTCAACTGCAGCTCTGGCTTCTTGCATAAGCCTATCTCTTTTTGTAGCAAGGGATTGAGCAACCCTTCAGGCTATTTCCTCCTCTTGAGTCATCCTTGCTTGGTTCTCAATGTTCTGACAATGAAAAGTCCTGTCTATCTCAGGATCAAAGCTAGCAGTGAGACCGAGATTGTTTGAGTGGTGCATGCACTAGACTTTGTTGGTACTTGGGATGGAAATATTTTTCAGAAGTTAGATTGATGGAGTAGAACCGAATTCAAGTAGATGATCAATTGTATCAAAAGAAAAAGCAAAAACCTAAATTAGACTCAAAAGAACTAGATTTGACTAACTGATTTCGTTGTCCCTGGCAACAACGCCAGAATTTGACGTGGTTTATTATCACACTAACAAATTCACTCGGGGTTGAAATCCCATAGAGTTTACCAAAACCTTGTGCAATAATACCACCTGCAAGCGAACGGGTCTTATTGCAGTATAGTTAAGGATCGAATCCCAAGGGACAACATTTTTGAGAATCGTTGCTAATCCAGTCTAGTTCAAGTAAGACTAATATTTTGACAAAGGCATTGATTTGAGGTTAATTAAATTAAGTGTAAGAAAGTAAGAGCAGAATTTGATTTGGTATAGATTAATGATATGAAATCGTTAGGATGGTATCGGGTTTCACCACCACTACTATAAAGACCCGATCTTTACTGTTGAATATTTACAAAATGATTTCAAAAATATAAACAATCTTTATTACAATCATGCTTGTACATCAGAGTCGCAGAAACTTACAAATATGATTACAAGGTATAAAAATTCATTGCTAACTAGTCTTCGACGGAGGACTACCCAGTGCACATCTCTTCAAGCTCTTCCATATACTACCTGCCCATGAGTTCCCAGATGGAACAAAACCACACATGGACCCCATTGAAGGGAAACAAAGGGTCAGCAAAGCTGGTACTGAATCCAATCATTGAACTATGTACAAAATAGGTTTAGATGTATAATAAAAGTTAGGAAAGGACTAATTGGTGGATTAAAGGCTTACAAAAAGACATTCCAATATCAACTTCAAGATAGCAAATCTTTCACAAGAATATCATTAAGCAAGATTCAATAATTCAAGTATGCAAAATTTATCCAAGTTATTCACAAGGTATATCAATTTGAAGATATTCTATTTGGCAAGTTTTTTGGCACCTTTCTATCATATCTTTTCTAGGGCTAAGTGCCTTGTGTTCTCACACTCTAGGAGAGAATGACACTAGTGCCTTATTAGCTATTCCAGTTAACTGGGGGACAACTAATCCTTATCCACTACGCAGGGTTGTGAGGTACTTGGCCCACTCAAGTGAGCCAAAGCTCTATAGGGCCAAAGCCCAAGGGACCAAAGTCCACAAGGAGTCAAAACTCCAATTAGATCAAGTCTAGTGCCAAAATTATTATCAACAAGATTTATAAACTACAAAATGAGAGTGGTGAACTTTCAAGAATAAGTAGAGGTTTCAAAACTATATGGAATTCACCACGAATCAAGATATATGTGTGTCCATCAAGAGGGAAAATAATTCAACAATAAAATAGAAGATTTCGTACCTCAATTATTCAGGGCTCCAAGGATTGTATAATCATAATGTGTCTCCAAGAATTTATAAAGAGGTGGCTACAAAGAACAATAATCTTGTCACCATATGACTTAGAATCAATGTTGTTCAATTTTTCTTATTTATGATCAAGTTCTTTCCATCTAGGTTTCTATGACATATTTTCCCCTCCATATGATTTCTAAATTTCCAACATGGTTATATAAAATCATTATTACCTTTTTACATGTTCTAGGTATTACTATTTCATGTTTTTCCCATTCTTGCTCTCTAGTGCTTC
The DNA here is from genome assembly GCA_963693085.1 of Alisma plantago-aquatica. NCBI lineage: Eukaryota > Viridiplantae > Streptophyta > Magnoliopsida > Alismatales > Alismataceae > Alisma > Alisma plantago-aquatica. The sequence goes on along the minus strand of OY856410.1, from coordinate 694,920,607 downwards.
TAGTTGTATTGCGTATACAATCAATTTCACCACATTATGTTATTGATCGTCTCAAAATATTTTATTTCTATCAAAATAAGTTTCATAATGATTTAAAAGTTTTCCATGTGATATAATGTTATAAAATATAAAGGTTCCACAAATTTTGATTGGAATACAAGAACTCACTTACGATGTACTAAATTAATACTCTACTATATACATATACCTAATTGTGTGTATTATGGAGTTGTATATGATTGTTCACAATATAGGTATTAAATAAATTATTACAATCCTTATCCGTATTCACGGATCTCATGAAACAAAGATTACATGAAGATCCTTCAAGTGTAAATACTTGTATTACTATTAGACTAGTATATGTATCAGCATGGTAAAATGGTGAATCATCATATGTGCATCCGAAATGGATCTAGTAAGCTGTTGTCTTTATATAATTGTGTTAATTAAATAAGGTCCTAAAACATTATATGTCTATTATACTTATATTAACATACTATCACGTACCTTGCATACGTGATTTTAAGTTGCACGGCCAAGTCATTAAACCAGTTATTATAATAATTTGCAGCTTACGAGTTAGCTCATTATGTAGGTATCCATTAGTCTCTACGATTAGAAAAAGCCATAGACCAAATACTCATATGACACAGATGTATATGTACGTATAAAGACTCTACTACAGACATACAGTAGATAAAATGGTAGATAGAATACCGCTACTAATAGATTCTGAAACGAGACATTACAGTAGACATTAATTCTGAGATCATGAAGTTCATTTAACTACTACTAATGTACTAATAGCTATTCGTGTATCAGCTTTCTTACAAGATTAGTTAGGTATATGTACTACCCAATAGTATTAGCCCAACCATCATTCTTATCAGGTTACCGTAGTTTTGAAATTAAATCAAATCATCAAGAGTACTGACCTACAACATTAGTGAATCAGTTCTTTTTTGCTTGAAATCAATAATGGATTAAAATGCTTCAGAACCCAGCATTAGTCTCCCTTGACAATATGCTAGTAGCAGATCTGATCCAATCGTCGACTTCCTTAGGATCTGTCTAGGGGAGACTCCATTTTCTGGCTGATATAGGTCATGACCATGACTGCAGTATCTCGTACAAGAAGAGGCAACAGGTTGTAGAGAGGAGGAAGGGGTCAACCACTGGTTCACAGTAGGAGTCGACCCAAGCATGGAGGTCCTTGCCAGATTCATTAGGATCGAATCCCTTGTTGTTTGCGATGCTAAGCTTGGTTCAAGTGGTGCACGGATCAGGTGAAGCTATAGGGCAGCAAGTCATGGGGTGTTCTGGGTAGTGACGTAATCCAACCTTGCTTTACAGGTAGAGGAGTCGAATCTGCAGATTTCCTTGCTGGTAAGTTGAGGCCTGCTGAGTTGATGAGGATGGAGGAGCTGATCGGTTCTTTGGTAGATGAGGAGTAATAGGGCAGCAGTGGCAGTAACTGGGCGTAGGATGACGGCGGTGAGGAGTTCGTAGTAGGCGGTGGCGCTTCTGGTGGCCGCGGTGGGATCTGCAACTGTGACACATGGTTGAAGCAAGACGTTGAGAGGCGACGAGGTTCATGAAGGCTAGCTGCGAAGTCTAGCGATCTGCTAGGGGTTGAGGGTCCCTATAGCGGCAGGGTTTGTAGCTGCAGGTCCCCAGATCTAGCCCGTGCAACCGAGATGTGAGCCATCGTCAGGTGATTGCAGGCTGATAGCGAGATGGTTGCAGGTCTGGTCAAGGTTGGCGCCGTGGCGGGGAGGTCTGGAGCAGTAGGCGTCGTGGTGTTGGCAGGCTGTCATTTGCTGCCGAGATCTAATAGGATCGCAGCCACCATTGATGGATCTAGATCCCGTGTTGGGTGAGTTGCAGAACTAAGCGGTGGCTGGGTCAAGGTGGTGTCGGCTCTGCAACCCTTTGCTTAGGTCTGTTGCTGCTTATCATCCTTGGGGTTCATTGGTTATATAGGCGGCTAGGAAGTGCATAAGGATTTATGATAATCAGAGGGGCGCCATGAGCATTAAGGGAAAGAAGAGAGAGAAATCGTAGGTCAGTTTTAGATCTTCATCCATTTCAGGTCAGAGGGATGAACGAGTGAAGAGGAACGGAGACACATCTCTGCCATTGATGATTACCGGTGCAATGAAGGGAGGCATATGGATGCGATCAAAACGGGCAACTTGATCTTTGGTTCAGATCAGTAGCGAGAGACCATTAATGGTGGGTATGAGGCAGTAAGGCAAGGGTATTGGCTGGGCAGACTATTGAACGGAGGGAGAGCATCTCTCCAGAAGTCCTCAAACTAAAAGGTTTTGGAGGAGAAGAGAGTCGACGTAGGTTTCCCCTCCTAATAATCATGGTTATAATCATAATTAAATGTCTCGTAACGTCCCCCTTTTTAGGCTCATTAAGTGGATCGTCGTTATATTGACTATAGTATATCAATAGAGCATGAACCCCATAAACTTCAAACTTTTAAAGCTCCTATAGTGTAAATCTGATTACCACGAAATTTCATCTATGAATCGATATCATATAATGCTCATTTATAAAAATGTTAGTTCCCCACTTCATGGTTCTAGCTTGGTCTAACCAATTTCCTACCCTAGTCCACTCAATATAAATGTCACGAATATGATGTCTAATCAAAGTTTGGATTCAAATTACTAGTTGAACTAAATGATCTCAAAGAATGACAAATGATACTTGAATGAAAGACTAATTTCCAATTACTCTCTCAAAGGAAGAGCATTGAGTTATTTAGTACATGAAACTCAATAGGAGACAAATATTCATGATAATCAATCAAAATAGATCATACTGAAGTTGAAAAGGATGTGATTGAAATTGAGATTTAGCTTAGTGAAAATATGCGAATAATAGTTTGAAATAGATTGAATAACCAACATTTAGTATGTTACTACTACACATGCAAACACATCCAAACATGAAACATCCATGCAAGATATAACCATCCAAATGAAGTTGCTGCAAAACCCCCCATACGGGTGTTAGGCTTGCGTAAGCATCACCTTAGGTATCAGATGTCTTGCCACCATATAGATCACTCACTTACGGCTCCGAAGATATAGAAATCCAACAGAAGTTGTGGCCCCCCTATACATGCGTTAGGCACATAGAAGCATCACCATGGGCTAGATGGCTCGTCCCCTCATAGATCATTCACTTACGACCTCAAGAAATCCCTTTCTATTTCTAGTCAGGGATTCAGCCATGCTAATTGTCAAGCAAGCAGATGATTAATCTACAAGTAAACATCGACAATTAACAATGACGATACATATATCCAACTGAAGTTGTGGGCCCCCTATATAGGCGTTAGGAACATAGAAGTGTCATTGTGGGCTAGATGGGTCATCCCCTCGCGGATCATACACTTACTACCTCAAGGAATCTCATTCTATTTCTAGTTTGGGAGTTAACCTCGTTAATCGACATTCTACCCTACATATAGAAGTTCTCACAACATAAAGAAGAACAAGATAAAAGCAAGCAGGTAATCAATCTACAAACATTAATGATTAACAATGAAATGAAAAGTTATATACATTGCCATGGAATGTTTAATAAGAGAACATGCTTGCATGGGCAGCGGGGCTAGTCCCCACACCCTAACAAAAAAGAACTACTCACTCATGATGTGAGAAACAACAAGAATAAGAGAGAGCGAAGGTTCCACCATGAGCGTGATGCAGAAGGTAGTCGCAGCTCGATGAAGATGATGCAGTCTTCTACGTTGTGTCAGAGCAGATCTAGATGAGGAGGAAGAACCCCCAAGGCAGACCGGGTAGATCTTCTTCTCCACCTTCTTTCTCATCTTGACCTCCTTGCTCATAGCAGGAGCAACAGGTGAAGTGGCAATGGCGTCGATGTACATGGACCCAACCTGTGTTTAGGTAGCCTATCGGCGTCCTCGGTCCGATCCTCAAATGAGGACCCTACTGGTCCTATTTATAGGCTTGGATGGGGTACTTTATGATTTGGACCCCTATGTAATTTTTACAGTTTTGTTTTAATGGTTTTGGAGACCGTTTAGTCTTCTGAACGGTCTAGGACTCTTGTCCAAATGGTCTTGGAGACCGTTTAATGGCCAAACGGTCTTGTATTAACTTTCATTCAAATGGTTCTGGCTTCTATCAGTTTGCTACATCCAAACGGTCTTGTGTGCTCACGGTTCCTTCTCGAATCGGTCCTGGGGTCTTCACTTGCTGGTGAGTAATGAACGTACAAATGGTCTTTGAGAGCATCCACTGGCCAAATGGTCTTGGAGACCGTTTGCCACCACATGGTTTGCGGCCTATTGGTTTGCTACTCCTGCGATCCAAACGGTCTGGGTATCTCAACGATCCAAATGGTCTTACTACCCCAGTGATCCAAACGGTCTGGGTGTCCTAGAGGTCTGCGCTTCCTCACTGCCTCGTGTGGTCTTCACAATCTCTATTCCAACCGGTCTTGCATTCAGTGGATCCAAACAGTCTCGTGGATCGATGTCCTCCAATCGGTTTGGAGACCGATCACTACTTAATGATTTGTGCCTCTCGCGGTCTCACTCGTTCGAACAGTCTTGCGGTCTACTTGTCTAACGGTCTTGAGACTGTGCACTTCCAAACGGTCTTGATGATTGTCTATCATCAAACGGTTTTGGATGATCAAATGGTCCTGGGATCTTCATAGTCTTGTCTGATCGGTTTTGGAGATTGATTATGCTTTCACGGTCTTGCTGTCCAATCGGTTTTGGGGGTTGATCGCCCAAACGGTTTGGAGACCGTTTGCTTCTCACAGTTTGAGGACCGTTTGGGCTTGCATGGTCTGAAGACCGTTTGATGCCCATGTGGTCTCAAAACCATTTTTTGGTAGCGAGGAGGATCGTATAGGTGAAATTGTTTGGAGACATAAGAGCAAACCGTATGGATGCAAACCGAATGGACCAAGACCATTTGGTCAAGTCTGTTTGGTCAAGACCGTTTGGTTAAGACCGAGGCTGAGATGATATTGAGTGAAGGTGAGTTCCAGTTGATGGTTGAACCTCATCATGACCGCATAATCTTCATGAAATCCATATAAAACTAGTTAATAACTTGATAATCTCATCAACCAAGAAAAATTGCACATTGTAAATTTTAAGGAGATGAAATCGAATGTATTTAGTTGAATTGGGCCCAAAATGGAGATTGAAAATCGTGATGAATTTTGAGTCAACTTATAGATTTCATTCAAAATATTAGCTTTTCCCATACAAAGGCTACTGAAATTGAGGATTATCATGTGATTAATTGTCATGAGAGAGAAGTCACATGATGAGATGATAAAACCAACTAATCATCATCTAATGTGTCGCTTTGGGAAGAATTTAAAGAAGAGATGAGATGAAAGAAGGCTCTCTAAGGTTTAACAGTGAAACCTTAATTTAGTCTTGGTTGCACTTTATCTATGTAGGTGTATGGAGGAGACCTCAACCACCACAGATAGGCTGATATGAGATGTATCAACCCCAGTTGCATCGACCAATCCTAGATACCTCACTTTCACCATTATGAAATTATAATTTCCCTAGGTTCACATGAAGTAATTCTAGTTAATCATATGTGGACGATACATGATTGGGTTTGTTTCCATTTGTTAGGAAACCATGTATTACCCTAATCCCAACTCCAAATGACTAGAAAATCATTACTAAAATTACCCGAGCATTGTCCCTTAGAATTCACCAAATTCACATAACATATGCATGAACAAACAATTATCAAAAACAAGTTTATAAACCATAAGATATAAATAACATAGAAATATACAAAAAGGATGCTAACTAGTATCTAGTACAGTTCCTTTTAGATACAAACCATATGGGATTTCATTTGTAGTGTGTGATGATCAATAAAGATATACTCAATAGATATCATAGAAGACTAGTAGCAGCAATCATTTTATATGTGATACTTAAAATCATAAATGAGTACACATCAACACTAATGTGTTGAGTACACTATAAAATATATATAATCACTTTTTTATGAAAAGCATATATTTCTTTGCTAGAAATATAATTGTAATCTGCAAGAAATAGTTTAAGGATCAAGGAACATAGCATTCAATTAGAAAGCATATTTCATTATACAAAAAATAATGTGGCCATTGAGCAACTTCTCAATGGAAAGTTTCCATGAGGGTCATTCATGCCAAAGCTAAGAATGACACCTATTTTTATGTGAGGAATTAAAAGACAAAAATTCTAGATTTAAGTGTATTTTAACATGTGGGACCTCAAGGCAAAAGCCATGAGCTAACCCTTTTCTCAACATGGTCTATCCTTGATTGATAATTAAAAAGGTATGCCCAATCGTGTGTCCTTACCTCAAGAATATAGTCAAGTGCCCAAGGTTAATGGGAATCTATGCTATGTTTCATGTTTGTTCAATATATGACATTCAAAACAAAACTAGTAATTATAGGGAACATGTATATAAACAAGTATATAAGACAAATAGTGTGTGCATACACACATACAATAAACTTCAATGCCATTAGTTTGAGCAAAGGAGGTAAAAGTGTGCCTTGATTTAGAGTACTTGTAATAATAGAACTTGATTAGAGACTCTTGAATATTTATTTAACTAGAGTCATACAAGTAAATATTGAGATTGCAAACAAGTATGGTTGGATGTTTCACCTAAGTCTATATGTCATTTCCACAATATTGATTTCAACACTTAAACTAGTGCATGCAAGCCCATTATTATATTCCATATTACATAAATTATTCTTAACTTAGGGTGAGACATCACTACTAGTATTAGGGATATCAAGATTAGAGTTTCATGATCCTAATAGGGAAGCCATAATATTTTATTAAGATTAATGACTTAGTCATCAACATATCCCTTTAAGTCACTTACCATGCAATATAACCATTAGTAGAGTAGAAAGGTGATCATTCTTGGTTTTGTACTACTAGTGATCATAAGTTATCAATTTCAAGCTGTGATATGGCATTGGGCATCTTTACGACATTATTCCTACATGATTGGAGAGAAAAACATCAACATGTACATTAGGTCATATTTCATGTCTCATTTATGTCACATAGTCAAAACACAACATATAAAGGATCCACATGGTATTTCAAGTTACATGGCATCAATATTACTAATTTGAGGTCATGAGTATATATTTGAATAACATATGGTTATCCTTCCCATACGGTTTAAAATCCATCTAAACATCCATTAACGTCACAATTTATGGTATAAAATCATAACTAGACATAATAGTGGGTTTGAAGGTTGATCTTAGTTCACTAGATTTTAACAATTACTAATGTTAGGCCATAACAAATATTAACACTGTACATTTCAAAAGAACTTAAATCTATCATTTTAGGCAAAATTGTAGAAAAACAAGTATATATAGTTTGTGAAGCCACTTTCAATGGACATATCATATTTTATTATCACAATTAATGTATAGTCTATGAAACCACTTTCAATGGACATATCACATTTTTCTTATCACAATTCATATATAGTATGTGAAACCATTTTCAATGGAAAACATATGCATTTTTTGTGATTTGTAAAAGTTTGAGCATTTCATGAGAATATTTGTGAGAGAAGGTGAGCATATTACGATTTTGCAAAGTAAAGAGCCACTGATCTTTGATCTTGTGGCTGAGGGGTGTCAAAGGTGAGAGGAGGAGATAAAATTGGTCATAGACCAACTGTCAATGCTTCGTGGCTCAACTCCACCAATAGGAAGAGAGAGTGGGGGTGGGAACCTGTAAGATCTGAGCCATCAAGAAATGGGCACCCTAGATCTTATGGCATAAGAGTTTCCTTCCTCGGTCCATGGCTTGCATGTGAAAGTGGAGTTTCTTCAGCCATAGGCTCATTGAAGCTCTTGGAAAGAGTAGGATACCATTTTAGAGCTCCAAAAGTCTTCACCCAAGATTCACATGTCACTATAAGGTGGACAACTACCTTGTTTTTGGTCGAGGTGCATCGGATAAAAAAACACTGAAGTAGCTTTCGTGGTGGCATGGTGGCAATCAGTGAAGGAGAGGAAGATAGGAGAGAAATCTACAATGCACAAAAAGCAATAAAAAAGATTGGAAAGAGGAAGAAGAAAGGAAAAGGATGGATATCAGTTGGGCAAGGAGTGGCCCAACATGGTCGTGGCATGTCCTGCCCATGCAGCCACCATGTCCCTAGATTTAGGGGTAGACGACAACTCTGAGGCCATTGGATTAGGATTGGATCTATAAGAGATGATATAAAGGCTCTAGGTGGTTCAACCATGAACACATGAATGACTAACATGGAAAAACCTGGGAAAAAGAGAAAATGAAATTCAGTTTCTTTATAAATATTTTGAAAATCCTAAATTTCTCCACTTTAGTTGATTTTTTCAGTGTTGGATTGCAAATTTCTTATTATTGTTTAAAATTTGATTGATACAAAATAAGGATGTTGAATGGTCTCAAGCATTTAATTACATTCCAAAATTTCATTAATGCCCTCAACTTAGTAAAGTTAAGTATCATAGTTGCAATATGTCAATCTCAACTCATCAATTGAGAAACATATGATTCAAAATCATCAAATTGATCAAGAGAAATATTATTTTGGTGCAAATGGTCACCTTGAGTGGACATATGCACAATAATAAGGGGAAAAACCACTTTGTCACATCATTTTTCATCTAACAATTCAATTTGACACAATACGTATCGAGACGATATCTAGTCAAGCTAATATGAATGAAATATATATATAAAGATACATAATCATCCTATATAGTGTACTTGAAAAAAAACCTAGGTCACCTAGGACACAATTCCATCAAATATGTCAACTTTCCAAATGAAAATCCTCACACCATTTCATAGGATGAATCCTATGTCAAAAGATTTAACCACTAACTAGAAAACCTGGTACAAAATAATGCGTTGCTCTAGGATATGTCAAACAGTAATAGGTATGGTGTTAAAAAACATATCACTTGTGATGACCCTAGGAGAGACAAATCCTTTACATGGAGAGTCAATGGAAAAGAAACATCACGTAGCCCTCGCCTTGTCATACTACCCTATTTGTCAACTGCTACTACTAGATACTTCCCATGTTAGGCCTAAGCTGACTGAAGAACCTGCTCCTATGGCTGGAGCTTTTCTCTATAGAATTTTGAACTGTACTGCAAATTTTGTTCTAGTTGATGAGTGTGGGACACATGAGTATAAATGATTTATATAGAATCTCTAATCAGATCACACTCAAATACACAAGGAAAGCTTATCCAACAAGTAGACTGGGTTCATATTTTAGCAATGAGAGTGAGCAAGTTAGGGGGTCAATCCACACAGAGTGGGGTAGGATGGTTGTCTAGGGTTTCTTTTTTAGGCTTCTAGAATAAGGTATTAGGGTTCTTAGGTTTCATTTGTGGTTTTTGACTATGCTAGATGAACAAGAAAACAAATAAAGTAATCAAGGACCAAACATATATTAACCCTAACCTAGTGGTGCTAAACAATTAAACAATCTAATGAAGCAATTTAACCAAATTAGAATAATCACTAACAAGAAAGAGATCAAGAGACAACAATCAATTAATCTAGTTAGGAATTACACCAAACAAGTAGTCAATATCTACAATAAGTAATTAATAAAAAGCTATGCATGGAAAGTAACTAAGAAATCCTAGAAAAAGCAGATAAACAAGCCCAAGTTACTCTATCCATAACAAATCAGCATGAGCAAAGCAAGCTATCTAAGCAAGTAAAGGCAAGTAACATCAAGGAGGAAAACTAGGGTTTAATCAGGTAGAGTGCGTAGTGGGATATTAGGGGGGATATGCACTAATTAACCATGTACAAGGTCATGTTCACACAAAAACTTCTATTGAATATCTACAAAACCAAACAACAAGGATTATACTAGAGCATGCATCCTATTCTATTAGTGGATGATGGATTGAATTGAGGCCTGTAAGGGAACTAGTACCGACCACTAACCATCCTTTGAAATGTTTGTTTGACTAAGGAATAAGTAGGCATAGGTATATACTTTTTCAAGTATAGGCTTCTATATTTGTATTCCTAAATCATATAGGGGTAAGGAAGGGTGTGGAGAGTAGAAGGAGGGTATTTCACATCATAACAATTCCATATAACCACTCAGCAAGTCATTTAGTTATGTTCATATGGAAGGGCACATCTTGTTACTTAGATCTCACACAGGATTACAAAAATGGGTAGACAAAGGGGAATGTGATGAAATTGGATTAGGATCCACTTGGTACATTGGAGTTTCTCCACCTTAAAGCCCAAAATCATTCATTTTTCCATTACTTAGGTGGTTCCATTAAGAAAATATATAGCCATACTAAGAGGTAGGGTATGAGAAAAAGAAAAAGCATAGTATTAGAAAAAGAAATGAAAGTTTGATGCACAAACATTTGCCAAGATGGTATCATAGTTACATATTTTTTCCCCCAAACAACCCACAAAGGAGTTTAGCTACTCATAGTCAAATAATTACCAAAAGAAAGGTGAAAAGAGAATAGAAATTCTATGGAGTGTGGATGAAGAAGTTCCTATATCCACTTCCAACAGCTTCACGAGTGTTCTTCTCCTCCAAAGATGTAAGAAAACATGGATAGAGGAAGGGATATACCCAAAACTCTAGAAAAATAGGATTTTGGGGTGGAGGGATGAAGGAAGCAAGCTGAAATGAGTGTAAAACCAAGGGTGGCAGATATAGAGGCTTAGACTGGCTAACCTTAGATTCCCAAATTATGTTAGTCTATATGCATTACCCTAGGGGGTCTAGGATTAAGTGGTGGTAAAGTAGTAAAATGATGTTTAGGAAGTGGTAAGATTTGAAAGGAAAAATGCCTCTATGGGTAGAAGTGAGAATGGCCATGGTGGGAAGATGATACCTCCAGATTGATAAAGGGTGGAATTCGGTGAAGTAGCACAGTTGTGTTGGGTAGAAATGGATGTGGTGGATTGAGAGTGGAATGATCATGATGGGTACCATGACCGTGGTGGAGGAAGTAAGATGAGAATCAAGCAGCTTGTTGGCAAGGTTGTTCTGTGTGGAACCATTGTTCCAGTGTTGTGGCACCACAACTATGGTAGCGGAAATGACCACAGTGGCTAGGATTTCCAAGGATATCTTCAAGTAGTGTCTATACAAAGACTTTTTTTATTGCAACACAACTATGGGAAAGTACCATGATAGCTTTGGGGTTTTTTCCTTGCACTATGGTCTTACAAGTGCAGTTCCATGGTGTTCTATGCTTCAATCCTTTTCTTAGTCACCTTGGGGTAGGTCAGGGAAGGTTTATGGTTCTATTAGGCTCCTCCATGGTTGTAGAAGACCTATGATTCTCCGTCTTCTCTGCCTTCCATCATAATGTGCCAAAGTACCTTTAAAAACAAGCAAGAGCAATCTAAAAAGTGAATTTGATATAAAATGTTAAATATGGGAAATGCCACATTCTACACATTATTTAAAATAAGGGACAAAATGGCACAAGATGGAGACTCAAACGGTTACAACCCCAATTTTGGGCGTATATGATTTTGAATGCAATTTCTTCAATAAAATGTATTATTATGAAAGTTGTATGATTTAAGGATTTTGATGATAACCCTTTTTGCATGAATGGTTTTTGTGGGCCTATTGAGTAACAAAGCCCAATATGTTTATAAGAGAATATTGATAGAAAGAAATCTAATAAAAAAAGAGTATGAGATAATGCTAAGAATAATGTGGATTTCTCTAGAAGAAATAAGTGTTTGTTCATAATAGAGTGGATTTCGAATCCACATAGTTTCTAATATAAATTTTGGCCAAAATAAAAATAATAGAAAAGAAAGAAAGAGGAAAAGATTTGTTTTAACAGTTAAAATGTTCCTTAAGGGGGAGACTTGCATATTAAGAAAAACATATTTTCTTTTTAAATTTGGGTCTCAACCCTTGTCCATGTTTTGATAAAAATCATTAAGAAGCATTCTTCCAAAAGTGGGATTAACTTGATAAGAGAGGAAGAAATAATCTAGATTTTACATGGTGATGTACTTTCTTTAATAGTTTTTGGAAGTGCCAACCAAATAAAGTCGGAACTGATTGGGACATATTAGACCCATAAGGAAAGGATATTCAATGACTTTCTCTTAACAATTACATATATAAATACCTTTCTAAGAGTACCTTTTTAATCAAGAAAGGAAGTCACGTGGGTACACAGAGATGCTAGATGAGCTTGCCACCCATTTCTTCCTTTTATCTTTCTCTTGTAACCCTAAACTTTGTGGGAGGGTTATCTATATAAAGGAAATGTCTTTGCAGTTGTAGTGAACAACGTATAGATATCAAGGGAGGCGACACTCCATTACTCTTGACTAAAGACAGTCCCGTGGATGAACCCTAGCTGCAGCGGGATTATTTTCCTTCTCCATAGTTCGGTTCCCTACTGTTAGCCATGACAGTTAAGCGATGCGGCTTAGGGCCGACCAACAATCGTGGGTTGCAGACCCCAGATGGCCTATACATGCGTCACCCTGTGAGTGCGAGACGGAGGTCTGGGCAATCTGTAGTCGACCAACCCTGGTCGCGGGAGCAGTAATGGTGAGTTTTCTTCCTGGGGGTCATGGAGTTGCAGCCGTAGGAGGAGCCGAGTAGGCGGTGCTCGAGTGAGGCGCTGGTCTTCCGGGAGTAGATACTCGTTGATGCTTAGAGCTTCCGAATGCAAAGGAAGGGGAGGTTGTCCTTCCGCCTGACCAGGAAGGGAGGAACCAGGTGGTCGGCATCGTTATCCACCTCACTGTGAGCTCCGGAGAGGACATCGGCAACACTGGACGCCACCTGTAGAGCGCCCCTTGTGCGTGTGTGAGAGAGAAAGGGGCAGGTTGGAGAACCTCCATGGAGCGGCGATGAACCAAGTGTGGTGGGGTTCACACCCGGGGGAGGTGGTGGCAGACGATGACGTCGCAAGAGAAAGGGAATAGAGTCAATTGACTCTTCTACCCCTTCTCACATGTACATGACCCAAGGGCGGCCAAGTCTTTTCCTCTATTTTTTGCACCGATTTTTAGTAAGTTAATAATGCTGACGTGTCAGTTGTCAATTGGTCAATTAAGTGATTAACTTGCAAAAATCCTAGAAATTGCTAGGAAGCTCCGATGGATAAACTTAATATATGAAAATTGACCAGAAACATATGAGGAACGTGATAAAAATAGCTTTAGAACGTGATTTCGTTCCTAATAGCAAAAGTATATTAATTTGATAGAAAAAGTATTAAAAGTTAATTAGAAACCCTAATTTCGTATAAAGGATGAATCTTTGAGGTTTAGTAGGTTAATTTGAGAAGTATTGACATGTTGAACATTAAAATAGAGTTTTACTTTGTTTTACATGAAAAGTAGACTAATCTAGGGTTTTAGTCTATGTATGAAGGACGATACATGTAGAAACCCTAATTTAGGGTAAATAAAGAAAAAATCATGTTTAAATCGAAAATATGGAAATATGTTTTTAGAAGATGATCCTAAGCCTATTGGACGAAATAGGTTGGGAATCCTTAGGGTTTGTGAGCTATTTTGCCTAACTAGGGTTTGTAAGAATAAAAGTGCAAGGTAAACCATAATTACAATGGAAACCCTAAAATGGATACAGAAACCCTAGAAAGATAATCCCAGTCAATAAAATAGATTCTTGATAAAGTGTGTAATAAATAGAGTACATATTCTTTTCAGGAATTATGTGATGATTGAATTACTTGCTTGGATCTGTTGATTGGCTTGATTGTATATACATGAAGTATATGTTGAATAATCTGCATGACTCATCAAATCAGGTATGTGGTTACGCTTATGAATAATCGCTCTAGTTTCACGGTGACTCCCGAAGTTTTAATCGTTTGCTTGAAAATAATTGTTGGATGTTTATTTATTTCATGAAAATATAAAGTGACTATGATTATCACTATAAATGTGTGTTTATAACTGACTAGATCCAGGTCCACCTCTATTGCTTTGAAAAGGCTAAAAAAAAGGGGTAATCCTAGAGCAAGGTCTAGGTTACCGAGAGTTAGAAACTGGGCTACCTACGTGTAGTGCCATGAGACTCATTAGCCTGCCACGAGTTAAGGAGTGGGCTACCTACGAGTAGTGCCATGTGACTCAACCCTAGAAATTGGTTCACCTATAGGTGGATCATGAAGGGTTTAATGGGGACAACATAGAGGATAGGGTACTCTTGGATCGTGGAGTTATATCTAAAATGTAATCTTGGTTGTTAAATGATTAATTGAATGATTACATTGTTAACGTATTTACATAATTGTTGTTTCCCCCACATACCAGCTTCGGCTGACCGACGTTTTGTTTTTCGGCGTTGTAGGTAGAAAGCCAAAAGGACAAATAGTAAATCGACATATTGTGAATTCACAAAATGAAATGCAAGGAGGATTAGTTATAATAGAACTTCATATGTGGATAGAAGTTTAGAGATCCAAATTTTCAAAAGGTATGCAAAAGTTTATTTTCTTACAGCTTTTCAGTATAGTCTGTTAAAATTTAATAAATATTCTTGGTTAATTGTCGAACCTTTGATTCAGAAATTGTAGTTGCGGCTTCTACTTCACAGTCTCCCTGAACTGGGGGTTACCGAGATGTGGGTTCGTAACATTTGGTATCAGTGCGTAGGTTCCTCATTTAACCATTAATAATTATTAAATTTTACAAACTCCATAGAACCCAAGGGAGTTATTAGAGGATTATCCAAAAGACGGAGGTGTCTAGAAAAGGATCACGACTGGGGGCTGGCAATATTTTCCTGCGCACCGCTAGTCGCAATACGAGGACTCCCAGATCCGTGTGACTGCCTGGCCAAAGTCTTAGGGTATGAATCGAAATAAGATACCTTTAGGACGTTCTCATCTTATTCATCCCTTCTCATCACGAATTTTGTTAAGGACCTTAAGGATTAGGGTTTCCTCTCTTCTCCTCACCCTCTTGAGGTATGGGTAAGGTTAACAAGGTCTAGAGGAATCCTCCACCAAATTAATGAAAAAGTATGCAAATAAGATGTCATGGACATAAGCTTAATAGATTAAGCGTAAATGAATAGATACATGCTTAGGTCATATGACATAAGTTGTCATGTCCTCAGAAGAGACTTGAGGCTAGACCTTCTTGTCAGGAGGATAGGTAAAGAGAGTCAGTCTTAGAGATTGAGATCTCCTTTGCAAGAAGAGACCTGGCACATCCTCTGAGGATGATGATAACCCTAACCCTAAGTGGAGGTTAGAGAGAGATGGCATGATGAGTTAGACCAGGTGTTTGGATGGACATGCCTTAGATAATGTATGAGCCATGAGAGGTTGGATGACCTAGTACCTCTGGCGACCCAACCCTGGGAAGGTTCGTGCATGTTAGAGTGAAGGATAGATCCTTCATTGATGAGGTTAGAGAAGAACCCATGGAAACCCCATGAGCTTATATGGGCATAATAGGCACCCAGAATGTATCTGCGGTACGAGAAGTAGGTTGAAACCATGTCTAGGAGAGTATGAGGGAATAGCATATGAGATAGGCATAAAGAGCTAAGGATAACCATGAACAAACATAGGCTTCACCATGTAGGGGTATGCTTGTGATCTTGATCCTTCTTGGAGAGAGGAAGTAGGAACTCATGCAAGAAAGTTGGAATCTTAGATTCTGAGACATGAGGAACAATGGGAGTTGAGGATGATGCGACCTAAGTGGATGATAGTGGTTGCCTCATTCTTGATCCCGGGAGATGGATGATATCTTGGTGTCCTTTAGAGAAAGTAATGCTTCTGGTACCTATGTACCTATGGTATAGGTGGTTACCTACTAAGTGGATACAAAGAGTGCCTTAGACCATGAGGAGGTTTAAGTAGTGAGTTGTGAGGCTTTATACCTAGATGGTTGTTCATGAGGAGGACTCAACTCTGAGGTGTTGCTCATATAAAAAGGACCATGGGAGTACATGACATACCTTGGACATGCTTGATTTGTGGTTAAGAGATTGAGCATGCAGTGGGATACCTAAAGGAGAACCTATGGTTCCTAGGCCTAAGAGGGGAAGCAGTGTATCCAATGCTCATGATGAGATTTGAGTCTCTACAGTTTCGAGCATGATACTCCTCATGTGTATAGGTAAAGGAAACCCCTTAAGTTAAGGGTATGTTTGATGAACCCCTAACGGCTAAGTGGATGACATGGAAAGGTATGATTGTATTTCAGTGTTGAGGATGAGAATAAGTGTGACCTAGCATGGTTTTATAGGTGTTTGTTTGTGCCTTAGTAGCTTGCTAAGGCTACACATGCTCATGTGGAGGCAGACCCTAAACATAAGGACGTTGGTGACCTTTGTTCTCAAGAGGTGTAGTTTCCTCCCATCCTAGGAGAGGGACCCTTTGGTAGGGTGTATGCTAATTTTGTGGGTTTTGAGGAAACCTAAAGAGGTCTCATAGGATCTTGAGAAGCTAAGTGAAAAGTACATGGTATGAGAATGAACCTGTAGACCCATAGAAAACCATCTCTATGTGCATGTGGATGTGTTACCATGGAGGTAACCGGTGTGGGGCCTGACCAAGGTAGGCAGCTTGCCATGACCCCTATGAAAGGATGGAAGTCAGACCATGAATGCAGAGGAAAAGATGATGAAGGCTTGGGTAAGGTTCTAAGTTGAACATGTACTATAACATAATCCTAAGTCTATCCTAGGGTTAGGTAGGGATAAGACCGATGGATGTAGGAGTTTCCTAATTCCCTAGTTGCACATGACCATAGGGTCAGGAGGTAACAACTATCATTGTCTGAGGGTCATTGGTTAGGAGATTGATCACCTTCACAAACTCATGGGACCCAAAGGGCAGATGAGTAAGGTACTCTCTGGATGCATAAGGGAAGAGGGATGACCCTAAAAGTGTTGGCACCCTATAAACCTAGAAGAGATGACCAAGGATTGTGAGGTGACCCAAGTAGGTTCGAAACTGGTTTTCCATGGAGGTAACTTTGATATCATGATGTTGTGATGAAGAGACATAAGTTGCACGTTTCAACTTAGGTTTGAAGGTGTACTGGCAAGGTGGAATGTAACATCTCTACTCGTGGAATAGGAAGAACTTTGTATTTTGACGGCTGCCAGATGCTTATTTCCTCTTGTTATGGGAGTGAGAGATAGGACAGTACGCATGCCATACACTAAGGATAAAAGAAGATGTGAGTTGGAACGTTGCTATGAGGTATGAGGATAGAGAAGATAACATACCCTGGTAAAGTGAATGATACATTGATGGTTTACAAACACTAAGAGGAATGAGGTAGTCACCTTATGAAGATGTTTTTATCTAGAGATATGAGTCATACAAGGTTGAGTTTGATCACCAAAAAGATGATCTCAAAGTGTTTTCAATGAAGATAGACTTAGAGTGCGAGATGATAAGTGAAATACATGGAAGTGTATGTCTTCAATGTTACCTAATACATAAGAAGGTGAAGTGGCAATGGATGCTCTGGTTGAGATATATCTGCCTAGTTTGGCTAGAAGAAGTTGTTAGAGTAACCCCAAGTTTGGAAATATGTTTGTCTAATACTCAGATGTAATGAGATCTGTTGAACAAGTTAATGGTTGTTTGGTTAGCTAGCCTAGGCCTTGATGCAATGAAATGATGGTTGTAGAGCCTCAAATGCCCTTCTTTGGAAAGGAAGGTGATGAAACCCTGACTAGAGACGTTTAAGTTTTCTAAGGAATCCATCTTGAGGAATCATGACATACAGGAAATCATTATTGAAGATCACCATACACCGTGGCACTACCAAGATAATAAGTGACAGTAGTACTTTAGATACCTAAGATAAAGTTGCATATGGTATATGTCCATGCAAGACGAGGGTGAAGGATGAACACCAGTAACCTAGTACATTTATATAAAGGATAAAGAGTCCCCAAAAGAGAAAGGGAGTTCATCACTATGGATGTTGTAAGTCTCCCCTGGATCAAGGAAGATCGAGGTGCAATATGGGTTATGGTAGATCGCCTTACCTAGATGACATGAGGAGAAAGAGTACTGTCAAGGGATAGATCAGGTTGAGCTACATATGAGAGAGATGGTTCAACTGCACCATGATGTGAGTTCAAAGGTCCTTGAGTTTGACCTAAAGTTCACTTCCATAAAGTGGAAGTATGTACACGAAGAACTCAATGTTAGTATAGTTTATCACCCCTAACTATGGTTAGTATGATCCAGACTAAATGGTCTGATGAGGGTATATGTTCTTGATTTGGGGTGATAGTTAGAGACAGTTCTTATCCTATGCAAGATGTGAAGTTAACCACAATAGCCAGTGTCAGGATTTAAAGAAGCTCTGTAAGAGAGGTTGTGTCGGTCACCACTTCAGTAAGGTGATGTTGGTGAAAGGACCACGTGATGGTTAGAAAAGGGCCATAGTGTGTGTGAATGAAGTTGCTTTGATCATGCAATGGTTGAAAGGAGCCCAGGGATGACATGAGTCGTAAGATGATGCAAAGTAGACTAACATGCAGTTCACTATGGGAGACATGAAAATCCGACCCCTCTAAGTTATAGCTAAGAGAGATGAATCCCCGATACATGGGTCCATTGAGATGGATTGGTGGAGAAGGTTAAGATGGACCTTACCCCTCAGGATAAAGTAATGTGTGATGAGTTCCATGTGTCCAATTTAGAGCACTATGTGAGGTGCCCCGACCCTGTGCTGAGCAGTGAACCTAGAGAGCCCCAAGGGTGGCTGAAATGGCATGAGTCACCTGTGCAGTTTATAAACGCCAGGATGAAAGAACTCAGACAAAAGAATATGTGATGGCAAAGGTTCTTTGAAAGCGTCGTGGGTAAGGTAAAGCCACATAGGGGTCAATGATGGACATGGAAAAGTCTTATCCTGAATTGTTTGTTTGCTTGATAGAATTTTGAGGACAAAATTCGTATAAGAGTGGAAGGATGTTACAGCCCCAATTTTGGGTGTATATGATTTTGAATGCAATTTCTTCAATAAAATGTATTATTATGAAAGTTGTTTGATTTAAGTATTTTTATGATAACCCTTTTTGCATGAATGGTTTTTGTGGGCCTATTGAGCAACAAAGCCCAATATGTTTGAAAGAGAATAGTGATAGAAAGAAATATAATAATAAAAGAGTATGAGATAATGCTAAGAATAATGTGGATTTCTTTAGAAGAAATAAGTGTTTGTTCATAATAGAGTGGATTTCAAATCCACATAGTTTCTAATATAAATTATGGCCAAAATAAAAATAATAGAAAACAAAGTAAGAGGAAAAGATTTGTTTTAACGGTTAAAATGTTCCTTAAGGGGGAGACTTGCAAATTAAGAAAAACATATTTTCTTTTTAAATTTGGGTCTCAACCCTTATCCATGTTTTGATAAAAATCATTAAGAAGCATTCTTCCAAAAGTGAGATTAACTTGATAAGAGAGGAAGAAAAAATGTAGATTTTACGTGGTGATGTACTTTCTTTAATAGTTTTTGGAAGTGCCAACCAAATAAAGTCAGAACTGATTGGGACATATTAGACCCATAAAGAAAGGATATTGATTGACTTTCTCTTAACAATTACATATATAAATACCTTTCTAAGAGTACCTTTTTAATCAAGAAAGGAAGTCACGTGGGTACACAGGGATGCTAGACGGGCTTGCCACCCATATCTTCCTTTTATCTTTCTCTCATAACCCTAAACTTTGCGGTAGGGTTATCTATATAAAGGACAGGTCTTTGTAGTTGTGGTGAACAATGTATAGATATCAAGGGAGGCAGCACTCCATTACTCTTGACTGAAGATAGTCCCGTGGATGAACCCTGGATGCAGCGGGATTCTTTTCCTTCTCTGTAGTTCGGTTCCCTACTGTTAGCCACGACAGTTAAGCGATGTGGCTTAGGGCCGACCAACAACCGTGGGTTGAAGACCTCGGATGGCCTATACATGCGTCACCCTGTGAGTGCGAGACAGAGGTCAGTGCCATCTACAGTCGACCAAGCCTAGTCATAGGAGCAGCAATGGTGAGTTTTCTTCCTGGGGGTCATGGAGTCGCAACCGTAGGAGGAGCCGAGTAGGCGGCTCTCGAGTGAGGCACTGGTCTTCCAGGAGTAGATACTCGTTGATGCTTAGAGCTTCCAAATGCAAAGGAAGGGGAGGTTGTCCTTCCGCTCGACCAGGAAGGGAGGAACCTGGTGGTCTGCATCATTATCCACCTCACTGTGAGCTCTGGAGAGGACACCGGTAGTGCTAGACGCCACCTGCAGAGCACCCCTTGTGCGCGTGTGAGAGAGAAAGGGGCAGGTTGGAGAACCTCCATGGAGCGGCGATGAACCAAGTGTGGTGGGGTTCACACCCGAGGGAGGTGGCGGCAAACGACGACGTCGTAAGAGAATAGGGTGGCCGACGGCATCCTGTACGTGGAAAACACAGGGGCAGCGTTGTGAGGAAGGAGAAAGGGAATAGAGTCAATTGACTCTTCTATCCCAGTTCGCACGTACATGACCCAAGCGCGGCCAAGTCTTTTCCTATGTTTTCTGCTCCGATTTTTGGTAAGTTAATAATGCTGAGGTGTCAGTTTTCAATTGGTCAATTAAGTGATTAACTTGCAAAAATCCTAGAAATTGCTAGGAAGCTCCGATGGATAAACTTAATATATGAAAATTGACCAAAAAATATGAGGAACCTGATAAAAATAGTTTTAGAACCTGATTTTGTTCCTAATAGCAAAAGTATATTAATTTGATAGAAAAAGTATTAAAAGTTAATTAGAAACCCTAATTTTGTATAAAGGATGAATCTTTGAGGTTTAGTAGGTTAATTTGAGAAGTATTGACCTGTTGAACATTAAAATAGAGTTTTAATTTGTTTTACATGAAAAGTAGACTAATTTAGGGTTTTAGTCTATGTATGAAGGACGATACATGTAGAAACCCTAATTTAGGGTAAATAAAGAGAAAATCATGTTTAAATTGAAAATATGGAAATATGTTGTTAGAAGATGATCCTAAGCCTGTTGGACGAAATAGGTTGGGAATCCTTAGGGTTTGTGTGCTATTTTGCCTAACTTGGGTTTGTAAGAATAAAAGTGCAAGGTAAACCATAATTACAATGGAAACCCTAAAATAGATACAGAAACCCTAGAAAGAGAATCCAAGTCAATAAAGTAGATTCTTGATAAAGTGTGTAATAAATAGAGTACATATTCTTTTCTAGAATTATGTGATGATTGAATTACTTGCTTGGATCTATTGATTGGCTTGATTGTATATACATGAAGTATATGTTGAATAATCTGCATGACTCATCAAATCAGGTATGTGGTTACACTTATGAATAATCGCTCTAGTTTCACGTCGATTCCTGAAGTTTTAATCGGTTGCTTGAAAATAACTATTGGACGTTTATTTATTTCATGCAACTATAAAGTGACTATGATTATCACTATAAATGTGCATTTATAACTGACTAGATCCAGGTCCACCTCTATTGGTTTGAAAAGGCTAAAAAAAAGGGGTAATCCTAGAGCAAGGTCTAGGTTACCGAGAGTTAGTAACTGGGCTACCTATGTGTAGTGGCATGAGACTCATTATCCTGCCATGAGTTAAGGAGTGGGCTACCTACGAGTAGTGTCATGTGACTCAACCCTAGAAATTGGTTCACCTATAGGTGGATCATGAGGTGTTTAATGGGGACAACATAGAGGATAGGGTACTCTTGGATCGCGGAGTTATATCTAAAATGTAATCTTGGTTATTAAATGATTAATTGAATGATTACATTGTTAACATATTTACATAATTATTGTTTCCCGCACATACCAACTTCGGCTGATCGACGTTTTGTTTGTCTACATTTTAGGTACAAAGCCAAAAGGACAAATAGTAAATCGACATATTGTGAATTCACGAAATGAAATACAATGAGGATTAGTTAGAATAGAACTTCATATGTGGATAGAAGTTTAGAGATCCAAATTTTCAAAAGGTATGCAAAAGTTTATTTTCTTACATCTTTTCAGTATAGGATGTTAAAATTTAATAATTATTCTTGGTTAATTGTCGAACCTTTGATCCGAAAACTGTAGGTGCGGCTTCTAATTCATGGTCTCCCTTAACTGCGGGTTATCGGGAGGTGGGGTCGTAACACAAAATAAGGCTCCATGACCATCCCAAGATTGAAACATACTTATCCTAAAGTATGTTCCTACTAAATCTCTCTTTCCAATTCAATTCACAAATGACAATGATGTTGTAACATACCGAAATTGCTACCAAATCTAATTTTGAACCACTTTGCATAAATAGTATTGATTTGAAAAATCTTTATTTTAAATCCTTATGCATATTTTGCAACTTTTTGAATTTCTCAAAATTGAGTATCTAAATGCTATTATCCCTCACTGTGATCAAATTGTCCCTCTTGAGTCCCATAACTAAATAATGGGACCTCAACATGGATCTTTGGCTTTGGAATCACATAAAAAGACATTGATATTTAGATATTAATATTTGAATTAATTGTGAGAGAAAGTACTTTTTCTATCTTAGACTCAAGAATTGAGGGAGTTGGTATTTTTAATAATTAGATTAACAACCATTTAAAGCATGTTGAAAATTTCAAAAGAAATAAATGTGTGGTTGAAGAGATATAAAACAACAAGGAAAACAAAATGCAAAATTGAATTAGGTTTAGTTAGTGATCGAGTGATGTGATTGACCAAGGCCCATAGGAACCTGGTCTTGGTCCCTAACCCATCCCGCGCTCCTTCTTCTCTACCTCGGTGACTTTTGTAGCATCTAGGCAATGATGACTTACAACCCTTCCCCCTTGGTCGCTCACTATTCATATTGGATCCACTAGACTCGATCTTCACTCCCAGGAGACACTAGTCTATCAATTGAAGGAGACAAGGTGCACAACACTTGGAAGGCATTAATGATTGGCGATTTGAATGAAACCACTTGCAATCCATTGTTAAGGCCATTTGCCACCTAGGGCTAGATCGGAAGCATCATGGATGTTTCCTCAACACTGGGATGCAAAACCTAACCAAAAAATCTATAAATACCCTCACATACAAGTTAACAACCAGGAAACCTCCATAGCCTTTGCAAGTTTCATTTTCCCCATCTAGACCTTCAGACCTCCTCCAATCCCCTCCTTTCCCCCTATTGATATCTATAGTGCATCACCCTTTGATCTTTGGACAATGAGTGGGACATGGCTAGGTGTCTATACTCCATTATCTTCTGTAACAAACCAAATTTTTTGAGTACGGAATCTATCTTGAGATATAGATCATCATTTCTATTGAACTTGAATTGATTTTACCCAATAGACCTTTGTTCTAAAACCCAATCATTTTTTTGATCAAATTGGAAAGTTTATATGATAGAAATTAGTCCACACTAAGTTTCTTATGTCAAGATGAAATCATTGCCCTCATTTGAGAAATATTTACAAATCAATCACTTCATTTGGCCCCATGAATTAGTGGATCAAGTAGTGAAACTAGAATCAATTGTGCCTAGATGTCTTGACTGGAATTTGAATACTTAAAATAATCTACATTTAAGAACAAATGGCATTAGAATTAATTTAAAATTAGATATTTATCATTGAGTTAATTATGATAGAAAAATTAGTATGACAATTCAGAACCATTCATTGGAGAATTGTAATGGGATTTGGATAGTCCTCTGATTAATCTACCTCTAATCCAAATTTCACCTCATTTACACTTTATTTGATCCATCAATTTATACCAAAACTGACCCAATTTTTTCCATTAATATAACCCTCTTTTCCTCATTTATTTACCTAAATCCTATTAATTTCCCAAGTTGTGCGTTACCAATGGGAAGCCTTTGGGCGTCCTTCTCCTTATGCACATAAGAGACTGCCCTAATGGTGCAGTATGTTCTCACCCTTCCCCAATTTTATACCGTATTCCGTCAAAATTGTAATGCCTCCACTATTAAACCTTGTTCTACTCACCGCAACACCCTACCCTAACACCTTCTTCGGCCTTCACTCCTAACTAGGTTTGTTGTATAGCCTCTGCAACTATGAAGAACTTCTACAACCATGACGACCCATGATCTTTTCTATGCTGGAACTCCTCACGCCATGTAGCTCCACCACCTACTGGCGCAGCCTCCCTTGAGCCTTTCTCTCCCACTCACAACCAGGATGTGATCTGTGTCAATCATGAGATGCCTACAACCACCATGGTTCCCCACTTGCTGAGGCCACCATTGACCTACAACTAATCACTTGCTACTGATATGAACCTACAACCTCTGTCAAATAGACATCAACCTACGGTCACCTGGTCTTTTCACTCCATCCACCTAGAAATCCCGATGGCACCTATAGTGCAAACCTTTCGTTGCTCACCTTAGTTCTGAGTTTTCCACCTCACACTCTCCTCGTCAAATTCAATAATGCCTCCTAGGGATTGAGAGAAGAACAATATGCCCATTCTCATCTTGATGATATCACATCAGGCTGGTGAGCATCATAGAACCTACATAACTCCTCATTCTCTGACTTTCAGATCCCTTTCTTCATCCTTTTGATGCCGACTAGAGATTTGAGGATCGCCACCATAGATTCTGCCACCCAGCCACACCACCATAACTTCTTACCATTTCTAATACTTGCAACCCCCTACAGACACAACCTCAAACTCACTTGAACCCCTCTAGCTACAACTCTCTAGGTCTGGCAGTCTACAACATTGAATATCTCAAAGATCTCACCATATATGGATCAAGATCCACCATCATATGAAGGCAAGAAGACCACTCCTCCACCTGCTCCTTCAGTAACTAGAGGCAACCTATAGTCTTGCAATGGCTCTATAGATGTAAAACCCAACATTAGTAATCATTATAGAAATGGTCGCCAGACCTGTTAACACCCTCTTGAGGAAAAACACTGCCAAGGTATATTCAAAGTGGATGCGGGGAATGTGAAGAAAGGTCTTGACCCAACCTTGGTTACTACTCCCAACTACTATTTTATTCTTGAAAGATCCTTCCATCCTAATTATAGGTCAATAATTTCTCTTCCTGCATTTTCCATATTTAGAAAATAGTCAAGAGATAATATACTAAATGATCATGATTTATAAAGTACATTTAAGGTAATGGATCATAATAGAAAAATACCTAAATCAATTAATAATGTCTCCCTAACACCACAATAATAATACATGAATACATCTCTATGTCAAAAACTTATGCATACACATCTATTGCTTGAATTGGTGAAAATGTGCAATGGCATATAGAAGAAATTAGATGATAGTAAGAGTATGTCATATATAAACATAGTTACTAGAATCAACCATTATAATCAACTGATTTATTAGTTAGGAGTTTGATTATCCTATATAATAGTAAACTATCATTAGCAAAGTTTCAAACACTTGGTTATGATTAGTTAATATAACTATGGGTATTCCATACATTTTTTAGACTTAATAGTTAAAAATAAATCTTATAATGAGAATGGATCTAAAACCCTAGATTCAAAATATCTTGAGACCTTACACACCCAATATAATGACATGTTGGTGATACAATTAACTATAAGATACTAATGATATATATATATATATATATATATATATATATATATATATAGTCAGGTTAGTGTACACTCGAGTGTACCGGAGGTACCATACACCTTAGTCATTTTTAAAGATGCAATAACTTTTTGAAAATTCTAAACCATTGATCTTCTTAAATATCTTAAGAACATACTATATAATAAATTTTAGCTCATTTGGATACTTATAGGTCGTGCATCTAAAGGAGGCAAGAATCATGCATTTCAAATTAGTTTTGTGTGTCAATTTTGTTGTCCTTGGATGAGTGACTTACCCTCATCCAAATGAGCTCAAATTTTATATGCAGCCTATTATTATTGTAACTATGAAGATCAATGGATTAGATTTTAGAAATACAAGGTTTAGATAGGCAAACACCATTGAGGTGTACGGCGTAATCTGTACCCTAGAGTGTATTCTAGCCTGACTATATATATATATATATATATATATATATATATATATTCATTTGGGGCAACAAAATCGACGAACGGAACTAATTTGAAACATATAATTTTTTGGTCTTCATAACATGACCTATAAATATCAAAATGAGCTCAAATTTTTATATATGATCTATTCACATGATGTTTAAGAAGATAAATGGATTAGATTTAAAAAAAATATTACATCATAGAAAACTACTTGAGTGTATTCTGCTCTAGATACACTTGAGTGTATTCTAGCCTGACTCCATATATACAAATATATATACATATATATAACCTAATTGAAGATCTAGAAAAGATATTGATGAGAAAATATAGAAAAGTAATTCAATATGGAAAACTTAAGTCTAAATAACCCAAATAGGACAAAGCATGATTTCAAGAAATGTGGTGATCAATATTCCTCCACATTTGGAGATATCTTTGTTCATCAAATCTTGACGATGTTTGAATCTTGATCATGAAAATGTGGA
Organism: Alisma plantago-aquatica; assembly: GCA_963693085.1. Classification (NCBI taxonomy): domain Eukaryota; kingdom Viridiplantae; phylum Streptophyta; class Magnoliopsida; order Alismatales; family Alismataceae; genus Alisma; species Alisma plantago-aquatica. The sequence continues at coordinate 694,893,957 of OY856410.1, read as the reverse complement.
GTTCTATATTTGTAATGTATGTATTTTATCCAAGGTACAAAATTTCTATTTCTATTTGGAAAGTTATTTCCCTCATTGATCGCATGCATGACTAGATAGGTTGGTTGGCTAAAAATTCATTTTGTACCTTATCCTATCAATTTGAAAGGCCACTGATACTTATTCTTGGGAAATCGTAGCATAATATTTAAATGTCAACAAAAGGGTAATTCAATGACCCTAGTTTAGTGAAATTACGCTTCCATGGCTCTACGTAGTGTTAAGGGACATAGGCTCCCTCAATATGCTGGGAATTTCATTTGGTGTGTTGTCATTCTCTGTAGGAGAGAACACACATCTTCCCCAACAACTAGACATTGACATGTGGTATTTACTAAATATTTGAGTGACTAGTTTCACAATTTGGATGTTGAATCTTATTGAAATTGAAAACCCATTGTTACCTTTTGATTGTTGCCTTTACTATTTAATCCTTGCATATTATCATGAAAATCCTTGTAGATAGGTTCATATTGTTTTCGTTTCTAAATAGGGATTTCATACCATCTTTACTGACCCCAGTTTCCCTTATTGGGGCCCATGTATGCTTTTTGTTCCCTCTCAGAACTCATAGGAAGATGACTAGAGAAGACCTAGAAGAGTCGCGCAAGAGCTATCCTTTTTTGAAAAATAGGTAGAAATCAAATACTTATCATAAATTTTATAACCTTATGTAAAGCTTCTGCAACTCTAACGTGAAGAATGATTATAAAAAGATTTGTTTATATTTTTTGATGTAATTTTGTAAATATTTGATCATAAGGACCGAGTCTTTACAACATGGTGTTAGATCATATAAACAGTCAGCACTCATGCACATATCGAGAAAACTAGGGTTGGTTATGAATACGAATGGAGTATACAGTTGCCAGTAAACCCTAGTATCATTAGCTCAATTATTGGGATATGTCTAGGATGTAAGTAGAAAACACTAAAAGCCTTGGAAGTGAGGTATGTACCTCAGTAGAAATTCAAGAAAAATACTAAGCTCATCTACTATATTTTGTACTTCCCTAGGCATAGATTGATATGGATATATTACTGAGGAAGATGTGATTAAGAGACATATATGTAGATTTAGAATGTGGCTTTTGAAACACTTAAATCACCACTATAAGTATACAAACAAGAAGAGTACCTTAGAGTTCCTCTTAGTTAGGTACAACCATAAGAAAATGCAAAACAATGAAGACTAGTATTTAAATTTTGCATCCCAATTCATAATAAAATATTCAAATGATAAAGATGTGATAGGTATTTGGACCGCTAGATTTTTGGAAATCCTACTTTGAAATAAATAAATAAATAAATATAACTTTGGATAATTCATGTTGAACTAAGCATTGTGTTGATGTATTACTCCAACCACTGAAATGGACAACTAAAAATGAAGTACATCAAAAAAGATAGACCCAATAATACATCATATAAGGATTAATAACAAAAAATATTGATTAAAATTTGATAAAGTTTTAAGCTTGTCAATAATTTATCTAATAATTTGATGTATAACACAAGATTTTGATATTCCTAATCTAAATTCTTAACCTAGGAATGTGTACATGCCTGTAGAGGAATTACATGGACTAAACATCATTATGTGCTCAAATGACTCTTTATGTTTCATGAAAATCTAAATTCCCAAGATGTGTGAAAGTAGTTGGTATGATAGAGTAATACTAATTAGAGTGTAGACATGAGGTGATTGTGACTTGCTTCTTGCATTGATTTTGGCCATTTTCCAATTTTGCACCAAAAACTTTTCCTCTTGAGAAATTATTTTCTTTATAATACTATATGTATAAAGGAAAATATTTTTTGTGGAATTTGGTCGACGATTTCTTAAGCTAAGTCACAATATAGGAGGTATGAGAAAACTCTAAAATTGAAATCTTGAGTTGGTGAAGATGTTATATTATAATTGACATACCTACTTAGATTTCTAGTTGAATCCTTTTAAGGGGTGGAGAATAGTACCTGAGTAGATCGGGGATGTACCCATTTCAAGGATGAAATCTTCTTGAAGGAGTTTATAGTTGTACCATACCAAATTATTGAGTACCAATTCTATCTTTAGCTATAAATCATCATTTCTACTGAGCTTGAGTTCATTTTACCCAATGGTCCTTCATTCTAAGTCCCAATCATTATTTTGAACAAATTGGCAAGTTTATATGATACAAATTAGTCCACACTAAGTTTCTTGTGTCAAGATGAATTCATTCGCCTCATTTGAGAAACATTTACAAATCAATCACTTCATTTGGCCTCATGATTTAGCGGATCAAGTAGTGCAATTAGAATCAATTATGACTAGATGTCTTGACTGGAATTTTCACAGTTCAAATACTCTATATTTGAGAAATAATGGCCTCATTGTCAATTTCAAATTAGATATTAATCATTGAGTTAATTATGATAGAAAAATTAGTATGCCAATTCAGAACCATTCATTGGAGAGTTGTAATGGAATTTTGACAGTCCTTTGATTAATCTACCTCTTGTCCAAGTTTCACCTCATTTACACTTTGTTTGACCCTTCAATTTATACCAAAACCTATCCAATTTATTCCATTAATATAATATTTTTTCCTCATTTATTTACGATAAATCCTATTAATTTCTCAAGTTGTGCGTTACCATCGGGATACCTTTACGCGTCCTTCTCCTTGCACACAAAAATTGCTGCCCTAATGGTGTAGTCTGTTCTCCCCCATCTCCGATCATTTTCCCTCAAAACCATAAAACATGCACTACATAAACCTTCTTCTACCCGTTGCAACACCCTACCCCAACACCTTATTTTCCCAACACTGCTAACTAGGTTTGTTGTCTGGCATGTGCAAGTATGACGGACTTCCACAACCATGATGGACTAGAATCTTGGCTGTGTAGGACTTCCTCACACCGATGTAGTTATTCCACCTACTAGTGCAGCCTCCCATGATTCTCCCTCTCCCACTCCTGGCCAGGGCACTATCTGTTTCGATCATGAGCTGCCTGCAACCACCACAACGCCCCACCTATCGAGGCCTCCATTGACTCACCCTTCATCACATAGTCATTGACATATCATCGCCTGGTCTTTTCACTCCATCCACCCAAAAATATGGATGGCAACTTGTATTGCAAACCTATCGCTGGCTGCCTCAGTTTTGAGATCTCCGCCTTGCCCTCTCCTCCTCAACTTCAACCCTACCTCCTAGGGATTGGGAGGAGAAAAATATGTCCTTTCTCATCGTGATGATATCATATCAGGCTGGCGAGCATCATAGAACTTGCAAAACTCCTCGTTCACTGACTTTCAGATCTGGCTCCAACCAGAGATTTAAGGATCACCTCCATAGATTCTGCCACCCAACCATGCCACCATTACTTCTTACCTACACCAATACCTGCAAGCCCCTATAGCAGAGCCTTAGACTCACTTAAAACCCCGCCACCTTCTACTCTCCAGGTGTGGCGGTCTATGACATTGAATATCACCAAGACCTCACCATCTATGGCTCAAGCTAGCCCCACCATCATATGAAGGTAAGAAGACCACTCCTCCACCTGTTCCCTCTATAATTGGGCGACAACCTACAATCATATAATGGGTCTGCAGATGAAAAACCCCAGCATTGATAATCACTGTAGAAAGGGCCATGAGACTTGGTAACTCCCTCTTGAGGAAAAATATTACCTAGGCCCTAGGGTATATTCAGAGTGGATATAGGGAATGTGAATAAAATTCTTACCCAACCTTGGTCATTTCTACCAACTATTGTTTGATTCTTAAAAGATCCTTCCAACCTAATGATAGGTCAGTAATTTCTCCTCCTGCAATTGCCATATTTAGAAAATTGACAAGAGATAATATGCTAAATGATCATGATGAATAGAGTACAATTATGGTAATGCATCATAATAGAAAATTACCTAAATTAACTGGTCATGTCTCCCAAACATCACAATGTTAATATATGAATACATCTATATGTCAAAACTTCGGCATACACATCTATTGCATGAATTGGTGCAAATGTGCAATGGCATATAAAAGGAATTAGATGATAGTAAGAGTATGTCATATATAAACATAGTTACTACAATCAACCACTCTAATCAACTGATTTATTAGTTAGGAATTCGATTGGCCTATATAATAGTATACTATCATTAGCAAAGTTGAAATGATTCGATTATCATTAAACACATCCTAAACAAAATTACAATTGGGGAATAAATTGAGACCCTAGATGCATGTGAAATTCATAGAATGCAAAAATGTAGTTAGAAAGTTCATCTATATACTCAATTGGTCCTTTACACCTAATTATGTTATATAAGTATATGCTATATACTTGTATAAGTAGATATATGCATTCAATAAATTTTTATTTGAATTACATAACTACGGGGACCTTGTAAATGAATTAAAACCCTAACATATATACATACTATGATATTTTGGAATGCAAAAAGGATCTAGGAAGTATATTTATATAGATTAATCTGATAATTAAATATATGAGAGAAAGAATACATATAAGTAAATACTTTTGTAATATAAGAATGGGTAATCCAAACATGTTTTAGACTTAATTTGTTAAAATTGAATCTAATAATGAGAAAGGATCTAAAACCGCAGATTCAGAATCTCTTAAGACATTACACACCCAATCTAATGACATGATATTGATGTAGTTAATGATAAGTCATTATATATATATATATATATATATATATATATATATATAACCTAATTGAAGATCTAGAAAAGATATTGATGTGAAAATACATAATAGAAATTCAATATGGAAAACATAAGTCAGAATAACTCAAATAAGACAACTCTTGATTTCAAGCCATATAGTGATGAATATTCCTCCACATTTGTAGATAATTATTTGTTCAACAACTCTTGAAGATGTTTGAATCTTGATCATGGAAATTGTTGAGTTCTATAACTAGAATTTTTGGATTTTATCCAAGGTACAAAATTTCTATTTCTATTTGGAAAATTGTGTCCCTCATTGATTGCATGCATGACTAGATAGGTTGGTTTACCAAAATTTGATTTTTTTACCTTAGCCTACCTCTTTTAAAGGGCACCAACACTTATTCCTGGAAATTAGTAGCATAATCTTTAAATATAAAAAAGGGTAGGTTAGTGCCCCTAGTTTAGTGGAATTTGTCTTACATGCCTCTACGTGGAGTTAAAGAACATAGGGTCCCTCGGTATACTGGGAATTTCAGATGGTGTGTTGTCATTCTCTGTAGGACTCTGTAGGATAGAACACATGACTTCCCCAACAAGTAGACATTGACATGTTCTATCTAAATGAAAAATTGAATGTCTAGTTTCAAAATTTGTATATTGAATCTTATTGAAATTGAAAAGTCATTGATACCTTTTGATACTTGCCTATATTGTTTAATTCTTGGATATTATCATGAAAATCTTTGTAGATAGGTTCATATTATTTTACTTTCCGGATATGAATTTTGTACCAACTTTATAGACCCCACTTCCCTTAGTGGGGCCATTGAGTGGTTTTTGTTACCTCTTAAAACTCATGGGCAGGTGACCAGAGAAGACCTAGAACATATGTGCAACAACTATCCTATATTGAAAAATAGATAGGAATCAAATACTTATTGTAAATTTTGTAACCTAATGTAGAGCTTCTGCAACTATGACACAAAACATGATTTTAAAAATATTTATTTCTATTTTTTATGCAATTTTGTAAATATTTGATGATAAGGTTTGGGTCTTTAAAAATCAGTATCAGAGCCTATAAACAGTCGACACCCATGCATGTCTTAGGAAAACTAGGGTTGGTTAGGAATACAAATGGAGTAGATAGTTGCCAGTAAACCCTAGTTTCATTAGCTCAATTATTGGGATATATCTAGACTGCAAGTAGGAAACACTAAAAGCCTAGGAATTGGGCTTTGTACCTCAATAGAAATTCAAGAAACATACTTAGATCATATACTAGATTTTGAACTTCTATAGGCATAGATTGATATTCATATATTACTAAGGAATATGTGACTAAGACACATATATGTAGATTTATAATGTGGCTTTTGAAACACTTAAATCACCACTATAAGTATGCAAACATGAAGAGTACCATAGAGTTCCTCTTAGTTAGATACAACCATAAGAAAATTCAAAAAAGATGAAGACTAAGATTCAAAATTGCATCTCAATTCCTAATAAAACAATCAAATGATAAAGATGTGATAGATATTTGGAACACTAGATTTTTGGAACTCCCAGTTTAAAGATATATAAAAGTTTGAATAATTTATGCTGAAATAAACATTACATTATTTTGATGTAAAATCCTAACCATTGAAATGAAAAGTACATCAAAAAAAAGTTGACCCAATAATTGGTCACATAAAGATTAAGGACAAAAAATATTGAGTAAAATTTTATAAACTTCTAAGTTTGGATGTGGTTTATCTAATAATTTGATGGGTAACACAAGATTTTGATATTCATAATTTAGATTGTTAATCTAGGAATGTATACATGACCATAGAGGAATTAAATAGACTAAGCATCACTAAGTGCTCAAATGACTCTTTATGTTTCATATAAATATAAATTTCTGAGATATGTCAAAGTAGTTAAGATGTTAGAGTAATGGTAATTACAGTGTAGACATGAGGTGTTTGTGACTTGGTTCTTGCATCAATTTTGGCCACTTTTCAATTTCACATCAAAACGTTTTCCTCTTGAGAAATTATTTTCTTTATAATACTATATGTACAAAGGAAAACATTTTTTTGGAGTTTGGCTGATGATTTCTTATTCTACGTAACAATATAGGACTTATGAGAAAACCCTAAAGGTGAAATCTAGAGTTGGTGAAGATGCTACATTGTATCTGACATACCTATATAGATTTCTAGTTGAATCCTTTTAAGGGATGGAGAATAATACCTGATTGGACTAGGGATGTAGTGATTTTGAGGACAAAAATCTTCTTTAAGGGGTGGCGAGTTGTATCATACCAATTGTTTTAGTACCAAATCTATCTTTTGATCTATAAATCATCATTTCTACTAAGCTTGAGTTCATTTTACCAAATGGTCCTTCATTCTAAGTCCCAATCATTATTTTGATCAAATTAGCAAGTTTATATCATACAAATTAGTCCACACTAAGTTTCTTGTGTCAAGATGAATTCATTCCCCTCATTTGAGAAATATTTACAAATCAATCACTTCATTTGGCCTCATGATTCAGTAAATCAAGTAGTGCAATTAGAATCAATTATGCCTAGATGTCTTGACTGGAATTTGTATAGTTCAAATACTCTACAGTTGAGAACTAATGTCTTTAGAAGAAATTTTAAATTAGATATTAATCGTTGAGTTAATTATGATAGAAAAATTAGTATGCCAATGCAGAACCATTCATTGGAGACTTGTAATGGGATTTGGATAGTCCTCTAATTAATCAACATCTAGTCCAAATATCACCTCATTTATACTATGCTTCACCCTTCAATTTATAACAAAACCTACCCAATTTATTCCATTAATTTAACCCTCTTTCCTCATTTATTTAACTAAATAACATTAATTTCCCAAGTTTTACATAATCAATGGGTTGTCTTTCCACATCCTTCTCCTTAAACACATAAATGACTTCCCTAGTGGTGCAGTCTGTTCTGCACCTTCTAGGATCATTTTCCTCTAAGTCTTCCCTCAAAATTGTAATGCCTCCACTACATAGAACTCCGTTTACCCGCTACAACACCCTAGCCCAACACCTTGTCTTCCCTAAACTACTAACCATGTTTGCTGCCTAGTCTATGCAAGTATGACAAAGTTCCTCAACCATGATAACTCTGTATGAAAGATATTGATGAGAAAATACATAATAGAAATTCAATATGGACAATTTAAGTGTAATTACTCAAATAGGACAATGTTTGATTTCAAGCCAGATAGTGATGGATATTCCTTAATGTTTGTATATATCTTTATTCATCAACTCTT